>CM060104.1:55890379-57090379 GCA_030522415.1 Channallabes apus
CTATCACTTTTTTTTTTTAGCAGGGTCAGTGTGCGTGTGACACTGAGGTGGTGGTGTAGTCGTCCTTGTCTCCTCTGTCCTGGTGAAGGTGTTTCTTAGTGCTTTCACATCACTGAGCATATAGCTCTTGAAGTGGCTGCTGTGTCACACCAAGGGCAGCTTGGTGTTTGATCTGGAGTCGGGCAGCTGTCGCCATACAGGACTCCTGTATGATTTCCCAGCAGGAGCAGTGAGAAAGAGAAACGGAGCTCAACTTTTGATTGACAACATGGGAGGATCTCTTCACAACTAGCACGAATGTGGGCTTCTGTAGTGTCTGCTGCTGTTAAGGCACTGAGCAAAGAAATGACCGTGGAATAGCATGAGCTAAATCAATTCTTGATATGAGTGTAGCTTAAAAATACTGTGTGCCAGTGGGGGAAAAAAGCTACTGACATAAATATATACACGCAGTGATCACATTCTGTCTGGTCTACTAAGACAAAAAAAAAAAACTGGAAAAAAAAGTCAGTAATGATGCTTTTGTTAGAATGACTGGGACACAAATAATTCCCACAAGCATAAAGAAGAATTTGTGTGCAATGTGATACAGGCCAAGTATGCAGAAATTATATCTTTATTGTCTGCATTTGTTTGTTCGGTTTACAGGTAAATTTGTTTTCTCTTGCCTTTTTTTTATATTCCCACAAATGTATTATGTTTAAAGCTCATGGTCTTTGTGTGGCGTGTGATAAACCCATTCAGAGAAAGAGTGAGCTTGGGCATCTGTCAAGAACGGAAATAATGAGGTGACGGCATGGAGCGTCTATTTTCTTGCTTGGGTTCTCTCTCTCTCTTGTTTTTTTTTTTTTGTTTTGTTTTGTTTGTTTTTGTTTTTTTCCCCTTGTTTCTTCTTTTCTCCATCGATCCCATTAACAGACATTTTAAATAGATAATAGTGACTTCTAGGAACACTGAAGCAATTAGAACCAATCATGCTGTTCTTCTCTGACTGTCGGTAATTTTACCATTGTGTGCTGATTGGCCTGGTCTGTCTGACCTCGTACACAGTTTCTTTGTCACAGTCCTCCATTTGGAGAGAGAGAGAGAAGCCATTTTTCCTATTATTACCACCAAGGCCTGCCATATATCCACTTCCTTCTCACTGTGTTAAATCTCTCACTTTGAGTTACATGGTCCCTCTATGGTCTGAATTTCACTTTACAGTGTGTCACTTTAAAGTCATGTTAGAGCATCTTAAAATGCACTTAACACAGTGTCCTAATTAGTGTGTCCTGTATAGTACATAACCAACATCAATAAGATGTATATCATTAAATTTACTAAGTTTGCAGAGGTGTCTGATGTCTGCCCGTTTTAAGCAGATCATTAAGCTGCCTCTATCCTTGAATTCATGAATTATTTTCTATCCGAATCTGCACAACGTTCTATACATGAAGTGAATCTTTTATTTCGTCACCATATATATCTTCCAGGGATAAGTACCCCGAACACATGTGGAAAAATAAATAAATAAAACTGCTTTTCTTTTCAGCCATGGGCCTTCATACATGCATGTGTGTAGGCTGTTTACATGGTCATGTCTCTTTTACATTGGGGAAAATTAAAAATTCCCTGCATCACAACAGAAGCTGAAGAAGAAGCTGGAGATCTAGACATGGGAGGAGCAGGGCAGTTATTTTAGGTAGGGGCAACTGTAGACGTTTACTACAGAGTGACCGTATTACATCACACTCCAGGCTTTCTCTCTCTGGAGGTCTGAAGACTTCCACATTTAACCTGGGATGACAGGGATGGCCACATGTGGGTATTTTTTGTTTTTGTTTGTTTGTTTTTTTATACAGCTTCTGTCAGTTTGTCAAGGCCTGGAGGGTTTAATATCAAGTGTCACGTGACTTTTTGTCACCAATGTAGCAATTATAAAAAGTGTGCCTGAAACAGGAATGATGTAATTACTGAAATAAGAGCACAAATAAAATGCCCATCTACCCCCCCCCCCCACACACACACACACAACTGATTATGTTTACAGTAAAAACAAACTTGGCACATAATTCGTTTTAATGTTTTCAAAGAAACAGACTTGATATTACCCAAAGCTTTAAAACCATTTTAGATTTACAGCTTTTTTATGTTTATTTAAAACCTGAGTTATATTATATCTCTTACCTAATAGTCAGTACAATGTATTGTTAGATCTCTTGTTAAAGCTTATTTTATTCAAGATTCAAATAACTTTATTAATCCCAGAGAAATTGCCATAGCATTTTTAGTCCAGATTATGTTACAGAAACTCATTAGCCTTATAGTTCATCGTTCAGTATTAGCCAGGTGGAGATTGATTTTGTCACCTTGAAATTGAAACTTAGAGTGTCATAGTGAGTTTATCAGGAGTCTGGTGTGTGTTTTGATAATAAATCACTCAGAACACTGTAGCACTCTCTGACCTGAAACAACCCCGCTCAACACTGCTTCCCCAGGTGATAAATGTGTAGGCAGAGTGAAATGTTCACCCTCACCATCTTTTACAGGTGTAATATGGATGGTCTTTTGTGGTGTGAATCGTACCTGATGATGTTGGTGGAGGTTATTTGAAGCTGTTTTCTTTGAAAGCCAATACAGCCCCTGCACTCTTTCATCCAAATGCATACCTCCCATTAACAATACGTACTTGATACTTGCCTAAATGATCACATAGAAGGAGGAGCTTTCTTAATTAACAAATACCATGATCCCCTTTTACGTTAGATGTTGGTGATCCAAATTTTTTGGGTCCTTCACCCAGCCTAGAGAGACTGGAGCTTCAACCTTCATAGTGTCTATTGGATCACGTCAAGTCTGTTTAAGTTTCCTCTAAGCTTGCCCACTTAGTTTCTGTTTTATTAGAATTTTCTTGGGTGAATGAGTACAAAAGGATATGAGGTAGGACTTGGTAATGGTTTCACAGCTCTCTAACTGAGTCTCCAAATGGAGCAGATGAGTCAAAGTAAGAGTGAGAAAACAGAGATGTCGACTTTTTCCCCCTCAATTTCTTCCAATCACAACCACACAGCTGCAACTTATCCCTATTTTATTGTTTGTCTTTAAATTAACAACTGACTCGGTAGAATGCTCAATGTTGGGTGACAGGCTTTCTTTGTGTGCAACCACATGCTGAAGGCCCTGAGGCAAATGAAGGCTTTATAGCCCACCTCATATGCTCGTTAAGGCTGCTGTTATACTTTTGTTCTCGATATTTCACTGACAGCGGATAACATTCACAAGTTATCTTTTGTCTTTGCCAGAAACCAAAGCAAGGTTGTGCTGTCTGTCTAAATGTGAGTATTGGCTGCAACTAATTATAGAGCATGTCCTCAAACTCCCCAGTGGACAGACTATAACGATGCACTTTATCTGATTGAGCCCAAGCTATAGCTGACATCAACTTCAGGGAAGCCTTTATCTTTTATATGGTTTTATATGATTTTTTTGTAACATAAAGCATTTTGCCTGTTGCTCTGAGAGCAGAAAGTTCATGACAGGAATACAAGACCTATATGCTTGTAAATTTGATAGTGTAAAGAATGTTTTGTGTTTAATTGTAATTATGGTTTGTTGGAATAAATATTATGCACATTTTAGCATAAAAACGAGAGGCGCTGCATGGTGTATGAAAAAGACACAGATTGACAGTGACAGTGTCCAAGCCAGGGAATGGTTTGTAGGATGTCTCTTTCGGTGCTAAATCCCTCTCTCATTGTACATTTGGTTGAGTTGTAAACTGCCTGCGCCTGACCGAACAGAAAAATGTCTCAATTTAAGAAAAGATTATTGAATTATGCAAACATGGTCTACTTAATCATTCATTCAAGAAGTTAGACAGAGAGACACACACATACGGTTTTGTTTTTCTTCAGCCATTTGGGAAATTAAACTTTTTCACTTTTTGCAGAAGGTTTTAATTTAAGTATTGAAGCGTTCCAGGTGATATTTGCACTGACTGAGGTGAAGTCTGCAGTGCAGACATGACACTTTGCTCAGCAGTTTGAACCTGAACACTATGCGACCTAGAGCATGTCTCTGAGTGGAATGTCCTGTGGTATGTGCTGATCCTGAGTCAGTGGTAATTAGAGGCCCAGGGCATTGGCGCAGCCTAATGACAGGTCTGTGGCCTGTTTTGGCTTTTGTTTGTTTGGAGTACAGCTCTCCACAGCAGGTTTCTGCCCAGCTGGCACTGCCTGCTGGCCCTTGGCCGCCTGTCTGGGTTGGCAAGATGGCTGGTCCAGGCGCTACAGCAGGCTCAGTGCCAGCTGGAGCCCAATCTTCAGTCTTTTCCACTCCCCTCCTCTCCTCCCTGAACCGCCTGCACTCTGGAACACGTTCTGGCTGTTGGCGACGATTTCATTTGTTAGCACCTCCAGGGTCAACAGCACCCTGTCACTACCTGTCTCACTCCCAGAGCAATGCCAGCTTCCAAAGTGAAGAGCCTCTTTTTTTACCGCTCTTTCCTCCTGCTTTATTAAGTGATCGATCCCTCAAGTAGAGATGGAGTTTCCACACTGGGACTTTTGTTTTATTACGGAGTGTCACAGTGTTTGATTGTCTTCATAAGTAGATGCTATAGTTATTAAATTTCTTTTAATACTTAAAAAACATTTTCGAGATATTTATGAGGATATATAAAACAAAATGCAGCTGCTGTGCTGGTCACAGCAGTCTGTCCTATCCTGGAGTGCTGTTTTGATGATTCATGGTTCTTGCAAACACAATTTGAGAGCATATATACAGCTTTTATAAAAAGCATATATAAAGAGCTTTTGTTCTCTGGCTGAAGTAATTTAGTTTAACTAATTAAGTTATCACAATAAGCTGTGAAAGAGCTGTTCATTCGCCATGTTCTTATTCACTCCAGGAGCTAAGGTCATGGAGGCTACTCAATTTTTTCTTACCTTTTAACCTTGGGTTAATTACCTGGATGTGGCTTCCAGCACGTGCACGCACACTTCACTTACACATACCTAAATAACTCTATAATTAAATATTATTTGACAACTCTGGCTCATGTGAGTGATGTATGAATGCACTTAAAGCTCTACGTGTTTGTGTTTGTCCATGATAGGACTCGTATCTCATTGAGTCAAAGTTCTTACTGTGTTTAGCTACTTAATGCACAGATCAGTTCAAGAATCGAATGATGCTGTGGTGTGTCTTTAACAACTGAGTTGAAGGGTTAATGTCAGTTTGACAAGCTCTCTTGGCGAGTGTGGTGAATTCTCATAAAGATGCAGGCGTGGAGAATGGTCAGTTTGTTCGCATGTACGCCAGAGTTGAAAATGAACATCAACCCAAATCCCCACATTCAGATCCAGCAGTCTCTGCTGACTGGGTCAGTGCATTTATTTACTTCTTTGTTTGTTTGGTTTGAACAGTGCTTCCTGTCTGTTCAGCAGGCCTCAGGAAGAGTCAGCAGTCATGGCGCCGAGGCTAACATTGTCAAGATGTTAGAAGGAGGTTGTGAGAGCATTGGCATGTTGGCCTGGCAGACCTGTGTCACTCTTCAGTCTGTTTGCTGACTGAGTTCAAATCCCTACACCTCAGCTGACCTGAGTACATATCTGTCTATCACACACATGTGAGTGTGAGCCTGCTGGAGCCAGACGCAGCCATCCTCTTGGCATTGCAAGGCCATTGCCAAGCTGTTTCCCCACTGGCTAAGCAGACACTGAGAGACTCTGTAACCCTCTGTTAAAGCTCTCGGAGTAGCATGCTCTTTATTTAATAAGGAATGGATGCCTAGCGCCCTGTCTAAAAACTGCCTTGTGGTCACCGATTTCAGGACAGTCTTTGCATAAACCATCTTAAACACTAGTTTCCTTTCACAAATCTTTAATTATAAGTTTTGCGAGAGTATAAAGCACAGAGTGAATGCAGGACACCCCAAGGATAAACAGTATAATATCAATATCTAAAGCAGAGAGTTTTTGTTTGTTTTTGCAAAATCAGATGCATTTAAAGTTCTTTATTAAAAGAAAATCTTGGAAAAATATTTGTGAAATAAATAATGATAAAATCACTTGTTCACAAACGATAGGGCCTCTAACACCCCTAAACATCAAAATACCTTTTTCGTTACTACGGTATTTTTTTTAAGTCTGGCTGAAGAAATTAAATGTTATAGACTTCAGGATGTTGTGTTTAGACAACTGGGTATGCATTGTATCCTAAGTTTAATAAGTCACTTGGTGTGTGGTATTTGGATGCTGTGTTTACCTGCTCAGCAATCTGATAGATGCTGCCCTGTGACAGTGACCACAGCTCTCATTGAGATGGACTATCTCCACTTACAAGCATAAATAATCTCCATTACTCATGCACTTTAAGAGCTTCATTTGTGCAAACAGTTGGATGTAGCCTCTCTGTTCCCCATCTCCTGTACGGTTGTAGCATCTATTATGCTAATAGATTAGCTTTTTTTTTTTTCTTTTTCTTTTAATTGACTTATTTTCTGCTTTGGGCTTTGTTGGTTTTGTTAAGTTACGGCTCCTTGTGGAGCTTCTAGGGCCAATGTCTCTCAAGGCCTGAATAGGCTTCATCTGGCAGTGATGGGATGCAAGGCAGATCTGGGTTGGATCTCTGAGGTTTGTTGTGTTCTCATCGTCTCAACGAGTTCTTTGTGCTGACCGTTCCTCTCAGACAGACACAAAGGGCACAGTGAAGACCAGGCCAGCGCAAGCTGAACCGTGGAGAGAGACCCCCCTGACCACCATATAATGCCAAAGACGCATGCCATTGTTTTTGATTGTTTCGCTACCGTTATGATTTATGAGCCTGTCTGCTTATTTTTATGTAGAAGAATGGGTTATCTATTCGTCCAAACCCCCCTGTGTACCTTTTATTTAGGCAAGATTTGATTCGTATGTATACTTAATTCCTAGCACTTTAATAAATAATCATGTGATGTTAAAGTCATAATCATATCAAGATGAGATATTATAATGAGATGTGAGTTGTTGGCTTTAGTTAAAGCATCAAATTGTCTTCATTTTGCTCCATATTTGCTTGAGCAATACTAAATCGTTTCACAGTAAGGCATAACGGCATCGTTAGCCCACTCAGCTGATGACAGAAACCGGTGGAGAAATTTTTGCTGACCTGCAGAGTCATTAGTGTTTACACGAGGCCGCAGGGCAAACTAACGAGCTAACTTTCTGCTGGTGATTGACCAAAAAAGCAGTTCAGGACTCGGAAATATTTTATACTAGTGTTTAAAATGGTATGAAAAGGTCTGGTCGTCATTTTTTACTCTTTGCCTGCACAAAAGGCTGAAAATAACTCAGTTGTAAAACCAGAGGCTTTACAGTTGTAAAGGCACAGCAGTTTTCAGTCACTTATTTTGGCTTGATGAGTAGATGACATCAGTAATCCTGTTTGAGGGGTTGGTGGTATGATCATTATTGAATATTTAAATGTAACTTTTATTTTTTCAAATATTAAATGTAGTGCAGTATGCAGAATCCTTAAACCATAGATTGCACTGCTAAAGTGCGTTTCAGGTGAGCTGGTGACCAGGTGGCTTGGAGAGCAGTAGGTATCTTTTCAACTGAATGATTGTGTATTGAGCTGTAACCTAGCAAGCTCTTGAATCTACTCTGGAGTATTTCCTCTCCATGCTGCTGAATAAAATGCTTTTCCCACCTTTTTTAACAGTAAACGCTAACACCCAGGGTCAAATCAATGGCCTTTCCCTTTGATGTGCCCAAATGCATTATAACGGCTGCATTTTAATTGGCCAGGAGAGGCATAGATCAATACATGGTGTAATTGGCTGACATAGGATGGGTGTGAGACTTTATTATCATTAATATTTAGACATGATGTGGAAGGACCTGGCTAAGGTTAAATGTACATCGGCAGCAAGCTGCTTTGATCTGGCAGATAAGTAGATCGATCTTAACGAGAACAAGTCGGAGAAATGGGATGGAAAGTGGGCGCCCCTGATTTTTATTGAATTTTAAAGGAAGTTTTGCGTTGAGGAGTGAGCCATTTTGCTTCTATCTTTTCCCATCAGATTCTGACATGACTAGGAATCACCATCCAGCTCAGCAGTAGTCTTTATTGCAATTTAGATTGTGGAATGCTCTTCATTATCAGGTGTGTAGTGTGAGAACTGGAATAGCTGCAACATCACTCAAAACTTATTTGTTGATCTGTTCATTGGCTAACATCACTTTCAGTACACCCCTCAGGTAGAGCTTATATTTGGACTTATATATTTGGATATCTGTGGTACCTGCACATGTCATGTAAATTAGGGTTGTCACAAATACTCAGTTATAATAGACTACTGCAACTTGTATAAAAAAAATCCTTAATTAAAGTATCATAATCATACATTTAGCAAATGACGCAGATCTGAGAAACTAACAAAATAAATGTTAAAACAAGATTTTAGTGGGTTTTTTTTTTATGAGGTATTGTAAGTGTTTAAATGAACTATAAGAAAGTACTGAAGGGAAATTTTGAAGTATTTTAAACAGTGTAACTTTTTTTATGTATTTTTATATTATTAACTTTTTTTTATTTTTTTTTTTATATATTTAAACAATATTCATCTGAATTAGATATTTTTTTCTCATTGACTGCACATTTTATCATCCAATCTGCAAGGTGTTGGCACAGATTTTATACCTGATTTCCTTTACTTTCATAACCCACCCATTTCTCCAGGGTTAAATTGGCATTTGGATTGCCCGATAATGGTGACCCAGAGGTGGTGAGGCTCGAACTCGCAACCCTTCAATCAGCAACCCTTGCACAGTATACTACAGTGTTTTTGCATGACAGGTTACCCATGATGCCCTTTTCTGCATTGTAACTCAAATCTCCCTTTAAAATGTTTTTTTCCCCCTCTTACTCACAATATTTGGGTGTTATTTTTCTTGAGTTTTTAGTACTTATCTTGATTAACAAGTTATTCTCAAGTTGCAATATTAAAGCTTTCAGTTTAATGGATGATCTTAACTTGGCCATAGCAAATTGATCAATAAAGATTTGAGGTTGTTTTTAACCACCCCCAAGAATTTTCTTTTTTAATTTATTATCATTGACTCTTACTGTACTCTTTCTTGATTACAGTAAGGAATAGTAATGTTATAGACACTGAAGTATTTCTGATGATGATGATAATAATAATAATAATAATAAAAATAATAATGTACATTATATATACATTATAGAAATATTTATCTTGGGGAAAAACGTACGCCAACAAAAGTACAGTATATACAGTAGGGTTCATACTGTAAGTATTTGGACAGTGACTCATTTTGCCTCTACTCTATATACCATCTTGGATTTAAAATGAAGCATTCAACATGTTATTGAAATGCTGAGCCTGTGATAGTTTCTAAATGGTTAATACAACAATTTTCTTAAACCCCATGAATTAAAACCAGCAATACAGTTGCATTTTGATTGCTTAATTTCTGATCCATTATGGCATTGTAAAGAGGCAAAATTAAAAGAAATTGTGTCACTCCTTAATACTGATGGGCCTGACTGTATGCTGTGATATTGACTGCTGAATAATTGAAAGAAAGTAAAATGATTATTGAAATAATCAGAGGTGACAAGTAAAAAATGCATGCATACATACCTGCATTTTCAATCTAGAGTGCTTTTCCTATGGAGAAGAAATGAACCAGCAAGCTGTGTTATTACTCATGCAGATTGCACCCTCCGTCTCTAGTGCTGGGGTTGTACATAAAAGCATAATGAAAGGAACTAAATGGATTCCACGCCGGCTCCTGTTTTATCTCCTTTTATGCCAGCCTGACACGAGTCGGCCCTGTCTTTGAAACGGCCTCTGAGACTGTCAGAGCTGACTCCCAACTGACACACAGGAAGAAAGAGAGGCTGAAGAGCATGTCAGAGGAACGTTTGATCGTAGCCAGGAAACAAGCTGTCAATAGCAGCTGAGATTAACCTAGCTCACTAAACATATATCCACATGTGCCATTCCGGAGAGGTACATCATCGTTTCTCCACTTAAAGAGCATTATTTATCAATATGAAATTTTAACACTTCTTTCTCAGTAGTTCTCTGGAACCTTCACCTCTGTCCTGACGCCTTATCAACAGGAATCATGATGTTGGGACGCGGGTGTCTGAATGAAGGATGGTGCTACCAGTCAGGGTGAAGGAACAGGGCAGAACACACCTGTCAAGGCTGTAGTCAAGCTATCTGCTTTTATGAGCTAAAACATGATTTCTTTTTTTTTATTATTAATGCATATTTGAATGTCAAGCTCTTACTGTAATGGATATTGAATGAATTCGAGCATGAGCATTCTATCTATGAGTAGTTTTCTGATTGTTAATGCTATTTAGGAAATCTTAAATCATTCGTTGAATGCTTATACTGTATAGGTGAGAGATTTAGAGTAACCAGTGGAGAGTAGGTGGAAGTGTAAGAAGAAAGAGTGCAGTTGTTTTCCACACAGATTAGTAATACCTTATTGTATGGGGGGGAGAGCAGAACATAAAGATAATGCGTAGACCAATGAATAAACCATTTTAACCTCTTTCTAACTGGCCTTGAGTCCTGGTTGTAATGCAGATGCAAGATATTTGAGTAATTGTACTCTTAGATGTTGCTTTGCCTATTGTGTGCATGCGTGGGTGTGAGAGAGTATATTTGGTAGAGCATGACCAGGAGAAGATGAAGTGCATTTCTGAGCATCCTCACGCAGTCCCAAATCCATTTGCTCCTCTGTTTTAATTATTGTGGTAGTGAAGACAGAAAGAGCCGAGTGATTGTACTTATCCTTTCTAAACATAATTCCTTAACATTAAAAGAGCACCAGCAGAAGCTTCTAGATTTTTGCCATGTAAATAATCTTATTTGTCTGTGCTCTTTGCTAATGAATGTCATTTACTTAAAAAAAAAAAAAAAAAAAAAAACATTAATTATTTCCTAGCAGCCTCCAGTTCCCCCAACAGGGAATACGTCTCAATTAGGAAGAGGATGCCTGTTAATATTTGTGTTTAAATTGCATATATGTGCATATGCGTACATATGCTTCACTGACATGGAAAATAACCTTGCAATTAATTATGCTCTTAATTTAATGTTGAGCTCAGAAGGAGCAGTTTTAATGAAAGGCTGCAGTTTGTGGTGCTAGTTTAGCAGTAGCGCAGTCCATTCGGCACATTGCAAATTGCTGGCTGCTGAAATCTCAAGAAAGTTCCTCCTGTCTTGTGAACACAGAAGAGGTGCAAAAAAATCTTTCTTAGCCGTTTCTAAAGCCAGAATAACAAACAAGGGCCTCAAATTAGATTTCCCAAAACACAACATTCCCTCTCATTAAGCGGGTTGCTGTGGCCAGGAGCTGAAATAGCAGAGCCAGAGCTGAGTGTGCCATGCTCCCCTCAGTAGCCATCTTAACTATAGTCTTTAACTAAATGAGCAGTTGGACATTCAGGCCAAGATATCCAGCTCCAGCTCCTCCTATGATCATTTTTTATTTCTCACACAAACATATTTTTCTTGTTTCACTTCTGATATAAAAGCATCTTGCGTTCTCATCAATTTTTTTATTATTTTTCTTTTTTTTTTGTGTATGCGATGTGTGACAGTCATGAGTTGCTTAACCCATACAAAACAGTGAAGGAAGATGAAGCTGCTGCCTGTAGGCAGTGTGTAGATGCACACCAGAGCTTTAATTTAGATCTGGGTGGGTCTGAACCCAGGGTTTGCTTCACTGTCACAGGAAGGATGTCGTCTAAATCAGCGTTTGACAAACTGACAGACTGACACCCCCCCCCTTTGGTTAGCTGTACCAATAAAGCCAGCATTTGTCCCAATGAGTTCTGGCCTTCAGTGACTCAGAAATGAAGATGACCTCATGTCGTCTAGACTTGTGTTCAACTTGCTACAGCCAGTCTTTTGTGTTTAGACAGAGAAAGAGAGATAATAGTAAACAATGACATCAAGATTTTAGGCCTTTAAAGATGTCAATCTATCTGCAATGTTCGCCTGCCAATGACTCACCACGACAGGATCACGTGTAGCTACAAAACCTTGAGAAACACGATGAATGGGCTAACTAAAAGGGAAAAAAATACTAGTTCCAGCAGCATCAGTAAAATTGCGGGAGCAGTTAAACCGGGAATACTGGATATGCAAACAAGCATCAATGTCATACGTGGAACTAACATGCTCCACCACCACGCTATGAAAAATACAGGCAAATGACTTGAAATCTCCTGCGTGATATAGCTATGTTTCATTTATCCAGCCTGGACTCTTTAACAGCCAGTTAGTTAATGCATTATGGAAAGAAATTAGGTATTTTTATGGCATTAGACTTTGCTAATGATATCTAAATCTCTTGAGATATTAAACATTAAGAAGTTATCAGTAGCTGATCTTGTTTAGTTTTTAAGGATTTTGTGTAAACCTTTAAACATTGTTTTGTGCAGTATGCATTTAAGTACACAAACTTTTATATGAGAGAAAACACATGAATCTAACACTTCCTTTGATTTATGCCATATGACTGGAACATTTTTAATCTGTCCAGTAAATTTGGCCAATTATAGGGTTTGAAGCATTACTTTGTCAGCTGAAGTGCAATTACTAGATGACAGCTAGGAGTGTTGAAGCATTGCGTGCTGACTTTTTTTTAATTTTTTTTTTAAACATGCTGTTTCAAGTGAGATCTATATATTCATCACAGCCATGAAGCACTAACGTAAATCTGACTCTTTAAAAGTTTTTGAGAAAGTCTTGAGCCAATGTGGTTTCTACGCCACATATTCAGTTTAGTTCTCTTTCAGCAAGCGCTTTGGAATACCGTATATATGTGAGCTTAACTGTTGAGGCTCATACACAGTTTGTACACGTGATCGAACCTATTTTTGCAAAATTGTGAAAGTCCCAAACTACAACTAATGCAGGGTGTGTTAATGTGTGACAGGTAAATAATAGCCAGTTGCCAGCACTGTGCTGAAGAATCTGACAGTGTGCTTACAAAAATATCAGAGTGAAATGGGTGATATGGGTGAAGAAAAACAGCAAGGATGTAATTACATCTGACTTCATTCCTCTCTTCCTGTTTATCGGGTTTGTTAGGTTCGTTAAGGTTGTCACTGTGCTGGGCTTCATTTCACATTTCATGCCACCGCAAACTGCTCCTCAGGCAAGTATATTGACAGCGTGTACTGGCACACACATCACAAATACACATATCCAGATACAATCAGGAAACCCACACAATGGAGAAGGACTGTGACTTGATAGCTTCTTGGGTTATTAACGTGTGTGTGTGTGTGTGTGTGTGTGTGTGGTAACTGGTAGGGCATGAAGAGGCATGACCAGTGGTGCAATATTGAGTTGTTTTATCTTTACTTTCCTTTGGAACTGGACAGAAAGAAAAAGACAGGCAGCGTTAATGTATAGTCTGCCTTTCTGGCTGAGCAGTTTGCCACTCACCACATACCAGGGGCACCATTTCCCACCCGGAGACAGGCCAGCATGAGGATCTGATTGGCTGGGTGCCACAATGCACTCACAAAGGCTCCTTTGACTGCAGGTCAGTTGGTTAACCAAGCAGTCAAGGGGGATAGACATTCATCATGCTCTTCTTCCTCTTATCTTACTCTTCCTCCTCTTTTCTCTCTTTTCTAGTCTTACCAACAAATAGGCCATCAATCTATTTTTATCTTCCAGGTTTTGATATTTTACTTTAGTTACTTTAGAGGTCTAGCTGGTCTAAGCAATTCTTAGAACCGATATAAGAACTTGAACTGAACAAGAGTGACCTAGTCCATGTTTGTGAGTTACAATGGGATGCAATGAGCGTGTAGGTAAGATAAGTAAATAAGAATTGCTACTACACTTCTACACCCACATCAATCATGACAAAGAAGTTTTAGGTTGGTATTTGCTAGCAAGGTCATTTACGAAATCCATAAAAGAGTTGTTTGTCATTAGACCATTTTAGCCTACTCTGCCTTGATCTGCCACATACATATTTATCCGTTTTGGGTCGATGTTAAGATTTGTTTCCAGAATATAGCAGCCGCATAATCTCATCAATAGTCATGATAAATACTCTCTCTCTGGATTAAATATAGATGCCCCATAAATGCCTGGAAATATGATTTCAAGATGCACAGATCCTGTTTTGTTTGGTTTTTAACCTGCTCCTTTGCGAACTGCAAAACATAACTAGTTACGTAGTTTTTTTTTTGGTCTGAAACGATTTGTGTTAATCATACATAGCTGCTTTCATTTGTTTTATGAAATGAGAAAAATTACATGTTGATTTGATTCCATTTGAGTGACAAAATGAGTAGCATTTGAGTAGCAAAGATTCATTTTAAAACATGACTAAATTGAGTTAGAAAACTACAAATAAACTGGTGATACATGTACATACATACATTCTTTCTTAAAAATCACAAACCAGCATCACTACACTTCGTCCTTCCATCTACTGTCTCTCTCTCTCTCGCTATGTGCACTTGTGTGTTTTTTTTTCTTTCATTTTGTCTTACACTTTGTCCATGCTCTCGCTCTCCTGGCCCCAGTGTAAAAGACATAAATGATGACGTATAAATGATGTTTAAATGTGTCATTACGTTGCACTAGTAATGTGACTCAGGGACTGCTCAAGTTTGTTCAGTCTTTATAGCTCTGATAGGGTGGTAAGACAGAAGGATTCACCACTGAGCACCTGAGATAGATATATATATAGAAATTATTATTTTTTTTTTTTTTTTGGTCTTTCGGCTGCTCCCGACAAGGGGTCGTCACAGTGGACTATCCGCACTACAACTTGGCACAGGTTTTACGCCTGATGCCCTTCCTGATGCAACCCTCCCATTAATTAAGGAGATAATTCCTTGCCTAACCTAATAATAAAAAAAATTTAATTGTGCAAGATTGAGTATCTTGCGCCTTGTTTATGCTAAGGTGTATTCTGTTCAGTAATCGGACAGTAAATCACAGATGAAAAATCTAAAAAAGTTGATCAGATAAAGTTTTCCTCTTAACACAACTTCAGCAGATCACTTATACCACTTCAGCGCTGTTATTTCAGCTGTGAAAATATTAAGTAATCCTAGTAAAAATATTCAGTCTAATTAATATCAAGCGGTGCAGGTGTTTGTTTACTTTGAGCAAGTAGCTTATTATTAGCTTATCTTAAAGTACATTATTAAATGTGGCACATAACTGTTCATAACATCGCTTTTACTCAACATGTTGACTTTAGAGCATTAACACTTCACTTGTAGTTCAGGTATTTTATTTTCCCTTACCTTATTCTTCTGCGGAATTGTTTGCTGTAACCATCGGTGGTTTATCTCATGGTGCCGCTTCCCATTACTTTTTGGAACATATGTGACAAGCTGGTTTTAAACTTCCCACAGAAAGAATAAACACACATATATCTCTCCATTCATCTATGAAGTTTCAGTTTTCATAGTGTACATGTTTTTTTGGAGTAAGCCATTACTATATGGAGCTTGTTTGTGGTTCATGACGATTTGGGTGCCTTGTAGGGGCATTATGGTAGTTTCTGGGTTTTTTTCTTCACATACTTTGTCTATACACCCTAAACTTCTGCTTAGTTAAAGGACATTAGAGTATATGTGAGTATACTGCATGTGTGTTTTTGTCTGTAGACTAGCGAGTAACCTAGGTATTTTTTTCCACGCTGTAGGTTGTAGGGAAATAGATGTGCAGAGAGAGAGGACCGTGCCCATGTGCCCTAAACCATTTTTGACAGCAGGGCACTGAGAAAATGACAAAAAAAGGTAGAAGTGAACAGGAACAAGAAGAGCAGAAACAATTCTAAAGTTTATGTTTGTTTCGAAAAGGATGTGCAAGATTAGAGAGATGTTGTGTGTCACCACCCTCCAGTTCACACTCACACACTCTCTCTCTCTCTCTCTCTCTCTCTCTCTCTCTCTCATTTTTTTCTCTCCTAGAGAAATATAAAACAGACTAAAATTCTGCAAGGCTTACCTACTCTTCCTGCACATTACATATACACACGTACGCACGCTCAGAGGCAGCAGTGGTAAGCAGGGGGAAGAAAACCTACTGCTTGACTTTGGTATAAATTATTGATTTTCTTTCCCTTATGAATTTTCCATTGGTCCCTCTGTCTGAGTATTATATCGTGCAGGTGTGCTGCTACGGAGCGAACTTCTATCAGAGACAGACTTGCTTTCAACACAAGGAATACCAGACCACAAGCACTGCTGGTGGACTCATCTGTTGTTAGCGCAGTTTAGAAGGAATGGATTTGAATATGCCTCTCATGCATGAATTATTCTGTTCTCTCTGGAGATATTCAGAGTGATCTCCCACTTATTATGTATTTTTTCAGAAATATTTATTGATTTCCTCTTTGACACCAGTTTCTAGTCAAGTCCCTGAGCAGTGAGGGCACCCAGTGACCTCTGAACTCTGGGGTCATAGGCACCGGAAGGAAAAGTGAACTCTGACAGTGCAGTGCGTTTGCCGCCAATCTCTCTCTCTCTCTCTCTCGCTCTCTCTCTCGCTCTCTTTTTCTCTCTAACATTATTTAGAAGTCCACAGATTGAAAAAGAGTAGAACCACAATATCCATCTATTATTTTACAGTTATCACTGCGTTTATAGAACTTTTCCCACCCCCACCCCATTGCCAGTTTATTTTCTCTTTTTTTTTCTCCAACTCTCTTTCTCTCCCTCTCTTATGTGGGATAGATTTTCTGCTGTTTTCTTCATCCTGACCCTGAGAGGCTTCAGGGCCTGATTAGTCAGATTCAGCACGTAGTCTATTGATCCGAGCCTAAAGGGCAATAACCAAATGGAGCTGGAGCAACAAGTCAATAACACAGTTATTGCAACAAATCATGGACCTGCTTTTCAATCACTACTCGCTACTGAGTGCTGTATGTAATCAGGAGTGAATTAATGTCACTCACAAGCCCCTCGCACCTGCTTATCTCATCACCTCCTACCCTTTTCTTTTTCTATCTGTTTTTCTCTTTTTCTTTCTCTTCCACATACAGTGCCTTCTAGTACCAAAATAATCCGAGCAATTATACAGTCCAGCTTTACACATTTCCAGTGTAAATACATTTCTATATCTCGAGTTCAACCTTGGTAATTCACATCATTGGCTACAGATGTACAGTATTGATTTCTGAAGTACTTTGTATTCCAGCACAGGGATCCAGAGTGAAGGAATCGCCATTTTTAGAAAGCGAGCAATCGTGAAATTTTATAGAATACTTCCTGACCCATATAAATAATGTATAATTATATAAATAATGCTTGAAGTTATTATTGTTTATGGTTGGTAAGGAAGCTAACTTGTTAGCAAATCACTTAAAGTAAAGGTGAATTTGCCAGATGATTTACAAAGCTTGTCTCTGACTTTTTTCTGCTCTTCACTTCGCTCTTTTTTGCTTTCGTGCTTTCCCAAGACAAACGTGAGCTGAAGAGTTGAAATTGCTGTACAGGATTCAGCTGTGAAATTGTAGACCAGAAGGATCTGCAATTTTAATGAAATGGCATGGATTATTTAGAATGACTAAAATCTCCCTTGTAGTGTCAAGTCGAGGGACGTAGAATGACATTACCTTTTCTTCAGTTCTCCTGTGCAATCGTGTAGCAAATCTCGAGAATTTGCAGTGTGTTTAAAGAGTCACGTTGGACATAGAAAAAAAAAATAGAAGGACTAAATCTGAAACTGTGACCAGGGGGCTTTTCTTCTCTATTTATCACTTTATTTTATGTTATAAACAGGCTGTGGTTTTGAGTTTGTTGTGCCTCACTCAGCCACTAAGTTCAAGCTCCCTACTTGACTGACAGCTCCTAACTACCCTCTAAACATATTGTTGGATAATTGTGATTCTATAAGAGGTAAACAAGCAAGAGAATGAGATTCCTATTCTGTCAGCATGATGGCATAAGTCAAGGTCTTTATTTCTTTCTAGAAGTTAGGCTTTATTCCTCTCTCTCTCTCTCTCTCTCTCTCTCTCTCTCTATTATAGAGTCCTCTGTTCAAACCACTGACATTGCCTAGGGAGAGCGGTCTTACTCAGGCTCGTTGATTTGGTCACACACATACATAACACATGTCCACTCACTTAAAAAAAAAAAAACCTTATATATTAAACTAAACCTAAATATAACTCATTAAGCAGACTTTTGTAGCTTAGGTAGCAGCTCCTGCATGCTGGGTTGGGAGGACCGTCTTGTACAAAGCAGCTTAACAAGGACGACCAGGGCATTGAGCCCATTAGGTGTTTTTTGTTTTGCTTTTATTCGAAGGCTTATTCAATTCAATTCAATTCAATTTTATTTGTATAGCGCTTTTAACAATTGACATTGTCTCAAAACAGCTTTACACAATCAAAATAATTATTTAAGTTTGTATGCTTTATCACTTTAGGATACACAGAGCCTCAAATAGAACGAAGCCATAATTACACATTTTCAACCTGATACTGGCATCGTTTTCTTTTTGTTTTTTTATTTGCTTTACTTTTTCTTTCTTTTTTAGGCTCAAGCATGCTTTATAATACTCGGTGCTTATACTGATGCTCCGTGTTGTATTATATTTTTTCACTGAAAGCAATAATCGCACTCAAATCATCTCCACTTTTAGTGATGGCCTTGGCAAATCGCTGCTGGAGAATCTTTTTTAACATCTCCACTTCAACTCTGTTCATAAATGATAGATCACTTACTGATCTCACTTCAGAGATGCGTGAAGGCCCTTTGGTCAAAACAATGAGGCGTTCAGATGAAATACTTTATGTATGAAGTATGCATGCGTGCAAGTTCATGCGAGTGTGTGTACTGTATGTGTGTCTGTTGCATGTATTTTTGTTTTTATGGGATTGCATTTTTTTTTACAGTATGTAAGAATTATTTAGTTAGTTATATGAAATATTGTTTAAATAAAAATTGTGAAAAGAGCAGTATGAAGGAGCATCATTTAGATTTGCTGTGTCAAGGTTTTGTGTAGGATCTTGAGGTACAAACTGTTTCTATGTTTAAAAATTCCACCATTTAAGGTTCCACAAAGTTCTCAGTTTCCTCTGGTTGTCCAGCCACATGCTACTAGGTACTATATTGGGTCACCAGGTCAGTGTACTGTTCAAACCAAATAACTCACAGGCTAAAGGAAATGCACCAAATGATAATCGAGGAGTGTATGTGCGTGCGCGCCTGTGCATATCAAGCACATATGTGATCAGTCATTTAATTTTTCAATTCAATTCAATTTTTATCTGTATAGCACTTTTAACAATTGTCATTGTCACAAAGCAGTTTTACACAATCAAAAGAAACCCACATGAACAGCAAGATGCCCCCCCCCCTCCCAAAAAAAAGCCTTGGCCTTTAGTGATCTATCTTGTACTGATCATATACTCAGAGGGTGAAACTCCTGCTCTCTTTTCACCCAGGTCTCTCATGACTTACTTCAATATGAAACAGATTGTGTGATCGAACAACTGAATCATCATAAACCTGAGCGCCAGGTCTGGTCTACCAGTCACGAAGCATCTACGTTTAACTTCACTCATATTCCAGTCCTCTCTTTGAACGTCCATATAACTGATTTATAACTCTTAATGAGAATTCAATGCCGAACAAACAATAAAAATTTATGCGTTTGTGAACGTTTTCAAGAGCGGTGATTCCATGGCTAGTGTTACACCCTTTCACTGAATGGTTATACAATCCCCAGCTGTCCCTCTTATGGAATGTGGTTGTTTTTTTGTGTGTCAAAATTTTTAGCAGCATGTCCAAATTGTGAGAAAGTAATTCATCTCACTTGTAAGAGCAGTGTTGTATTATTACTCAACCTTATTCAAACATTCCTTTGCTAGTGATGAGCAACTCTAACTCTCCTATTCAAATATTCACATATTAAAAATTACAAAATCCCAAAAATATTATATTGTTTTGTGTATTATGTGTTGTTACTACAGATTAACTTTTTTAAATTTAGCTTAACAAACAAAAATGGGCTGATGGAGTAGTACTGTACCATTGTCTTGTGGAGTTGTGCAAGTTTATGGTGCGTTGGATAATTATATAATTATGTACATATGTTCATTATGATGAACAACGGGTATTTAACTTTTCATTGGAATAGAAATGCTACTGGCTTATGGTTTAATTTTATGTTTAACACATCAAGCAATATCAGACGTCTGTGTCTACATAAATGGTTATTTAACCATAAAAATGTCAAAGTTATATTAGGATAGTAGAATAGTTTTTGAAGTAGCTGGTTGTTTAAGTAATCCAAATATTGGAGTAAGCTTTGTTGCATGTTGAGCTTCAAAAGAATTGAATATGTCAGACTTTTGTAAATGAAGAGGATTTTCAGGCAAATTTGTGAGGAGTGAAACACTGTGTTCTGGGAAAACTGAGCATGCTTTTATAGGGAAATCATCATTGACGTGGTTGCTTTGGGCCATTAACATGCTTTCCTATAACAGCACTTCCTGATTTGTTTTTGTCTCATTATTCCTCTTATTAGACTTATTCCTCTAATATCACATAGAACAGCACATTACAGTTATTTAGCCATTTATAGTTACAGATAAGGGGGAAACATTCTTAAAATAACTCGTATCATGCACGTTACAGCAGTTCTAAAGCATTAGTTCCCTTACTAATCCCCCTACACTTAGACAAAGATATAAAATAAGACAAATATTTCTGTCCGTCTTATTACTGAGACACCTGTCTTGAAAAAATTGCAATGTTATAAATCCTAATGGAATAGGTTTTTTTTGTCTGTTAATTAAATACAAACATTATTATTATTATTAGGCATAATATGTGTACAATCCTACATATAGGTCCCTGTAAGTTAGTTTTCATTTAAAAAATGTAAAAAAAAAAAACGTATTTGATTGAACTCACTGAAGCAGGGAACATTGACAATTTTAGCAAAGAAAACGTACAGTACTAGCTGTAGAGCTCTTATCTCTGCCCCAACTGTTCTCCCTGTTTAGCGAGGCTGATTTGTTTGTTCTGAAGTTTCCATTACAGGGTGCAGGCACAGAAGGATTAGCACACCTATGTTGACTGCTGCTTCGACACATAACCTGGACTATTGCCATCAGCCATCACATGCACTCCGGAAGATATTTACTGGCCTTTTATTGGCTGCACAGAGGCACAGGCCTTCCCATTTTTGCAGTGTGTGTAAGAGGGAAAGAGCTTTTTCTCAGGTGCATATTGGATCCCTTCCTGCTTTTAACATCAACACCCTCCCTCTCAGAATAGGAGAGAAAGAAGGAGTGAGAGAGTGGGAGGAAAGTAGGATATGGAAGGGCAAAAAATAAGAGCAAGGGAGGGGGACTGGAGAACGAGTAAGAGGGAAATCAAGAGGCTGGCATACACAGAAAGGAAATAGCAAGTGAAGGAGACTGGCAAAAGTAGAAAGAGCGTGAAAAGGAGTGCTAGTGTGCTGGCAAGCATCCAGTGAAAGGAATGATGTGTAGATACTAAAAAATGAGAGAAAACTCAGGATGCCACTCGGACAACGCTCCGGGACAGCCTGCTACAGCTGCCAGAACGCGCCGTAGGCAGAACTTCCTGAGCGTTCATGAAAAAGTGTTGCAAACAAGGTGTTTCTCCCCCTATCTTCACACACTCCTTCTTTCTCCACATCTCTCCTTTCATACTTCACCCCCCACCCCCTGTTCCTCCTTTCTCCA
The DNA here is from genome assembly GCA_030522415.1 of Channallabes apus. Lineage (NCBI taxonomy): Eukaryota > Metazoa > Chordata > Actinopteri > Siluriformes > Clariidae > Channallabes > Channallabes apus. Next base: position 55,912,114 of record CM060104.1, read on the forward strand.
GGAGGAATCTAAATCCCAGGCTGGCCTGCTACTCAGATTGTTAGCTGCATAATAAAAAATGCATGAGTGTGTAGAGCAGCGATCTCGGTCCTGCGAGTGTGTGTACACATTTGCACGCACAAGACTCGTCAACACACTGACATATAAGCTGCTGCATGTGTTCAAGACATCAATTACTTCCTAGTTTATCTTGTTTTACTCCTTTTATGTGATCTTATCTTTCTTCTACAGCTTTTCCATTAATACAACTTGTGTGCGAGTGTGTAGGAGGAGGGTCTTCCTCTACAGAGCTAAAAAAAATTTTACATTGTTTGTTGCGGTTGCACACAGTGTGCGTGGGGGGTATATGAGGGGAGAGAGCAGGAGCTCTTCGGTAAGCATTACAGATCTCTCAGTCTCTGAGCCGCTTAGCCGTATTGTAAGGGTAAGAGTGTTGTGGTGGTGTGGGAAGACCAGCTCAGCTGCCCCATAATCACACTAATAAACCCTGTTTAACTGGCCCGTTATACACTGCAGCGCTTTAAACACACGGCTATGGTAAGAGTTCTTGAAAGTGTGTGTGTGTGTGAACGTACTCTCTGAAGAACATAAGCACCGTTTCTCTTTTGGGAATTATATGGTGTCAAGCTCTTTTAAGTAAATAACATGCAATTAAAGGGACCTTTTTTAAACATTACCCCTGGCAGGCTGTGTATGTGTGCGCGTGTGTTTTAAGACCGTTGTAAGTTTTGAATGAGCCTGAGATGTTATGAATTTTTGTTTTGACCTCGTGAGATCTTTTGGCTGGTGCTTATAAAGAAATGCTATTTTTAAAGCTTTTGTCTGAAACGTGAAAGTGGACACATCAAGGTATAATTATGGATGCAGTCCACTAACTTGGTATATTTGTTTTCATCAATGTCCGTGGGAATGCAAGTGCGCATACATCTGTGTGTGTGTGTGCAAGGGCCACATTACTATATTTTTGTCTGAACATTGGTTCCAAGTTGATTTGTAGATTTTAAGAAGTGTACAACATTAAAAAAAAAAAAAAAAAAAACAATAACACATGCTTTCTAGACTTAACAGAATTATACAGTTTGTAGGTTAAAATGCATTCCGTTAGGAATCATTAGTCTGGCCCCTTAGACTTACAGATCAGAGAACTCTAGCTTAAATATGTAGTAGTAACAGGTAGACTATCTGCACATCCATCAGAGAATGAAGAGTGAACAGGATTCAAAGCAGACCTTTCTTCTTGCTTTTTGCGGTGTGTAGAGAACTTGTAAGCTAAGTGAGTGTGTATTTATGAGGCATTGACAGCTAAGGCCCTATAAAGGCTTCTTTCACATGGCAGTGTGTAGAGCGCAGTAAAGAGAGCCTGATAAAACATTTATCCTTGTTAGTTTGTGATCACACGCTCAGTTCCGACCCCCCAACTTTTACAGCGCACGCAGAGCACGATGTCCATCAGTCAAACCATTAGTGAACACATTGATCGTGCCGACACTCCCCTCTCTCCCTCTCAGTCTCTCTGTCTCTCTCTCACTGTTTTCCCACTGTTTTGTTTCTTCCCCTCTCCTTCTTCTCTTCTTCTCTCTGTTGAAATCCTGGCTGGAGGAAAATTCAGAGCAGTCAGATGCCAATTGGATTTTGTTTTATTGCCTTTGTCAAGAAAAAAAACTTAGATTTCGTGTGTGTGTGTGTGTGTGTGTGTGTGTGTGTGTGTGTGTGTGTGTTTGTGTGTGTAAAAGAGCGAGTGAGAGAGAGTGCCCAGTAGGCTCAGGAGTGTTATTGTTGAATGGTGTTGGCTTAAGGGAACAGCTCCCCCTTCCCCCAGTGTAGAGGTGTATCACTGTCCTCATTAGAGCCACTAATAAGGAGAACTGAGAGAGAGAGAGGAAAAAACACGAGAGAGATGGGGGGGAAAGATTTTAAATTTTAATAACACGGGTATGATTTTGTAAATTTTTCCTGACAGAAAAGTCCTCATTATTTTTGTCTGTCTCCGAGCAACCTGTCCTCCACCTCCTCCCCTGATAAACGGACTTTTCCTGCTTCTCTCTATTTCTTTCTTTCTTTCTTTCTTTCTTCTCTCTATCCCTCAAACTCTTTTTGAGCTTAGGGCAATATTCTTAACCCATTGACAGTGTAATTTTGGCTTCTGCTTTTGGAAAGAGTTATTTTGGCAAGATCGGGACTCTTGTCTGCCATTGCGGTTTGCCGTGCTTGGCTTCATGTAGGACATGTAGTGTACTTCATGCTCAGAGCAAGTGTTTGTGCGTGTGGGCGCGTGTGTGTGTGTGTGCATGTGCGCGTGTGTGTGTGTGTGTGTGCATGTGCGCGCTCACCCAGGGCTGTGACAGCACGATCAGCTTTCCCCCAACACTCTGTCATGTGTCAGAGTGAAAAGATGGATGCAGTTTGATGGCTGCTGTTCTGCTCTGTTCTTTTTGGGCCTGGCTCAGCATAGGACAGAGCCTCCATCAAATCCCAGACAGCATGGCCTTCTGTCTCTCTCTTGCCTTCTCACACTTATCACATCACTGCACTCACCACTGCCCCTATTCAGCTTGTACTGTGGGCCCAAGCATGGAGCAGTCTGTGGTCTCCAGTTCTTAGTCGACAGCTTAAAGGCTTCTGACAGAGGGGTCATCACAGGTAGAGCACCTACATCTGGCCTTTCTTAAATACATAGGTGCTTCACTAAAGCTGTCAGTCAATCTCATATTCAGTGACTGGGTGCTGTGAAGGGAGGAACGTTAGACTAAGAGAAATTATTTAACGAATGGGTTTAATGCAAACCTCAGTAACTTAACAAGTAGTCTATAAATAATGACGGTTTTGTTCATTCATTCATCTTCTGTACCGCTTTATCCTCTATTCAGGGTCGCGGGGGACCTGGAGCCTATCCCAGGAGACTTCGGGCACTAGGCGGGGTACACCCTGGACAGGGTGCCAATCCATCGCAGGGCACACACACATACACACTCACACACTCATTCACACACTACGGTCAATTTGGGAACGCCAATTAGCCTAACCTGCATATCTTTTGGACTGTGGGAGGAAACCGGAGTACCCGGAGGAAACCCACCAAGCACGGGGAGAACATGCAAACTCCATGCACACAGAGACGGGAATCGAGCCTGGCCGGGGAATCGAACCCAGACCCTGGAGGTGCAAGGCGACGGTGCTAACCACTACACCACCGTGCCGCCTGACGGTTTTGTGGTTTAGCAAAATAAAATTTCACACATATTTAAATAATGATCCTCATATTTGGATAGTTGTATTATGCTCATAAAATAAATCTTTGCTGAGGGTCCTGTGTAAGGGTTTGTTTAAGAGTCAGAAATACTGACCAGACTTAACCCTTTCAGGCTCAAATTAAGTTTTAGTAACAGGAGACAACCAAGTCCTGCAGTGCTACTTCTGAGTAAAAAAAACTCATAAAATATGTATTTGGGGTAATAAGGTAGTTAGTTTTTAACTGTTACAAATCAGTAACGCCTGCCTTGAGAGGGTTGAAGGAGCCGCTACCCATATCCTCATGGCTGCATGAGCAGCATATTTGCAGTAAGGAATGTTTTAAGGCAAGAAAATCAGTTGTTCTTGTAGATTTGCATGAACACAATATAAATTTAAAGACATGTCTCGTATATTCATGTTCTCATTTGCTCCAGTATACCACCCAAACAAGGGTGGAGTGTTTCTAGATAGAAATAGCCATGCGTGTTAAGCAATAAGCCGCATCCCCAATTGGTCTTCCTCATGTGGCGAAATATAGCTCTATAGCTCTGGACTCACGTCTGGATGTGCGAGTGTGCATGCGAGTCCATCTGTGCATGTGTAAATAATCATTGTAAATAATGCAGACTACTTAAAGAGACATGGGGGGAGACCTCGCCATGCTAAACAAGCTCTGATTAATGTCCCCCACTATGTTATGCTCAGGATTATGCAGCCAATCCGAACAGACCTTTACACTGCAGGTCTCCAAGAACAAATGCTGTATATACACTGCCTGGCCCAAAAAAAAAATCACATTTCAGAAGGGACAAATTATTGGCTTGCATTAAGCAGAGACAGCAACTAAGGAGAACACTGAAATGAGTGGAATTGGGTAAAGAACTGCCCAACAAATTATGAATACCTGGAAGGATAGTCAATTTCACTTACAAAAGTGATTAGAAAAATAGCTGTGATCAGAGATCACTTAAAGATATCACATTGCATGCTGTAATCAAAGGTGTCAGGCTAACAAAGGCAATCTAACAAAATATTAGAATATGCAACTTCGTGTATACTTACCCCTGCACTCCCTTTTGACTTCAGCCTTATCATACTTTTTTGACCTGATGTCATACAGTATGCACCAAAAGTTATTAAACATGAAACCTGTATGCCGACCTGTGTGTAATCCCAAAAACTCATCACTGGTCCCGTTTAAGCCTGTAGACTCTGGTTTGCTTTAGGTGATCTCGTGTGTGTGTGTGTGTGTGTGTGTGTGTGTGTGTGTGTGTGTGTGTGTGTGTGTGTGTGTGTGTGTGTGTGTGTGTGTGTGTGTGTGTGTGTGTGTGAGACATGTGAAAACTTAGAGCTCCCATGTCCATTTGTCACCTGATGCTTACCCCCGACCCAGCCCCAAATTAGAAGTTTAATGGACAGGATGATTATACTTGTGTCTGAGATGGAAGAAAGCAGTAAAGCTGGCTTTAGACTATGCAATTTCAGCATTCTTTTAAAGACGTATTCAGACATTATCTAATAAGTCACATTTAAATATTTTTTTAGGTTGTTAAGGTAAGGGGAAAAGGAGAAGAATAAAAATTTTGTTTCATGCTAATTTTGGTCATGAGTATTTCAGCAATCAAACCTGAAATTAAATGACCATGGTGGAATATGTGTGTTGAGATCTGTTGAAAAGGTGTATGTATCTTTTAACAACAGAATGAGGGTGTTCAATGCTTTTCTGCTACAAATTAATGTGTGTGTGTCTCAGAGAGCAGGGTGCTGCTGCTTGGCTGCAGCAGTGATGAATGGTGATGGTGTAGGTTATTCATCTCCTGTTTGGTGCAATGGACAGTGGCCCTGTTCTCTCCACATGTCAGCACGTGGGATAATTCTGTCATTTATCAGGAGTGACTGGGACAGGAGTCCTCACCACAGACCAACCCCGGGGTCTCGCCCGTTTGTCATCCCCTTGCTTTCCTCTTCACTTCCTTACACACACGTGTCACACTCACTTTAACTCTAAATCTCCAATGTAGACCTTGTTGCAGCGAGTTTGTCGTTTCTGAAAGGTGGGAGAGATGAAGACAGGAAATTAGGGATTTATGGCTAAAGCCACTTAATTATTTTATATGCAAATCCAGCTTTAAAGCTTGTGCTTATGTGTGCATTTGTGCACTGTATTTTTATTATTTGTATCTGCCTCTCAATGCCGGTGAAAAAGATAGAACAATGGTGGAATAGAGCATTACTATGATGAAAACTAACCTGTAGTTAATAACCTACATAACCCTGGATATGAAGCAGAGTGTTTAGGCCGAGGGTGGAAATGCAGAGGGTGGAGTCTTTTTGAGAACTGGAGTGATTGATGCGGGATTGTTTAGAGGTGATCAAACAGGACACCAAAAGTCCAGAAACTTTATATCTTTATTTATTTATTTATTTATAATATTACAAACCCCAATTCCAATGAAATTGGGACGTTGTGTAAAACATAATTAAAAACAGAATACAGTGACCTGAAAATCCTTGTTGACTCATATTCAATTGAAAACACCACAAAGACAAGATTTTCAATGTTTAAAATGATAAACGTGATTGTCTCTTACAAATATTCACTCATTTGATGTCTGCAACATGTTCCAAAAGAGCTGGGACAGGGGTATTTTCACCACTGTGTTACATCACCTTTCTTTTTAACAACACTCAATAAACATTTGGGAACTGAGGAAACAAATTATTGAAGCTTTGTAGATGGAATTCTTACCCATTCTTGCTTTATGTATGACTTCAGTTGCTCAACAGTCCGTGGTTTGCGTTGTCGCTTTTTTTTTTTTGCGCTTTATAATGCGGCACACATTTTCAGTTGGAGACAGGTCTAGACCGCACGCTAGTAACCCCGCACTCTTTTACTATAAAGTCATTCTGTTGTAACACACGCAGAATGTGGCTTGACGTTGTCTTTCTGCAATAAGTAGACAAGACGTTGCTTGAATGACAGCATATTTTGTTCCAAAACCTGTGTACCTTTCAGCATAAATGATAATTTCATAGATGTGCAATTGACTCATGCCATGGGTGCCATGCCATGCTCAACACACCCCCATACCATTACAGATGCTGGCTTTTGAACTTTGCGCTGATAACAATCTGGATGGTCCTTTACCTTTTTAGTCAGGAGGAAACAAGGTCCATGATTTCCAAAAACAATTTGAAATGTGGACTCATTTCTTGGTGTTTTTGATGTATGGCTTGCGCCTTTCATGCACATTGCACTTGTTGATGTAGTGAGGAACTGTGTTAACTGATTGTAGTTTTCCTAAGTGTTCCTTCCTACGAGTCTACCTGAGCCTCCAATAACTACCTGGACTCCATATTAACATCAATTAACATCAACTGTTATAGCTGAACTGCCTGCCACCTAACACACAGATGAATTCCTGCTCTGTTTCACCCAAATGAGGCTGGTTTCCCTGTTGAGTCCGGTTCCTCTCAAGGTTTTTTCCTATTGCCATCTCAGGGAAGTTTTCCTTGCCACTGTTGCCCTCAGCTTGCTCATCAGGGACTATCTGAACATTTTGATTCGCGCACATTCACAATCCATACAAACTTAAATAGTTCTTTCGATGGTGTAAAGCTGCTTTGCAACAATGACAATTGTTTAAAGCGCTATACAAATAAAATTTAATTGAGCCCAAGTTGTAATATCCTTTACAGAATGATGTCTGTTTTTGATGCAGTGCTGCCTGACGGATCGAAGATCACGGCCATTCAGCGTTGGTTTTTGGCCATGTCGCTTACATGCAGAGATTTATCTGGATTCTGAGAAAAAAAAATTTCGGCCTGTAACTGATTGTTCCTAAACTGTTGGACTATCACATGCAATTGTTCAGAAAGTGGTGAACCGAGCCTTTTCCTTGCTTGTGAAAAAATTAGCCTTTTGGGGATCCCCCTTTGATACCCATTCATGATGCTCACCTGTTTGTAGACTGTTTCCAACAGATGTTTTTGGAGCATTCCCCAACTTTTCCAGTCTTTTTGTTGCCCCTGTCCCAGCTCTTTTGAAACGTGTTGCAGGCATCAAATTCAAATTTAGTAAATTCTTGCAAGAGACCATCAAGTTCATCAGTTTGAACATTGTATATCTTGGCTTTGTGGTGTTTTCAATTGAATATGAGTCAAGGATTTACAGGTCACTGTATTCTGTTGTTATATACATTTTACACATTGTCCCAACTTCATTGGAATTACGTGTTGTATAAGGTACTTCTTTTGAAATACAAATTTAATGCCCAGGTTTAGATTTTTATAAAGTTTGAGAGTGAACTTTGTTACAGTGTGATTATTAAACTGTAGTTTAAGCCCAAATGGAAATCCCACAATGCCAGTCTCAAATAATGGTTTCTCTGTACAGCCTGTGCTAAGGATGGATAAAAAAAGTGTGTTGTTTCATTAACACTTCTCTGTGTCTCTCTGTTTGTGTTCAGGGTCATTCAGAACCGCATCCTGATCTTCATCCTGGGCGCCATCATCCTCCTCACTATCATCCTGGCCATCTATTTCAATCTGCGAGGCCACTGATCTCCACTGACGGGTCCTGTGTGTGCGTGTGCATGTGTGTGTGATTAATAGCAACAAAGGCGTGCTAGAGTAATTAGGACAAATTGTTCACATGAATCATTCCTAGTGGGCAGTGACAGGTGATCTCATCTCTCTCTTTCTCGTTTTCTTTCTTGCGGAGCACAGCCATGCCCACTCTACCTTCTACCCCGTTACAGTCATTCTGCTAGGACCTTCCTGATCAAGCCTTTAGCATGGGACCGCCATCTGACTGGACTCCATATACATCATCCGAATGGTAGAATAATGATAGAGAAAGACAAGGGGCTTAAATTTTATTTTAACATATATATATATTTTAATAATGCCAGAATTTGTGTTTCTGCAAGCACATGTATGTACACTTCAAGTCCCAGCGTAGTCTCTGCTCACGTCTGGGAGTGTGACGTGCTTGGGCCAGGTCTTTAGTGCAGCACACGGAGCAGAATCACACACTACACCCAGCCCAAAGGTCAGTGCCTTTAGCAGCAAACACACACACACGCCTCTCCCAGTCGCGCTTCATCCAGGATTAGTAGATTCTCATGCTGTTCCTCTAAGGTCAGTAAAGGCCTTGTGTGTGTTCAGGCAACCCAGCAGGACCACTTTTAAACCTATCGCCCCCCTATAGCTTTAGTAATAATGTACGGCATAAATATTTGTTAACACACTCGCACATTACTAATATCTGTGTTTTTAATTAAAATTGATGATGATTATGCTAATGTATTTACTTTCATTAAATATGAAACAATTTCCTGATCTTTGTATAATGTATTTCTGTATGTACTGTATATGGTTAAAAAATGAGACATAAATTTTAAAGTTTGCTGCATGGAATAATGTTACAAAGCTTTTCTTTTTTTGATCCATACTGATTTTACTTACATTTTAAGGACCAAATGTTTGTTGTGTTAATCATGCATGAGTGTGTGTGGATGTTATAGACATTATATATACGGTCAGGACTTGGTGCAGAATCAGAAATCAGCAGTGCTGTGCAACCCAAATATACTGTCTCTTCACATGTGGACATTTAAAGGACACACACAGCACACCTATTGATACTGTGTTTATTATTCCCACTGCATGTGACACATTCTCTCTCTCTCTCTCTCTCTCTCTCTCTCTCTCTCTCTCTATCAGATACATTGCATACATACATAGACACACACGCACACAGACACACACACTTTTTCTCCTCCTCTGGCTGAGGGCCTGATGGACAGACAGACAGGCAGAGGGCATTTGGTATTCTGTTTCAGGCCGGGTAGATTGTCTTATTTTGGAAGCAGCATGGTGGGGGGCTTTCTCTGCTTCTGCTTCACAGCTCGGGCTTCAAAGCACCAAATTAATGGCCAACAAAATAGTGTGTCTCTGTCCGTCCCATGTGGGGCCAACCCGTGGAGAGTTATCATTAAGTTCAGGAATAAATGAACAAAAAAGGAGAGAGGAGGAAGAGGGAGGATGAGGAGGGGCAGAATGACAAAACTCATAAGATAATGACCTCAGTGATTGAGTTTTTCATCAACATGCCTAGACAGGACTGGGTGTCTGGATGTCTTCCGTAGGTGTTTGTCCTCTGTCCTCCTTTCGAAATATCTGTGAGTGTGAGCACTGGATCTAAGCACCTGTGTGTGTTGTATCCAGGCATGCTGTGAGTATATTTTGCTTGTTATGTGTGTGCGTGTGTGTGCGTGCGTGCATGTTTCGCTGACTGTGTGTGTGTGTGTGTGTGTGTGTGTGTGTCTCTCTCTCTCTCTCTCTCAGCCTGTCAGATCCTCTCAGTAGTGAGTGGCTGGTGGAAGGCAGCGTGGCTGCGGCTCTATTTGAAGTTGTAATGGTGTCAAAAAGTCAGGGCTGACTGACAGCCGTCAGTCCCACTGGGGCTCATTAAATCATAACAACTTGACAAGGAAATAATTGAGCACTGATGACAAGTTGAGGCCCGTTTAGATGTGTTTTTTTATTTTTCTTTCATTATGCCTTCTGACTATTATGTTCATTAAGAAATTGCATTAAACAACTCTTAGGGGGCTAATGATTTGTTTATATCGCTTTTTTATTATTTAAACAGTAGCTGTGTCTTCTGATACCTCGGCAGGCTGCTGCTCTCATGTGCTGCATGTATTTTTCTCCACACACCTTTTTCTCTATATCTCTTTTGTCTCTCTTTTTATTTTCCCTCCCTCCCTTCTTCTCTTCCTCTTTCCCTCCTGCATATTCTGTGCCTCATTCCTCTCTTCCTTCCTCTTCTCTATATTCTCTCCTTTTTTTCTCATGGCTTTCTAATTCCATCTCACTCACTTCATGATTCTCTTTCCCATAGTCACCTCTTCTCCCTCTCTTACTCTCTCCTTCTCATTTCTCCTTATGCTCTTTTCCTCCTTATTCTGCTGTGCTCCTTCCCTCTTTCCTCCTCATTTCCCTGTCCTCTTTTCCTGTTTCCCTCTCCTCTGATTACTCTCCTCTCCCCTTCTCATTCTCCTCCCTTCTCTCTCCCTCTTCTCTCCACATTCTCCACTCATCTCAACCTCTATTCTTCATTTCCCTATATCCTATATCCATCCATCCCTCCTCTTCTTTCTCCTCTTCCCTCTCTCATTTATTCTCCTCCATTCTATCCTTCTCTTTTCCTTATTCCCAACCTTTACTTCTCATCACTTTCTCCTTCCTTCTCTCTTCCCTATCTTGTTCTCCTCTTCCTCCTTTCTCCTCACCCTAAGCAATTCACTCCTCCCTCACTCCTATGTTCTCATGGCCTGACCTATGGAGGCAGTAGTTACGACTCTCTGATAGGCTGTGTCTCATTCCAGGGGACAGCTACAGCAGTAGGTGTGCTCACACTAACATTCACGCTCACATCATTGGCACTGATGTAAACCATCGTGCAGTCTTTACCTCACAGGCCCTCAGCCAAACAGACGTACAGTGATTAACCACATCGCTCCCGTTCCTGTAATACAATAATCTGAGCATACACACACATTAATCCCAGTCTTATAGTGTGTGTTAATAATTCCACATGGGATGTCCTTTTCAGTAAAAATACATCTTTATAATATACATAGGATTACCACAACTAGATCATAAAATATGGTTTTTCAAAGTACAAAGACAAAGTGCTTGTGGTAATCACACATCATAGATGTAGTGGATAACGAATATAATAACCAAAAAGAAAACATTTTTAGGTTTTAAAGCACCCTCTGATATGTAAAACTTGGTGTGTGTGTGAGAGAGAGAGACAGAAAGAGAGAGGAAATAAAGCTGGTAGCACAGTGAGACGTCCATGTTTCATCAGGTAAAGGTTCTCCCTTGAGAAAATTCCCTGTCCCCTTCCTCATCCACAGCAATATTAGGTTTAGATAGTGCAGAATGAAGTGTGTGTGTGGACTTTGTAATGATCAGCAGCACAGGAAGATCTTAACTCGCATCAATTCCAGTGAGACACAGCAGAAGAGCATTACTTTAAATTTCCTCTCCAGTCTGTTCTAAGTTGTACACACTTTCATGACGCTATCCTGTAACAGTCTGTGAAATGCTGAATGACCCCAACCTGAAATGATGTCCATCAGTCTCGTTCTTTTTCTTGTTTGTCCCTTTTAGAGTAAATGCCCATGGATTGGACACGGATGCGTTTGCTGTGATCATGTGCCCAGTATAATATTTGTGTGTGTTTGCAAGTACATAGCATCTGGCCGCAGACTTCCTACTGATCAGATCCATCTTTCTCGATTAGCGTGACTACTGTTCCTATGCTTTCATTTGTCAGTGATTTTTATGGATTGTGATCTCCGTGGATGTGCCGAGTGCTTGTCTAGTTGTAACACTGTCATTAAAGCAGTATTGCATTTCAACACCACTGTGTTTTTTTTTACTGCTCATTAGGCCTACGATTAGCTCTGGTGCGTCATGTCAAGTGCACGGTGCCACGAGGTGCCTTTTGAACTTGGGTTGCAAGTTGGGGCTTCCAAAGCGATCAGGAGGAAGGAATACAAACAGAGTGCCGTTTTACGCTTTTTAACCTGCAGCTACAACCACAGTCAAACACCAGCCGTGCGCTTTTCACTCGCTCCCTTTGTCTCCTGTACCCCACTGTGCCACTAGAGTGTGTGAGTTTGTATGTGTGTGAAGGCACTCCACAGCTACACAGTGAACAAAGAGGCTGGACTGACCCATATCTTAAACTGTAAACACATTGCTCCTCTCCATGTATTCTCTGCTGTTCTGCTGCTCAGACCTGCACACTTCACAAGAAAATAACACACTATTCATCTTGCACACAGATTCATTTATAAGTGCGCACAAGATGGACTTGCCATTGTACAACATGCTTCTTCTGAATGGATTAGGATCATCGCTACACCAAGGTTTATTCATTCATTCATTCATTCATCTTCTATACCGCTTTATCCTGTATTTAGGGTCGCGGGGACCTGGAGCCTATCCCAGGAGACTCCGGGCACGAGGCAGGGTACACCTTGGACAGCGTGCCAATCCATCGCAGAACCAAGGTTTATGAATATACATAAATATACACTGGAACAAATCCTGCTGCAATTTTTTTTAATATCCTTGAATAACTTCAATCTGCTAACTTAAGTTATCTGACCTGCATGATTTACATTTATCACAGAGGAACATGAGTGGAATGAAATCATATTTCCTCATCATATTTTCTACATGAAAGGTATAAAACATGCTGGTATGTGGATGATGTGGTCTAACAGAACCAGAGTTACTCTTACCACCCTGAGGTTGATTATTTTCCTACAACAGCACATCTCAATGTTTATTTCTATCTCCTTTGATACCACAGCAGTTTCACAATACTTAAAATGTTTTCATTTATAGCTTGAAATACGGTTACAATTACACACGGTTATAATTACATGCAATGTCATGGAATGCTTTGAAGACTTTCTTTTATTTGAAAACTTACTGAGCCTTACTAATCACTGACACCAGTGACTCCTTCTATAAATATTAAATAATCATCTCCTACAGCAAGCTTCAGCTTTCATATATCGTTCCTTGTTAAACGGCACATTATTATTTGGCTTAGCATGACTAAACATTTATACATAGCATCATATCATCTTTAAATCTAAATGTTGATCAGTACGGTTGGGCAATATAACAAGAATATCACACCATAATACTTAATGGCATTTCTGTAATATTATGTATCATGATGTATTTTTAAGTTGCTCAGAACTTGTCAAAAATAGTGCTATGCAGTGCAAGTAGCAATATCCACACAGATCCATAAGTATTTGTACAGTAATCCATTGTTTGCATGTGTAGACCACCACAACTTTGATCAATTAGCTTTGATGGAGCACATCCTAAAATGGAGAAATCAACGTGTGATTGATATGTAGATGATTGGTGGTTTAATAAAATATTACATCAAAAGTTTAGAAATACAACTATTAATTTATTTTTCTATTATTTTGCAAAGTCCCTCCTTTCTCCACAGGATCAAAAGTAATTGGACAATTAACTGCCAGTTTCATCATTATTTGTGTCAAATTAAGGTGAGAAAAGATCTGAATCTGAAGCTTATAACTCCCAATAAATGGTCCAAAGAGGTGTTGATGAGAAAAAATTTAAAATAGCAGAAACTTAGTCCAAAATTGTACAAAAGACGATAGAGGTCAACAGAAGAAAACAACAAAAGTAAATGATCACTGAATTCCTCCCTTGGTGAAGAAAAAAAAATCTATCTGTGACAGGAGGAGGAAGTCATTCAGGAGATCACTGTCAAAGTCTACAATCAAGAGATGTCTTTATGAACAATGTTAATATAGCCCGTGTACCTCAAGATGCAAGCCACTGGTAACACCCAAAAACACAGAACGTATTAGACATTGATAGTTCTGGGATAAGTTTATTTGAACAGAAATCGAGATTAAACAAAAATTACAGGCAGAGTATGGAGATCGAAAGGAACAGCTCATGATCCAACGTGTACCATAAAGGAACAGCTCATGATCCAAAGTGTACCACATCATCTGTTAAATGGCATGGGCATGTATGACTGCCAGTGGAACGGGACAGAGTTGCTGGTATTTATAAATGATGTGACTGATGAAAGTATCAGGATGGATTGTGAAGTGTGTAGAGCTGTACTTTCTGCTCAGATTCAGTCAAATGCTGCACAACTGATAGGACAGCACTTCATAGAACAAATAGCCTGAATCTTTGTAAACTTAAATATATATTAAGTTTGTATTTTTTGTGTGTGTATGTTTGTTTGTATAAGAAAATTAATTGTGGTGTTTTTTATTTTTTATTTTACTAACTTATGATTTTAAAAAAATTTCCATCACATCTGCCGCTTTTAGGCAATTTTTAAATAATAAAGCGATTTCTATGACATTGTAGAAGAGCATATTGTGATGTAATTTATCTTGATACTGGCATTATCTTATCGTACACTGTACGGACAAAAGTATTAAGGCAAACCTGTTTATTATTGAATGCAGCTGTTTCAGTCAAGCCCCCTATCCCCAGTGAAAGGCATCTTGGACAATTTTATGCTTCCAACTTTGTGCCAAAAGTTTGGTGAAGGCCCTTTTCTATTCCAACATGATTGTGCCTTAGTGTACTAAGCAAGGACTACAAAGACATGACCTGATGAGTTCGGTGGAGAAGAACTTGTCGGGCCCGAACAGAGCTCTGACCTCAAGACAATCAAGCAACTTTGAATGAAATGGAACGGAGATTTCGAGCTGGGCCTTCTCGTCCAAAATCAGTGCCTGACCTCTTAAATGCTCTGCAGGATGAATTCCCACAGAAACACTCCAAAATCTTGTAGACAGCCTTCAAAGTGGAGTGGAAGCTGTTATAGCTGCACAAGACCAAGATGGCGCCGGTGAGGTCGGCTGCCGTCACGACTGCTCCGACCACCTTTTCTTTGTTTTTTAAGTTAGTTTTCAGTGTTTTAAAATCGGCAAAATCACCACCATTGAGTACATTAGGTATGATAGAGACACTCTTGTTTCTATTGGTATACAATGTACTCACAATTCGACGGTTTTAACTCCGGATCCGAGCTGGCCGAGTGAGATCCTGAGGGAGAACAATGGACGCGACGCGAAGCGACGGACCCGAGGGAAACGAGCTGGCGTGAGGAACCGGCTCCGAGCCCGTGCACACCGCACACCTCTGCCTAGCATCCTGCTCGCCAACGTCCAGTCACTGGAGAACAAACTGGATGACCTCAGGGCCAGGATAAAGTTCCAGAGAGACATTCGGGACTGCAATCTCCTCTGCTTCACCGAGACATGGCTGAACCCAGCGGTGCCAGACCACGCCATACAGCCGGCCGAGTTCTTCTCGGTTCACCGCATGGACAGGACGCGGGACTCGGGGAAGTCAAGGGGAGGCGGCGTGTGCTTAATGGTGAACAACAGCTGGTGCAACAGCGCGAGCGTTGTTCCTCTTACACGCTCCTGCACACCAAACCTGGAACTACTGTCCATCATGTGTCGTCCATTTTATCTTCCACGGGAGTTCACATCGGTCATAATCAGCGCCGTTTACATACCTCCACAAGCGGACACTGAAACTGCCTTATGCGAGCTGCATGAGGCACTCACACAGCACCAGACACAACACCGGGACGCTGCGCTCATTGTGGCGGGGGATTTTAATAGTGCCAACCTCAAACGCGCAGCGCCGAACTTTTATCAGCACATCACCTGCCCCACCAGGGGCGAAAGGACACTGGACCATTGTTATACCACGGTCAAAGACGGTTACAAGGCACAATCTCGTCCAGCGTTTGGTAAATCCGACCACGCCGCCATTTTCCTCATGCCAATATATAAACAAAGGCTGAAACAGGAAATTCCGGTCCTGAGGGAGGTCGCGCGCTGGACGGACCAATCGGTGGCCGCGTTACAGGACGCACTCGATGACGCAGACTGGGACATGTTTAGAAACAGCTCCGATGATGACGTCAGCGTGTTTTACGGAAGCGGTTGTGGGATTTATTGAAAAGCTGGCAGACGATACGGTAGAGAAAAAGACTATCAGAACGTTTCCCAACCAGAAGCCGTGGGTGGATAAAACCATCCGCGACGCTCTGAAATCTCGCACAGCTGCCTACAACACGGGACTTGCATCGGGGGACATGGAACCGTACAAGGCTGCGTCATATAATGTCCGGAAGGCGGTGAAAGAGGCGAAGCAGCGCTACGGGAGAAAACTTGAGTCACAGCTTCAACAGAGTGACTCTAGGAGCCTGTGGCAGGGACTGAGAACAATAACGGACTACAAAGCACCAACATCCGGTATGACGAACGCGGACGCGACTCTGGCAGACGAGCTGAACACATTTTACGCTCGCTTCGAGGCTGCAGCTAAAGACGCTAGCAATGCTAATGCTAACGGCGCTAATGTTAACGGCGCTAATGCTAACGGCGCTAATGCTAGCGGCGCTAACGGCTGCAGACAGGAAGACACAGTCAGCACCGGGAACGCGCTCATCATCTCCGAGCACGACGTGAGGAGAGCCTTCAAGAGAGTGAACACCAGGAAAGCAGCAGGACCAGACGGCATCTCAGGTCGTATTCTCAGAGCCTGCGCAGACCAGCTAGCACCTGTGTTCACTGAGATATTCAACATCTCTTTATCTCAGTCGGTGATCCCCACATGCTTCAAAGAGTCCATTATTGTTCCTGTTCCAAAGAAACCACATCCTGCTTCTCTCAATGACTATCGCCCTGTAGCTCTCACCTCAGTAGTGATGAAGTGCTTTGAACGCCTTATCAGAGACTTCATCATTTCTTCACTACCCGACACACTGGACCCACTACAGTTTGCATACCGTCAGAACCGCTCCACAGACGATGCAATCTCTCATCTCCTCCACACATCACTCACTCACCTGGACACTAGGAAAGGGAATTATGTTAAAATGCTCTTCATCGACTACAGCTCTGCCTTTAACACAATAATTCCTTCCACACTCACCACCAAGCTGGAGCACCTGGGACTGAGCTCATCTATATGTCAGTGGATCTCCAATTTTCTGACTGGCAGACCACAGGCAGTAAGGATGGGCGGACATGTCTCAGCTACACTCACTCTCAGCACTGGAGCCCCCCAGGGTTGTGTTCTGAGCCCCCTGCTGTACTCTTTGTACACCCACGACTGCGTGGCCACTACCAACTCCACCTCCATCATCAAGTTTGCTGACGACACCGTCATGGTTGGACTGATCACCAACAATGATGAGTCGGACTACCTAGAGGAGATTGGAAATCTGGAGAACTGGTGCCAGAGGAACAATCTCCTCCTGAACGTCAGTAAGACAAAGGAGCTGATAATGGACTTTAGTACAAAGCAGGAGAGGAACTACCAGACCCCCGTCATCAACAGGAGCCCAGTGGAGAGAGTGGACAGCTTCAGATACCTCGGTGTTCACATCACGCAGGACCTATCATGGTCCTGTCACATCAACACCGTGGTGAAAAAAGCCCGGCAGCGTCTCTACCACCTCAGACGCTTGAGAGACTTTAGACTGCCCTCCAAGGTGCTCAGGAACTTCTACTCCTGCACCATAGAGAGCATCCTGACGGGAAACATCACGACCTGGTTCGGGAACAGCACCATGCAGGACAGGCGAGCTCTACAGAGGGTGGTGCGATCAGCCGAACGCATCATCCGCACTGAGCTCCCTGACCTGCACTCCATCTACAGCAAGCGGTGCTGGACTAAGGCCAGGAAGATCATGAAGGACCTCAGTCACCCCAGTAATGGACTGTTCTCTTTGTTGCGGTCTGGGAAGAGATTCCGCTCCCTAAAGGCCAACACAGAGAGACTGAGGAGGAGCTTCTTCCCGCAGGCGATAAGGTCTCTCAATCACACCTCCACACAGGACTAATAACATCTTTTAAGCTCACAACACTGACTGGACAATCATGGACACATTCATACACACTTGCACTAAATACTCTTACATCTGGACAATTGCACATGTCACCTTTCATGCATATTTGCACAACCACTGACACTTTAATACCATATTTCTATATTTTTGCAATATTTTATTATGCCCTTATGCACAGTTAATTTTACAAATTTTACTAGTTAAAATTATTTCTTTAGTATTTCCTTTTTATTGATTATTTATTTTACGTACAAGATTTTATTTTCTTATTTTCTTTTTTTTAAGGTCACTGGCGGTCGTATAAAAGCATTTCACTGCATATTATACTATGTATGATTGTGTATGTGACTAATAAAATTTGAATTTGAATTTGAATTTGAAGTGGGACCAACTCCATATTGAAGTCATGGCAAGTTTGGCAAAATACTTTTGTCCATATAGTGTGTCAACCAGCTATAGTGATTGGTTCAAAGACATCCTCCCCAGATCAAGTTATTTTTTTCCTGTGAGGTATTTCTACCATCTTGGCTAAACTGTTAATAATAATAATAATAAAATACTTGCATTTGTTATCTATATGTTATTACCCAAATGAGGATGGGTTCCCTGTTGAGTCTGGTTCCACTTAAGATTTGTCGCAGGGAGTTTTTTCTTGCACTGTTGCCCTCAACTGTTGCACATCAGGAGTTATGGTCTATATTTTTTCTGTACATTTATTTCCATAAATTTGTAATTCTTTAAAGCTGCCTTATGACAATGATTGTTATAAGCACTTTAAAAAAATACCATTGAATTGAATGTTATTAAATACAACTTACTCTGTTACAATATAAAAGGTAACCATTTCAGGTTTTGGCATTCTTGACATAAATGATGGTTAGAGAGGTCGATAGAGAAACTGACCTAAATATTGAGAATTGGTGTTATTTATTTTGCATATGGTTACCTACCAGTCCTAAATTTCCACCTGGGAGACATCAGTGGAAAAATCAGGGCGTTCAAAAGGCTGCCTGCCATTCATGTTCCCTGTAGCAGGAGATCTGAGCATACAATGATAACCAACGACATCTCTGTGGAAAATGGGAGTCAATCAGCTTTGATGGAGCACATCCACCATGACAGGCTACTGAAGAGTGCGTTAATGAAGGTAGGGGGCTTCAGTTAACACACAGAGATGGGGAGCTCTGAATTGTGTGAGTATTGTATATGCGTGACGGTTTTCCATAAACAGGCTGGGTAAGCCTTTAACACATGGCGTGTGTGTGTCTGTATGTGTTTCATTGTCTCGCGTAATGCCTGCAAAAGGGCACTTCGCTATTCCCTCCCTCCATTCCCCCACTTCTGTCTTCCAGTCACCCTCTGCGATACCTCCTTCTTAGATGAGGGAATCGATTAAATATTCATCAGCACGTGGCCAATAGTAGCACTGGTCTGGCGTTCTTTCTCCCAGGGCAGGAAATGGAGGTGGATTCATGCGAGGGGGTCCCTGCAGGTTGGCATACAGGGTCAATTGAATGGATGGTTCAAAGGTTACAAAATCTGTATGATGTCCCCCTCCTCTCCCCTTCTCCACCGTGCCTGCCACTGAAAGGACAAGTTGGCCAGTGATTTTAAAGAGAGGCAGGCTTATTTTACAGCATAAAAATTTAACAACTTTTTAACTAACTGGATCCTTAGTTTTGTTTTCACACATACACACACACACACAGAAACATATCACATCTGCACTCATCATCTTACTCATTACAGTTTCCACAGCTCGTGCCAGTGAGTTTATACTTTAATGATAGCAGCACCAGGCCACTCGAAAAGACATGTATGATATTGGCAACAAAATTCACAACTTTTGTTCATTTCAAGGATTTTTGAAGGCCCAGGTGAATTGAGAGGAGATATTGATTTTCTTTTATCCATGCAGTGACTCAGGGATTACCGATTTTCTCATTTATTTTTAAAGACCATCTTTCATGAGGCTTTTTCCCTCTCTTTCTTCTCTTCTGGGTATCTACTTTGCTTTTTTTTCTCTCTCCTTAACGGCATTTGTATCCATTTTTTGCCCCATATCAGAATCCCTCCTTGACCCTGAAAATTGTAATTCTGCTATAGATCACAGCTGCTGAATAATAGCTTTTACAAAACTGCTTAAATAAAATATGTTCAAATCGCTGTCCCAAAGGCCTTGAAAGAAACTCTAATGAGAGGCATGAAGAAGAGGAGAAGGGACATAGGAGAAAGAGACGAACCAGTTGCACAGGATTGTGAGAACATGAATCATCTGGAACACCTGTTCAGAACATACAGCGCAGAGCTGGAGGGGAACTGCGATTTGCTAAAGTTTAACTAAAAACACTGAACTGAAGGGAAACGTGTAGAAAGGCTGATAAAACAGTGGTTGAAAACACAATAGTATTGAAAATGTCAGTAGATTTGATAATGGTTGTGAAGAAACAAAAGGAGAAAAAGTTACATAAAATGACTGTCAAATTTAACTTCCAGACAAAGACAAGAGTACCTCTTAGATATTGTTCTACATCTTTATTATTATTATTATTATTATTATTATTATAGGTTGAGGGAACAATTTTCAGTGCCGTATGATCCAACTGGATATATTAAATATTTAACTGTTTATAGGATGTTTATGGTATATCTATGTATACATGTTACATTATGCTATCCTCTCCTTTAATCCCTCTCGTAAACTGCTTTATAATTATATCCTACTCTGGAAACACTCACGTGCTCAGTGGTCATTACAAACAAGTGACACCAGCTCTTCCTGAACCAACACAGTGGTTTATTAATAATACACTTAAAGATTTTTTTTTCATATATCTGTCATTATTCATTCATTATTGTCATTACTGAATAAATAATGTTTCATGATTTCATATTTCATTTACTAAAAAAACAAGTTTCAACAGTTTTTACATGCTAGGATACATGCTACATGATGTATATAAAATTATAAATGGTTTATGACTGACGATGTTCACATGTTAGATTTAGTTTTTTGGTGGGGTCCCCTATCCTCCATTTCTCCCACCCCCTCAAGATGGCCAAGCTGCAGTGATTAAAAAGTGTCAGGAAACAACACCTCTTGTGCACTGGGGCAAAGACAAGTGCTAAGAAGGTGAAAGCACTTGGCTCTTATGAAGATTTCCTTCCAACCCCAATTACCACATATTCACACTTCACACAGGCTCCAAATTAAAAACAGAATAAATAGGACCTTTTTTTTTCTTTATTGGGACAAAAAAGGAATGTTTTCTTTTTCACACTAACATAACTTTTTACCATTATACGTAATATATATTTATTGTTTTAATTTGTTGCTCTATTCACTTTTATTTTTCTTATTTTTTTTTTTTTATGAAAAGCCTACACAATTGGCATTCAAGTCCAACTGGGACTTTTGATTGTTTAGAATGACAAAACACAGTTATGATATTTAAAAACTACCTTTATATCTCTATATACCCGGCTGCTTCACTAATGAACTTATTCCAGATTTGCACTAGTGTTTGGAGAACATCAATGTAAAAAGTTTTCTGAGTATGCTGGAACCATTGTCGGACTGCCTGCTTCACCTCTGAAATTTTGGCCTCCCAGGAACTCCTTTATTGGCACAAACTTGTGGGAATGGCTTGAATTGAGGTCAGGACTGTACCGTGGATGTGCCCATTACTCCCTGCTGAGTACCTGTAATGTGGTGTTGGTGAATGATGGTGTGTAAGAGTTCCTGCAGTTCTTGTGCACAAGTTGGTGACAAGTTATTAGTTGATTTTCAAGGATCAGGAGTTCTACTTGCTGAATGTTCACAGGGACGACTGCAATGTGCTTTAAGTCACCTGTCTTTTTAAAAATTCTTTAAATATGTACAGTGCAAAAACTATTTGCCCCCCTCCTGATTTCTTATTCTTTTGCATGTTTGTCACACAAAATGTTTCTGATCATCAAACACATTTAACTATTAGTCAAAGATAACACAAGTAAACACAAAATGCAGTTTTTAAATGAGGGGTTTTATTATTTAGGGAGAAAAAAAATCCAAACCTACATGGCCCTGTGTGAAAAAGTAATTGCCCCCTGAACCTAATAACTGGTTGGGCCACCCTTAGCAGCAACAACGAGTCTTTTACAGCGCTCTGGAGGAATTTTGGCCCACTCATCTTTGCAGAATTGTTGTAATTCAGCTTTATTTGAGGGTTTTCTAGCATGAACCGCCTTTTTAAGGTCATGCCACAACATCTCAATAGGATTCAGGTCAGGACTTTGACTAGGCCACTCCAAAGTCTTCATTTAGTTTTTCTTCAGCTATTCAGAGGTGGATTTGCTGGTGTGTTTTGAGTCATTCTCCTGCTGCAGCACCCAAGATCGCTTCAGCTTGAGTTGACGAACAGATGGCCGGACATTCTCCTTCAGGATTTTTTGGTAGACAGTAGAATTCATGGTTCCATCTATCACAGCAAGCCTTCCAGGTCCTGAAGCAGCAAAACAACCCCAGACCATCACACTACCACCACCATATTTTACTGTTGGTATGATGTTCTATTTCTGAAATGCTGTTACTTTTACGCCAGATGTAACGGGACACGCACCTTCCAAAAAGTTCAACTTTTGTCTCGTCGGTCCACAAGGTATTTTCCCAAAAGTCTTGGCAATCATTGAGATGTTTTTTAGAAAAATTGAGACGAGCCTTAATGTTCTTTTTGCTTAAAAGTGGTTTGCGCCTTGGAAATCTGCCATGCAGGCCGTTTTTGCCCAGTCTCTTTCTTATGGTGGAGTCGTGAACACTGACCTTAATTGAGGCAAGTGAGGCCTGCAGTTCTTTAGATGCTGTCCTGGGGTCTTTTGTGGCCTCTCGGATGAGTTGTCTCTGCGCTCTTGGGGTAATTTTGATCGGCCGGCCACTCCTGGGAAGGTTCACCACTGTTCCATGTTTTTGCCATTTGTGGATAATGGCTCTCACTGTGGTTCGCTGGAGTCCCAAAGCTTTAGAAATGGCTTTATAACCTTTACCAGGCTGATAGATCTCAATTACTTTTGTTCTCATTTGTTCCTGAATTTCTTTGGATCTTGGCATGATGTCTAGCTTTTGAGGTGCTTTTGGTCTACTTCTCTGTGTCAGGTAGCTCCTATTTAAGTGATTTCTTGATTGAAACAGGTGTGGCAGTAATCAGGCCTGGGGGTGACTACAGAAATTGAACTCAGGTGTGATAAACCACAGTTATGTTATTTTTTAACAAGGGGGGCAATCACTTTTTCACACAGGGCCATGTAGATTTGGAGTTTTTTTCTCCCTTAATAACGTAAACCTTCATTTAAAAACTGCATTTTGTGTTCAATTATGTTATCTTTGACTAATAGTTAACGGTTTTTGATGAGCAGAAACATTTAAGTGTGACAAACATGCAAAAGAATAAGAAATCAGGAAGGGGGCAAATAGTTTTTCACACCACTGTACATACTGTACATTGATTATGGTTAGAGGCATCTGCATACTGATGCTACAAAATTCTTTACAAATCTCCTTAAACTGAATTAATTGTTCACACTAAATACTTAAGTTATAAAATATATAGAAGTTTGGCTTTTCTTTGAAAAGTTTATTTTGTTAACTAACATAAAGGGAACTCTTAGCTGGTTATTTAGCATTGTGGAAACTGCATTTCACATTCATTACATGCTTGTTGTCTTCAATTAAGTAATATTATACAATGATTACAATTAACAATTTGACTCCTGTCTTATCACAATCAGTCAGTTTTCAGTTATATGACTGTGTTATATAGGGTCGGAAACCACATAATAAAGCTTAGATAACAGTCTGATACACTTTGCAACTGTATGGTGAGAAAAAGTTTGTTAATCCAACATCTTTTGGTTGCACCTATTAGAGCTCTCCACAGAAGTCCATATATTTCGATTTGGCACAGGTTTAATGTTGGATGCTCTTCCTGATGCAACTCTTCCCATTTATCCAGACTTGAGACTGGCATTAAGGGGAAACTATCTTGTGCAACCCTTAGTGACTGGGGTTGGACCCTGAGTTCTGAATGCTATCCACTCGCCCACTAGGGACGTGACAGCTGAGCAAGACCCCAAACTCAAATATCTTGCTGGTGCATCTTAATGTGTATAGACTTTTTGTCACCTGTATGAACATTTATAATATACTTCAATGAATCATGAGTCATTTTAGTGAAGTATATAGAACATAGAATGTAGAAGAATATACTTTAAATACATATTCAGTCATTGATTCATTCATCGCTAGCTGGGGATGGTTGATTAGGTTCACAGGGACACACCCTGTATAGGTGTGATTCGAATCAATCACAGGGCACCATGCATAGAACATATTCATACCCAGGGGCAATTTAACCTGGCCAATGCAGTTATCCTGCCAAAGCTGCACATTTTAAGCAAGTGAGAAGAGACCAGAGGACCCACTTGACCTCGGTCTCAGCTCTATTCCTACAGTATATATAATTTTGCTCCTCTGTATCGAAGCATGCTTGTCACTGTGACTTGAGATTTTATCTTTTTCACCTTTGCCATACATTTATACTTTTTATGCACACAATCCAATTAAATGTGTATATCTGCATCGTACAGTTTATTGTAATCACGCTTTGATTTTAGATTACAAATTACAATCTATACAGCTGCAAGCCATCTACATGTGCATTACATCTGAGCTTGTAATAATCACCAGTCTGATATTCTTTTGTTGTGGCTTCATCTTCCAGCTGTTGTTTATTAAAGCCATTAAAGTATCAGTTTCCATAAACAAGCTGTGTAGGAAACGTTCAAACGGACCCTGGTGAAATCTGTCTTGTTGCTAATTCTTAAAACTGCTCCTGTAGGGGTAAGGATGTAAGCTAGGAAGGTTAGGGTTTTAGCTGTCAAAGAGGCTCACTAGTGATGGACACGCAGCACATCTACTGACAGTAGTCTAACTGCCCGAAAAGGCCTGCTCGCTACACAAATAAATAAATAAACACACATATCAAAGGGATTTTCAAAAAGAAAAACAAAGCCTGCACACATTCGCCAACTCCCGCTTACACACACACACACACACACGCACACACGAGTGCACGTACATGCACAAAACACACTGGGAAGCCTGAAATGCTGGTATACAGTCAACTCCACAATTATTGGCACCCTTTGTGAAAATTAATAATTTAAACATTTTTGGGAAGGGACAGTATTTTTTTTTCTTTCCAATGTATTGCTCCTACAATTAGTATTTGGTGAAGCCTTCCCTGGAGATGATAACAGTACTGTGTCTCTTTTCATTCAGACCACATGCTTTTCCTTCTGGAGACATATATTGCCACTACAAAACACAGATTTTGCATTCCCACAACTATTCCTAGAATGATTTGAATGCATGTTTAGGTTGTTATTTTGTTGACAGATCCATCTCAGACTAAGTCTGAACCTTGTAGCAGAGCCAAGTGATCCATCACTATATACTGTATAACTTTGGGTAACAGAAGCATTTCCTTGTATACAGCTCCTTTTGTCACCAAACATCTCCAACCATCCACTTTATCTTGTGTAGTGTTGCAGAAGGCATGGTTCCTATCCCAGAGAAGTCAGGGCATAAGGTAGGTGCATCGTGTCATCACGTGTCAACTACACCACATGTCACTGGACTGTGGGAGGAAACCGGAGTATGCAGAGAAAACCCATTAAACACAGGGAGAACATCCAAACTCCACAGACACACCTAAACCCTATGGGCACAAGGCAACAGGAGCTACCACGTCACCAAAAATGCCTAAATTTGGACTCATCTAGCCGAAACACACGACTCATGTTGTAGCTCCCAAATAGCTTCATTTACAGCTTTGGTTTTTTTTTTTTTTTTGGAAAAAGAAAACTTTAAAACCCCAAAATACCTTGGGTTCTTCTTTGGCTCTATCATCAATGTGGTCTGGGAAAATTTTTCAACTGTCTTCGACGTTCTTTCCCTGCAGTTTTGGACCACAAACATATGAGTCAATTCATATCTGGTCAAAGTCAACCACGCAATCCTGAAGACTGAGAACAAGTTTAAAATGTAATAATAATAATAAGAAGAAGATTTACTATCCTTTTCGCCTGTCAGTAATGTTTTTAAGTCATTTCTCCAGATGTTTAAATGGTAGACTTCAAAGATTGTATAAGATTAGAAAGTGAGGATAGTCTGAAATCAGATTTTAATAAAAAAATTAAAATAAACTTAGAAATGTACACTTAGAATTATGATATCGCATACGCTACACTGCTGTTTTATACCTTTTAGGGGTTTTGGTTCACATGATTTATATTTGTAGAATGTAGTGAGTGAGGGCCCAATGAGAGGCCTAAAATCACTTATCATGACTATGTGTGTGCGTGTGCGTTTGTGTGTGTGTGTGTGTGTGTGTGTGTGTGTGTGTGTGTGTGTGTGTGGTGGGGGTGGTTCATAGGGCACAGGGCAGCAGTGAGAGGCCCAGATGAGCGCATGGAAGCCCAGGCGTTGGGGGCCAGTCTGAGCCGGCCTTCAGCAGTTGCGATCTGCAGGAGGGGATGAAATATTGAGCGTGCTCCGAGCTACAGATGGAGGCAGCAGTGCTTCTCTCAACCCAGCTTAGCCTCTTGATAGAGCGATACTCCTCTCAACAAACTCAGCACAATACTGAACTCCCTGCTATGCTCACTTAAACAGCCCCCATCTCTCTCTCTCTCTCTCTCTCTTAATCAGGCTGATGTTCATGCTACACTTCCGTGAGCCGGACTCAGTTTAGTACAGCTGAAAGAGCACATCAGCTTGTGCTGCCCCCTCTGAGAGCTGATAATATGGCTCCTTTACCTGTTAAGAGCTAGTGAGGCGTCCCACCTCACTTTAAATGAACTTCAGAGAGACAGGACTGACAGAAACACAGAGAGAACTCACCTCTTTGACTGGCGGCTCTAAGATGCACTTCCTTTCCCTTTTTTTTTGTGTTCCAGTTGCTGACTCCTTGACTTTTATAGGGTCTTAATGGTACAGTAATGACCCAAACAGACCGGCTTTAGTCCATGTGCTTACACACTTGTGTAGACAGACCAACAGGTGGAACACCAACATGGCTGCATACGCTTTATTATTCTCATTATTCCTTTGAACCGTTATCTTATTACAATTACAATTGCTTTCACAATATTGTTCTGAAGAAGAAAAAAAGAAAGAAAGAGAGAATAAATGAGTGTTTTATCCTCATTGTGTGAAAGTGAGAGCGTTAAGTGTTTTTTCAGGTTACTCCGGCCCCGAATATGAGTGACAACGTGAGCAGTCTTCCTTCAGCTTAGTGAGCACTAATAGTCTGTATGATGACACTTTATCTACAGTTTGTGAATATAATCACCAAACTAAAGGGGGCAACCTCAGGGGTAACAGTTCACTATCTACCATTTGACATCTTTATAATTAACGTGGAAGGTCTGATCTCGTGCAGATCTATTCTATTTAATATTCTTATAAGCAGCATGCATTATTAAAACATGCAAATGAGGTCCATTTGGAAAACAGACTTTTTGACACAGGCTTCGCGGTGTGTCAGCAGTGTTTGTCCCAGACTCCTAATAAACGCAATGAGCTTAAATCCTGCTGAAACTCCTAATGCGCAATGATTTGTTTTCTGTCTCATCTAGAGTAGCTTTCCTACAATAATGTTTTTTTCCCACTCTGTTGAGGTTAACCCTTTGGGTTGATCCATTTCCTACCGTTAAAAGTTTTTTCATCCTGCCTGCGTTCACCCGAGGACATGCTGCGGAAGTTTTTTTGGAAGGGGGGAACATGATAAGTCTCGATGTGTGACAGGCTGACTGAGCCTCCCGATTCGAGGTGTTTAAAGAGAAAACCAGCAACATGTGCACTGGATGACTCTGCATTCAGGTGGACAGGAAGAGAGATTGCAAGCTTTGGCTGTCTTTGGGGCTCTATGGTGTTTGGACTAGCCTAGCTGAAACTGGGCTTTTTTAGAGATGTGGTTAGGAGCTGAAACTAGGAACAGACTCTCTTATGTTCACTTATAGGTTGAGTTAGTTTGGAGAGAGGGGGATACTGGACTGGCTTCACTGAGCTGGGAGTGAGTACACGAGCCCGCTGGCCTTACCAGAGCTTTTTGAAAGCTGTCAGTCTCCTGCTCACACATGAGCTACCGTAGCTATCCGTAAGCTTGGAAGAGCAGAAACTGAAACTCTCTACTTTTCACAGCTTATATTATATTTATTTTTTTTTTTTTAAATAACTCACCCAAGTATGGGACAGCATAAAAAAAATCTAGACGGCAAATTGTACATCAATAGATATAAATCACTATTTTAATAATAATATTTAATTTCTGTCGCAGCATGAATGCAACAGCTGTGCATACTTGTGTAGTCTAAATCATAACTCAGAAGTCATATTTTGCCTGTGGGATAAGACATCCTTTCTGTGTGCAAAATATATAAATTTGGAGTTTTTTTTTTTTTTTAATAATAGATGAGTAAATGAAGCAGAGTTCAAGTTTGTTTTCAGTGTTTGCTGCAGATATCGAGCAGGATCCATGACGTCTTTTTTTTTTTTTTTTTTTTTTAAAGGATGTAAAGATTTGAAAATTTTGGCTCGCAAGTGCAGAGGCGGATCCGTTTGGCCGCTCCATTGGGCTTTATCGAATGTGCTATTGTTGATGTGTAAGTAAATCCCTGCGTGCTCTCTCTGACTGCCTGGAGTCAGCCCCCAGCTCCTGCTGCTCCCCACTGTGCTCAATCTCTCCTTCTCTCTCTTACTCTCTCTTACTCTCTCTCTCTCTCTCTTCTCCTGATCTCCATCTACCTGGTCAACAATCACCCTATCTCACACTCCATCTCTGGCCATTTTCCTCATCCTACTCTCTCTAGCTAGCTTTCTTTTTTCCTTTTTTTTTTTTTTACACTTTTGACACCCCGTCTCTCTTTTCATGGCTCCCTGGTAGGCAGACTTCTGCATTTCTTTTTCTCCATCTTGAAGTGATCTTGTTTGGCTTTATGTTTATGCTCATCTCCAGCGCTGGCCTGCGAATCCCACAATGTTCTCATCACTGAAGAATTTGGAACAGCACTAACACATTAACAGGGAAACTCTCGTGGTGAACAGCAATGCCACGATTAATGGCAGGTCTAAATCCATGACTCCCTGGATTAGTTACATTACCACATTCTACGTCTCACCAAGTAATCAGTTTATTATTTCTTGCTGTTGTTCTGTTTATTTGTTGATTTGTAAATTAGGCATGTGACTAGGGCATGCGGTCGACCTGGTAGGTTCATTGTAATAACATTCAGTTACATCTTATCTAGCTTTTGATCTAAATGTGAAGTCCGCCTCTATTGTCATGGACGACTGAGGACATTTTGTCAAGCCATGTTCCATTAGACTTTTCCCCTCCTCTCCGCTTTGTCTTTGTCTTCTCTCATCTTTATTTGTGAGTCAAATCCTCCGGAGGTTCATGGCCAGGCTTTGTTTCCATAGATTGTCAGTAGTGTGCCCTCTCTCTCTCTCTCTCTCTCTCTCTCTCTCCATGTGCACCTTCGCATTCAGTATGGAGATGTTTCAGATGACCAAAGCTCCCAAGAACTGAAGATGATAAACAAGAAGGATCAACAAATCTGAAGGAACAGAGACAGAGCTCAGAATCGCCCTTAGCAGTAGGCTGGAATACAGGATAATACACACTTGGTAGGTGGTGAGATAGTTGTGGCGAAAGATTCCTCATATGGGTAATGGGACGGCACTGAGAAACCTGAGTCACCAAGGTTTCTGTCTCATTGGACTTTAAACCACCATGACAATAAGTGCCTGTATATCTTAAGTGCCTAAGATGGGACTTCTTAAAGGGCACAGATTATTTCAGTTAGACTGAAATGATGGCTCTTCTACCTTCCCGCTTTACAGTATTAGGCTACAAAATGACACATCAGTGAACCAGCTTTCTATTTATCTCCCCCCCCCCCCCTCTCTCTCTCTCTCTGTCATTTCCTCTCTCTCTTCTCTCTCCTTCTCTCACGCATACACACCTTTGCTTCCCCTCACTCCATCGCTCTTTATTTCATGTTATTAAAGCACACGGATTGTCACTGTTATTTACCAAATATAGTCTGACAAAGAAGTGGGAATTTTATTCCTGATTGAAGATCAAAGTGGCAAAGTCTCCTCCTCGAATCCCACCCCTTCTATTAGAGCCCCTTAAGAACAGAGGAAAACATCAATTTCTCACACATCAATGGCGGCTTCATAATCAATTGAAAAAGACACTTGTATGGGGATGCAAATCTTATCTTTGTCTTATTAAAAGCTTTTAGAAGATACATGTCGGGATTTAATATTATTAAATAAAAGAGGTCGGTTTTTAATCTAAAGATGCAGAGGCGTTAGTAATGGTCTAAATCAAAGCCAAGGGACTCTCTTAATTACACGCGGACTTTTCCTTTGCTTATTAATATTGATAAAAATATACTGTGATCTGATCTCATGCGTATGATGCTTTTTTGGAGATGGTTAATGAACACAACTAGGACATGATCCAACTGGAAAACCACTTTCACTCTGCCTGTTAACGTGACCAAAAATAACTTTTTTTTTTTTTTTTTTTTACTTTTACTACGCCTGTGAAGAGCACTCTGACCTCTCTTTGACTTTCCTGAGTTTATTTCTTAAATGGTTTCGGAGTGTTAATGTCATACTGCCTTATATTTGCCACAGTTTAAAGGTCAACTACGTTCCCTTTAGTGCCCTTTTGTTCAGGTCATGAATTGCTTTCTGGAAATATTATGAGCTTGTTTGTTTTGTGCTGAAAAAGATCTCAAGGCTAAAAAACAGTGCAGTTTTAACATTTTATATTGATAAGTGGTTTGAAAAAAACCTTAAGTGATACGGATTTTGGATGAGCTCACTCTTTCAATTCCTCTCTAACAGGATCTTATCTTTAGACTCTGCCCTCAATATAGTATTTAAAAAATATTTTTTTTGATTTTGGTGAATGTTTTTTTTTTTTGTTAAATGAACATAAACTGAATGTCAGAGTTTCAACAAGGCATAAAATATCATCAGTATACACTCAAGTGATATGCTAATATAGCAACAGAATAATAATCATAATTTAAAAAAAAACTCTTCCATTTTCTTTAGAAAGATAATTCACTTGTGCTTGTTAGTGTACTGAAGTGTTTTTAAAAACCTGCAGCTACAATTTTTTTAAACAAAATAGAAGCAGCAATCGATCCTCCCTGTGATAAGCATTGATTAGGCTACGCTCGAAGCTTTCGCAGCTGAAATGAAGCCAAATGTAGGGCAGATTGATTTTACTGCATTAATTTCTTAATTAGGCCCCTGGTCTGTGAACCATCGCAGGTTTTTACCCCAACACAAGCGCTAAGAGCCGCTGATGATGATATGATTTGAGACTTGGGACCACTGTTCTTTAGGTTTAGGTCTATCTGAAATAGCACTGTTCGGGAATTCCGAGCTCTAGAATTATTTTAGTTCATCCTAAATTGGATACTACTTATGTTTTAACAAGATTAGATTTATAGGTCATGTGCTGCTTTTTAAAGAATTATCAGTTTAAGTAAAGATCACCTGAAACATTTGTTAATGAAGAAATGAGGGGAAATGAAAAGCAAACACATTAATATCCTATGTAGGGCAGTGAATAGATCTCTGTCTGTTTCTTCCTTCTCACCTTGTGTGTCTTTTCCCCTCCTTTACACACTCCCTCACCAATTCACACACCACCCACACTGGTCTGTGTTGATTGTGAGACATTTTTATGGCTGTTGTTGAACTGTTCTTCCTGCTCTTTCTCTGTAGAGAAAAAAAAGGCCCTGCTGTTCTTGTGTCTGCTTTAGGAAGAAGCTCCACAGATGAGGTGCTCTGCCTCTCCAGGGACAATCGGCTGCGGGCCCTACAACAGCACGGGGCTCGTCCAAAACACAGGGTCGTTACTAAAAAAGGCACTTCTTTTAGTCACCAGCACAAAGCGGGGTCAGAACTGCAATGTTTTTTCCACATGTGTCCCGTCCAGCGCTTCTGACATGCCGTTGTTTACTACTCGAGGTGGGAAGCATGGCGGGTTACAAGGAGGACACAAAGACTGGATGAATCAACAAATAAATAGTAAAAAAAAAAAAAAAAAAAAGAATAGTCAATTGTCCAGTTCTTTAGTGATAATTATAATAATTAGATCCAGCACACACTAATACAGATATGACAAATATATGAAGTTATAATATAATAACATGCAAAATGTATAAGCACATATACTCATCAAAGAGAGACGATCTGGTGATGTATTTATGCGACCACCCTGAGGTCACAAGTTCATTCTCTGTCCTCTGTGTAATGTAGACTTGATGCGGTGGCAGTTTTTCAGATTGTGTGACTTGGCTGCTGTATAACATATGACCACAGACAGTATGGGCCATGAATACTGACTCTCTCTCTCTCTCTCTCTCTCTCTCTCTCTCTCTCTAACACACACACACTCACACATGTACTGTAAAGGTGCACACAATCAGATGGCTGCATGTTTGCTCTGCTGCTGGTCAAGCCTCTGATTAATGACCATCACATCCATGTATGAAAAAGCAAACTGTTTGTTTTGGGAAAGGCATGCAGATATTGCTCTGCCTCCTATATTTCCCACTATGCACTATTCGAGACACAGTAGGGGTGAGACACACAGGTTTGGCTGGACTTAACGTCTGGAGAGGTGACATGCCCTCAAACATAACCGCATGTTTTATTTTAAACATGATGCAACGTTGTGCGAAATTTGATGTGACCTTCGGTCTGTGGCTATTCACCTGCTCTGATCAATAGTCTGATAGAGATTCTAAAAGCATCTCAGATTTATAGATACACTGCATAATAGACTACAAATGAAATAATGTTTTTTTTTTAAATACATTTTATCAATATTTACTGCAAAGCACAGCAAGTTTGTGTAATGAAATTATCTTCCTTCTTTCGCATTTGCTTTAAAAACACATCATTAAAGAGATTTTTGCATAACCATATAAATCTATTATTATTTCCTCTATTATTGTCTTATAGACACAAAATGCAACAAGCTATTAGGACTGCATAATTGTGGATATTCAAGTCATTACTCACCGGATATAATTTAACTGAACTCTTTTGGAAAAAAATGCTAAAATGGTTACCAGAGTCTCTTTCACAATGGGAAATTTACAATTGATTACACTCGAAAAGGTTAAATGCCAAGTTCTACTTGTTAAAACCAGAAAAGTTTATGCTGTTTTATTTGTCCAGCTTAGAGGGAATCTGGCATAAATCAAGCTGTTGTTACTATTAAACAGCCTTCTAAAATGCACATATTGTTACCATGAAAACAAGCAGGAAGACCATTAGAGCCCAACAGAGCCCATAATATGCTAATTAAGAACAGAGCCATTTCAGGCCGTATGGGAACACACAGGCATTGTGGGTAATTAACTGTTTACACACAAGCCTGATTCTTTCTGCTAGAGACCAGAAACATAGATCTCAGGAGGTATCACCCATTAAAGCCCCCCAAATCCCCACCCCACCCCTGAGTGAAAAGTATGAAAAGGCAAAATTACATTTATTATTGTCTGCGGATAAAACAAAAATTTATTTTAGAATTAAATTTCAAGTGCTCCTTGACAAATCTAAGATAAAGGAAAAGGAACGGCAATAAAATTCAACTGAGATTTAACCTATAAAAAAGCCATAGGTTTCTAACTATTTAAAATGTTCATTTTAAAGACTCAAAACACATTTTTGGTGTACACAGAACCATAAAATTAAATGTGCAGAATTTGAGCATGCTTAGTATAATCTTGTTATTTTTTCTAACAAATGAAATACTGCTAAACATTATTTTTATGATGATTATTATTATAAATAATCTTGCATAATCCAACATATATACGTAAATAGCATTGCCTTTAAAAGTTTCATATGCTTTGCAATCTGAAACACTTTGCTATAAATGCTGGATATTGCATTTATAGCAACATTTAACAGATACCACTGTCAACGGTTACATGCATTATGTCTGTAGATTTCATTGCTTCAGGAAATATTAAAAAGTCTAGAAACCAGAATGATAAACTGCTCCAAATCACGTTCACATTCAAACACATTTTTATGGCCTCTGATGTGTGTTTGACCTTTGCCTATGTGCCTGACTTGAATGTTTGTTTCTGAGCATATTGGGCAGAGCTTCTATCAACAGGAACTGGCTGAGTCTATGAATAAGGATGAACGCTGTGAAAGCATAAATTATTTTGGGTGCACTGAATTCAGAAAAGACAATTGGAGTTAGGAGAAAAGTGCATGGTGTGTCAGGAATGCATTTAAGGGATGATTTATAAATTAGTTAATAAATAGTCATCATCAGTTGTAATTTGTAAATGATACAAAAAATAATTTTCCTGATATATTTCTTAAAATCCAAACCATTTTTAAGCTTAATAAAAATATAGAAAATAATCCAAGTCAAACAAATGTAACGAGTCAATCCTAGCTTTTACCTACTATTTATTGACTAATTGATTTGTTTGTTTGAGCAGGAAAGCCAGGCAACGCATAGCGTATTATTTCTTAATGGGTGGTGGTCACCATCCTTTAGCCAAGTGTGTGTGTGTGTGTGTGTGTGTGTGTGCATCCTACAGCTGCAAAACCCCAAGAGATCACACTGCAGGCCCAAAATGTAATGCTCTCTCACCATTACACTTGTAGCCCACATTAATAATAATAATAATAATAATAATATTATTATTAATAATAATAATAATAATAATAATGTTTCATTACAATAGAGAAATAGTCTTGATTGAAATAGTTTATTTTATTACAAACTGCTGTATAGTGCATAGTTTATATATATATAGTGGAATCACTGTATCTTTTAAGGTACAGAATAAAAAGAGAGAGAGGGGAAAAAAACAAGGAAGCAGCACACACACACACACACGCACGCACGCACACAGTTTCCGCGTATCTGCGGCTCTTCCGGCTCCTCGTCATTCCAGAGCAGTAAAGCAGGGCCACTCTCTCTCTCTCTCTCTCTCTCTCTCTTTTCGCTCTCCTCCACCAAAGCTCGCTTTTCCTTCCTCGCTTTTCAAGCCGCTGTGTTGGTCTGCCGCTTTCCTCCAGCCTCTCTTCCCCCCTCCTTACTTTCCTGCCCCTCTCTATTTATGAAAACGTCACTTCAAGTCCCTCCCTGTTTGAATCTCATTAGTTTCTTGTGTGTTTCTCCCTGTCAATAATCCCGAATCCAGACTCTCTCTATTTCCATCCCTCTCTAGCTGTCAATCAGCGCCGCCTTTGAACTGAAAACCACTCCGACCAACTTCAACTCCCTCAATCCGAGCGCCTCGGCTCCGTCTACGGCTTCTTTTTCTGCCAAGATTCCCCCTTTTTTTTTAGTTTGGTACTAATCGCCAGTCCTTGGGAAACACCAGGGCAGACCTTAAACTCGAACTCGGATCCGGGATCCCAGAGATCAAGGGTTGAAAACTTTGTGTTTTGGCCCCCCAACCCTGCTCGGGAGAAAATGCCGCAGCTGAACGGCGGTGGAGGGGACGATCTGGGTGCGAACGATGAAATGATTTCGTTCAAAGACGAAGGAGAACAGGAGGAGAAAATTTCAGAGAACTCCTCTGCAGAAAGGGATTTAGCAGATGTCAAATCTTCGCTCGTAAACGAGTCAGAAACGAATCAAAACAGCTCTTCGGATTCAGAGGTAAGTGACAAAACACCGCGGATCAGTTGTCCGTTAGTTTACTTAACACTTTTGTGCAAAGCGCGAAACTTTTTCCCCCGTGTGAGTGTGTGTATGTGTGTGTGTGTACCGCCGCGGTGATAAACACTAAAGCTAACCGTGTTGCCATTGTGCTGTGTTCACCGCTCGCCGTGTCGCTGCTGCATGAGAAGGCGGAAAGACGGCCTCCGCCTAGAGCCGAAACTTTCAGAGACAAAACAAGAGAAAGTTTAGAGGAGGGTGAGTCGCTCTTTTCTCTAAATGAGCCTGTGATTTAGCTTGTTTTTTTTTCTTCTTCTCATTTTCCTTCAAACAATACCAACACAAGCATACCATCTTTGCTTATAACACGGTGAAATGGTTTATATTTCCCCCTGACGCTCCCTAAGAAAGTTTTCTTCTTTTCCCCCGCCATGTTAGCTGCGAAAAGGCAAGATGGAGGGCTGTTCAAGAGCCCCCCGTACCCGGGCTACCCGTTTATCATGATCCCCGACCTGACCAGCCCCTACCTCTCCAACGGATCCCTCTCTCCGACCGCGCGCACAGTAAGTGCCCCCCTTTTTTTCTTTTGGCTTGCTATTTATTTTTTATATTTGTTTTTCACCCCCCTTTTTCTGTTTGACTTCCACTTTACCCCACACACACCCACACACATACACATACACGAGTAAATCACACGTAAAGTGAGAACAAAAGCTGTCCTGCTCAGGGCAGAAAGCTACATGCAGAAGTTTGTCCCCGCTGTGATCCGGCTCCTGTACAGCGGCTCTGCTCAGGGTTCAGGCTAAAGCTAACGCGCTACAGCACTACAGCTCTACACACACTCTCACACACTCATACTCGAAACACCACATACAAGCCGAATGTTCAAGTAACTATAATAGACAAGAAGCGTGTGTGTGTGTGTGTGTCGGGTGTAATTATTTCACCGCTGCTGTGTGTCTGAGCTGTTAATTCTGAAATGAATTTAGTTTCTTCAGCCACGTGCAGCATGAGGCCACATCCTACAATCTACTCTAATATTACTGCATGCTGTGACTAATAATAACAATAATAATATGGAGTATATAAAAATGTCAATAATAATGATATTATTATTTTTTAATTATTATTATTACTATTATTACTATTATTACTATTATTATTATTATTATTATTATTATTATTTAATGCACATGTGGCGAGCAGTGGAAGATGTGAAGTCATAATGTATGCACATTCTAAACATTCTAAACATGAGCCAGGGGAAATAGAGGCAATTAATGAAACCATTTGAAGTAAGGAAACATTTGAATAAAATATGCACAGCCCATAAAATATTAATCCCTATATTGACAGTATTTTTTACAAGAAATGATTGTGATAAAATAATTCAATTCAATATTTTATCTATTCACATAGCACATTTGTAAAGCTATTATTATTACCAGTACTACCTATTTTTAATTTTGATTATAATTATGTATTACTGCAAATTGTTCCAGTAAAATTCCTCACGCCAAAAGATCTTAATGTTTTTTTTCCCAGAGCTGAGTTTATTCATAGTTAGTATTTATTATTATAATTTTTTTATTGTTATATGGTTCACACAAAACCTAAAAAAGAAAAAACTAAATTGTCACACTAATCAAAATAATTTATATTTCTATTTATTTCTTGTATTCATTAATGTTAGTTAAATAAAAAATTTGAAACTGCATTCAAAATAAATAGATTTATCTAAAATATGAACACGTAAAAATCGTGATGTGTATCTGCTGTTTTAAACGCTGTGTGCTTAATATTTTAATGAGGATCAGCATGCTTCTTTTCTCAGTGTGTGAATAAGTGTGTGAGTGCATAGGCACTGCCACCATGCTTCACAAAAGCTACATCTTTGTTGAATTTTTTTTTATACCATGGTGTCTTCTTTCCACCATTCTTGTACTCACACAACTTGTCTGGAGTGTAATACCAGACTCGTGACAGGGGACATGCACTTTCGTTTATAATGAAAAACACACACGCACATGCAGCCAATTCTAAATAAGTTTATGGGCACTTATAAAAATGGATATTGCTTCAAATGATGTAGGTGCTCAGTGTGTGAGTGCTTGTTTGCTGTGTCTCTGTTGCGTGTTTAGGAGCAGTGGGTATCTGTGTGTGTGTAGTGCAGGTAAAGAGAGATGCTGATAAAGACAAGGATGATTGTGTCCTGAAGATCCTGTAACATCAGTGATTATTCATTGTTTCCTTTATACAATATATTCTATTATTTCCTTTAGATTGTAATAGATATATTGTGGTGTGTTCTTGTGTAAATATATACAGTATCTTGTGAGTTTTTTTTATTTTTATTTTTTTAACTTATATTGTTTGGTGTAATATAATGTTATTATATATTATAGTGACTGGAGCCTGTCCACAATTATTAGTGCATCAGTTTTACATCCACCCCTCTCGCTCTGTTTCCCTCTTTCTCCTTCGCTCTGTGAGCTGCGCTACCTGTGTGTTGCCTGGGCATCCTACCCGCACCACTTTGAAGTTGAAAGCCGTTGTATTCACAGTAACACATTACTTAAGTCTAGTATAAATAATTCACCTGAGCATCGATTAGCTGTCTTTTTGTTTAACAAACACACAGAGCTGAACCCTGCTAACTGGCTCTGATGCCGTTAATCCTTTATTACAGAGCATTCATCTGAGTGGCCAGTGCTGAGCTTCTCATCGTGCCCGACATCGCTGCAGTTCACCTCGGTGTTTTTACTCACATTCAGCAGAATTAAATGCAGCATTGTTTGAATTAAAATAGTACAAATTAGCCTATTTCTTGGACCTCTGTTTTAGGTTAAGGCAAATTTACAGCTCCGAAGCATGATGTAATGTGTTAGCGCGAGTCAGCTGTGTGGAACGCTGCAGGCTTGAAGTTTATATTTGAAATGTGACAATCTTTAGAATATTCGGACGCCTTGCTTGTGTCAGCTGATTCTTCCTCGACAGTCTCGTGCAATGGTGATGTAACGCCTGTTCCCGGGCTCGTGTTTGAGTGTGTGCAGAAAGGGGCGGGAGGGGGCTTGAATTAGTCTGACCTCGGAGGGCCATAATAACGGGAAGTTTGTTTTTCCAACAACCCTGGCCTCAAAATCTCTATGATGATTAGGTGGCGTTTAGAAATTTGACATGACGCTACACTGCCAGCGCGATCGCTCCCTCACTCTCAGCGCTGATCTGCCCGAGTAGCCTGTCAGCCCTCGCGGCTGGAGCCGGTCAGAGGTATGCATATGTACGGCTGCGGCCTGCTTGTGTGTGTGTTGTGGTTTTAAAGGCGCTGGTTATGCGGGCTGCTGTAGGGGAACATTTCACCTCAGCGGGTCTGCGAGAAGAGGCAGGCAGAGGCCGACTCGAGGCAGTGTGTAGACCAAGGGCTTTATGCCTGTAAATCCTCTGGGTTTATTTACTGCCTCTGCGACTTATGAATGTTAAGATATTTGACGCCACCCCTGGCCCCATAATTCCTTAGGCCTATAGACCTTTGGCAAGAGTTTCAGGTTTCAATGTATAATTATGTGCAGTTTAAAAAAATAAATAAGAGCCAGGCATAAAATAAGGGGAAAACCTGCAACAGCCCGTGTCCTCTGCTCCGCTTATGAGTAAAAAAAAAGATGGTCTCTGAAATTCCACAGTAATCCTGACATGGGGATTGATTTCACAATCTGCCCTTTATTTCTTTTTCCATTTTCACCCCTTTGTTTCTATTTGATGTAATAGTTTGCTGTCATTTTAAATAATAATAATACTACTAATAATAAACATATTACTATTACATATTATAATTCATAATAATTTCTATGTGAGTTATTTTTAAGGAGTTTATTACGGCCAAAAAAAAAAAAGCAGATTCCTTTGTGTGGCAGTGAACAAATTTTAATAAACCCTGACACTATCTCTCTAACCATTTTATTAGTACCGAGCCCACAATGCCGTATCTCATGGATTAAGTGTGTTGTGCTTCCACATTGAATAGCTTGTCGTGTGAAGGGCAAAAGATAGTTTAATGCGGATTTGGGGCGGATAGACTCCTACCTTATCAAATTGGCTTTACATGTTGATGGCTCCTAATTGCTGTCCGCGGGGGGTTCAGCGCCGACGCGGCCGGGTTTTGTGCTGCTCTCCGCAAAACACACTCTCAGTTTATTTTAGAAGGTTTCCATCCTTTTGTTTTGCAAATCACTTTTGTTTATAAAGAATGGTAGAAGCAAAGTCTCTCTGTTCTTGTCTCCCCCTGTCCTTTTTCTCTTTTCTTCTCCTCCTCCCGGTCTCCTCGACCCACGCAAGACAGAAACGATGTGCTATTTTGCTCAAGCTTGATAAACAGCCACGCACAAAAAAAAAAAAAAAAAAAGAAAAAAAAGTGCAATCTGTTTTGGATTTTAGCGAGTTAAGTCGGGGAGCAAAGTTTGGCAGCATTAAGCTGAAATTGGGGCCTGTGAGACATTAGTGGCACACAGCACATTCTCAGGCCTTAATTAGTCCAAACTGTAATTGTTCATGGTCTGCCAATAGGAGTAATGCGCAGGAAAAGTGGAGTTGCACTAAATCGGCCCACGTTTTTTAAAACAATAAATCACTCGCATATTTGTGCCGTGATTCAGATGGAGTCTCGACCTCTCCCATCTCGACATGTGGTAAATTGTAAAGTCAATGAATCGCAGATGTAGGGGAGAGAACGCGAGAGAGAGAGAGAGAGAGAGAGAGAGAGAGAGAGAGAGAGTACAGTAAGGTTTTGTTAGCGCCTGTGAATGAATGGAAAAGATTAGTCCTGTAAATATTTATTGAGTTTTTTGTGTGTGTGTGAGCATGTGTATGAGTGTGTGTTCCTGATAGGTTTAGTTATTGTTTGGTGATTTTTAGTTGGCTTCATTTTTTTCTTGTATAAAATGTGGTGTGGAAGTGTTTGTGTTAAAGTTTTTTTTTTAGTTTTGTGAAATCCACGTGTTTTATGTGTTCATGTTTATAGTCTGATCTACACTCTGCTGAGCTTTATTACGAACATTATGCCATCCTGTAATTATATCATTTTCAGATATACATAAAAAATTATTTGGAATTTGGAATATTCAAAAAAACAAAAAAAGAACAAAGAAAATGAAACCACACTTGTCAATAATATTCAGATCATTCTGTTTTAAAAGTGTATGTTTGTAAATAAGTGAGCGAGCGTGACGCGCTCCTGTGCCTGATAAACGTGAAGCTGTAGCCGTTGTAAATTTGAGGTTTCACGTAGCAGCATTGCCTTAGCAGCTGTGTGGCGCTGACCCAGCCCCCCTCTTGTCCACCAGTCATTTCCATAAAGTTCAGCACAAAGATTGCACTGTACATCTGGAATGCAACTTTTGTCATCTGGTAAATATAGTCCTCCTGCTGGCCCACACTGCGCAGGGCTCCCAAAACATGGAAATCATATTATTCTCTCTCACTTTCTCTCTGTCTCTGTCTGCCTCACATGTGCATGTATCCTATGCAGTTCACACACAGCGCTCCTGCTGATTTTGATCATTATGTGCCAATTTGTTTTGTGTTAAAACTTTGCAGCAGCAACAGTGTACAAAATAATATGTTACAAAAAACATAAATGCAGAAAACTTTCTGTAAAATAGAAAATTAATTATAGATATAATATTGGGAAGGGAAGGGAATTGATGTTTTTAAAATGTTATTTAGATTGTGTTGGAATGTGGGTGTCTTTGATTCAACACCAAAGAAATGATGATTTAAGGAATTATATTTAATTCGTATATATATATGTATATGTGAATCGTTGATAAATCAAATTATATATAGATGTACTGCCTTACAAGATGCTGTTTGATAACATAATATACGACCAATTCTGTAATATTTCATAGTATCTCAAGCTATAGTAGTGTATCATTTTAGACAGAGCCGTTTGAGGTGGTTAGTCCGTGCAGCATTGGTGTGGAGGGGGCAGGGAGGCTGAGAAAAGCGGGAAAGCCAGTGGCCGATGTGCCCGCTGTGGAGGGGCCGAGGGTGGATGAAGGGGAGAGAGATGCACAAAGCCTGCCTGAATAGGGTGCATAATTGCTGCTAATACTGGGGCAATGAGAGCGGCCATAGTTCCTGGTTAGATGTCCAAACAATAGAGCCCTGAGGCCTTGCATTTATCTCCGTCAAAAAAAAGAGGGTGAAAAAAACACAGCAGGACCGAGAAAAGACGGGCAGGGAGGTGACAAGTTTATAGCCTCGTTTGATGGACAAGCCATGTGTGTGGCTTTTCTTCTCTTTTAGTGAATCGGCCGGTTTGCTGCGTTTATTAGCTCCTCCTGACCCGAGCCTCGTCATCAGAACGAGTGCTCAGAGTGAAGAGACTCTGGAATTCAGCGGCACTTGGCTTTTTGTTTGAATTGGAACACGCTCGGCCAAAGTGCACACACACACTGACATGATTTCTGTTGGAAAGGATTCTCCCTTTAACCTTTTTATGACAAATGATAGTGACTAAGGATGTACTTGTGTTTTTTGTGTGCGTGTGTATATATGTTGTTACGTATATATGCGTGCATGTAGTCATGATGATTTCACTGTAGCTTTATTACCAAAATAGTAAAGATAACAGCAATCAGTGCCAAAGTTCAGAACACACCTGAATGAGTGTGGAAAGTAAACTACATTGTTATTACCAGCTCAAGTATTTCTGTACTGCTTGCGTTTACA
This sequence comes from Channallabes apus, assembly GCA_030522415.1. Classification (NCBI taxonomy): domain Eukaryota; kingdom Metazoa; phylum Chordata; class Actinopteri; order Siluriformes; family Clariidae; genus Channallabes; species Channallabes apus. The sequence goes on from CM060104.1 coordinate 55,954,342, forward strand.
TTTCATTTAATAAGAAGAATTTAAAATCTATTATCTGTATTAAATTTACACGCACACGACACACAATATCTAGGACAATACTGGATTTTTCTATTATTATTATTATATGTTTCTATGAAATAACACATTTGACATTAGTTAATTAAGTAAAAACGACAATCGGTTGTTATTTTAAGTCATGAAAGTTAGCTATTCTTGAATAGTTCTTGCAAGAACAGTATTGTCAAGAGCATTTTCAAATTAGACTGGTGTAATTAGACCAAGCACCATGTTCATCTGCCTCTCATGATGACCTTCCCAGGCAAGCGAAACCAAAACTTACCTCTGATGCAGAGGAGAAATTCATTACGAGTTACCAGCTTCAGAAATCACCAATTAACAAACAGCACCTCATATTAGAGCCGTTATTAAGATTTATATATCATGAATAGAAATATGTTTCGAAAGTAGATTATTGCATAGTTTGGATTCCTTCAGCATTATTTTACAATGAATGAATAATAAAAAAATGTATGTAAATGAAAGAGGAAGAAGTGTACATGTGGTTTCCATGTGGTTCTTATTACGGCCTGTGTGTTTGATCGTGCGACTCGTACGACGGGTGTGTTGTTCATATAAGCCTGTTTATTATATGAAATGTTTCCAGTTGATAAGAGTCTAATTCGGATCAGCACACGTGTTCAGTGTTCAGATTGCTAATTGTGATTATGGAATCTTTCTGTTGTTGAAGGTAAAATCTCGTTTGCTTTAATTATCAGCACTAATTCCTGCGCCTACTTTGGAAGCATTCAGTACTGGAGAAACACAATTGACAGAATAAAAAATGATAACACTCACGCTGTGTATTTTTAATCTTCTAATTAAACGTCTTCATTGCTGGCAGTTAAGCTCTGATGACGGTCCTAAGAGTGTGAACGTGTACGCGAATGCATCCTCCCCTGCTTTTGGGCTAATACTTTAGCTGCATTTCTTTAAGTTATTGCATTTTTATGTGAGCATAAGCTAAAGCGACTCCTCCTTAACGATAGGAGTATTATTTTATGGATTAGCAGAAAAAACCTTAGCACAATTCATACACAGAAAATGTGTTGTTGTTTTTTTTACACAAATGAACCTCCCAAGAGCAGATTGTCCTACAGTCACGGATAATGCATTTATAAACATAAATTATAGGCATGAAATAGGAGCTCACCTGCAGTCTTAGAGATAGTGTTGATGTATTCAGTAATTTCAGTCTGTCGTACAGTATAGATAATGTTTCATATGATTAACACTTTATTTATTTTTCGCTCCATGCACTAATTTATTTGAGCTTAGATTAATATGAATTAATTTAAATGGGAAATGCATCTCATCCGAGAGCCATGCAAAACTTTCCTGTCCAGGGAAAGAAAAATTCCAGGGAACACAACACAGTTGCAGATATGGAGAGAACTGACTTCCTGAGTTGAATTTGTCAATTACATTCCCGTTGGAGGACGATTGAGTGGATGAGTATCGGTGGTCGCGCGGCCTGAGGGTGCGGAGGATGCGCTAGACATTAGGCGGCGATCAGTGATGTGGAGTGAGATTGTAATGATGCGCTCTCATCTCCAGGGCGTGAGACTCGTCACAATGACAGAGGAGGTGTGTAATCCAGCGGCTCCTCTCGTTTAACAGCGATGATGAGCGTCTGTCACTGATAGTAAATAGTAATCTGTTTTTGCTGCTATCTGACAGAGGCAAAAGAGTGAGCGATGAGACAGGAGTGATTTATAAGGAAAGAGGGCCTAATCCTGACCCGGGGCTGTTGTATTTGGACACTGGACAGATTTAGACACGCCACCCGGAGTCATGTGACCTTGGCAGCGTTCCGTACATCAGTGTGGCCTTTAGAACGCAGCTTTTCTCTATCTGCAGCTTTACTGCTCCTCTATCTTTATGAGCCGTCACACTTTGCATTTTTCAAATATCAGTCTAGATAAATTGCCTGCTTTGTCATAATGAGTGGCGTCGAGTGGCCGGCTTTCCTGGTTTCAAGCTCCAAGTTAGCTAAAGGGTTGTACAGTACTTGTACAGTAGCTTTTCGCTTTCTTGAATGATCAAGAAAAAAAGGCATGCTTTTGTTTAATGCCGATAAAAGTCTTCAGTCGACTTTCCTGCTCTGTCCTAGGCCTGGTACCACAGAGAGCAGATGTTTAGTAGTGAGTATGCGGTGGTATTCAGTGCTATTTAAACAGTGGGCTGTCTCAGCACAGGCCTGAATGGCTGCAGGGAAGGAAGTTCTCAGTGTTTACATAGCTCAATTGTCCCGCGGGCCTCACAGTGTCTAATGCACTACTGTTCAAACACTCAAGAGTGTAGAGCTGACCCCTAGTGCAGTTTAGCCACAAGCCCTCTGTGTGTGTGTGTGTGTGTGTGTGTGTGAGTGTGTGTGAGTGTGTGTGAGTGTGTGTGAGTGTGAGTGAGTGTGTGTGTGTGTGAGTGAGTGTGTGAGTGTGTGTGAGTGTGTGTGTGAGTGTGTGAGTGTGTGTGTGAGTGTGTGAGTGTGAGTGTGTGTGTGTGAGTGAGTGTGTGAGTGAGTGTGTGAGTGAGTGAGTGTGTGCGTGAGTGTGTGCGTGAGTGTGTGCGTGAGTGTGTGTGAGTGTGCTTGTATTTGTGTATGCACAGGCTTGCATTTGTTTCTGCAGGTTTGTCTTGGGTTTTTGTACATGCTGAAAGTTGCATAGTCAGGAACCCTAGCTTCAGGCTCCATTTAGTCCTCAGGATGGTGTTTGCTAGAGCCTGGTGGTTTAGCTGATTGATATTGAAGTACAGCTAAGCCCAATTCATCTCACTAAGCAAAGCAACGGAGGCTGTGTAAAGACAGAGCAAGGAGGGGATAAATAGAAGACCCCATTGCTCCACCAAGACCGTGCCTACTGGAGAGGTAGACATTGATATACGGGGGAGTCAACTAATTGTTGTTTGAATGACCTGTTGTGATCCAATGACAAATCGCCCCCGCTCCTGCCAGTGGAGCGGAAAATGTAGCCTGGATTGGCATGATGTTAGCAAGTGTGTAAACCGTGCTTCAACAAGATGGATAAATGCAATTATTGGCCAGACCTGGAAAGAGGAAAATCTATTTAAAGCCTGTAACGCTAAGCAGGGGCCATGGTTAATTCATTTGGCCAATTTGCGGGTGATGTACGAGTGTCGGAGCACATTAGTCAGGGGTGTGCAAAAGGCTAGATGGTTGTGTATGTCTGGTTTCTTTGGACCTGCATCCCCCCATATCCCTCCTGTCCCCTGCCATCACTCCTTCTCCTGCCATTTCAGCGGATCATACAAATGGTCCCAGAGTGCTGAAGTGACAAAAAGATACACTGAGTGCAGGAAAGCAGTGTCTCTACGCAAATGAGGCAGAGAGGACAAAATGTTCCTTGCGGGCCACCCATTGAGCAGCCTCGACCTTCGCATCTCCATACCATACACTGCTGCAGTCCTTCTGCTCACCTCAGTAACACTCCTTATCCACAGAGGCGGATGAATTGAGAGAAAAGAGTTGTCAAGAAAAGAGTTTTGGGCTAAACCAGGGCCAAGGCAACCAAGTAACATTTTAAGTAAATTTTCTACAATTTCAGATTAAGCTACAGTTGCGGAATGTGCTGTAAGCTTCATGATGTGTGCAGTTACTGCTTGCTGGAACCTAGCACTACTTCTGTGCTTTTATTTATCTCACTGGTTTACCTTTTGGGAACAAAGGTTTTCTGATAAAACACATACCAATATTTTTAAGATCAAACTTTTTTGTTTCTATATATTATTGCGTTTATATAACCTATGAACCGTTTTTTCATGGTGTATACAGTCCTCCCTCTACCGAACCAAGATTGTATCAGTTGTGCTCAGTATGTTTTAAACATGTAATGTCTTGTGGGGAAAACCACTTGACAGTTACACAAGTTGATCAGTGTGCAAACAGCGCAGCACAGGGAAGCAAAAAGTAAGAGGTGGTGCTTTACAGCGTATGGACACACGCTGTAACAAGGGGAGACACATTATTGGTGCCTGGGTAGTAGATTCTGCCATCGCCAAACATTACATGCATGGCTGTATGTGGTTAACCATGACCCATCTCATGTCCTGTGTTGGATATTAAGATTATGATTTGGTTATTATTCACATGCATTCATATACCAGTTATATACCAGTAACTGGGGTCAGAGCGAAGGGTCAGCTTGGAGGAGATAAGGTTAGGGCCCTTCTTTAACAGCGGCAGCTTGGCAGTGCTGGCGCTTGAACCCCTAACCTTCCGATCAGTAGCCTAGATACTTAACTGTTTGAGCAACCACAAAACTGGTAGGACAAGCAAGGTTTGACTCCTGTCGCTTGACTGTGTATGTGACGTCAAGAAAGGGGAGCTGACTTGGGCAGCTGGCCAAGCTGTCTGCTTACAGTTGCTGTGTGGCCCAAAGCCTCAAATACTCAACTCTGTGGTCTGGGTCTAAAAGAACAAGGAGACCTCTCTGCACTCAGGTTGCTCCTTGTGGTCAGCTTAATGCTACTTCAGTGTGAACAGACATAATGCTGATGGCCAGTGAACACATTCCTCATGGCAACATTGGGATTCCCTAAATATATCACTATAGAAATGAAAAAGCCCAAGATTCTGGACTATTTTCAGAAACCCTTCATTTCAGTAGCCAAATGGATTTGAGAGCCATTTCCGGCTTTGTCCCTGCCCTGCGTTTTTCTACAGGAAGTAGTCCTTTCTCCCTTTTGCATGTACTAGGAACTCCTTGCTTAACCAGACATGCCAGACAGTGTTCTCAATCTTCACCTTGTACTTTCTTTAGAAGCCAAACCCTTCTTCCTCTGGAGGGTGTGTAGTTGGAATAATCTCTTCTTCTCCCATTTCTGTCTCACATACTCTGGTACAAGACAACTGCTGAGTGGAATTCCTTGTCTAACACAGACAGCAAAAACATAGCTTGGACTTTCCTGTATGCTCCTCAGATCAGTTTACAGTGATCGACATACCTCTTCACACAAGTGTTTCCATTTAAGAGGAGGCTGGCAAAGACAGGACAAATGTTTTAACCAGCTATTCTATATGGATTCAAACATGAGACTTTCTTAAAATAATTTGGCTTGCAGTGATAAAGGGCAAAGCTGTAGTCCTTATGTCCCTGTGGCTCCGGATAACACGAGAGTGTACCAGCCTTAGAATTTCATGTTTTCATTGCCATGTTGTGCTTTCTAAACAGACAGATGTGAATATAGTGCTGCTTTGTAACATGTCCTCTGATGGTTAGGGTAGATTTATTGCTCTGGTGCAAGGCTGAGGAGTTGCCCGCCTCAACGGCATGAAGTCCGTCCTCCGTGTAACAATCAGAGATTCATTAACACCAAGCAACATGACGGGTGACTACTCATAAATGTACAGCAGAGAAAACAGGCTGCAAATATTTTTATTGACATTACTTTGGAAGGCGCTCGAACGCATAACCACATCGGTTAAACATTGGAGTCAAAGTTCTTGTTGGCAGTAGAGACATCGTTTTGATGTTGGCACCGATGGCCTTTCGGACAGTGTCGCCGAGTGAGTTTATGTTGACCGCTTGGTAGGGCAGTTGCATAGTTTAGGCCTCTTGAAGCTGTGGTCTGAGACGCTGGAACAAACGACCACTAATTGTTAACCGGAGTCGGTGGCAGAGGGAGAGGTGGAGGATGACTAGAATTTGGCAGTGAACTACTAAAGGCTTGAGCTTGCTGCTGGGTTTTCAAGGAAAAAGTGGATTCCGTGGATGCTCCCGAAAGAAAAACCGCAGTGCTGAATAAAACCCATAAACTAAACACGTTCCCTCTTTTAAGAAAAGAACATCATTGTCACTTCTCATTTTCACTTGATATGTGGTTTACCACACTGAGTTGCTCCGAATGGCTCAGTCAGACTCAGGCCTTTCTGAGGGGATAAAAATGGTGTACTTTTGTTTCCACTGATTATATTATTTTTCATTTGAAACACAGCCTAGTCTGTTCTTCTATTTCTTCACGCCTTCTTGATTTCTGTCACAGATGCTGGGTAAGAGGGCACATCTGCTTTCACGAGGCTTTCAAGCAAATCCCGTTCTGTAACGTTGCTGTGTTGGATAGAATTTAGCCCAAAATCATCGGCAGTGACTCCATTGGACGTCCAGTCGCCGGGAACTGGCCTGTTTGCCATCTGTCTGATGGGATTACTGTTTCTGTGTAATTAAAAGTGCGACCCTGTGTTTGGGCTAGGAGGAGGAGGCAAGATGAGGCATGGGGTTAGGTAGTGTGATCCCATTACACCAGGGGAAGGAGCGGGTTAGGGGTGAGAGGAAGTGCTTCAGTGCAGAACTAAAGATAGCATGTGTAACAGAGTGCAGCAAAACTGGCACTCTCCTGTACATGGATGCGTGTGCATGGTAAAACCCGTCGGCTTATTTAGCATGAGTTTAGTTGGAACAGAGCAGACATCCAAAGTCCAAGTGATCCCTGTGTGCAGCATGTGTATCCAGAAGGGTGTGGAGAAGCAGGGGGTGAGGGCTCCTGCTTTATCTCTCGATTTCACGTGAACCGTTGTTTTGACTCGTGAGACACAGCTTCCCTTGGACACTTTCCAGAGGCTACAAGCCTGTTTTTTTTCAGAAACCCATCAGAACCTGAGTGAAAGGCCCTGGTCATCTGGAATCACATTTCAGATTTCAGATCTTGTTGCTCTTATAAAAGAGAGATGTAAAAGGCAAGAAGATGTGACCTTGTGAATAATACGTTTGTTGGTTTGAGTTTGTGATCATTATACAGTTCCTTCCCATCTTTCATGCTCGGTCCCTCCTACCCACTCTCTCCACCATCTGTCATTTCTCTAACACACAAACAGGATGTGGAGCTGAAAAAGACATTAGAAATGTAACCATTGAGGGCTAGATGGTGTTTGCTGACACTTCCGCCAACAGGAAGTGTAGACTTTAGAAAGAAAACAGGCAAACAAAAATAGCGGTTTTAATTAGCACTGTTGATTATGGCTCGGCCACTATGTGGTTACCCGGGCATGACCGAGGTGGCACTGTGTATGGGCATTGGGCCAAGCTCCTGGGAAATTACAGGCTGTCCAAACATGAAACCTATCCCAAGCTCTCAATTTTATCCCTCCTTCCCTTCCTCTCTGATGGTGTCCATCATTCTATATCTCTGGTGTAACCTGTACACTGGATTAATCTGTGGGCTCGAATTCTACATAACACAAGTTATTTATTTCTCCAAATACCATCTGCACCTTTGGCCCTATAACACTGTATTCAGTCTCTCTCTCTCTCTCTTTCTCTGTCTTTCTCTCTCACTGATTATGTCTCCAAACTCACAATAAGTTGTTTGCATTACAGACATGATGTAAGCCCCCTGCCCTAGGGTACATCAGGTTGGATTTCTCATGCTTTATCTTGTAAAGCCTAAATTAACAGCTGGTTTGGTTGGAGTTCTTCTGGATCTGACTAAAGGATTAGACTTCATTCTCATGTGAGTCAATCTGGTTTGATTTATTGCAGGTCTATCAAAAAAGATCAATGGAAGCTCTTTTGAAAGTAAATCCTGGTTGGTCTTTGCGCTTACTTGTCATCATCGCGTTTTTTTTTCTTCCTACGGCTCTCACTCCTTCATTCTCATTCTCTGCCTCCCTTTAGCTGTCTACCCCGCGCTTTCTTTCTCTCTGTTTTTTCCTGTCTTATCTCAGCTACGCAGGGAGTTAGCGATCAGCAGTGTCTGTGGTATTTTGCTGTTGTACTGGATGGATTTTTCTTTCTCATTAGCTATCCATCACTACAGCTCAAATTGAAGCCCAGATTTAGTAGCACATCCCAGTTGGCAACTCGATGCTTATTTTTATTTCAGGCCAGTTCTACCTGTACTCTTGCTTCTTACAGTCAACTTCTTAATGTACAAATAGGTACACAGTTCTGCGCATGGATCAACTTTTAGTAAATATGCTTCGCATTTATGCATAAAATGTACGACTCGACTGCATTCGTTCCCCCTCAGTGTGAAGCTGTTAATTTTATTATTGCTGTATCAGCTTAGCTGAGTTCACTGTGATTCCACTTGTTCTGACCCAGTGGAGCAGGAACACTTCGAGCAGGACAGAGTGCCAGCAGGCCTGGCCCGGACCTGGCAGGCAGGCTGAAATCAGATCCTGCCATGTTTTCAGTCCTCCATACTCGTTCCCACTCCCTTTCTCTCCTCCTCGCTCTCCTCCGTCCCTCCAACAACAGGCCCATTATATGTGCTCAGGTCTTTCCTCCTCCTCTCGAGGCTGTGACTCTTGAAGAATCTGACTGTGCGGTACACACTCTAGCATGGCCACGCCACCTGACCCATAGCCACACGTGCACTGACCCACTAAGGCTAATAGCGGCTGCTGTGAATGCGCTGGGTTATAGGGTACCGTGATGTTTAGTAGAGAAGACGACGTTACTTTTTGTCCTCTCGCGTCTCAGCACGCTCTTTTTTTTTGCCTGGCTTTTATAGCCTTTCACTTTCCCACTCCTCACAGGCATGAATACTATAGCATGTGATTTTTTTGTCTGTGTGTGTGTGTGTGTGTGTGTGTGTGTATGTGTAAGTGTGTGTGTAAACAGATAGAGACAGAGAGAGAGAGAGAGAGAGAGAAGCTGGGGCAGATCAATGTCAAGTTCAGGTGTGTCCTCCTTCCTGGCAGAACAGGGCCGAAGGGCCGGGTGGGGAGGGGAGGTGCATCGTGGGAGATGTGGGAAGGAAGGGCTTGCTGTCAGCAGCTGGACCTCTTAATCCTATAGGCCTGGGGGAAAGGGTGTGTGTGTCTGAGAGAGAGAGAGAGAGAGAGAGAGAGAGAGAGACATGCGTGTTTGTGAGTGTGTGTGTGTGTGTGTGTGTGTGTGTGTGTGAGTGTGTGTTTATATCCCAATGTGTCCAGTAGGTCTGGCATTTTGAACACACCTCTGTGGTCATATTTTGCACAGCTGAGACCATTGTCCATGTGTCTGTGCAAACACACACACACATACACACATACACACACATGCCTGTTTTTTTCAGCAGTGGTTCCAACGTGCATGCAGATCTACAGTTTTCTTTAGTCATCTGTTTACAGACAATCCTGGTTCTTCTTGATTTCGTAGTACGAGTGACAGTGGCTAGAGAAGTGTAGGTGCCAGTGTGAAGGTGGCGTGCACACACACCTTGTGCCCATGCCGCCAAAACAATCAGCCCTTGGTTTGTATTAGCAGCACATCAGTGATTGCTGAAAGGAGTGATTGCATCATCTTTGGACTTCATTAGGATGAAGCACACTATTTAGTCACATTCCATGCAAGCTTGCTCCCGCTCTCCCTCTCGCTGTCTCTGTCTCTTTGCCCCTCCCACCTCTCTCTCTCTCTCTCTCTCTCTCTCTGGCATAGACTTTTGCATATATCACGGGCTGGCAGGCTAAGAGCCTGGGACTTCCCCACGCCACACTCCAAGCCTTTGATCCCTTGCTTTGGAGGTAACATCAAAAGCAGAGGCATAGAAAGGCAGCTACTACTGTGAAGTTCACTGTTCAACTTGATGGCTTGGCTGAGGGATTTTTTTTTTTTTTTTTTCCGGTACGGCTTCCCTCAGCTGACAAAAACACACAGTTTGTAGCCAAGGCTTGTTTTAGGACATGCTAACCTTTATAAACGCCATCTGTTTTTTTTTTTTTCCTTCCATATTCCATACTCTGTTTGGTTGACTAAATAAACGGGAGACTAGTTAATCGCGCGATGGGTGACGTGCACCTGCCATATTGCGCTGTATTGCATCAATACTGCAATTCTTTAAATGGAGGTTTGATGAAAAAAAAAAAAAAAAAAAAAACGATAGCAGGCTGAGGAAGCAGCTACATGCATGTTCAGCTACATTCAGCTTCCTTCTCTTCTGATCTGACACAGAGCTGTCTGAATCTGTTACAGGAGTAAAATTCCACATGCAGCTGGTGCGTGTAGAGGCCTCACACTCTATACACTGTTGTGATCTCTAACAAGGGTCTGTGTCATGATGGGAACACAGATCTCTAATATAAACCCGTTTGTCCTATGGTTTATGCACGACTCTGAAAATGTGTTTTTATTTTATTTATTTATTTATTTTTTTCTACAGTTTGTCGTAATAAATTAAAAACAGAATCCAACCCGCTGTCTAATCTGAACCGGAGTTCAGTTCTTTACCAGGCGTGCACCACTCAGCAGACACATTGGTGAGCAATTATAAAGATACACACCTTGTGGTTGATCCACCCTGAAATAACCAGGGAATTAAGCCAAACAGCATGGTGAAGTTTCGTTTAATTATTTATAGGTATTGCACTGGATTGCAGTAATATTAAGCCTTTAATTTTGTACAGCCAGGCGGAGCAAACACTAGCAATACTTCGGCCTCCAAACAAACAGTGAAGCTGAATCCCAAATCAGCAGCTATTCACTATATATACTCACAACACGGCGGGTAATGTAATGCATTTGTAGAACGCCAGCCTTTTACCCAGTGATTTAATACTTATAATATTATGGGGAAATTACTCAGTACAGTCATTTCTGAAATTCAGAAATATTCTTTATTTTGTTTGTTTGTTTGTTTATTTTAATGAGAATAATGTTCTTTTGATGTCTGTTTTTTTTAAACATAATTACCAAAGCAACTAAAAATCAGGATGCATTTATTTCAGTCAGTTCTTTCATTGTTCATCAAGGGACATCTTGCTTGTGTAACCATTTTTCATAATTAAGTTTGTCAATTTGACTAACTATAATCGACTTTCTCTCGTGTTGGTTTCCCAGGCAGTGATCACCTCTGGGGCTGTGTGTATGGTCATGTGTGTACGGGAGATGGAGAATAAAGGCATTAAAGATTCTGTAGTAATTGGCTGGTGCGATGGTGGTGTGTGTTGTTGCCGTTAGTGCAGGGACGTTGGTGGTGATTAACAGAGTCTGGGAGGAGAGCTGAATGTGGATGTGGAGAGGACACCAGGTCCGGGTCATTGCGGAGATGAGGAGTGTTGCTCACGGGTTGCACAGCAGAAAAAGATGAGGTCACCAGGAAACCTACTGTACTCTATCCATAGTGTCTGCGTCCTGATTTTCCCAGGGTTTTACCTTCACCCATGCCTGCTCCAGTTCCAATTAACCACTAGCACGTTATTTATTGATTTATTTCCCACCATGGTGTCTGCGGTTGACTTGGGTTTTCTGAAAGACCTCATGATTACAGGCTCCACAATGTAACCACAATGTATGAATATACATATAACTTACACGTTCATCTTTTTCCTGTTCATGAGTTCTGTAGAATGTATTTCGTCTGCACGGTGCAGGACACTTGGACGTGCTCTGTGAGAGCCGGTTTAATACTAGCACTAGGATTGGTGTTTAGGATGGATTTTTTTTCTTCTTCTTTTTTTTGTAAGGATGTTTCCTGAGGGTGTTCTTTGTGGACGTGTCCACGCTTTTGTCCTGAAACCATTCTAAATTTCGACTCTGAGTCCCGATAATGGGCTTCTGCTGCACTCCAGGGCCAGGGCCTTATGAATATGGAGTTTGAAGTGCTCCAAGGTGTGTGTGCATGTCTATGTGTGTGTTTGATGCTTTTTGAAGGCTGCTGTTGCTGCTGGAGGTGAGAACCCACTTCATTTTGAACTTGGGAGTGTGCTCGTGTGATAATTACCACCTCATAGTGGCTAGGGATGACCCAGCTCTCTCTAGGGAATTACAGTATTCACTGTGTGTGCGTGCACGTGCGTATGTATGTGTGTGTTTGCGCACACGCTCCAAAGTCCGAACCCCACGCCGACTCCATTCGAGCTGTTCTCAGGCACACCTAGTGCTGAGCTAGAAGTCAGGCCCATGCACACGTAGCTGTTAAGTAGGTCAGTGTGTATGAGATTCCACAGGGCCGGAATGAGAACCTCTCACTCTGGAAGGCTTGAACCGTGTGTGTGTGTGTGTGTGTGTGTGTGTGTGTGTGTGTCAGTGTCAGATAGACTTCTGTAGATTTCAGATGCCTGTGAGCCCCTGCTGGTGCAAATTCTGGCACTGAACACTCTGACCCATGCGTCTATTTATAAAGTGTGTTGAGGAGAGGATAATCAATCAGTGAAAGATGGATAGAGCGAGCAGGGAGATGAGTGCAACAGCCACGGCATTGAGTAAAAGTGAAGCTTTCACAAATAAAAGTGTTTGGATTAACATCAGGCATCAACCAGAGTATTTCAGTTGCAGAAATTGAAAGGATGCTCTTAAGATAAATTAAACCTCTTTTGTCGTGTTGATAAAAAAATTTTGTGTTGACAAATTAGATGAGAGCTGTGTATTTTTACAAATAAACTAAACTGTCAGGATATAGTCTTGCATGTTGCCGCATTCAGGCGTACATTTGGTACCCGAACTGGACTTTCTGTACCTTTAGCTTAGTGACGGGTTTAACCAGATACGTTGACGTTAGACGTGCTGCTTAGCTTCTGTGGACTTCGACAGGGCCTTCCTTTATTACCTCCTGGAAGGATGCCGTCTATGTGATTTATTGTCACATATCTCATGACAGTACCTCTCCATGTTAGCTAAGCCCTCCAGCTAGCAGCTCCCGTTCCATTAATAGTCCAGGCGTAAGGTGTTGCCCGGTGCTGTTCTTGACATTTCAGGTGACTCAGCTGCTGTTTGACTACTGCATTAGCCCACACCTGCAAGACAAACAGAGTGCGAGTGAGGCCACGCATACCTCATGCCTTAGTTTTTGGGACTGTGTAGTATAAACACACCTTTATAAAACGGGTTTGTGTGTGTTTGGGGGGCGGGGTGAATTGAGAATGGTCTGCCTTTGTTAAAGAATCGCCACAATCTATACATTTAACAAGGCAATGGTTTTTACAGCGTTTCTTATGGCAGGTGAGAACCCTACCACTGGTAAACCACAAACCACAAATATACAAAAGCCTACCACAGATATATATATATATATATATATATATATATATATATATATATATATATATATATATATATATATATATACATATATATATGTTGTATTTTTTTTTTCATTGCAAGTCTTTTCTTTGAGAAGTACAGGATGAAAGACGCCACCGTGAGTTTCAAAAGGCAGCTGTCTCTTGAATAGTCTATAGGATTTGTTTAGAGGAGGAGAGGAGTAAAGAGCGAGGGAGAACGTGTCAGAGGGTAGATGGAGGAGAAGGGAGAAAGAGGGAGGTGAGAGGTGAGCGGTTGGAGGAGAGTGAGCTGGGGTCTCAGGCCCCGTGCTGTCAGTGGGCTGAGAAGCCCCCAGCGCTTCTGGCTTTGGAGTAAATGCAGGCCCTGCAGAGCCTCTCCTGCCCCGGGGCACACAAACCCCAGGCCTGCCCACATTCTGCCTTTATTTTCCTGCTTGCAAATTGCCTCAGGCTCTCTGAGCTGGTGGGACGTTCTTTTCTCGTCCCCCCCCCCCCCCCCCCCTTCTTTATTTACTCATAAAATGTGTATTAGGAGAACTAAGCAAGTGTGAAGACCTCTTGTGTAGACTTACTTTTAATTTCATGTAGTGATGGGGCAAGTCTTCCATCACCAATCCTCTTTTTCCTCTGCATTCCATCTCCAACTCTTCTGTTCACCTGAAATCAAGGGCATTTGAATGTCTGCCACACACATACATGCTTTCCTTTTACATCTGGAGATAGGTACAGATTCCTCTCCTTGGATCAGCGGTTTTCAAAGAGGCTCGATCATCATTTTGTCCTCTTGACAATCACAGAAAATTGCTTCTTTCATGAAAGTGAGTTTGTACTTGAGTGAGGTGACGTATGTGCATCCCCGAGTGCCTTCGCACTCCTGCACCTGCGAACAAGTCCGTCAGGCTATGGGCTTCAGTAGCACGAAGAACTTGGCTGATAACGGTGGAGACTATGAGAACAGGCGCAGTTGTACAGGATCTGCTCCAGTTTCACCAGACTTTGCATTCGAACACAGCAGCGTCAGCTCCCTCCTTCCTCTTCGCACACAGTTTATAACCAGGAGTTCCAGGGTTTTACACGACTTTCACACAGCTTTACTGAAAAGAAGGGCTTTGTATTTTTGTGTCTACATGATCTGCAAGCTGTTACACCAATCCTGGCATCCTCTAACCCTGTGCGTGTGCAGGTGTAGGTGCCTGTACACATGCGTTTGTGTGTGTGTGTGTGAGTTGATGTGCGTTTCGCTATGTATGCGCCTGACCCCTGGGCACAGATGGACTGGGACGTGGAGGGCATTGCTGGGTGTCTCTAGTGGGTGGCTGGCCAGCCGTATGCTGTCTACAGCCTCCAGCCCTGTATCCCCCCTTCCTCCCTTTTTTCTTCCTCTCTTTCTCTCTGTCTTTCACATATCTAAAATATCTATCTATGGATCCCATTCTTCTTTGCTTTATTAATTTGTCTGGTTACAGTCTCCTTTTTCCATGATGTCCTTATTTACTTTCTATTTCAAGGCAATCCTATAATCCAGTGATGCAATTAGGCTGTTTTTTGTCATTTCAACCATACACCGTTCAGTACACAGTGAAACGAAACAACGTTCCTGAGGGACCAAGGTGCTACATACAACATAAAGGAACAACATGAATTAACAAAACGAACTAGCTAGGAAAGGTGAATAATTTCAAAGTAAATATAAGGAGCTCACGGTGTTAATCTAAATCGTAATACTGTATAGTGCTTATAATATCATGCCAAGTGTCAAGATAAATCAGCACTGCGTTACTCCTATGATACCCAGAAGCATCCCATTCACGGTGGTCCTCATTTTTTAAAAATAGTAGTGAATTGTGTCCTGACATGACACAGGTTGAAAAAAAATTGTCACTATAGTTCTCACAACCTGAACACACCCATAAAAATTTTAAAAAGAAGAGAGAACCTTTACCTTCCTGCTTTGACGAAAAACAACAATTTTTCTAACTTACTGTTGCCGGCGTGCCCCTCCTCTCACTCACTCTCTCTCTGGGAACTCTTTGGGCAATAGAGGGAGAGTTCATCCCTCTGGGAGGATTTAGAAGACTCTCTTGTCTTTCACTTCATCAGAGACAATTGAGTCATTCAGGGCCATTGTGGCAGTTTGGAGGCAGGAGAGAGGAGGTGAGGTAGACTTGGAGGCCTGATAGAGGCTGGGGGGAGTGACGGGGGAGCCCCTGCTGTCAGTGTAGGAACGAAGTGCACACTTTAAGCAACCCCAGGAGCCGAGCTGGGAGTGGGATCTTTTTCTTTTTTTGAGGTGGGTCGGGGCGGGGGGGGGGGGGACGTATCCTAAAACTCCAGAGCAATTTGACACATCAGAATGGCACTTGAGTTACCCAAGGGGCCTACTATGGGGAAATTTGGTGGAGGACAAGAGGCAGCAGGCAGAGGTCAGGGGTCACGGCCCAACCAAGTGCATCCATCAGTGGGGCTGGAGGAAGCTGGAAAGGGGGTCGATGGAGTTCTGGCACTGCTGCTTTCCTTGGCATGTCTATAAAAACTGTGGCAGGGATTAAGAAGAGAACATTTGCAGTAGTGGTCCGAAGTGGATACGCCTGTTAAAGCATGTGCACTATGCCCTCGTCGTGGTATCCCCTTTCACTCCCCTTAATCCAAACACTACTACGCTGAAAGCCAGGACGTCACTTGGCTCACAGCCACTATGCACCACTATTCCTAGTTCCCTTATAAATGGCGCTTATAATAAGTTTACATTATTATGAGCGGTATTTGTTCCTTTAATGGACAACCAATCCCTAAAGTGCATGCTTTAAAAACATTTCCTACGGTATTGATTTGGTTTTTCCATATTTTTCTTATTGTGTCACACAATGAGATAAAAAAAAACAACAGCAGCTAATTAAAAAAAAAAGGAGCTCAACAGGAGAACTTTATGACGTGTCTTTCCCTCCCAAGTACCGACACAAACTCATAAACAAATAGATGTACAGGAGTAGGCAGAAGGAGTGCAGAGGAAGGGGAGTATAGGAGCTGAGGCCAAGGTGGGAGTCAATAAGTCCCTCCAGCATCAACCACAGGACTGCACCCTGCAGTGAACCTACCGCTAATTACCACTGAACAGACTGGCTCTCTGAAAGGGTCTCTCTCACACACACACACACACTCATGGTACACACATTCTTGTACAACAAAGCCAAGAAGTAGACACGTATCTACTACACAAGCACTGCACCAACACAAAGTCCATGTTCAGATCGCCACAGGCAACAACTGAAAACTTGATGTAAGACAACACCAAATTCCAAACCTGAGCTTCCTGCCTCCTTATTTGCTCTTAATCTCTAGCACGCCAAATATTAAACTGTAAATGGTTTCATATAGAATGCTGTCGAGGTCAAACACATCAGTGCGGTAATACAATTTGAGGAGAGAGGGACAAAGAGAAGAGCCGGGAGTGGGAAGAGCTCTGATTGGAGGATCTAGTTAGACATGAGGAAGGAATGATACAAATTTTTTTCTTACTTGCAGCTCTGCCAAGTATTTTTTTTTTGCCTGGAATTCGAGCCCAGTGCTTGACGTCCTGATTGAATCGCTGGCCAACCTACAAGGCCAACCAACTTGTCAGAAGTTCTCTTTGGGGATCCTGGGTAGTATAGCACAGCATACATTATGAATTAAAAAAGTGATCCATTTTTATGTCAAGTTTACTCCAAATCCATTTTTCATGTTGCGAGCTCTAGGCTTCATACCATGTTGCCTGTGGTTCCAAGGTTAAGAAGCAGCTTCTGGCTAAGGCCTGCTTAACTTGCCTTTCCCCATACAGTACATATTCTCTTTCTCTTGACTTATTTTGCTTTTTAATCCTCTGTTTACCTGCATGGCCTATTTAGCTCTCTGTGGTAGCTAACTGCATTATTTGTGCCTAACCTCATTAGATAATCAAGCATTTCCTAAGCCTTTATGCAAATCCAGTCAGCCTTCCTCTTGTGTCCTTAAATTGTTTGAATAATCGTTTGAATTTACTCCCCGGCAGTGTATAAAGCAGCTGTTTTGAAAGCATGCATGTTTTCTCCTCCGTGTATGGTACTATTCAGGATTCCTCTAATATCACCAATCAAAAGCCTGTTAACCTCTGACCCGGGTAATTGAGGTAACACTGAGGGCACATTTTGTGGCAGAAAAAAGAAGAAGTATTTTTGCAACTCCTGCTGAGCTGACCATGACCATGACTCTGACACTCTGGAACCAGACCATGACCATGTGTTTTAAGCTGGGAATTTCTGACTTTTTATTACATCTGCAGGTCAAAAGGTTCACAGCTTGAGATAGTTGGCTTTGTGAATATAGGATTATTAGACTGATGGTGGTTGCTTAAGTGTTTTTCTTTTGGTAATAAAAGGGAGAAAGACTGAGCCTGGCTTGGAGAGAGGACATGATTGGTATGTGGGGGACAGAGTGCAAACATGGATCAGACACGTATGTCTTCACTGGCTCTAGGAAAATGGAGGAAAGATAGGACAGATGGAATGACACCCTGATTTCCTGTGACTGAGTGATGCGGTTGGGGGAAAATGTCACCTACAGCACTCTTGCTCTTGATATGTACTTCCTCTTTAGAATAGACCTTATTGTAGAATATCGCTCTCTTAAACATATAGCCGAGTGTGTGCCCTCTGATCCTAACCATAAAGGATAATAATAAGGTTTTACAACTTAATTGCACAACCGGTTGATTTTTAAAAAATATCCCTGGCTACAGGTTGTCACTGAAAGTTCGCACTTAAACTTTGTGAAACGCTTGCATGTCTATGTGTGTATATAGATGTCTGTAATTCAGTCCTTAGGAGCCTGACTAGATCAATCATTTACCCAAATGGTTTCTGAACTGACCTTTATAGACACATAAAAGCAATACATCTTACATTTCCTATACTGCACGAATAAGGCTTTACACGAAAAAGAAAGTAAGTACACTGACATTTCTTAATCATCCACAGCATCTGTGACTTAATAAAAGAAATGTTTTTTTCCCTTTCTTCATAGCAACATCAACAACAACAACACAAAAAAAAAACAAAGAACAAATTTCAACCTCATGCATTTTTCAATCCAGGATGAGTTTCAACCCAGTTTGCTTTTGCTTTCTTTTTTGTTGTTGTTTTCTGAACCATACTGTCATCTTAGGATTTCTTCTCCTTCTTCTGTTCCTTCCTCTGTTTGCTTTTCTGCATTGTTAACATGTTTTTCTTTGTTTCTCCATTTTGTTTCTTTCCACCATTCAGTACCTACAGATGAAATGGCCACTGCTAGATGTTCAAGCAGGAAGTCTTCAAAGTAGACAAGCACTTAAAGATGCCAGGTCCCCTTCTCCAGCACACATCGTTGTAAGTAACACCCATTAGTCATTATATTTACATAGCTCTTTGTTTTACGGCGCAGACAAAAGATTCTCTTCCTGTCTCTTGTGCTGGCCGCTTCTTGGGGATCTCGCACTGCTGTCCTAAAACAAACCCGACGACTGAGTGCAAATGACTGTAGCTTTTTGTGTGATGAGCAGGACTGCATAGAGCTGTGCACTGACCTAAGGTGCTAGCAGGATAAAAAATTCAGCAGCACACAGAGGAGCAGACACGAATCTCACACACTCTTAAGCTTTGAAGTTCCAAAGCTTTTAAGCAGTTTGAAAACCCCTTACTAATATCTACTTCGAAAAACTGTGATATAGGAATATTTATTCTATCCCTGTAAATTAGTGCTTTTTAAATTTTGAGTGTGGTTCACAGGCGAGTGTTATGGCTACTAGCAAATATCGTATGATACACATTAATTAATGATTAAATTTAAAATGATTAAATGCCACAGTCCGATTTATTAGTCTTCATTTTGATATAACACTAAGTTATTGTGGTGTGTGTGTACTGATTATAGTGTTTATCAATGGATGAAATGTTCCATTGTTGGCTTTCTGAGGTTTTATCTAAGGACAAAAATGTCTTTCCATCGGTTTTAGTAACACTTAATGCCAGCCATCATAGCTAGACTTGTGTTCTTCCCAGCATGTCCTTGGCAAACGGCGCTATTCGGGTTTATAGTGGCAAGTTAGACGCTGTATTTCCCATGCTGCTGATTTATTATCAGTAACTAATGTTTGTTCCACTTGGAAACATGCGAGTGCATTTATATTTCCCTCAGCATAACACGTTTTATAATCACAAGTTAAAAAGTAAAACTCGGTCACACAGACACAGACAGTACAGGGTGTGTGATAGTGAAATGTGCATAGCCCGATTTAAAAGATTTCCACTACAGTACAGTGAATGTAGAGATAAACTTGTGAAAAAGTGTATGTTTTAAAGAAAAATTGCGTCGAATTGCCTAGCCAGGTTTTCTGCTGAGATGCTACACATCGTCCCAGAGCTCTCATATGGACCTGGTTAATTATTGGCCAGGCCCATGAGGCGAAGGCACCAGTCAGATAAATATCTACAAGCTGTAATTCTCCAGATTCCAGTAGCAGACATTATAGCCAGTCAGTAAACCCCAAACCTTTCACGCATTCAGCAATTATCGGTAGCACCATACTGTAGGTGGACGTCTCACTGGACTGGTATAATGGAAGTGTGTAACTTCACCTCACGGTGTCGGTCAGTAGCCCGACCGCTTTGTTTACTCCAAAGCAAAGCCGAGAGCCTTATTTGAATTTACAGTCCTTTGTTTTGGTCAGCAACGTGTGGTTTGAAAGGGTAAGGCAGGGGTCAATCAAGTCATTTAAGAACCCTCACCCTTTAAAATACCTGGCCTTGGATTTTTCCAATTCAAGTTTTTATTTATTAATAACTTTTTAAATCGGTCTTGGATAATCTGGCAAAAACGTAGAGCTCTGAGCTTGTGAGTGCAAAACTTCTTGACACTTGCCGAGTTTGTTGTGGGTGACTTGGGTCCCATTATTAAATGGCGAAAAAGCTTCCATTCCTTTCTGAAGCGAACAGAGTGCACACAGCATCCTAGACTTCAGTTCGTCTTGGCAGAACCCGAGTTAAGAATAGCTCCCTGCCATGCTGTGTTTATTTGAAACAGAGAGCTGTCAAAAGTTAAGTTTAGCACCAAAGACTTGGCGATGGCAGCATTTTGATGAACTGAACAGCCAGTGCGATCTTCACTCTGTAAAGGTACCGGGCTATTCTGGGAGCATACGGGCAGGTTTTTACGAGGACACTTTTTTTTTAAAGAGGTGCAGAAAAAAAATGTGCACTTCAAAATTATTGAAACTGCAGGAGGCAGTTAGGACCAGTTTCAGGTAAATGCTGTGGTTGACAACAATCCCTGCCTGTCTGGGAAGGCTGTAAACACTTATCAACACAGTGTAATGGATTTTTTTTATTGCCTTAGAGAAGAGTTTTAAAGCTCTCTCCACTAAACAGCTTGACTCTGAATTCCATCTCTATTTAATCATACTCTTTATTGGTTTATTTATCAGTGGTGATTAGGTCTTGATTTTTGTTTAATCAAGTCCTGGCTTGGTGAAATCAGAAACCCTAAGCTTGATCTCACTGGTTTAGAAAGATGTGCTGTTTACCGGAAATAATTTGTCCATGTTTTCCTTCCATTTTTCTGTCAAGAAGGAAAGCCTTGCCTTTTTTCTTTCTCCTTATTCTGATACTACGTGCTTGATTCAGCGTTTCCTTCGTTTGCATCATGCAAGTAATGAACTTTAGTCACGCCACATACTAATCGAATGTCTGAGACTTGTCAATACATTCAGATCTGAAATGTCCAATCCAGTGTATCCAGTGCATATAAGGAAATTTCTGATTCATCAGAGTATGTGATCCTCTTATCAGTCTATTTCCGCAATGTGTAAACAGTTTTTTTGCTGCAGTGAAATTGGAAAAACACCTGGCATCCTTGACCCAAGGCTGCCAGGTTGGGCTGTCTGGCGTGGCCCGATAAGAGAATGCCGATAGGTAGGAGATATGGAGTACGAGCCGAAGTTCAAGTGATCTTCCAATCAGCTGGAGGGAGACAGAGAGATAAAGCGGTGCGTGCATGCACGTGTGCGAGGAAGCAAAAAGAAAAAAAGGACAGATGTGTATAATGTAAGTATAATGAGAGGAACAATAGCGAGTCGGCTTGACCAGTTGACGCAAAGTGAAACTCTTTACTCATCTGTCCCTGAGCCATGGAGCTCTTTCAGTCCACTAAGAGATACATGCCTCTGTTTTTAATAGATTAAAACCCAACAATAGATTATGAGCCTCACATAATTATATGCATTATATATCTTAAATACTACTTTTATGTCCTTGAGGAATAGTTCTTCAGGCTTCCTGAAGGACTTTTTTTTAGCTCTCATTTTTGGAAAGTTTTTGGCTCACATTTTCAGTCCAATCCCTGTACCTGACCAGTTTCAGATCAATATTTTCTGATTGTTAAGCCACACAGTGACGTATGAATTATTCAAGCATAATAAAAACATCTAACTTAAGGCATGAATCAGTGAGAAACAAATGCAGATGATGACAGAAGATCAGGCCGGTGATTAGTATACTGCTGATGCTGAATGCTGAGTGGTTGGAAAAGACGAGAGGGGAAATGAGGTTGCTGCTGTGAGGGCGTTACATACCTGTAAACAACTCATTTTTAAACTGTATCTTTAGGCACTTTTTGTCTTTGGTAACAGCCACAGGAAACACCACACAGACAGTGACCCAAGTTCCCAGTACTATTTGATCAATGAGGCATTGGAGACAGTTTGAGTCTGGTAGAGGTGAGGGAACGGCTACAAAGACTTGCTGGTTCAAATACAGAAAACCATATGGAATTATTGACCTCGATGCATGTCCTTACTTCACATCCATCAAGAGCACACACACATCAGATCATTAGTAATGCATAACTCGCTGAAGTCCTGAGCTCTCTTGTCTACATGCACACACACACGGCCGCGTTTATGTGACGTCAGTCCAGTGTGGTGTAAGGGAAACCTTCTGGGGGGGCAGGGTGAGATGGGATATTTCCCCACAGCTGTGACAGATTGGCCATTCGTTCCAGGCTCACTTTCCTGCATTCTCCGTCTGCCCTGTGCGCACAGCTGTCCACTGCTGCTCCTGCAGCCACCATTGTGTTCCCATCATGTGACGGAGACTCAGCGTTTCATTCATACCACAGGAGCCAGGTTCATGGCTGAAATCAGATCGACTGATCAGTCAAATGCACGTTGTGATTGAAATGTGCAGACAGGTGCCGGAGTGTGAGATCGACATCGGAGTGTGGAGTTGATTTAAAGTGCCATGAAGCCCGGAACGAGACCGAATACTTTCTGGTGAGAGCGCCTGTGTTGGTCAAACTTTGTGAAAGTCATTTTTCTTTCTTAATAACTGCATGGAAAGTGATGCAGAAATAAACAGGCACACCAACCAACACACACACGCGCACACACACACACACACACACACACACACACACACACACACACACACACACACCACCCTTCCCTCTGGGTCTTGTTGAGGCTGGACAATGTCTCCATTGTGTTCAGGGCTTTCACTGGCAGCAGGGGACGGCTGGAGTGTTAACTATTTCCCCACCGCACTGCTGTGTGTATGTGTAGGCTTTTAGTGCTTTATGAGGACCTGGTGAAAACTATGTGACAATTATGAGATTTACCAGAAAGTACGTTTTATTTTTTATTTAAGGGCCGACTGCTTAAGGTGACAATGAACACACACGTCAATGTAAATATCCCACAAAAAGTGTGTGTGTGTAGGAGAGCGAGCGTTTGTATATATAAGTGTGTGTGTGTGTGTGTGTGTGTGCGCACAAAACGCGGGAACAGCATGAAGCAGAGAGAGGGGAAAGTAAAGGAGGGGCAGCTGGGGGAAGAGTTGTGTTTTGTGCCAGTTCCGAGTGTATGGTAATTAGTAGTGAGGAAGTAATGGAATGTGAGGAGTTCGTGCAGAGCGGGACCTCCCACCTGAAACCCTGCATTCTGTCCCACTCAACACTGTGCTGTCTTTACCACCACAGATCACCATGAAGATCAACACAGAGTCCCAGCTTTCTTGTAATCCAGAGGCACGAATATTGATTCATGTTGCATAAAATATATTCTAAAAAATTCATCAGTGCGCTGCATCTTCCTTCCCGCGTGTGAGACCGAGGATGTTGCAAAACAGAAGTTTTGTCTGGTAATTTGCTCTATTTTTTTTTTCTGCGTGAATAGTGGTGCACCTGGACCAGCTGGACAATAGCTGGGAGGGCCAAAGGCCTGCTGGGAAATCCCAGCCCCCTCGCTGATAATGAGCACCCCAGTGTCACAGCCTTCAGCCTGAACTCCAGTGCATTCTCTCTCTCTCTCTCTCTCTCTCTCTTACATGCTCACACACACACACACACACACACACACACACACACACACACACACACACACACACACACACACACACACACATACTAGTTCTTTCTCAAAGAGCTGTACTGTGCACAGTCTTCTGTCGCTTTTGATGGTGTGCAAACGATTGGCATTTCGCCTGCAACTTTCCCAAGGCCTTTCCTGTCCCAAACTCACAGGGTTGTTTAAACCTCATGGTCACTTCACGCACTTATCGCTGCTCCACGTGAGCATGACTATGTGGCTATCATGTTTAGCCACAGACTGTGTGTGTGTGTGTGTGTGTGTGTGTGTAATGTGAATATGGTCAGAGTTGTTCCTGTCACCACCCAACCCCCCATCACACACACACACACACACACACACACACACACACACACACACACACACACACACACACACACACACACACACACACACTTTCTCACCCAGACACAACATACAGAGTTTTCCCCTTGAACATTCATAAATTAGCCGCCTGACAGAACTTTTTGTTCTTTTTCATTTTCCAGCAGTTTAATGGGTGAATTTTCATTGAATGAGACAATGAGACTTGAATTGCTAGTTCTCAGATTAAGATGATTTGTTCCCTTGCAGTTTGGTTAACAGGTTATTTTAGCTGAAAATTACTGACAGAAGACCTCACTGATTAATGCCAACAAGAGGAATGAGAAGAAATGCTGAGGACATTTGTGTTGGCTGAGACATAGAGCTGCAATAATCCACTTTTATTAATACAGCGCGTGTGTGTGTGTGTGTGTGTGTGTGTGTGTGTGGTGCAGTGCTACTTGTGAGAAGACGCATTAGGTCTTGTAGATGCTAACGGTAATCACAGTTGAGTACAGGATGGGTGGAATATACAGTCCCAGTCAAAAGTTTGGACACCGGTTTTGGGTTTATTTTCGCCATTCTAGGACAATACTAGATTTTTTCACACCTATGAAATAAGACATATGGCATTAAGTAACAACGACAGTCAGTTGTTATATTAAGACATGAAGGTCAGCTCTTCTGAAAAAGTTCTTCCAAGAACAGCACTGTCAAGTGCACCATGATGAAACTGGCTCTTGTGAAGACCATCGAAGGAAAGCAAAACCAAAACCTACCTCTGCTGCAGAGGTGAAGTTCATTTAGAGTTACCAGCCTCAGAAATCACCAATTTACAGCACCTCAGATTAGAGCCGTTATGAAGGCTTTACAGATCATAGGTAGCAGACACATCTCAATATCAACTGTTCAGAGGAGATTATTGCATATTGTGGATGCCTTCAGTGATGCACGAAGAAACAATACAATACAATGTAAAAAGAAAGAAAAAATCAGCACCATGGGATATGAAGGTGTATCAAGACTTTTAACTGGTAGTACATTTAATTTTAGCAGTAGTTGTAGCAGTAGTTTGTTCGTGATAAAGAGACCTATGGGAAACTGGTTCTGTACTCAGGGCAAACAGTGACAAGGTTATCAGCCTGTATGCTTTTACACCTTCCCATCTTCGTTAACCCGCTCCCGGCAATCAGGCTGCACAGGGTATTGTGTAAGGAATATGATGATCCTGTGTGTATGTGTGTGTGTTTCTTCAACAACATCCTGCCCTGAATTCAACAAGAGTCACATGATCAGATAAACTCAGGATAAAGAAAGCCTGCCTAGAGTTTCTATTTGCATTAAATTCCGAGGCCTGCGTTTTTAGCATCGTAGTCAGTCCGTGGAACATTTACGTCAATCCTCCTTTTTCTTTTTCTCTTCCCTTTTCCCTGCCGTCCCTCTTTTAACCCCATATCGACCAGGTTAGCACTGTGGCACTCTCACAACGCTTCTAGTTTACACTGGCTGACCGTCCACATGCTTCACACAGCCATGCATTCAATTCTTGCAGCGATGATGCACTCGGGTTTACAGTCTCCAAGTCAGGAAATGCCTGCCCGCTCGTATGGGCTGTGTGTGTCTGTGTGTGTCTGTGTGTGTCTGTTGTAATCTGTATGTGTCCTGCTGTGCAAAATGAATAGATGTGGACCTGAGTACGACCTTAGCCAAAGGAAATGACCTATAAACGGGTGATGATAGTAAAAGAGGATGTTAGTGGTTTGTTTTGAATTCATGTGACTCCGTAAAAGAGTGTGTGAAACGCAACGATTGTGTGACCCGTGACGTCCTTCTTCTTCAAACTTCCTGGACAAACAGATCTGCGTTCTTCAAACTACATTCGATCCACTAGATAGATATTTAAAATATCAATAACAGCACAAGATTAAATATTACTATATGTTTACCACACGATGGAGAACATCGCATGATCTTCCGAGGTGTTGTGGACAGATACACAGGGGGGAAGCTTCTCCTTTCGGGTTCACCGTAGATGCACAAGCGCCATGTCTGGTGTTGAACTTCCAGCTCGTTCTGTTGCGGGACGTTTGAACCCTTCAGTCCCTCCAGGCGTTCTCCTCACAGCCTTGTCGTCTTCCGAGCGTCATCTTTGTGAGCGCTGTTGCTAGCGAGCCGCATTTGTGTTATGTAAATTATTTTTTCTCTCTCATCTTCCGGAACGGTGGCGATTATTTCTCTTTCTTTTGCTTTCTCCTGAAGCAGCTGGCATGAAGAGGCTGCTTTTCAGTTCTGGCATCTGGGCTTGAACGCATGCCAGCGTATGAGTGAGGAAGCAGAGTGGGTCGTGTTTATGCACACGCATGTGCAGCGGCGTGTCATGCGGGTCGAGGTTAAGGATGTTTGCACGAGACAAGGCCGCAGTCTAGCTGCATTAATTGTCCTCTTGTCCACTGGCAGAGAAACGATCTATTAAGAGGAGAGCAGCGAGCGCGTGAAAGAGAAAGAGAGTCGTTTGGCAGCCTTCGCCAGGCACAGACTGGCATGATACGGGGCCGCGGAGTGCCTCGTTCACGCCTCGAACCTCCTTAGTGGACACAAATAGTTGGGGGAGCTCAAAAGAGCGCCGTACAATGAGCAGCCTTGGTCTGCCAAATGCGAGGTTGGCACGGAGATCAGGGGACTGAAATTGTTCAGCTCATCTTCTTACATTTAGCGCCACGAAGAGAGTTGTGGAATTGTGGCGCCAAGTCGTCGAGGGAATAGCTCTTTGTATTGCTCCACTGATCAACTGCTCATTGATCGCCTCGCTGCACGTAGGTAATAATGCACTCGGCTTTTGAAGAGGTCTTATGCTGGGTGAATAATCAGATTTCCATTTCTTCCCCCTCCCCCATCTTGCTGCAAGGTTTTTTTTTTGGTTGTTTTTTTTTTTTTTTGTAAAATGTTGTTGCCAGAACTTGTTTGACAAGCTCGGGGTGCGGCTGCTCAGCGTGTGCTGCTGGGTTTGTGGGTGTGAGTGCGTGTGTGCTAAGTTCATAAGGGTGTTTAATCCCGAGTGTTGATCTTCACGTCCACGTATTTTTGGCGTAGGTGTTCCTGCCTGTGCCTGTTTTGCATGTGAGTTCAGCTGAATGACAAGCGAATGTGTACACTGCACGTCTTAGCTAAGGCTGGGTCAGGTTTTCAAGCTCGGCTGCACATGATTTCACTGCAGCACTGCAGCGCGGCGGCGGATCCGAAACAGTACAGTTCACTTTCTGCCTACGGGACGGACGAGGGCCGTGACACGGCAGAGCGTTGTGAAAATGTGAATCCGATTATTGATGAAGGGACTTCCTCAATGACTTCCTGTAAGCCAGGCTGTAAGTGGATACACACTTCTCCTCTAGTAAAATCACACACGTACACTCGCTCCGAGGCTGTACGACTCGGACAAAAAACGAACAGATTATTTTGCTAATTATTTGGCTGCACATTTACATTGTGATCGGGATCGATCCTCCTGTGTGTAAAATCTCAACATGCGACCTACATTTACCTAAAAGTGTATTTGATTCAAATTTTCAGATGTCAGTCCCCCAGCCCCGCCCCGCCCCGCCCCGCCCAGGGCCAGGCACAACTTTTCCTGTTGTTCGCTCACAAAAACCGTGTTACTTCAAATATATTTAAACAAAAACTAGCTTATGGTATACTTATGATATAACCATCATGAGCGTAAGTATACGTTTGTAAGTATGAGATTTTAAGTAACATATTTTCATAGTTTGAAAGAGAATAGATTTCCTTATTATGAGGAAATTTCCTTTTTTTTTTATTTTTATAATTTGCTAAATATCTTTAAATAGTGGGGAAAATAAAATAACCATTGATGGTCAATGATTAAAAACACAAAAATTTTTTGGAAAAGCTTTGATTTCTATTTGCTGAGGTCAATAATTAACATTTATATTAATAAACATTATTTTAACAGGGATGCTTACAGAACACAAACACTACCATGAACCCAATAGACTTTGATAGCCAACGCCTCCAATTCAGGCAACACTGAATTGCACTTTACCAAAGTATAATCCAGATTTGTTTCTCACACACACACACACACACACACACACACACACACACACACACACACACGCACCTTGCGGTGTTAAGGGAGAGGCTGGTTGAGTTCGCTGGTACAGTATTAGCACTTGAGGCTGTTTCACAGAGAAACGTGTTTTGACAGAACTCCAGGTGTCTTATTGTTGGCCTGCTATGGTTCGACAGATTTACCAATTAGTATCGGGCCGTGGGTAGACGGGGGGGCGGAGCTGTTGGGCAGCGTTATGGAAGAATAGAATGGGGCGAGAGGAAAGAAGGCAGCGAGGGAGGGAGGGAGGGAGGGAGGGATGGAGTGATGGAATGACATGAGGCTGAGCGGGCTGTGGGGGGGTCGTGTGGTCAGAGAGGGACTTTCAGTAAACTGATACATGACCTCTTTTCACAGGCCTGTAATAGAGGAGCTTGGGAAAGTGGTAGAGAGAGAAGTGGAGGAAGAGGAAGGGACAAGATAAGGATGAAGCACAGGAGGAAAATACTCCTTTTACCCAGAGTTTAACATGAAGCAGTTTTTTTTTTTTATTTCTTTCCAAATTGTGAAACAAAATGGATTAGCATTTTTTTGTGCAGTGTTGCATGGAAAAAAAAAAGATTTATATTAACTAAGTGCTGAGGCATATTAGCAGTCATACGGTGAGTGAACGTTATCCACAGGGGACGTTTTGAATACTGACATACTGGACATTTATTGTTTTTCATGAGCCCTGAGTGGCCTTTTCTGTTCTCCATTTTTGTTCCACTTTACATAATCACTGCTGCTTCTTCCACTTCACTCTTTATTTATATTAAATGCGCTCACTCTGGTTCCAGGAAGTTTTAGGTGAACTCCGGGGAGAACGATGAGTGATTTACACTGCTTCCCCTGGGTGACCTTAGAACAGGGGAGCTGTTTTTGGAGGCGCTGTGCTTTTCGTAAGCCCCCTACACGGCACCCTCCATCACAAGCCCCAGATAGATCCGCGCAGTAATTTAATTGCAGTGAAAATGAATAGCACTTTCCACCAAATCTGTGGCTGTGAAAATCCCTGTTACGAAATTCCACCATATGGACGCCGGCCTTCAGGGACGTGAAGGGGAAGGCGTTTGTGGTCCATTGAAATCGTTCGGTGTCTCACAGCATGTTTTCTCACTAATCCATTGTTTAGGTTGGACGGAAGCCCCGTATGCTTTAGATACAATTACTGCATGCTTTATGGACACTCAGACCGGACACGTAATGTGCCGAGGGAAATTTCAAGAGGCGGGAAGAGTGCACATTTTTGCAAGCGAGTGCGCGTCCGAGTGAGAATGAGTGAGTGAGCGAGTGTTCGGGAGGAGGGGGTAAAGCTTCACTCTGACATTCCCAAAGAATAATTTATTATTGTAACTGAAGGTGCCGTGACACATTTGTAACACTTTTGTGTGTGTGTGTGTGTGTGTGTGTGTGTGTGTGTGTTGGCTGCTGGAACGCTGACCGCTTCCAGGGAGCTCTTAAGCCGACCCGAATCAGGTTTATTCCGCGAGGCCGCACTGAAAGCACGAGAACGATACTTCAGGAACACTTGGGATCTGATTTCGACGCGGTTTTGCATTGTCCTTTCACATTCTCCTCCTCCAGATCATTTTCAGATGTGTGTCAGCTCACCCTTTGTGAAATCGACGCCCAATTTATTCGGTTTTATTCCTCTCAGCAGTTTCGGCGCAGTCGTCTCGTGGCTTTTTATTTGTTTATCTTTGTTTTGATGTTTCTCACCGGTACGTGCAGTCAGTAGTATCTACGTTGTTTTGTTTTTTTTGTCTCTATCGCGTCTTAAAAAGAATAAAAGTGACACCGAACTCTTCCATTCTTTCCAGTCATAGCTCACTCTTTATTTTTTTTTACGTGTTTTTTCTTTGTTGTTGCTCCTGTGCGGGTTTTCTTCTCGAAAGACTTATTAAATGATGTTGTTGATGTGTGGGCGTCGATATGTCATCGCGGTCATTTATTCCGTCTAAAAGAAGCGCGCGTTTCTCGTGCGGCACGGTAGAAACAGAAACTTGGCAGAGTCTCTAATTTGACAGGCAGGTGAAAAAGGGGACTCGAGGTTCAGTTGTGGATGGACA
This sequence comes from Channallabes apus, assembly GCA_030522415.1. NCBI lineage: Eukaryota > Metazoa > Chordata > Actinopteri > Siluriformes > Clariidae > Channallabes > Channallabes apus. The sequence continues at coordinate 55,984,212 of CM060104.1, forward strand.
GTACCAACAATCTTCCGCCAACATCTCCCGTTTTAACCAGAGCCTTCCTCTGCTTTAGTGCAGCCGGATAGCTGTCAAAGCTCCGCTTACTTTTCATGCATTATTAACATTAACTAAACCCATTTGTTTGTGCATTTATTCATTCATTTGTGTTGTTAACAGCCGTTTTGGGAGAGGTAAACAGAGCCGAGCGGGTGGATGTGGATAAAGCGGCGGGCTGTGATTGGAGCGAGACAGACAGCCGCAGAGCCCGGGCTTTACAGGGAGGCTCATTAAGGACAGAGCGGCATGGAGGAGACGCGAGCGAGCGAGCGCTTCACTGGCCTGCGTCTCTTTGAACACTGTCCGACTCTCATCTGCGACATGCTCTGTTCCTCCGTAACAAGACGTTTCTTCCTCACGAGGCTGTTACCCCCCCCCCCCCCCACACACACACACTCTTTTTATATCTCACCAGACAGGCATGTGGAAAAGCTCAGATGATGCTGCCGCAGACCTTTGGATACAGAGCCAGGGTTTCTTACTTGGCTATTTTGTTTGTTTGTTAGTTTTTCTTCATGCATCGCGTTGCTATATGGTTTTTCTTGCTGTTGTGTGATTATGCAACACTTAAATTAAGTCTTTAATTAGAACTTTTCACGCTGTCGCCATCTGATGTTGAAACAGCCTGTAAGTGGCTTTCTAGCTCGGCGGGGTTGATGATGACATCAGAGGATAGAGTCATGCCGCATCCATGAAAGTAGATCTTAATAAAGACGCCACGGTTAACAAAGGCATAGTGGGATAAGACATTTGGCTTACGAAATTAAGCAGAATTTACGTTTTCATTAAACATTAGACTGTACTTAAACATCCGTAGGATAGTCATGAGGCTGTACGACTAGTCTTTAGTAAGATTATGTTAAGTGACTGAATATAGAGTGAGGAAACAAATAAAATGATGATTTCAATCGTTAAATCTATGACATAGGCCTTAATCTATCTAATTTGAATTTCCTTCCGGATCATTGTAACTTTGTCTATCTATAGTTTGGAGTTAAGGTTAGGAGCTCCCTCATCCTCTTGTGTTTTGTCGAAAGTGCTAGCAATGCAATCTCAAGTCGCTTTCAAAGCTCTTCCAGCACTCCATTCATGACCTCCTTGTCTGCTGTAGGTCCTCTATGCTAATGCTAGTTGCGCACGAGCAGTCCCGCTGCCCACCCGCCCGTCTGTCTGCCGCCCGCCTGCCTGCTGCTTTTTTCCCTTTTAATTGTTATATCTCCTCGCCATTAATATGAGCAAAGAGGGAGGCTTCTGCTGTGCGTGGCACATCAAAGCTTACCTCCCCCAGTCTTACAAGTTAGCCGTCTCTTTGGAGCGAGAGGCTCTGGAGATGTGTGCCGCTTCCCGGCTGCAATGAGTTTGATGGTCTAATTGTAGCCCCCAGTGGACAGCGCAGCACATCACAGAGAGCCCGGGCCGAGCGCTCATCACACCTTCACACTGGGCGTCCGCACCGGCCGACACCAGATCAGATCACAGGATCGGCACGCTCCGGAGCGATGCTCTCCCGCGTCCGAATGCAGCCTTTTTTTCCCTCTCCGTTTTTCTCTCCTCCCACACTTGCATGCTCACTTTGAACTATTTATTCATGTGCTGTTGTTTTTTTTTGTTTTGTTTAGTTTTTTTCACTCTCCCCTGTCAGGCATTCTGACATTATTTACATGACCATAAGAAGAGTCTGGATCTCTCTGTGCTCCGCTACACGAGGTACCGCAGCCATGGCAGGTACCCACTGCATGCGTAAACGTTGCATTGCATCAAATCGGTTGGCAACCACATCACGACCAGAACAAAGATATCCACACAAACGCTCTCAGTCTAACAGCACTGCTTCCTGGACTACTACCACCAGCGCTACCGCAGCCGTGATCAAAAAGGACCTTCTTTTCTTTGAACTCCCGCTCGTTTTTTGCAGCCATGCATCAAAAAGAAATCAATAGACAAAACTTTGTAGCGCATGTATCAGTTTTTCTCTCTTTCTTCCCGTCCGCCTTCGCCGTTTGTACGTTCCGCCACTGGAGTAAAAGTCAGTTAAAAGACGGGCAGTGGTAAAGATGACACTGCTGTGGAAACGCGCCGCACGGGGAAAAGGCCTCGACCAGGAGGAGTCGACGGGGGAGGACGTGCTCACACTTGCGAAGGAAGAGGCATGTTACGTTTTTAGAATGAATTGATGGATAGGTTTAGGGTGCCAAGAGACAACACGGTCCATTTGAGGATTCCGAGAAGAAAAGGAGTTCTTTGGTCAGGTGTAGCTGCGCGGTTAGGATTCGTTTTATCCAACTGTGCAGAAGGTTGTGTAGCTGTCTCTTCAAGCTCTTTGAGTCAGAAAGCAAAAAAGCCCTTTTCCTGTCGTGTTGAGACTCCTGGGTGGGGTTCGGCTTTGCCGAGATGTGTACAGGTTTGATCTCAGAGAGGTTCTGTAATGACGCATCAGAGGAATGTGGACAAAGTTCATCTGACTTTCTGATGCATACATGCCTTGAGCATCGCTGCGTGGATGTACACTGGCTTTGATGGCAGTGAATCGTGCGGCACTGTTGAGATTTACGACTTGATTTTCCTTTATTAGCTCTTACGCAGTCTGCACTTAAGTGCAAATGATGTTGCAGAAAAATACAGGGAAGTTTTCCGTATTCAAATTTGCGCAAAGCAAACTTTATGGTCTCGGGTAACTCGGTTAGATGTAGCCGCGTGCGCTTCACACGTCCGAATTTCCCGGGATATTCTTGAGTAGAACCTTTGTGGAAGGAGTTGTGTTGGGGCTTCTAGGCCGCCGACTTTTAAAACAAACATTTTACCTCATGCCAAAATAACAATGATGAAGATCGCCTATTCACATATTTTGACTAATAGAGTCATATATTGATGAAAATATTAATGATGATGTAACCATGAGAATTTTAATGAGTTATAATGAACATAATTATGTCGTTGTTATTACTATGCTAAATGATTAACTTCCCTGGAAATCATCAATAAACATATTATATTCCATATAAAATTCAGAAACTCCTCACTATACTGCGCGTCTGAACAGTACGCATTAAAGACTTTGGACACAAGGACAGGAGTTTAGTTTCCCTCTAACGTATCTATATCTCATAAAGGAGCTACTTGTGTAAAATGTATGAAGGTCAATCTATCTGTGTGTATGTGTATGAGCATCTGTGCATGCATGCCACACATAAACACACACACACACATAGAAGAGAGAGCGCGAGAGAGAGAGAGAGAGAGAGACACATGCTCCAAAATGAGAGGATGTCTACAGTGAGCATTCTCACTTTTCAGTTGTATTGTTGTGCTTCCTGTTTTGAAAGCCATTAAGGAGTGGAGTTCCTTACAGAAATAGAAAGGAAAAAAAAAAGATGCATGGCTTTTTTGAAACGTGTCCAAGCACGACGTCTAGGAGTGGGGGGATGATAACGATCAGTAAACAGCCCAATAACAGGAACACAAAGAGGAAAGCACTTCCCTGGCGGTGTGAACGGCTGATTGATTCAGAGCTGATTTTTGTGATGCCTTGATGAATGCGGTAGGATGTGCTTGTGTTTTGTTCCGTCACAGCTGTAGCTCACTTTTCATGATCCCGAGTAAGCCCAGCATGGGGTCACATGACCGAAGCCCCAAAATGCTTTGTGACATCTGCCCCTGCTATTTTCATCAAAAGCCTGGGCCAGGCTTTTGATATTATTCTGGTGTTTTCTTCTCTTTTGCCGTGAATAATGATGAATCGCTATTGAACGTGAGATAATCACTGAATGTGTGAATATTTCTTGTTGTTTTAATGGCTCGGAATTTGTATAGTCTATTTCCACAGCACTCTATTCTATGAGTGATACTCGGTGGCAGATTTCAACAGCTTGTGACCTCTCTCTCTCTCTCTCTCTCTCTCTCTGTCTCTCTCTCTCGCTGTAACACTCAGCTCCCCTGCTGATACTGATTATAACATCATAGGAGCACGTGGGGTCACTCACCTATTGACCCCAAGTTTAAAAAATGTGGAAGGTTCTTGGTTTGGCTTTATATATATATATATATATATATATATAGAGTGTTGTATTGTTACACGCATGCTTGGTCTTTGAATGTATCTGTATCTGTGTGTGTGTGTGTGTGTGTGTTTGTGTTTCTGGGAGAGACAGACAGACAGAGAGAGAGAGAGAGAGAGATTTGAATGCTTCCTCTGCACACACTGTGTACCGGCCTGGCCAGCTTGTAGCTCTTAATAAAAACCACAGCCTGTAATTGGCCTTAATTGCACCCTTCGGGCGTCGTCAACTCAAGTGTTTCTAAACAAACTGCAGGGTCTGGAGCCTAGCAAGCTGTGTCTGCCACTTCGTTTGGCCATCTTAGTGTGTGTGTTTGTGAGTGTTTACGCACATGTGCGTGCTCACGTAGCACACATTTCCTACATTTCCTGTGTCTCCTTTATTTGAGTGTGGAGGATTGAAGGTTTATTAGTTAAGACTTGCAGATGGCTCACATTCCTCACTTACAGTGGATCAGAACAAGTGCGCACAGGTTCCAGCATTTTCTTACCTCAGAAAAAAAAAAACACCTTTTCAACTAAATACGCACACACGACCTGCTAAAGAGAAATGGTTCTTTTCAAAAACATCTACAAGATTGAATATAATAATAAATTGCACACACACTACCAGTCAAAAGGTCTTACCTGGGTAAATTTATTTCTACATTGTAAATGTACAAATCATCCAAAATATGCAGTAATCTCCTTTGAACAGTTGATATCGAGATGTGTCTGCTAAACAGCTGTTACTGTGGTTTTTGAGGATGGTTTTAGTCTTGATGAGTTTCATCATGGTGCTTGATAGGTTGTGCAATCGCAGTTGACAATACTGTTCATGCAGGAACTGTTCCAGAACGTCTGACCGTCATGTCTTAAAATAACAGCCGACTGTTACTGACCCAAGTTGCTGTTACTAAATTAATGTAGAAAATAAATTCAAACCGTCCCAGGAATGGAAGACCAGTAGCTACCTTTGCTGCAGAGGATAAGTTTTAGGGTTGTTCCGATTCCGATACTGGTATGGGAAATGCTGCCGATACCACAAAAAAATCTGGCATCGGAATCGGCGAGTATTTGAGTCCACGTACCGATCCGATACCATTTTCCTAAACATAACCTATTTATGCCCGCTAGCTTTGCTAGCTTAGCTTACTTACAGAGTGTCACGGCGTGCGCCTGTGATGGGCGTGCGCCCAAATTGATATCACTCCTCGCTCACTAGTTAGGCGGCCTCCCCACCCTTTAGGTATGTGAAGTAGCAGAGCCACAGAATCAGGCAACGGCCCATGAGCTATCGGCGCTAATGATCCCGGCGCTATAAAACACAGCGGGGAGTGTAGCTCGGGGTCTGACTGTTGGGAAACTGGACTTTGCGACGCGATGGATTTTATGAGACAGTGGCACAAGAGCGGGGCGATGTAATGTGCTCCAAAGACTTTAAAAAGGGGGGCGCCTTTGATCTCCGCGAGAGGATCGCGTGAACGAGCCGCGAGCTCCCACGGCACCTTCACTTCCGCGTCGAGCCCGCCATCGTATCCCTGCCGCCGAAGTGAAAAAGACCGCAGAGAGCCTTTAACCCTTTCCTTACCCATTTTTCTAAATAAATGACCCTTTTTCCTGTAAGACCTCGCCTCGTGTCCGTGTTTCATGGTGTCGCCCGTGCACTTATGGTCGAACCCGTTACACAGGGCTAGTAGTATTTTACTTAAAAAAATTTATTATATATATATATATATATATATATATATATATATATATATATATACTGTATATATATAAATATATAAAATACACACACACACACTGTACAGATACACACCCAGGTATCGGATCAGTACTCGGTATCGGCCGATACCCTGAGCTCAAGTATTGGAATCGGTATCGGGAGGGAAAAAATGGTATCGGAACATCTCTAATAAGTTTACAGCTGATTTACCGAGCCCACATTAGTCCTTTTTGGAGTTCAGTTGGGAGACATATTTCAACATTCACTGTGCAGACTGTGTGGATGGCATGAATAAGGCCTTCATGGTCAAATTGTGGCAAAGAAACTATTACTTTAGAAGAACAGCAAGCAGAATAGACTTGCTTGGACAAAGAAACATAAGGAATTGGCATTAGATCCTGAAAACTGCCCTTTGGTCTGATGAGACCAAATGTGAGATTTTTTTGTTCTTACCACCATGTCCTGGTTAGATGTAAAGAGGGTGAACATACAGTTCCTGAATGTTTAGTTCCCACTGTGACGCATGGAGGAGAAGGTGTGATGATGTGCATGTTCTTTGCTGTTGACACTGTTGGTGACTTAACCAGTATGGCTATAACAGCATTTTGCAGTGACATGTCATCCCTTCCGGTTTGCACAAAGTAGAACCATTATTTGTTTTCCAACAGGATAGTGACCCCAAACACACCACTAGGTTATGTAAGAGCAATTTGTCCAAGAAGCAGTGGGATGGAGTGCTGCATTTGATGACCTGGCCTTCACAATCGCCTGTCAATCACCATCAACAATGGTGCAACCACTGACATTTTTAGAGGAAAGGGCACTGGTGGCTCAGTGGTAGGTGTTTTGTCTGGCATGTGGAAGGCCTGGGTTCGATTCCCAGCAAGTGCCCAAATCCTGTTCTCAAGCCCGGATAAAATGGGAGGGGTGCACCAGGAAGGGTATTCGGCGTAAAACCTGCGCTAAGCTTGTACCGGGTGGTCCGCTGTGGCGACCATCTTACTGGGATCAGCCAAAAGACCAACAACAACTGACATTTTTAGAGGAAACATGATACTATACATTGCTGCCATAATTAAAAAAAAGTAAAAAAAAAAAAAAAAGGCCCTAGATAGCAACTGTTGAAGTGTATATACAGTTTTGGACCCCTCTGTATGTACAGTATATAAAATATAAATGGGCATTACATGGATCCTAATGCAGGGACCAAAGGCTAGTCTGATCCCACAGAAAAGCCAATGTGGCACAAATCACAGGAAAACCTCAACGTCAGCAGGCAGAGAGCCCAAGGCCGTCGACTCGGCCTCAAGAACTTCCCAGATCCCAATCCAATCGAGCACACGATCCATGGAAGCCCTACCCTGCAACCCACAGAAGAAAGCACTGCCCCTAACGTCACCGCAGCACACACCCAGAGGCATCCAAAACCTAGGTTTTAATCTTATTGGATTATACGTGAGTGTGTATGTGTGCGCTTGCATGTAATATTAAACTGTAATATCTCAGAAAAATGTAAAAATACACTAAAAGTTCAGATAAATGACTGACACTGTCACATCGTACATTCATTCATTCATTCATCTTCTATACCGCTTTATCCTGTATTTAGGGTCGCGGGGATCTGGAGCCTATCCCAGGAGACTCAGGGCACGAGGCAGGGTACACTCTGGACAGCGTGCCAATCGTCACATCGTACATTTATCTATATTTTACCATGAGGTGTGTCCTGTTGTGCTCCAGATTTACTGGCAGTCCTCCTGTGTATGTGTTGTTCCTGCTATATGTCCGTGTGTGTGGGCTGGCATGTCCCCTGGTGTGTGAGCACAGTGTGTGAAGATGCTCTCCTTAATGCTGAGAGGATGTGTGCATGTTCTCGTGAGGTTCTCCCAGGGGTCATCGCACACAATCGATTGAAGGATCCAGACAAAATTCAATCAGTGAAATGGCAGGGCTAGGCGCGCTCCTGTAGTGGCACTGACCCTGAAACCCGGAGCCAGGGGAGAGGAGAAGAGAAGAGAGGGACGGAGGATAATCACGGATAGAGCGCCTCTCCACGACGGGCCTGGGTCAAAGCTTTAGCAGCTTAATGTGTGCACAAAAGAGTCCAGCTACGTGCCCTAAGTGCGTGCTAACCCTCGAGTGTGAGATAATGAGGTGTCGTGGATGCCGGTGCCGTGTCTTCCGGCTCTGTTTTTGTAGCAGTGGGAGGGAGGAACGAGGGGCCGCCGTTAGCGGTTAGCTCAGGCCACTGGATTTCGGAGGAGTCTGGCCTTAAAGCGTATTTCTCCAGGCGCTGAGCGAGGTGTGTAATCTCCATTGCCGTCTGCAAACACAGACCTGCGAGGCTGCAAGGCTGTCATTTACAGAGGTCTAACGCAGTCTCCCTCTGGAGCAAAAAACAGAACACATAATTAAGATATATGGCTGCCTCTTTATATAGCCATAGGCTTAAAATATAGAGAAGCAGACGAGTCTCCGTTAATCAGCAGCCTGTGGTTAGTTTTGGACAGAGTCATATAGAGCAGGCAGTGTAGAGCAGGCAGACTACAGCAGTGTGTGTGTGTGTGTGTGTGTGTGTGTGTGTGTGTGTGTGTGTGTGTGTGTGTGTTTGAGGGGTTGAGAAGTCGCATCCAGTAGTGTCCTAGCATTAGCTCTGGGAATTATCACATTTCCCCGTCTGTGTTCGACTTTGTCACTTGGTTAATGATAACTATCCATCAATCAGAGGGGGCGGCGCCGGCCAAATGAAGATGGATTGAATTAGTTTGTAGTGAAACGCTTGGCCGACTGAGCAAACCCGTAATTACGCTGTCAATGGAAGTGAACCGTCTCAATGAGAGGCTAACCATAACACGTTCACACTACTGTTAATTACAAGGTCCCCCACATGGGCAGATGCACCTCATGTAATCCCTAATCACAAGTGAATACACGGTCATAGAGTGTCCTCCGAGGGAGAGCGTCTACTCTCAGTATTTATGTATAAATACTATAAATACTAAATATATATATATTTTATATATATTTTGTCATGTAAAATGTAAAATCCAGTTGCAGTAGGCTTTCTCAGTAGCCGTCCTCTTTGCTGTAATAGTTTCCATGGCTAACGTCTGCAGCTGTACACATCATCACCCGGCCTAGAAAATATGCGGCGTTTTACGGTTAATTGCTGTAAACAAAATATTTATGTTCGCTAAAAAACAAATGAGATCCCAGCCGTAGTTTACGGCTCTGTGGGAAATGAAAATTGGTCTGAAGTGTTTTTAATTAAATGAGTCAGGGAAACTCCGGGAAATGGCTTAATTTCATATTGAGACACATGACTTTGGGATCTTGGCAAAGCAATTAACCCCAGCTTAGCTCATTAAAAAGCTGCTTTCATGGCCAGGAGCAGAGACTTATCTGCCAACACAGGACATGAAAGAGCGAATTTGTAAATCCCGAACTCTGAAAGTAATTGCGAAGGTAGATATGGAGGGGAAGTGATAAAGTGACACGGCCTGACTGCAACAGGAACCAGAATAAGAAGTGGACAAACATACGAAGTCTTTAATTGTTTCATAAGATACGCACCACCTCTGTAAGTGCAGCTTTATTTTTAAACGAAAAATATAAATCTTTGCGTTTTAATTTACGCTTTGACTATCGTTATTTGCATTTTTCGCCGTGTTCATAAACAGCAGAAACACGATCGGGATGAAATGAGGACCTGTCGGCATGCGCATGACGTCGTGTTTACGGGTCAGCACCCCGAGAGAGCCCTCACTGTGTCTTCTAGAGAGAGGGACTGAAAGCGGACACAGGACGTGAAAAACATTCCCCGGTCACCCTGCACCCCCTCCTAGTTTCCCTACCTTATTGAAAGTCCATTAGTGTCAGGCCAGAGGAGATTACTGTCACCATTTGTGTATTTAGAGATAGGATAATAATAGCCCTGGTTTGACCTAAAACAGTCTGATGTTTTACCCCCCAAACACTCATCACGGCTTTTTAATAAAATCATTTAATGGGTTAATGGCATGCTGAGACTTTAAATATAATTTGTCTGTGCATGTGTGCATGCATGTGTGTGTGGGTGCATGTGTGTTTGTGTGTGTGGGTGCATGCACAGCACACTCCTATATTTTTCATCTGAGAAATAGTCAGTGTGTGCCAACCGCATCAAAATAATTACACTGAGAGAAATAGAGGCAGTGTTCAGGGGGATCTAATCTAAAGGACTGGCAGAGTGAATGCTGAGGAAGATCAAATCTCAGAGTAATGGAAAAGATCAGTGTTGAGGTTTTGTCTGCCTCGGGCATTAGAAATGCATCTCTTCATGTTTTGTTCTGTTTTACCTCTACTGGCTCAGCAATCAGGTGATGCTGCACACCTTGAACAGCAACGCTTCACCACTGAACTGAGAGGGGCAGGCAGATGTCGGACGCGGACCATCACGGCTACATGCGGATTGGTTACACCACTCCCGCTCCGCGACACCCTCCACTAGAAAGTAAATGGCATCCGAAATCTGATTAGCCCCCATTATAACGAGTGATATTTTCATCCCGCCGGTTCTCGGCACTGTGTCAGTGCTCTCCGCTAGTTCAGTGCCGGGAAGAGCCTCGCTCCACTGACAGATAGTAGATATCCCGACCGTCGCTTGTTTGGACATGGCTGTCACCGGTGACGAGCAGAACAACGGACAGCCGAGAAAATAAAAAGCAACTAAATAACGTCAAAAGATCAGAAATCAATGCGCTGGGGGAACGTGATCCTCCCGTGCCTCTCACATTTATTCCACCACAGTGTCTCTCCATAGCCGCTGAACTTGCTTTTGTTCACTCCCTTAGAGATGTAACTTAAGCACTCGGAAGCTGAGTTACAGTGTTAGACTATCGGCAAAAAATAGGCTTTTACTTAAAGCTTGCTATCAGAGCTTCATTGAGTTACAGCCACAAACGAGAGCAGTGTGTCTGGCAGATGTCTGCATTCATGTGCATTTTGTGCAATATTATGGCAAAAACAGCACAAACTGACCCAACTGTTCTTTATATAGTTATACAGTTCTTTCTTCATTTCCTTGATTTATTGTTACGAAGGCCTGGATTTTAAATACAAAGGTCTACATTATTATTTACATGTGGTTTGTTGATGCACACACAATCATTGCTCATGTGTGATTATATCGTCAGTCACTTCGACCATGTTTTCAACTAATCCATGCTGTAATTTTATTATAACATGCAATATAAATTAGGTCAATTATTCCACGTTTTAGTTCGAATTTATGCGAGATCCATATATTTCACAATCAAAACTCTAGATCTATTGTATTCTTTTGTTAGTCCTCTTAATGTTGTGGTCTGTGGCTTCAAGTTCTGGAGTTAAGATCTGCTATAATAAATGCAGCGCCTGTCCGCTTTTGTGTTTCCCATTGAGGCCAAGACACAGGAGAGCGGGGAAAAAAAGCAGTTTCTGGACATTTCTTGGAGATAAATTTAATTTCTTCGCTATTTGGAGGTCTTCTTTGAAACCGCAAATTGTAATGAACACATTCAGAAACTGGAGAATAGATTTACCCTCGGCTTCAAATAAGTCAGCGTTATCGGGCTCTGTCATTCGCTCCTTCCCATTTTCGAGCTGCTAATTGATGTTTTTGATGTCGGCGAGAAAATTGAAGAAAATGTCATGTGTGAACCAGCGCGGAAGTTAATAAGATTGACTGCGTTGACGGAATTTACAATGAGCAACCGAAAGGCGTAGAACGAATTCGCCCGTCCATCTTTCCACGGCTTGAAATAGACACCCACCATGCTTTTAGTTCTACCCGCTCAGTGCAAAATACATTTGGAAGAACTTTTTTGGTCAAATCCATCTTTATTTATTTATTTTTTTGGTTATTTTTTATGCGGTTTGGTTCGTCTCGTCTTTCTTTTTGGAGGTTCTGCTAGGTGTCTATAAGCAGCTGTGTGTCTAGAGGGCTCCTGCCCTGCACCAGGCCAGACAATTCGAGGACTCATCTCCCAGGGCTACTCCCCCGCTTCAAACAATGCTCATTCTTAATGCTGTTTTGAGCTTGAAAAGCCGTAGAGCTTTCAAAAGGTTAGATTAAGATATGTCTAAGAGATGCACCGATATCGGTTAGGGTCATTGCATGTGTTTGGGTGATGTGGAACGGAGCTCAGACGCAAATCCCCTTAAATAAAAGGATTGAAGCACCTCCATGGTAGCGCCATCTTTAGCCATTTATCGACCGCTGGCTGAAACCCAAGATAAAGCTGTTGCTCTCAGATATCGCGTGTTACTCGGTTTTGCATGTTTGATTAACTTTACTTGGAGGAAAATGAAACTATTTCAGTGCAGCCATGTGAGGTTAAAATTTAAAGAATTTTTCTCACAAATATGTATTTGTCGATTGGCAATATGGCTGGGTGTAATGGGGTTGTGTTTTTAATTAGGCCGTGGATTAGCTGAGTTTGGTTCAGTGCTTCTGATTATTTTTTTCCTCGGCCTTTAGGGGAATGAGCTAAAACCCTAATACAGCCAGTACCCCCAAGCGGTCTTCTTTTTGAAGACACCGAAAAAAGTGGACTCCACCAGCGCCTGGCCCTCCGAGGATCCAGAGGAAGGGACATTATTCTCGGAATAGCCAATTAATTCCACTAGCAGCTATCGGTTAGCGCTTCTTCTTCTCCCAAACACGCCACCCGCCCTCCGCCCGCCATTTGAAATGCTAACACAATGAAATATTTTTCTATTGGTTGGTGTCCCTCGGCTAAGCCACTGCCGCGGGCAGAGAATTTCATCGACTGATGAGACCAGAGGCAGACGCGATAAAAAGGTTACCTGTACGTGACATACACTCCAAATGAGTAGCGCCACCTTGAACTCAAAAGTTCTGTAACTTTCAGTTGACTTTTAATCGTTAGCATGGCAGCGCTCTGGTGGCCGTTCAGAGGAAGAATGAAGGACGGATAAGTGATTGCTTTATTGGACGTTAAATTAGTTCTTACCACGAGGTCTACTTTCCATTCTGTACACGCATACATATCAGGTTTATTGTATTCATTTATTGGAAGTTGTGATAACTTATGAAAACTGCTTTTAATACTTGCAGTAATTTCTTCTTCCTCTTCTTTATTATTATTATTATTGTTATACTTATATAAAATTAGTTTGCATGCTTTCATTGATGTGAAAAATAATAATAGACAGTATTTACTATTAATAAAGTTTTGAGCAAAATGCATTGTAATATAAATATAGGCACAGATAAAATTATTATTATTATTATTATGAATAATAATAATAAAGTAAAAACTTGCATTTTTTTATTTTTTTTTATTTTCTTCATATCATTGGGCATTGATTTTTTTTATTCTACAATGGAAGTGAAAAACTCCAAACCTATTGTCTAAGACCTGACTATTTGAGGATTCAAGTGTGTGTCTTCTCGTAGCTGGTGTGTTATGTTTCAGCAGTGTTCTTGAATGTATCACACGAGTACCTGATGTCTATAAAAGCCGGAAGCTCAGAGGAGTAAGAAATCAGCTCATTCTCAACATGCAGGGCAGAATTACACGTCCCAACCGCCTGTAGTGGAGCCGGGAATATATAGACCCGGTCACACACCCTATACCATACACACACACACACACACACACGCACACTTTGCTGGCTATAAGCAAGAAGGCAGGTGGCTCGCAATACAAGCTGCGGCTTCATGACAGCACGCCATTAGAAACGGTGGGCCTGTTGATCAATCCAGCCAGCGTGACAGGTTTGCCGTGAAGCCCAGGCACTTTGAGCTAAATCGCCGCAACAGCTCTCTCTCTCTCTCTCTCTCTCTCTCTCTCCCTCTCTCCCTGCTCACTAATTGGTGAAAGTTGTTCTGTGTGCTTGTGGCACTAGGCCCTTTTTTTTTTTACCTCGGCTGCTTCTCCTTCTTACTTATATGTTTTTTCCCTCTGCGGTGGAAGTGATAACTTTTACTTCGATATTGCAAGTGGGTTAAACATGACGTGTTTGCTGGAGGCATTCTTCCTTCTCTTTCTCTTTCCCTTTTGCTGCACTGTTTCCATAGCGTGCAGGACTGACGCTGATTCTCGGCAGCAGAGCGCAGAAACCAAGAGCAATGTACATATTTATTTAAGAGTTTTTAAAAAATCATGTGCTCAACCATATGTTAGTCTTTAACTTTCTTCTGCATTAACTAGACAATAAATATATAATTATTGTGTTCTAGATTTATATATAATAATAATAAATAAAAAAAACAGAGCGGGTGACATGTTGAAACAATTTCTCATTCTGCTCCATGCCGCCTGTCATGTTCCAGCGTGGTGTTTAAACACACTCTCATCTCCTTCTCCCGTTAAGTGCTTAACACCCCCTCTTTGATTCCATTCATAACTAAATAAATTAGTGTGAAGGGGAAAGGAGAAACACACAGTAAATGTTTAACTGTCTGCTATTTGTCATCTGTTTAGGCTTCTTAATTACACACACCACTCACTCACACACACACACACACACACACAGACACACAGCTTAGCACTAACGCTTGGTGCCATGGCACACTCCTCTGGAGATTTGTAGCCAGAGCACAGGCAGTGTCCTCTCAATGATTAATTTAGTTGTTAATATTTAATATTTATTTTAGCAAACCCCTGCAGGGTAGATGAGGCCTGGTGTGTAAACTTGAGCTCTTTTACCTCCTCTGTTTACGAAAGCGCTTGTTGAAATCCATTTAGCAGCCGCTTCTTAGAGGACAGATGTGAAAGACAAATAGGCAGAATGTCAGTTTTCGGCTGTAGATGCGGAATGATATTTTCATATGTCGAGGTTATAATAAAAATGCATCTATAATATTAGCACGTTTAAAAAAAATTTTATCGAATTTATATCATTTTGATGTATGAGACGTTGTTTATTTTGTTGTCTTTTCTTGTGTCTCCACCCAGTGGCACAGGAGAGGTCTTAATATTAATATTAACGTACATTTAAGGCCTTATGATTCATTCTTCTCATTGCTTTAGTGTATTATGTACAAAGAGCTGAACTTGTACACTTCTTGAATTTGAATGCTGATATTTTTAGTTCGGCGTCGATGCTCCTAGCCGCGCATGTTTTTTTTCCTTTACTTATTTCTGCTGCCATGCAGCTGTGTGCGTTGGAGGGATGTTTGAGCTGTGCATGCTGTTTCTGAGCTTCGCCTAACGCACAGTGGGTGTAAATTCGGCGGCCGCGTGATGCCGCGGTTCCTGGAGGCGGAGGAGAAAAGCCGCTCGGGCCGAAGCCGGGACTCGGCTCAGGGACCGGGTGAACGCGAGGCCGAGGAGAGGAATCGGGGTCCTTTTAACGCTCCCTCTCCAGCTCTGAAGTGAGAAAGGAATCAAAGCAGCTTGTTTTATGTGGCTTGTGCATGACTTTGAAGTCCCCGAGTCACCTACAGCACTCACTTCATCAAGTTCACTAGTGTCTTAATAGCAGATCAATAAGTTTCAAAGTTGGAGAGTTAATTTGATACTAGTGCTGATGTGATCATGCTGTGCCGCCAGCCACTCGCTCGCACCTCTCTGCCTCTTCTCCATCCTCTTAACACACACACACACACACGCACACACACACTTGCGCTCACATCACATCCATTTCTGCCGCGCTCAGTGCACATTAACAGGCGGCATCTTTTCATCTCAGCTCACTTCCTTACTTGACACTGATTCAACACACAATTTTTAAGGCTTTTTATTTTCCAGGAGCAGTGCCCTGTCTTTCTGAATTTTCCACATTTTTCAGTTTTTTTGTGGGGCTTCCTAGTCAATCCTATTAAATAAATCTGCTAAATATTTTTTTATCCCAATTCATTCATTCATCTTAAATAAAAAAAAGAATCTTTAAGTATATATATGTATAGTATAATTACCTTTTTTATATAACTTTTCCTCAGCTCAGCACACAATTTCCGCAAAATTTATGATATATTTCAATTATATATATATATATAAAATTTCATTAATTGAATAATATATATAATAATATTTGTCAATTTATTAAAAAAATTATATAATATAGAAGTTTAATTTTAAACATTAAATAAACACATTTTCTTTTTCATAAATCTGAAATCCCAAATTGTGTTTCATAAATTTCAATTAAAAATTGAAAAAAATAATAATAGACAATAATAAATAAAAATAAAAATAACCCTTTGATTGCATAGCTCTCATGATCGACAGAGTTCGAACGAAAAAGAAAACAACAGCGAATACCCGAAAGCAGCTCCTAAGCGGCTTTTCTGGTTTTTCGGTGCTCGTATGGGTAAAACCTGAGCCGGTGGCCTCATAGCAGCTCCACCAGAACAAAAGCCCAATTTAGTGTGTTCATCTGAGGGTGCTAATGGTATTAGGGGAGCGACGGGGTGGTCAGCAGGAGCACGGAGCTCTAAGGTGAAGCCACAGCTTGACCCGAGCCCGTACCGATTCACCGCTCCGATAGCATTAGAGCCGGCGCATCTGTCATTTCTCAGCCCCCCGTCTGCGCCTTTTCATTCCGCTGTTTATTCGCCTGTTTTTTCAGAGGAAAAAGAGGAGAAAAAAAATTGAGATTTTTAGAAAGAGGATTGTTTTGATGGCGCTTCTGACGATGTAGGCGAAAGCCGCCAGAAGACTTGCGTCGAGGTCCAAAAAAGCTCGCTCGTAGACTCCATGCGCCGAGCTCAGACTTACTTATTCTTGTTTTTATTTGAGTGTAAAAAACAGCTGCGATATATTTGTGTGTTGCCGTGTGTGTGTGTGTGTGTGTGTGTGTGTTTCGGCTGTATGCGTTCGCTGTTCGCTGATGGAGCGTACAACAGAAATTGAGCTGGATTAAATGGCACATTACTTGGCTAATTTATCTAAAGCACTATCCAAGGTAAGATGTTCTTAATGAAGTCATTTATAGGAAAATGCTTATAAAATCTCTTTTTAACTACCTTTAATTTATGAGGGATTTGTAGATTTTTATTTTTTTTATGATTTTTTTTTTGTTTGTTTAAATGATGATAAATTTGGGTTAGTAGCTGTGTGTGTGACAGTGTGTGTAAAGTGTGTGAATAAGGGCTTGGGGTGGAGGTGAGGAAAGTGTGTGCTATAGTGCGGTCTGTGTTGTCCAAGACGATGACAATGAAACACTCCGGAAGAGAAAAATCAGGCCTGCCATTTCCGATTAATGCTTCGTCTTTTTTCATAATTATTTCAAAACCATTTATCAATCCGATTCTTTCATGCTCATAGTGTGATTTGCTCCCTGATTTCCCCTGAATGGAGTCATTTGTAATGTAAAAAAAAAATCCCTCTGAAATAAATTGCTGCCCTTTAAGGTTACAAAAATACCCGCTTATCAAAAATGCTCAGAATAATAGAACAGTATTTGGGTCTTTTTTTTCCTGCCTATATTCTCCTTCAGATAGAAAATAAAATGTTGACTCAATAAAAGTCTATTAAACGGCTTTATTATCTTCTGAGTCCTGCCTAAAAATGATAGAGTCTTTCTTTTTAAATTGTTAAAAGAAAAAAAAAATCAGGCAGATTTAGTCCCTGTCAGTCAGAAATAATTGTGTGCTTAATCTTGTCCCTGATGGATGACTTGGAGTTCAGCAACGGGCCAGCTCCAATGACAAATACAATATTAATATTCATTAACTGCTTTGACAATGCTAATTTTGATGCAGTAGTAAAGGGCCTTCCAAAGTTAGTGGCCAAAGCATCAGAGCTGCGCAAGGCGGCAAGATAATTTGTGCTGGTTTACTGAGCTGAAAGCTTTTAAAGTCTTAAACAAAAAAAGGCTAGGTAGCACAAACGAAATAAAAGAGAAAAGGAAAAAGTTCAGACACATTGGAAGGCAGGGCTGCGGAAGTAATACGATCAAGAGACCACTGCGAAAATTTGACACCTCCGATGCTGCATCTTTGAGCAAATATTTTTCTTTTTTTAAACGGAAAAAGTTTTAACAAAAAAGGAACGTAACATGGTAAGTCAGCACATTCTCAGTTTTTTGTTTAATCTTTTTGATCTTTTCAATTATCGCCATTTGAAGATCAATGGTGATTTTTTTCTGCTATGGTTAAAAGGCTCACAGCGGTGGCACGGCGTTTGGTCGGATCACGGCTTTAAGAGTGGGCTTCCTCACTTCCAGCCATCAGTTGGCTCGGCTTAATTTTCCTATTGCTCATCTTCCAGAAATCAGCACGCCGCGCTTTGCTTGTCAGTTTTTAGCATTTATTGCTGTTGATTTTGGGCTGTTTTGGCGCTTTGACTTTATGGTTCCGTGCTTTTTTTTTTTTTTTTTGTTCACCGTGTTGTCTTTAAAGATTACTGGGACTCGCTTGCAAGTTGAAAAGCTTAGCTTCCATGTGCAGAACTCTTTTGTTGATAAATGTCAGTTTGTCTTTTTTATCCGTTTCTGATGGCTTGTATCCCCACATCAAACTTTGTTCATGGTGAGGCGAGCGGGATCGCGGGGCGATGTAGAGAAGTGTCCGCATCCAGCCGCTTCGAGTCGCATCGGATTACTCGCTCTGACTTTTTCTGCGCTCATTTTCTCGCTGCTTTTGTGTTTTATTTTTCCTGCCGCTGTGAATGGAGCGTGGCGTTAGGGATTAATGACATGACGAGGGACACCCTGCTGCTTGAGTTTAGCCAAGTTAGGGCAACTCCTATAGAAGAGGCTCGAGTAGCGTTATGCTCGGCGAGCTGCAGAAGCCGGGAGAGCCCCTCTCTCTTTTTCTCCGTCCTTTTTTGTTGTACTTTCAGCATAGCTCAAAAAGAGAGATGGACACAAAA
The DNA here is from genome assembly GCA_030522415.1 of Channallabes apus. Classification (NCBI taxonomy): domain Eukaryota; kingdom Metazoa; phylum Chordata; class Actinopteri; order Siluriformes; family Clariidae; genus Channallabes; species Channallabes apus. Next base: position 56,002,822 of record CM060104.1, read on the forward strand.
GGGCTTATTAAAGGAGATATGAAGATAAGTGAGGGGAAGAGAGAGAGCCGCATCTTCTCCTCTCCCAGAGAGCGAGTCAGGGAGTAAGGGGAAGAAGCTCTGTAGCGTGAGCCGGGAGCCGGAGTCTGACTCCAGGGCTGGAGGTGCAGGTTCTCCCGCTCTGTAACGGGTTCGGGACGCAGCCGGGCGATTGGGAATGCTGTATATCGGTGTGTGTTGTGTTATCGGACGGAGGAGATCAGGGCTGCCGGGCTGCTGCAGATGAGGTGCTGCCCTCCAGTGGATTAGCAGATGACATGGCGAGGTGCATGTTGTAGTCAAAGCGCTCGGGCGAGTGTCAGCATGCTTGTTTTAACCAGGAACCAAGCAGCATCAGGACCCCATCCCATATAGAGCTTTTTTAAATGGTAAGACTTTATTTTCATATGTATTTCTTACAACTTTTTTTTATTCTTGCTTTGTTTAGATCGATTTTCCAATTTTTTTTGCCTGCCAGTTATTTTTCTCGTTTTCGTGTCATTTATATTTAGCCATTTATATCACTTAAGTTGATAGTGACAGCTTGACAATATTCTATAATGAACGGCTGCTCTGTTTGATTGTCCTGTCAGCCGCATTCATCCAGCTTTTTTATAAAGACAAGAATGCGACTAAAATATTTGAAGATCTCTTCAGAACAACAAAAAAAAAAAAAAACACTTTTTGGTTTTAATACATTTATTAACGCTTCAGAAATGATTTTCAGATATACTATCAACAAGTTTTATTATGTTCAATTTGTAATATTTTAACTATAGTGTAGTGTATATTGTAACTATAGTGGAAATAATAAAGTGCTATTATATATGCAATAATGTTTGTTATTGTTAGAGTAAAAATTATTAAATAAATTTTAGAATTAACAGTAATGGTTATTTTATTAAATTAATTTGTTTAAATTTTGATGAAATGTTAAATTATTTTATTTCTAGAATTATGTAAAAGTGTTACAATATGTTTCTATATTATTATTATTATTATTATTATTACAAAATTACTAATTTGTAGGGAAAATTGGGTTTATGAAAACAAATGTTAGACATGTTTCTTTTTCTTCTTCTTCTTCTTCTTCTTATTATTATTATTATTATTATTATTGATGATAATAATAATAATAATAATAATAATCAGAAATAATAATTATAATGTTGTATTATGAATACGATGAACTTATTATTTTTTTTATTACAGTTTTTGTTAATTCTATCCTAAATCGCATGCGGTTAAACCTGGGGAAATTGTTTAGATTTTTAAAATAACATTATTTGTACAAATGATAATATTAATACTCATTGAGGGTGTGTAAAAGGGCTGGGTGTTTGTGTGCTGATGGTCAGTCGCGGACAGACTGCCAGTTTGCTGCAGAAACGGCGCGCATGATGAAGGTGTGTGTGTGTGCGCGCGCAAGTGTCAGACGGCTGAATGGAGAAAAGGATTGAAGGCAATTAGCTGCCACGCTGCCGCCGCTCTTTCACTTGTCACACTGCATCCTGCTGCTTTTGTGCGCAGCGCCTGTGAGACTTTCCCAGGACTTAAAGGCCTCAGGACAGCCGCCAAACCCCAGCCGAGAGCTGGACAGCGAGCGAGACAAAAGAGCTAAATTTTAGTAGCGCCTAAAATATTTTAGTACTTCCTTTCAACTGCAGTAGATTTTATCCTCCTGTATATTTCCCTATCTGGGTGTCCTTTCATTCTGAGAGTGATGCACAAATATTAAAACTGTTGATCTGACTGAGATATTTACATTTTGAAACATATACACCTAAAAAAATACAAATACTTGTACAAATCCTATTATATTTAGACTTTAAATATTTTCTTTTTTTTCTGTGTTGATTTTTTAATATAAAAGGAATAAGAAATGATGTGACGATGTGAAAAACGCTCGCGTGTGCAGCGCGTCAGTCCTGCATGAAGGAAAGTGCAAAGCGCTGCCGCAACATATTTACAGAAATTATTCTGGCACAATAAAGTTTCAGAGGAGTGTGTGTGTGTGAGTGAGTGTGAGTGAGTGTGTGTGAGTGTGTGTGAGTGTGTGTGAGTGTGTGTATGTGTGTGTATGTGTGTGTATGTGTGAGTGTGTGTGAGTGTGTGTGTGTGTATGTGAGAGAGAGAGAGAGAATAAAGGAGGAAATGTGGTCGGTGCACTTGTGGCCATGGCCTTGTGTATTCAGCTTTTAGGCCTGGAGAGGTCAGCAGGAGTTAAGCACAGGATATTTTCTATTCTCTTCTTGTTTATAAAGGAGGGAGAAGTAAGAATTCACGTCTGTGTCAAAGTGGAGACAAATACCTTTCTCTGCTCTGCCACCCCCCATCACACACACACACACACACACACAGACACGCGCGCGCACACGGCGAGTGTCAGAATTAGAGCGTTAAGTGACTACATGCCACACTTTGCTGATCTTGCCCTCTCCTTGTGGATGTTGTTGTGTCTTCTTTTCTCCTGCTTTCTCTCTCTCTCTCTCATTCTTTCTTTGTCTCCTTCGCTCGGCTAACAAGGCAACTTTGCCTTGTTGTAGCCGAGGCTTTTCAAGCTGCTGGTTTTTGGGCATCCTGGAGGCAGTTTAGAGCCCACACACAAACACATACTGCTTACACACACAAAGTAAGAAGCTCTTTTTTCAATTTGTATTTATTTTTTTTAAAGTTTTTTCGCTTGTGGGGAGATTTCTCTGCAATGGCATAAACTCACACAGGCTTTTTCTTTCTGCTCCCATGCTTTCATATGATCTCTTTTTTTTTCTCTTTTCTTTTCGCTAACCATTTGAAAGTTTGTTCGTGGAGTGAGCCGGGCTGGCCGTTAAAGAGGAATGGGCTGAGTTGCGCTGAGCTGTGTGAAGATGGAGAGAGGTGTGTGATGAGGTTGAGGAGCCTGACCAGGCACCCTGAGATCAGCTTCACACCCTGTTCAGTGCTAAATATCATCCCTGGCATTATAGCGCGTCGGTGAAGTTGCCTTTTTGGTGAAGGACACACATGCATCCGCTTAAACACAAAAGGAGTTCTGGGGCTGAAAACAGGGCGAAAAAAGGGGAGAAAAGAAAGGAAGAAAAGGAGGCGTGCAGATTGTTGCGGCTGTAGCATCGGAGCGGAGTCGTAGAGGGGAGGGGGCCGTGGTTATGAACCTGAGGGAAGGCCTGGCGTTTGGGCTGGATGAAGGGGCTGGGAAGAGAGCAACGCTGCCCTCCAGCCTTTCTTTGCTCCAGCAGGCCCGCTGCTGGCCGCTCACTCTCACTGCCTGGGTGAGTACTCATTGTCCTGGAGCTTCCATACTTATTCTTACGATCATTTAGATCGTTTTTAACGCATGCCTCTGCTGTGTGACATGGCGAAAGAACGAAATGATTTTAAAATTTTTATTTTAGACAACATGTAACAGTGTGTTAGTTGATGTATAACATAAATGCGACAAATGGATATTAATTTTATTTTCTAGTTAGAATTATATTTCCTCATTCCAGCTGACATTGCCTCTCTCAGTCATGATTACTAAATATATCTGTGCAGCTGTCATATTTTTCTACACAAATTTCCACAACTTCAAATATCTACATTTGATCATAATTTTAAATATTTTTAAATCAAGTGCTGCTGGTTATTTTTTATAACACTATGATAATATTATAAATCTAGCTTGAGGAATTTAGCAGAAATCAATCCTAAAACATTTACACATAAGCATTATTAGAGCATTATTAGAGAGAGCTTTAATTACTGATTTAGATTTAGATTTTTTTAAAATGCATGTGCAATAGACAATAAATATTTTGTCTGCAATTATAAGAGAGCTGTTATGTTTTGTCTGGTTTTGACCCCAAAAGCCCACATGACTGCTTGCAAACATGAGAAATCGCAATTTGATAACCGATTTCCTATCAGATTCTCAACACAGTTCTCGTACTTTAGCTCGATCATAGCCGAGCGTGCACGTGATTCTCATGTGCATTCTCACATGTATGCGAGTGTGTTTTCTGCATCGTGTCCCTCTGTGGGCTTGGATGCGAGCCACTGGATCGTTCACTCCTTCAGTTCAAATCTCTGGCAGCGTTTCCTGCTAACTCTGGAATTTGCAGGCCTGAGAGTCCTCTATCCATCACAGCGCTGTCAAGACCCCCCCCCCCCCCCCCAACCCCACCATACACCATCCCACCCCATCCCACCCCACCCCAACCCAAACCGCAACCTCACCACAGCTCATTAGGGCCCGCAGGCCCTACTGACAACTCATCAGATCATGACATAAAACGGGGAGATGCTCCCGGGCCCCCGGGGGACCACAGGGTCGCCACCTTCACATTTAGGCTTTAAATTGCTGTGCAAGGTGCCACCGAGCTGGAAATGCAGCGCAAACAGCTTGTCTCGCTCTGTCCACATTCCTGTCTCTCATCCCACTGCTTTTGACATCTGCAACCATGTCTGATCCACTGCTCTGCAAAATATCATGTTCATATCAGACGAAATTTAAGGTGTTATTTGAATTTTATCTGATCCAATATTTCACATTTGGTCAGGCGACAGTGGAGCGAGCGTGAAAAGCAGGCTTCTCCACACTTCTCATTCAAACCGCCAGACCTTTGTAGGACCACCACTAGGGGTCACGACCCCAAGCATGAACTGTCACTCACATCACGTTGGCAAGGGCTCCAAACACTCTCAGACTTTTCATAGGCAGGTGTCAAAAACAAGGTCTGACAATTATCTATTCTAAAAGCAATTCCAGTTCATTTGATTTCATTTCCAGTTACCCTTTTAATGATCTTTTCCTCCCAGTCATGCCGACGCTGGTTGTGGGAGGTACTGAGAAATGCCCGAACGCAACACTTTACTTTGCAGATGATATAAATAAGACGCCTCCGTATTTCTTTTCTTTCACACATAAACGTTCGTGTACTCCTCAGTCCTGGAGCAGTATTGTGAGAAAGCTGCTGTGGTGTTTGTGTGCTGTGTGTAGGTGGTCTCGTTCACTCCTCACAACTGCTAGAGACAATTAGCCATGTCTGGAGGAACAGTGTGAAGCCGTCGTATAACAGCGGAAGGGGTCAATATGCCAAGTTTAAAGTGGGGCTTAGGATTTAATGCAGTCGAATCGTCCTCTGAGAGGAGAATGTTTGCGGGATCTGATTGTGTAATATGAGACAACTGATTTATCGTGTTATGTGTGTGAAAGAGACGTATTGAAAGAAGCGATTTTAGATATAGATGTTAATAGGTAAAAAATTTACGCGTTTTGTTCCATTAAATAAATGTTTCAGGATGGTCTCCACGGATGTCTCAGTTCTACGAACGATGTTGGAGTTGTTCGATCCTGACACAAGTCTACAGATCTCAAATCTCGCCCTACATAATGTCACGCAGGAGCTATTCGGGCCTTTGTGTTTCGTAGAGGTGTGCTTCCAGTTCTCGGTCCCGGTTGTGTTCTCAGGACCGTGTTATTGTGTGGAGAGGGTATAACTGTAGCCAGCGCTCCAGATAAACGGAATGTCTCCCTATTAAACGTGGGGCGTTTGAAAGGGCGCCTGTTAGGCCCGCACTGACTGTGATGTAAATCATTTGGCTTGTCTCGGGGTGAATGTGGCCGCAGTGGATAGCCATTTGGAACTGTCTCTCAATGGAGAGCCTCGGACAAAAGAACTCATTTAAATGGCTACTAAAGCCTTTCAGCACAGGGAGAATTGACAACATTCTTTCACATCATTATGGAAGGGGAGGTTTTTTTGGGGGGAGACGGGTGGACCAGGGCACTGCTTCCTCAATGGCAAACTCATCAGCTGGGTTTGGCAGCTGTCATCACCACATCTCTTTTTCTGATTATGGGATTGAATAATAATAATAATAATAATAATAATGATAAAACACTCCCAGACGTTATGTTAAAAAAATTTTCCAAGTTGCGCTTCTACAATACAAGTCCTACCACTCTTTTTTTCTTTTTCTGGTCTTTCCTTCAGTAACTCTCTCCCCAGCCGCGGTTGTGCTCAGGACGTTGAATGAGTCCCCAGAGCCCTTTTCTTTCTCCCAGCAGCTCTGCTCAGTTCATTAATCTTTCATTGGGAATATGGTGGAGTGGAACCCCCCACCCCTCCCAGTTCTCGATGTGGCCCCTCACTCTTTCTTACTCTCTCGCTTTTCCCCCAGCTGAGGGGGCCCTAGCTGAATGCTTTAACCACTCAGACCCAAGCTGTAGTCAACCTTCGACATGCAAGGTCTCTCGTTGGCTAAATGCAGGGGGAGTGACTCGGAGAGATTAGCCTGAACAAAAGGATGGCTTGTGTCTGCTTTCAAAAAGCTTGTACAAGCGGTCAGCGTCATTGTTTCATGCGCATTTCAGCCTCTTTGCAACAACCCACATCGCCGTTCCTCACAGCATCACACCGAGGGTCAGATTTGACCTGAGAAATGAAAAGTTATAACATGCACTTTCATGCCACCCTCATCCAGGTGGGCAGACGCACAGTCACAGGACTCAGAGTTACTGAATCAGCTCTAGCTCCTCATCAGAGTTTCCTGAAGACGAATAAAAGGATTGTCGGCGAAACACAAGCAGACTGTAATTCGTGTGCAGGCTGCGGTGGGGCCTGTCTAATCTACAGCGGAGCCATAATCTGGTTAGGTAGAGTGTGCTGGGAATCCGCTAATGCCAGGCTATGCTTCAGCACCCCTCTGCTCAACTGTAATCTTGGGTAATTGAAAATGGGGCCTGTGCCACTTAGGAGCACAAAGAGCAGATTACATAGCTAAAACCAATTTGGCCACAACACAGAAATGGATTTTCTCGACCTCCCCTTGCAGTATTTTATAAAGCAAGCCCTCCCCAAAAGCCAGAGCCTGGAGGAACAGGAGGAGGGGAGGAGGAAGGGGACAGGGATGTTCAGGGAGCTCTGAGCAGGAGCCACGGGAAAAGGGGGAGCCGAGAGTGAGAACGAGGTAGGGCTGTAGAGTTTATTTGGATTGCCTGCCATTTTGTTTATTAGGTGGTTTGCCTGATTGCGCTTGTGATGATAGCTTTGGGCAAAACCATGGGAGTGAATAGAGTAACCGGCAGCCATGTTGTTTTTTATTATTATTTTTTTTTTGGTGTCAGATATCTGTTTCAATATCCTCTGGGCCTGCACCTCTGCACAAGTGTTTTTCATTTTAAACCACACTATGCTGACCTCAGGCCTGTGGCTGGAATAAAGTCAGCAGGCTTGATTTGATAGCGTAGCACTTATTCGGTTCTTGACAGGTTTATAATAAAATGATAATTAACATACATATTAAAAACAGTGTCTTTCTTCTTTCTGTCTCTTCAGTCTAATAAGGTCCCGGTGGTACAGCACCCTCACCATGTGCACCCGCTTACACCTCTGATCACCTACAGCAATGAACACTTCACGCCGGGGAACCCTCCTCCACACCTACAGACAGACGTGGATCCCAAAACAGGTAGGAAAACTGGCGCACACACATACACACACACATATCCAGTCAATCACTGTGATGTCACTGGTAAACCAAAACCCACGTCAAATGCATGTTAACAACAGTGTCGAAGAAGCTTGTGCAGGTCAGTGGACTAGAAGCTGGATGCTGAGCATAATGAAAAAAATATCTATGCTTATTAAAAAAAAATAAAAAATGAGAGTGGGCTAGACTTACCTCTCTTATCTCAGGTGTCAGAAAGAGGACTCGGGGTATATGACTCCTTCTTCTCTGTATTTATGAACTTTAGAAGCACAGGTATTTCTTATGAACTGAACAAATACAAAGTTATTTAAAACTTATTTAAAACATTTCTGAATATTCGCAAAAAAGTATTTGTGCCTGGAATAAACTTTAACACCACCAATTATATTTATTCATTCACTTATTCATTCGTTAATTATTTAATCTGTTTGTTTAATCTAATGTTTCTATATAAATAAATAAATAATAATAATAATAATAATAATAATCACTCTATGTATCCATAAAATGTGCTGGTAACTGTTTGCTTTCATTATGATCCTCATCATAGAGCCAGAAAAGATTTCAAGACTGCTTAATGTACCATGTAACGTTTAATAAGCCTACTTAATTGAATTAAGCTTTTTATTAATTAACCAGATTAAGACTCTTGCCTGAACTTGCTCGTGCGCTGTAGTACAGGACTTCTCTGTCTGCTTTCTTTTTTCTTAGCCTCACCTTCATCTTCAACACATGTTAAAATGACTGCTCTTGAGGTATTTAATGGTTTCTGACAAACTTGCTTCATTCATGCGGCTGCAGCGAAGGCTCTGTTAGCATCAGTGACTGTGACATTGAAATGGTCCTGAAGCTGAATTAAGTGTTTTATAAAAGTGTGGAATAAGTGTGTTAAGAGATTCAGTCAGACATGCAGGGTCCACCTAGTGGCTGAAAAGCTACGGTTTGGCCTGAATTCTCATGCTAATTCACGAGTCTCTCTCAGCACACCGAGCATTTCCCAAAACACAATTATCACGGGTTATTAACCCAGCGACTCAACAGACAAAAGTGACAGGTTACTGCTGTTTCTTCTTCTCGTATTTCTCGGCGCAGCACTTTGCGACTGCCTCCACAAGCTTTGATCATATCGCGTGCTATCGCAGGCAATATGCGTGCACAACCACTTATTCTCCTCCACCTCCTCTCTCTCTCTCTCTCTCTCTCTCTCTCCGCTCACCTTTTAGTGATGTCTAATGTGCATTTTTTTGTTTTTTGCTGTTTTTGTCTGAACTGTTTTACCAGGAATCCCAAGGCCTCCACATCCTCCAGATATATCTCCATACTACCCTCTATCTCCTGGCACTGTAGGCCAGATCCCCCATCCGTTAGGATGGTTAGTACCACAGTAAGCACAACATTTTATTCCTCTTTTTATGTCTGTTTGTCCTCACTTTTGTTTGTGTGATTTTGAATTTTTGATATCAGAATTTTAGCAATATTAAGTCATTTCCATAATCGGTGTCTCTTCTTATGACATGACTAAGTCTGCCTTTGCTGTACCTTGTTGGTAAAGCAGTTTAAGACTCGTGCATGGTCAGATTAAAGCACTCTTCCTCCATGTAGGTTATACATTAAAGTGAAACACCTCTGAGACCCACATCAATGCACTGCGGCTCACTTCCTCCCCTGAACCCTAAGTTGTTTCTTTGTGGCAAACGCTATTTTGCATGTTTCTGTATTGTCCGATTAGAGTAATGAACTGTGATTGCCCATATTTTACCCACAATTCCACATGGGGGCTTTCCCCTGGTAACTCTTGTCAACACTTGTTAATATGACAAAAGGCTACAAATTAAGCTCTGTTAATTTAATGTTTTCTCACCGCGATCTAAATACCGAGAGAGGCCCCAAGCACAGCCACGGTCCTTTGATTTGCTGCACTTTATTTTGGTATAAATTTACATTCATTATTGTTTGTCTTTGGATGTGTAGACCTCAATTAGCGTGATGGCTCCATTAAAGGGCCTGGTGCTTCGTCTTTAATTATCACAACAAAACACCTAGTTCCAGCTCAGGGAAGAGGGGCCTCCGTCGACACCAAGCACAGGGTTATGAAATTTAATTAGCTATTCCTATCAGATTTGTGGAATTCAAATTGTTCGGAGTTTGCTTCCCTTTGATCGGCGCTCTGCAATCCCCTAGATTTTTGTCACGATCAAATGAGAATAAAGCAGTCTGCATGGAGAGAGAAGCTTTTTTTCACCCCTTTTTTATCCCCTGCTTTACCTTCATCCCTTTCTTCTTTTCCCAGGCAAGGTCAACCGGTTTACCCAATCACAACGGGAGGTTTTAGACACCCCTACCCAACTGCCCTCACTGTCAACGCATCCATGTCAAGGTGAGTTGTGCCCTGGGACAGCGCACATGTACTGAATACTAGCTAGAGTTAGATATAGCACATGCCAAACATGCTGTAGTCTTTCCCTTAAGAAGAGACTGCTCATGTCTCAGCACTCAGTAAGCCGATCCCCAGAACTCCTCTCTCCATTCAAATATTAATTATTGTTATTATTTTATAATGAGATCCCTGAAGAGCGTTTATCCCTGTCGAACATTACAGAGAGCTATAGACTGTGAATATCCTCTTGTGAAAGTTTCAGTGCCGCAAATTAGAGAATAAATAAGCCCGTGAAGGCATCGCTGAGAAGTAGAGGATGGGGAATGCTGCTTTTCAAACTGCTTTTGCTTTTGAGAATTGTGGGGACCATTAAGATTACATAAACACGCCCAAGGGAGGATTTATAGTGCTTTGAATGTGTGTGTCAGTGCAGTCGTTCCACAGAGATTCTCAGTTGCCTAGTCTGAGGAGGAGGAGGAGTTAACTGCAGATGACAAATCATCTTATCATGTTGTAGTTCTTATATCTTCCGTTCAAAACCAAAAGATGAACGAATAAATTCTGTTGCGTATGATGACTCTTTCCACCCACTCGTCCATCTCCCCTCCCCTCGTCATGCTCCACGTCACTCACAGCTTGCCGATGATGATGATGATGATGATGGTGGTGATGATGATAAAAGAGCTTTGAAAGATAGAGAGGCAGGTCTGGTTTATAGTTTGGAGAAGCCCAGTCTGTCTCCAGACAACGACAAACTTCCATTTAATTGCAGTACGATTGGAAAAACAGCTTGACAGGTCTAGTCCCGCTGAGCCGCTGGACGTTGATGGATAAGTGTGAGAGAGGGAGTGAGAGAAATGAGGAGAGAACCGGTGTGAATGAATCTCATGTGAAGCCTGACCTGGGGTTAGTGGTCTCCGAAAGAACCCGACACTCAATGGCCTGTCTCACAAAACAGCTGTGTGTTTAACAGTGGTGGAGAACTACTTAATATCACTACTATGACATTTTCAGAAATTTACCCAAGTTAAATCTTTTTTTTTTTTTCAAAAACAGAATTATTTTATATTAATTTTAAGAAAATTGCAAGTGGGTGTAGTTTTTTTTAGCAGCCATAAATATTGTTATACATACCATGTAATAAATATTTGTGCATTCTTGACCTCGTCCCATCACCCCCTCTCTCTCTAAGGGACATAAAATATATATTTTTTTAAATATGTAGAGGGGTAAAAAAAAAAAAAAGTCCTTTCAGTGATATATAGCAAAACCAAGAAAGACTCATATGCGTACAGATCTTTTCAAATACACTTTAACATCTGATTTAATTCGTACCTTCATTCTCTAGCTTCGTAACCAATCATAGACGAGACCAAATTCAAGACCATTATACCAGTCAGAACACAGAAGGCGGGATTTATTAACCTCAAACAAGCTTGCTACCTGAAGCTGGCTAACAGTTTTGCAAAAGTTCTTTATTATTGTCAGTCTTATAATTGATAAAAAAAAATGTGTATATATTTTTTTTTACAATTTATGATTATAAATTTTATTATCTATAAATAACTTAATTACACATAAGTGTGGTTTATGCTTCTGCTGAGATGTAAGAATTAACAAGAACTGTGGCAAACTGGGTTAAAAACACAACAATTTAAGTTCATGCTCTAGGTTTTGTACCAATCATAGACGAGACAGAATCCTTATAACCAATCAGAAGGCAGGATTTTCTCACCTCACACAGAAGCTTGCTATCAGACATGAAATCGTTGTTTGTTTTAATTGTTATTTACTTTACAGTCAAAAGTTTGGATACATTTTTGGATTTATTTTCTACATTCTAGAACAATACTGTTTTTTTTTTTTTCAAAACTATAAAATAACATCAGTTATAGTTTAACCAAGAGCATTTCCAAAACCCATTTAACACTAATGAAGACCAACACAGCCAAACAAGGCCCAAACTTACCTCTGCTGCAGAGTTAGCAACTAGCTAGCAGCCTCAGAATTAGCAAACAGCACCTCAGATTAGAGCTGTTATGAAGTATTTAATTCTTCAAGTAGCAAACACATCTCAATATCAACTTCTCTGAGGTGATTATTACATATTTTGGATGTCTTCAGAATTGTATCACAATATAGAAAGAAATAAAATTAGGAAAGATCTGGGAATTAGATCTGGGAATTAGGTCCAAATTATTTTTAATAAATAAAAACAAAGAGTAAAAACACTTCTAGCAGTGACTCTTCTTACAGTGCCCCAGATAAACTTCCCTATGCAGACCTGATAACATATGCACAATCAGAACATAATTAGAAAAAGGTATGGATAGCCTGTTTCTTAATTTTTTTCCAAGTCTCATGCCACCAAGATCCTTGTCCCTGCAATTCGTATCAAAATTTTCTCAAATTTTTTTGATAGAGTTTAACAAGCTCAAATAAATAGCGACAAATAAACAGAAAGACTTGAAAAGGTCTGGAATGTTTTCGCAAAAAAAGATTAAGAACCCTGCCGTAGGTGCAGTTATTAGAGGCGTCCCAAATGCCGCGCGCGCGCGTGTGTGTGTGTGTGTGTGTGTGTGTGTGTGTGTGTGTGTGTGTGTGGGTAGTAGCTTTGGCTCTGGAGGGCTGCATTTTGTACGCTGCCATGGCTGGCTGAGCTCTGCTAAATCTCTACACTCAGGTGTGTGTGTGCGTGTGTGTGCATGCATGCTGCACGCTCCCCAGCCTCTAGTGGACCTGGTCCTAAGTGACAGCTAATTCCCCCCTAATGAGCCCTTTATATCGTGATCATCCTATTTCCAGTGCTGCCTAATTGAATCTGGTGAATGGGGGCTAGGGGGATTGGAGCTGGGCTGGGGAAGAGCTAATGTGTTTTGATAATCTATAATTGAATTAGCATAGATTAATAGGTGGTAGTCTCGTGTCTGTGTGCAGCAAAAGTGCTTTAGCATATTTGTGTCAAAAACTGCAGCAGCATGGCCGTGCTCTACCCCATGGTCACCCCACCTCCTAGGGGGAAAAAAAATTAATAATGAGAGTCAGGAATAATCATTAAGTCTGTGTGAAAAGAAGTTCTTTCTGAAAAGAGGGACAGAGAGGGGAGGTCCCCCCTCTACAGGACATGGCATTAGCACTGACCGCTTAGTTTGCGTTTTCAGCACACAGCACTCATAGAGCCATCCGCACTGCAGCCCGGTACCACAGCGACCTCCTGAAAAATACATTTGAACAGAGTAAGAGTCGGATCTGGCAAATGAGCTACATTATTTTGATAATGGGATGAAGGCTGCGCGGGTCCATCACCCATCCCGAGTGGCAGGAGGAGGAAGTGCAAGGCCCCCTGTCTGTGCCTGCCCTTTGATATGTTCCTCCATCTGCACCTACGCTCCCATCCGTTCTTTTTCTAGAGGGAGAGAAAGAGTACACCAGCGGGGTCATTATACATTAAACAGACACGGGGGCTGAAGCTCCAATCGGCAATTAAATGGCTCTCGCTGACACGCGGCTGGTGAGGGAGAAGATTGAGACGTTGCAGCCTGCAGGGGCCCTCTCTCTGCCTTTCTCTGTTTCTCTCTCTCTCTCTCACTATTCTTTTTTCATTCTGTCCTTGTCTTATGTTCTATCCCTCTCTTCTATCTGTATCTCTCTCTCTCTCTCTCTCTCCCCCCAGTAGTAGGGTTAAATTGGTGGCAGTCTCAGCTCTGCGCTGATGAGCTGGATGATGCCCTCCGCTTCAAAGACATGGCCGTCATGTTTAAACCATAACCTGGGCCTCGCAGCGGAAATGGCACTGGTGGGAGGGGGCATTCAGGGACTGATGGGACACTAAGAAGCATAGAAGGGGGGTGCAATCGGGTGGGGGAACAGAGGAAATTTTAACAAGTATGCAGGAGAATGGGTGGAGTAGGGGGGTTCTAATGATGGCGGAACCACTACTGTAGTACAGGTCGCCTTCAGCAGAGGCAGGCATGTGACACGGCGCAAACGCAGACGTGTCAGCGATGACGGGAGGAGAAGAGGAGAGACTTGGGTAAACACCGTCCCCAGAGAGCGCCTCGAACAGAAACTAGTTGTTCCTTGTGAGTTTATGCTCATCATTATATTCTGGCTCCAAGCTATGAAGCCAGACTCTGCCGGATAATGAGCTGTTTTTTTAAAATATTCCTGCTCTTTTTTCATCATCTTCCACTCTTATTCTTAGATATGTGTATGGATTTGCACAGCGCGCAGACACACACACACTTATACACGCACACACACACGCTCACACACACACGCGCACAAATATTCACTAGCTTTCTACACAGTGGTTTATATAGGCTTTCTCCAGGCTAATTACTTTGTGTTTAGAGAGGATGATGTGATGTATCTTTATGAACCTATTAAAGATAATCTCTTCAATCCCTACAGTCATGGGAAACCAGTTTATTAATTTTATAGTATAGAGAATAGGAACGGGGAGGGAGGGGATGGACACCCCACCGAGTCCGAACATAAAAAGAATATCTGCAATATAATGCGGGTGGTGTGTTAATGCGGAGAAATGCTAAACAAGGAAGGCATGAAATTTTAAAGTACCTAGCGAGATGTCATCTGCAGTTTTCCCCCCGAATTCTCAGGCTACTAAATATAACATTGTGCATGAATGTCCTGTGATGTATATGTGTATCAACCCCCATTTCACCCGTGTCCACTCTGACGATTTACACAGTCTTCTCTCCTCCAGATTCCCTCCTCACATGGTGCCCCCCCACCACAGTTTGCACACCACGGGCATCCCGCACCCTGCCATAGTCACGCCCAACGTCAAACAGGAGTCCTCTCACAGCGACATCAGCACCCTCAACAGCTCGTGAGTTCAAAAGCAACACACATTAAATATGTGACCTATTTTCAATTCAAACTGCCATAAATGCGGACACTCATCTCCTTGCCCTAAAACATAGGTTTCAATTCAACAGGAAACATCAGGACCAGAAAAAGGAGGATGAAAAGAAGAAGCCGCACATAAAGAAGCCTCTGAACGCATTCATGTTGTACATGAAGGAGATGAGGGCCAAAGTAGTGGCAGAGTGCACGCTGAAAGAGAGCGCAGCTATCAATCAGATCCTGGGACGAAGGGTGAGTGTGCCAGGACAGGCATACACACACACACACACACACACACACACACACACACACACACACACACACACAAGTCTTAACTGTTTAATAACGAAAAAACGGACTCGATGTTTCAACATATCTCTTCTGTTTCTGTATTCCATCAGTGGCATGCCCTGTCTCGAGAGGAGCAGGCCAAATACTACGAGTTGGCCAGGAAAGAACGACAGCTTCACATGCAGCTCTACCCCGGCTGGTCAGCACGAGACAACTATGTATGTTTTTAGGTTTTCAGGCTTCCTGTCACACATTTAGCTCGATGGTGTTTATGGGGCTTCTGTTATCCTCCAGCCACGTATACAGTACATCCAAAAATACAGGATTCTAGTAGATCACATCTTTGTAGGCTTCCCTGAGCATCTGAGATTCTCCTCAGCCACATCCTCATTCAGTCTCGGCTGTTTCTATTAGTATTCCAGTGGTTCATCTAAAAAAAAAAAAGAAAGAAAGAAAAAGAAAGGAAGACGAGCTTAGATCAGAGTAATTAAATAACCGCAGGGCCTAAATGCCTCACAGATCTGATGAAAGAGAATGTCTCTCTACAGCAATGGGAGATGACCACACTATTTTAAGGCCCAGACAGAGTGCAGTGCCGCTCCCACACACCCGACAAATCGCCCTCCGCCCAATCTGTCACTCCCACTGCCGCCTGACGCTCTGCAGCCAGAGTGGAGGAGAAGAACTCAGCAAAAGCCGGTTTAGTCGAATTAAATCCAGCCTAATTATTAAATACATGCTCAGGTGCGATAGCTCAACCTCGATCCCGGTCAGTAGACAGTCGTTAAAGCAGATAAAGCCACGAGGAGGTGAGTCAACACACGAGCAGTTATGAAGAGCGCTCTCATCCTCATCCTCCCCCCGAGTGATCTGACGTTTTCAAAGAACTCTCAAGAGCCCCTAAATTATTTCGCAACACAGGGAAAATAAAGGAGTAGCACGGAGAAAAAAAAACAAAAAAACAAAGGAATAAACACAGAGAAAAGCGAGAAGGGCGAGAGAGAGAGAGAGGGAAAGTTGTTCTATGGCCCACAGTGGCGTTCCACTCCTTCAGGCTCGTGCATGAATAAATGAATGAGTAAAAGAACAGCTCTCTTGTTCAGTTTGTGTCTTGGCCTTTTCTTGCAATATAATAACTAAGGTTCCTGTCTATTTCTTTTTTTTGGCTGCTAACCAACAGGGGAAAAAGAAGAAGAGAAAAAGGGAAAAGCAGCAGGCAGATGGCACTGGTAAGTGAGATGCAATTATGTCTCATATTAGAGCAGATCCATCATCTGTCACAAGGGTGACATCTCAAAGATAAAAGTCCAGTTTTTTTTCCCTCTTCATCCCTTTTTTGCCTGCCTCATCTTGTATATAGTTATGCTACCCAATGCAATATTTACACGTTAGACTGCTTGTTATCCCCCACCCCAGCCCCATGTCGAGCACTAATAACATTGAATATGCATGAATCCTACACCCCAGCACGTCGTCCCTCCTAGCACAGCCCCCTCTCCAGCATTTAGCATAGTGTGAGTTCTGCGTGTCTGTGTGTGTGTGTGTGTGTGTGTGTGTGTGTGTGTGTGTGTGTGTGTGTGTGTTAATCATGGTGCTGACTGAGTGCTGCTCCTGTGCCAACCCTGATCATGCTGCCGTGTGTGAGCGTCATGCCAAACTCCTGTGCTTCATTTTTGTCCCGTGTGTGTGTGTGTGTGTGTGTGTATAACTTTGCGCTGTGCCTGCTGCATGTCTCAAACTGAAATCTCTAATCATTAAAATAAATAAAAGGATGAATGAAAAACCACTCATCTCTTTAAATTAAGGAGGTTCGCTAGTTCTTTGATTTGCTTCATTTGACATCCTTCTTTATAATGCTCTTATGATTCTGATTCTTGATCTATATTGTGAGATGTGAAGGAGAAATGCGAGTAATGATATATTTGCGGTCTTTTTTTTCCAACATGGAACCCTTTTTGAAGACCTCTCTATCTGTTCTTTTTCTTCCAGAACACAGAGAATATTTTCCAAATCCTTGCCTTTCACTCCCTCCGATTACAGGTGCTAATGTCATTTTGAGTCTTAAATTACTAACTTGCTTTTCTTCCCCCTCTTCTAGTTCATTTAGATATTTAGTTATCTATCTGTGTGTGCAGTATATGGTATTTATTCATGATTAATGCTAGCTACATTTCCATATCCTTCTTGCTCTGTTTTCAATTCATCCTCCAATTCTTTTTCAAGAACGAACCGCTTTTGTTTTGCTCTTCCGCTCACTTTCATTTTGCATTAATCTTCAATTTTTCTTACTTTCCTTTGCTTGTAATGAATTATCCGGTGAAAATGCTTCTGTATTAAGAATCCGGTAACATTTAAGCACAAGTTGCAGTATGTTTATCAAAAGGAAAAAAAAAATTGTTGAAAATAACCAGAGACGTTATCAGGGTAAACCTCCTTAATCTGCTGGATTCAGTAGTTTGCCCATGCGGCTGCCTGCTCCTCAGCATGATGTCCTGCGGCCTGCCTTCATCATCATCTTCACATCTCCACACACTGGCTGTGAGAGGCTGATGAACGCAGGTCCGGCTCCCAGCAACCTGCCGCTCTCTGGCTGCGTAATGTTTCACTGGCTGCAACTAATCAACATCGTGCCGCTCTGTCCCCTCATGTCCTTCACTATAAAACAGAGAACAGGCCTGCAGCAGGCATGTAACCATATCTGCTGCATCACATGCTATTAACAGTCAAGCAGTTTCGTATTTACATATTTATTTCTGTTGCTTCGCTTTTATTCCTCTTCCTATTTACATATTCTTCCTTTTGCTCTCATTTCTTAACCAGTTCCCCTTACATTGCTTTCTTTTTTTCCGCCTTTAAACTAATGTCTGAAAACTAACTTGAATATGCAAGTCTGTAAGAAACAATACTGCACAATTTAAAGTAATACTTTGAATTTGGGATCATCTTTGGGAATAAACATTAATATAATTCTGTGACTTGGAGTGATTTAGATTCATCGGTTTCCCTTTTATTTCCCTCCCTCTCTTCACTTCGTGGTCATTTCTCCTTTCCTCTGCTGGCTTCTCCTCCCTTCATCGGCTCAGACCTGAGTGCCCCTAAGAAGTGTCGCGCACGCTTTGGGCTCGATCAGCAGAATAACTGGTGTGGCCCCTGCAGGTGTGTATCTGGTGTGCTGGCAGGTACGCTAGAGCAGGTGACAGCTGGGAAACTCTTACACTGGCAACTCCTCCCTGTGTCTGCTTCTCGCAAGTTTCTCTCTCTCTCTCTCTCTCTCTCTCTCTCTCTCTCTCTCTCTATCTGTCTCACTCCCTCTCCACGCCACCCCTTAAGCAACCAATCAGCTGCTTTGGCTACTGTAAAGCTACTGGGTCATGCCAACCGTTGTAATGGTGTAAGACTCTTACTGTGTGGGAGTGCACTTGAATGAGTGAGTGCTTTTAAAATGCAAGCCGATTTTTTTTTTTTTTGTCACGGTTGGCACAGGGTACGTGTTTATTCTTAAACCCAAACCGTATGATCTGAGTAGATGAATTGTAAAATATATTGAAAGTTATGACTGAAAAGGGGACGTGGCTGAGAAGGGTTAGGATTGGAAACCACCGGTAAGTGTTGGGGAAGTGCAGTGCCAGTGTCCCCAGCTGAAACCTATGCTCTAGCTATATGTCTTGTTTGTCCAAATGATGTGTCCATTTTTTTTTTGTTTTCTTTGTGTGTTTTTGTGTCTACCTTTTTGGCTAACAGATGCAAATACCCCTAAGAAGTGCCGTGCCTTGTTCGGGCTTGACCAACTCAGTTTATGGTGCAAACCCTGCAGGTATACTCCGAAAGGCACTTTTGGGAAGGATGTAGATCATAATAATTATGAAAAGATGAAGATTGCTTTCTTCTTCTCACCACTTTTACTGTTTGTTTTCTTTCGTCTATCTTTTCAGTCTTTTATATGTTGGCAACCTGGTTGATTTTGGGGGTCTGTCACTCTCTGTGATTGAGATGTGTTGTAGTAGAGCAGCTGAACTCCTGGGGCAGAAAGTGGAACTATGTCATGTTTCTGTGTGCAAATATAATCGCACATCATCCATAGTCTAGATTTGACTTTTTTTTTTTTTAACAAAAGAAATGATTGTTATAAACCCATCATTTCTCATTTTTGTCCATTTTCTGCCCTATGGTATATCTCTGCCATCAGAACAGTCTTGATCAACCTTCTGTATAAACTTTTGTGGTTGTGATGTAGCCTCTTGTCCTCCCTCCTCAACTCTCTCCCCCCTCCCCCCACACCTCTCTGATAACCCTTTACTCAGCCCCAACCTCTTGTCTTTCTGTTCTAACACAAGCAGTCTTTGAATTGGAAATATGTTGATGGTAGGTATTTGTTTCTGCTAAGTAATACCCTTCTCTGTGTCTCACTTGTGTTTCCTCCATCTCCTGCCTTCACTGTGAATGCCAGATATTTGTCCTGTTCTGTTGTGTTACACTTCCCTGTGCCGTTTGTAGCAAACTTTCATCCTGTTCAATCTTTAAGTTCGACCTAAATCCTTACTTGATAAACTCGCCTAGATAGGGAGGCTACAGCGAAGTAGTGTCCCTACACAGCACCCTAGGTGTCGGGGTGCTTGGCTGCTTTGGGAGAAGCTCTGGTAATCGTGCCCTTTTATTCAGGGAGCTGGGAGGTTAAAAGACCCCACTAGGCTCGGTTTCCTGAAAGATGCATCCACACTAATTCCCCCAGAGATGCAGAAATCAATATGGAACAAGGCAAGATACTTGGAATCAATAGGGCTCTTAAAAATGGATATTAGCTTATTTGCAGCCTTTTGACAGGCAGTTAGCACAGAGCTGCACTCTGGAGCGTGTCCAGGGAACAGCGAAGTAGGTTTCAGTTCAAAGGAAACTCCACTGTTACTACGAAAAAAATTCACAAAAACGTGAAAATGAATACAAAATGAAAATGAGTCTATCGTTCTATTGTATTCATTCCTTCTCCCATCTCTGCCCCATAAAAGACATAATCTTAACTACTTTTAACTCTGCTTCTTTGTTCATCATTCCTGTACCAATAGTGACACTTTTTTTTTTTTTTTTTTTTTTTTATGTGTCATGCAATAAATGCATGTTGTGCATGTCCTCTAGCCATACAGGGTACGCGTCTGGATCAAACGTCTGCCTCTTTCTTCAACTCTCTCCATTTCTGTCTCGTTTCATCCATTTCTTCTCATTATAAATGCGTCGCCCAGACAGTCTGTACACATGTCCTTGTCCTTCTGGCTCTCTTTCTCTTACTTTTGTCTCAACCCTATACTTGCATAAGACCAGGCAGGGGTATAACTTAAGAAACAATCCTCACCTGGATTTCAACAGGATCTGAATTTGACGACATAAAAAGGAAAAAAAAGTTACAACTAAATTCACATCTTTCCTTACTCCGTAGCTCCCCCTATCTTTCTGTTCTCATGTACACTGTTTGTTTTTTCTGTCCCTGTCTTACAAACCTGTAGAAAGCTGAATAGCTTACTGTGGCCTTGAGGCATTAGTTTTTTTGTTTTTTTTCCTCTCCTTTTTGGCAGGGGTATGGGGTCAGGTCACACTAGGGCAAGGTACACTGAGGGTTTTAGCTCTCATTCCATCTCTCTCTGGTTACTCTCTTTCTTTCCTGCTGATTCAAAACAGGGTATGCAACCGAGCACCTAGGAGACATTGGAAATCTCTCTCTCTCTTTCTCTCTTTCCTTTTCTCTCACTCGCTAACACTCTCACTCAATATCTCTGGCTCTCTTTTCCTCTCGCACCCCTCTCGGCGTACTGGCTTGGTGCTGCTGTGTTTGCCCGTGTGGCTGGCTGGAATGGCTGGCCGTAGGCGTAGCAGACGAGGGAGGGTCCTGACCCGAGCAGAAATGCAAACATGGCGGCGCGACCTCTGTGCACAACACTCACACACATGTCTTAGGGGCAGGCTGAGAGTAGCGCATCTCCTCTAACCTCTTACCTCTCCATCTGAACTCCCCCCAAGGAACATGCAGAAAAAAGCAGTAAAGAGACATGAAAAAAGGAAGGGAAAAAGAGGAGTGTAATAATTCAAGCTGATGTGTAAACCGGATGGAGTCCCGTGCGGTTTACCGTGCTGGGTGGAGTTCTTTGTTTCAAGCTCGATCTGTTATCCTAGTAAGAGAAAACAAAGAGAGATGTACTGTTCTCCTCTTTGGCTGCGTTCCTCTGAACCTCAGAGGTAGTTATTCTTCTGAATTCCTCATCCTAGTGCTTCTTGTCATCACTTTCCCCATCTGTCTCACTGTCTCCTCATCTGGCATCTGTATTTCTGTAGATGCTTTTCCTCTATGTCTGTCTTCTTTGCATGTGTGACATTGAATGGAAGGTGAGAGGAAGTCAGTGGCAGAGAGCCAGTGCTCAGCTGCTCATCTGTTTGTATTGGCATTCTCAGGAAGCAATAGCATCCAATTAGATGCCCAATCTATAGATGGAAACGATTGAGCTCAGTTCAGTCCTGCTGCAATTGGCATACCGACTGAATATCACCAGTCTTTATATATGTGTGCAGAACTGTATGATGTATGATGTGCATTTAAGTGGATGCTAAGGCTTTCTTTCAAGCCTACTGGCAAGTTGCAAAGGACTGCCAAGATTACGTAGGAGTTAAACAAGCCTGCTCTCTGTTTGCAGGAGAAAAAAGAAGTGCATTCGCTACATTCAAGGTGAAGGCAGCTGTGTCAGTCCTCCCTCTTCGGATGGAAGCTTACTAGAGTCGCCCCCATCCTCCCCCTCCATGGTCCCCAATTCTCCGCCCTCAAAAGAGTCCAAACCACAGACTGAACAAATGCAACCTCTTTCACTGACTATGAAACCGGGCCCCCTGGTCTCATCCTCACACCACCAACACCACCACCTGTCCATGGCCCCGCCTCCGCCCTTAGCTCTGCTGGACAACTCAGGGGCAGGCAAACCCCCCGGCCCCACCCACAACGGCTCCTTGGACCCTTCAGACGTGTCATCGTCACGCCCCTCAGGCTCCGCCTCCTCCCAACCTTCATCGGCGTGTCATTCCCATTCTCTGTTGCCCAGCTCTGCCCCAACGCAACCGCTTTCGCTCGTAACCAAGTCAATAGACTAGGCTAAACTGGCTCTGATATACCAGCTTTCAACTCCTCCCTTCTGCTGACACTTTTTTTTTGATCGTTTTATTTTTCTGTCACATATGGCTTTGGAAATTAGTTAATTCTTTTATCAAAGTTCATTGGTCAATATTTGACCTGTCATTATCTAAAATAAATGGAACTATTATAATAATAATAATATTGATGATAAAGTAAAATGAGTTGTAGAGTATAGCTATATAAGTCTGCCAAAATGTAAGACTTTTTTTTTCCTTTTTTTACTGTACAACAGAAAAAAAAATCTGTTATGTAAATTGACATAGACATGTTAAAAGACAGATATAAAAGTAGTCTAGGTGAGGATTCAGTGAGCCCTTTTCTTAAAGTTGGTTCTTCTTCATTATTTGTATTAAATACGAGCTTGCGAACCAATCATTTACACCTGTTCAAAACACGGAGGGCACGAGGACCGTGGAGACACCCTTCTCCAGCTGAGGAACAACTTTAATTGTGATGTTACTTGTTCTTGTTTAAATGTACAGAAATATTTGGGGGGTAACTGTGTTAATATGCATTGTTCCACTGCGTTGTCTAATTTTTATTTTTATTTTTTTTTGTCATTGTTTACCGTGGGAGGGCGGTGGAGGTGGGTTGGGGTGGGTAGACTCATTTGGAGGAATGTTTTGGGGGACTGTTTTAAGGGTGGGGAGGGAGGGTTGGGTGGGGGGATTGTGGTATACAATACAAAATGTCACAACGCTAGGACCAGTAGTATTTATTGCTTTAGAGATTGCTTGTTGTATCCTGTATGTTGTCCCTTTGAAATATTTTTCTTTTCTTAATACATTGTACAAATATTCTTTTTTTTAATGTAAGCAACTTATATATAAATGATCCATTTTTACAAGGAGGCTTTGAAGTTGAATGGTTTTATTTTAACATTTGTTGGTTTTTTTTCCTTTATTTCTTTTTTTTCTTTCTTTTTTTTTTTTTTTTTTTTGCTGAAGACCAGAGTTTCACCAACACAGTGTAGATTCTCCAAAACAGATGTATGCACAACTTAATTTTTAAAAACATATCTATAAGCCATTTTCCAATAGGAGAAAAGAAAACTTGAATGAAGATAGTGACTACCATGTTTTTATGAATTAGTTTTCATGATATAAAGCCCATCCTTTTTTAATTGCGAATTCATCTCCACTGGACTGTAGAATTGTGTACAGAGTTTCTGTGCCGAAATTGTGCTAATTTTCACTCCCCCTCTTACAATGCTGTAGGTTTGTCAGGTTTTTATTTTTGTTTGTTTGTTTGTTTGTTTGTTTTTCTCTTTTTTTCTTAAACCATACTTTGCTGTGACGTTACATAGATTGCTATGTATGTAGTATAAATGTTGCTATAACAAATGTGTTTGGTAGCAGATTGTCAAATATTAAAATTTAAACTTAATAAAAGACGAACATCATCATACTGTATAAACCCTCAAGGGCCAAATGATGTATATTAGGAGGTTCATAAAAAAACTATTAAATAACACAAAAAATACACAAACTGCCACTTTTAAGTACACTACTACATATAGGTAGATAGAAAAAATAGGCATGTTGATGTTGCAAGAAGCTGTAAAAAAGCTACAAGAGAATCATCCATTCGGTGCCATTGTAGTTGACATGATGCGACTGTAAGCCGTCAATCTCTTCTCTGGTTTATTAAGATGCTAATGATGAATAGTTTGAATGTTTCCTTAACGGCTGTGATGTTCCTGTTCTATTTTATGCTCTTAGCTTTTATTTTTGTTTGCTTTGTTTTTTGTTTTGTTCTTTTTTTTTTCTTTCTTTTTCTTTTTCTTTTTTTTTGTTATTTGAAGTGGTTCCCAGACCATGTTTTTTTTTGTAATGAATAAATGTTTATGCTGTACAGTCTCTGTAGCATGCAGTTCTGTATTAATAAAAGCGACTTAGTATGTGCAGATTAGCTTGTTGACTTACTTTCTCTCATCACTCTGCTCCTGGCCATCAATTTTCCAATAGGAACTTGGACATCATGGCATCCCATGCCTCGCATTTACCTAATTTTGAGGCAATACAATATTTTTGCTAGGTAAAGAATGAGTAATGATATCCAAGCTGAGTCAAATCCACCTGAAAACTGTTAGAAATCTCTTGGGGGGGCCACATAAATCTTGTTTTTTCACACGGCACTGTCTGCATCTGGTTCCATTTTAAACTTCCAATTTTCTGGTTCAACTTATGGAGAAGAAATCCATTATTCACTTCTGAATTTATTGTATTAATCAGCCAGTTGATCTAAGAGTTTATTTTGTATTTTTTCTAAACTTCTCTCTAAAGAGGTGTTTAACATTTTTTGTTGATTTTCCCTTCACTGTAGGCTAAAAGACTTGGATTGATGGAAAAACAATGCATTTAATGTGTGCCCTGCGACTGCTTAGGTTAAGTTGTATCACGTGACTTTCATCCAACACAGATTAATGTAATGATTTGTTGTTTAAATCTTGTCTTCTTTTATCTCGTTTTTGCTCGAGTGGCATCAAGGTTTCTATCGTTTAAGAAAGAAAGCATGTCAAAGAACAGGATAACTTTCTTGCCGGAAGGAAGAGAGTTTATCAGCAAACCTTTCTCAAAAATGGTATTTAGTTTAATTTCTCTTTAATCCAAACAGAACCGTTTCGTTGTTGATACAAACAGACCGAGATTGTTCATGAATGCTGAATGTTGGCCGCACAGGAACAAATCAATAAGGACAAAGACGTCTGCAATCCTTTCTTCTGAAAAGAGGAGATACAAAAGTAAACAAACATCATGAAGTAGCAATTGATTCAGAACAGCACTGTTTATTACCTCTGCAAAGCTTTCGCTCCAAAACACAGGCATCAAAAAATGTTCGAGGTTCACAATCAGACAGGCAGATGCAATGTGTCATGTTCGGGGGAAGAAAAAAAAAGATGCCATACATACAAGCAATGCAAAAATAAAACATTTTGTTGTATTCAAAGATGTCAAATGAACACAAATGAGGAAGACTTTTAGACAGAAACTGCTGCATTCACAACAGCCAACCTCCCAATATCTCATCTCCCTTTCTGTGGAAGGTCAATGCTCAGTCCTACATAAAGTGTTCCTCTTAGTCTCTTTCAGAGTGCTAACAAAGCTTTTTGTCTGAGCTTAAACCCTCAAAGGCTCACAATACATTAAATAAATTAAAGGAGAGACTGTAGAAGTAAAGGTTTGTTCTGTGCATTCTGTTTTGACCATTAAGAAGAGAATGTTTGCAACAGGAGGCAAACATTCAAGGTTCATGTGTTCAATTCTGCATTCTTCATCCACCAAAAACCTCACTGCTCTTATTGTTAATCTTCCCACTGCAGTAAAGTCTGGGACTATTAAATTTTTCCTATCTTGCTATTATTCAATGCGTGTGAAGTGTGTTCTATTTCTCAGTAAATGAAAGACCCATAATTTACACGTTATACACCTCTATATGTGAATAAACACTCTTCAAGGCTGACGAGGAAGGGTTCAGGAACGCCTGATGCTTAGACTTTTAGATTGTGTTTTTGTCACAGAAGCTGGCTTTTTATTGCAAGATTCATACTTGGCCTTGAGTGGACTATCAATTTTCCCATTTGATTTGATTTTACATATTGCATTCAATGGGTAATTTCAACCATTTTTGTATTTCATTGCTTTAAGTGATATATGAATTTAAATCCTTCTTACTTGTAAATGTTTAGACTTACTAGGTTTACTGATACCCATCTTTGATTACAGCACACATGCACCATGGCATCATTTTTAAAAGTTTATGCAATGTCACAACATTTATTTCCATCCACAGTCACATTTCAGAATTTCTTATATCAATGATGGGAGAGTCGAACCGCCGTGTAAAGTCTCTTCATCTCAAAGATTCTCAGTGGTGACTCTGACTCTGTGGTGGCTCACCCATGTGTGAAAATGATGTCTTATGCTCCCTGAACCACTCTTTCCCAATTTAAGTGTGATGAATCCTGGCATTGTCATCTTGGAATATGCCTATTCCATCAGAGAAGAAACAAATCCATTGATGGGAAAACTGGTCATTCAGCCAAGTCTGATTATTGGGCACATAATGTCGCCTAAACCTAGACTTAAACCTCTTATCATAATACTGCCCGTACTGACTTGTACAATAGGCACTAGGCATGATCACTTCATTTGTGATCAACCATCACTCTGGAGCAGGGTAGATCTGGACTCATCAAGGCATGTAACCTTTGTCCAATGCTCCACAGTCTATCCCTAGCAAACTGAAGCATTGTTTTCTGATTAGCCTCACTGATAAGTGGTTTTATTAAGGCTACACAGCTGTTTAGTCCCAATCCCTTCAGTTTGCTTTACACTGTGTGTGGAAATGCTCTTACTTTTATTATTAAACCTAGAGTTCTACTGTTTTTTTTATTTTGAAAATTTGATTTTGACAAACATTTAAGTGATCTCCCACTACAATTGTTTTATTTATAATTATTATAATTACTTTATTTCAATTTGTATTTTTTAGT
The DNA here is from genome assembly GCA_030522415.1 of Channallabes apus. Lineage (NCBI taxonomy): Eukaryota > Metazoa > Chordata > Actinopteri > Siluriformes > Clariidae > Channallabes > Channallabes apus. Next base: position 56,029,513 of record CM060104.1, read on the forward strand.
AATTTTAGTCAATTTTAGTAGTTTCAGTAAAATTTTATTTTTAACCATTCTGAAACATCATCTTGAATAACATGTTTGTTTAAGAAATGATCAACATGAATGAGGTTTTGGGCTCCTGTGATATCACACTGTAACTAGAAATCAAGAATGATGTTTGTCAACCACAGAACTGGAAACCTCATGCCTTCCAACAATGTGGGGTTCTCAACACTGATGCCTTTGAATTGTGATTAAATGTATTTTTCCTTACTTTTTAATCTTTTGCAACTGAAGTTGTTAATGCCCCCATACACTAAATACACAGTTTTACTGTTGAAACTAGGCATTTTCTTCCTGTCTGTACAGAGTTTTGTATGTTATTCTGTGGAACCAGGGATTCCACAAAATATATATTTTTTCATTATTTTTTAAAAATGTTCTCGTCCCATGCCTGGATGAAACCAGGAGGGTTATGTCAGGAAGAACATCCAATATGAAACCAGTGGCAAATCAAATGTACAGATCATAAACGCCCCTCTGCGGTGGCCACCTAATGAGAGCAGCTGAAAGAAAAACAACATATTAAAACTGTTTCAATTTGTCTTTTGATTATTAGCAGTTCTAGCTTTCTGAAAGGACTTCACTTTGAGCCTTTCGTAAAAGGGAAACCTGCTGTAGGGTTCTACAAAAGACCTTCATGTGGTCCTCTTGCAGACAAACTGAAGAAACCATTAAGAAATTTTCCAAGAGTGTACATACAAGACAAATAACAAATAAAGGCTAAACAGAGTTAAAGGATTCATGTGGTTTAACTGTTCAAGAAGCAAACAAAGTCCAATGCAAACAACTGATCCAAAACCAATTAAATGTCCAATTAAATGTGCTGCAGTCAGTCGCAATTACTTCAGACAAACAAAGATCAGGAGTAATATAAAGACAAAATACAGAAAAAATAATTCCAGATCCTAAACACAGGAGATACATGCAATCCGCTTTGAAACGAGATCCAGATTGACTAAGTGATAAGCAAGACTTCACAAAGAGAGCAGTTTTTAAATAGACAGAGAGCAGATGAGCTACAGATAAACCTGTTTAGTTACCATAAACAAGGTTCTTTTAACTGAGACCCCTAATGGACTGGGAATAACTGCTGTGAGCTGGTGTAACACCGGAGATTGTAGTGAAGCAGTCAGACCTCCTGTCATCTTTACAATCCTCACATCTGCAGCATTCTGACCACTCCGACTTTCATTCATGGATAAAAGGAAAGAGCAAAAGCAGTAGACTCTGCCATTTAAGAAGTGTCTGTTCATCACCCACACACAACATCCCCGATACAAACGACACAATGAAGGCTTTTTCATTTCAGTTCCTCACAGATGCACGAGATCTTGAAATTGTAAAGTTATCTCTGATTCGAGTTAATATTATTAAGACATTATTCACATTTGACTAAATATATGTGCTTCAGTGTTCACTTTATTTTCACCTCATGCTTGCATGGATGCCTTACAAAATCAGAAGAATATTAATTAAAAGTATTTTTTTAAATCTAAGTTAAAATGCTTATGTATTTTGAATTGAAGATTTTATATATATTATCGTCAAGTCCAAAATACATGAGTGTATATTGTTAAACAGCTAAAAGTCCCATCATACACACAATCTGAACATTTCTTTTCATTATTTGTATATTGAACCAAACTGATTGCAGCCTGCTAACTACTTTCATTCATTCATGTTGGTTTTTGTTCTCGTGGGAATTGTGCAGGGATCAGATGTAACCTGTGGTCAATGCACATTTGTAGGCCCAATGTGTGTAATCAATCTTGACACAAATGGAAAACAGAGCTGAAGAGTAACTCCTACATCGTCCATCACATGTGCAGGACCATAAAGTGTACAAACACAGCATAGAAAGTGTAAAGTGTACCAACAGATTATAAACATTAGGTTTTTTTTTTTTTTTTTTTTTTGGTGTGCGTGTGTGCTGTACATTTTAAGACCAGTCAAATAATGCAGGATGTATATAAAATATATCGAAGCAATATCTAATCTATCTTCTGCATGTGTACTGTAGGTGTAATTATGACAATAAGATTCTGAGATTCTGAATTATGCATGTACTGTAGAAATTTTTTTTACAATTTAACATGTTACATTTCGGTATAATCTATCAAAAGCTTTGCTACTTGCAAAATAATTTTTTAAAGACTTTATTTATTTCAAGTATAATTTTTTTAAAATGTAGTTTTGTTCATAATTTCTCCATTACATCATTTTTTGAATATTTATTTATTTAGTTATTTATTTATATATATTTATTTTGCAGCTTGAGCCCTAGTCCTCACTATGAGATCACTATTTATTCTCATACAGTACGTATCATCAAAAGGAAAAGCAATGTATATGCTTCTCAAATGCATCATCCACTCACACACATGGAATATCATGGATGCATACAGTATCATGTATACACTACATGCATTCTTACTCTGTGGGATTCATGCTGTTTTTCAGGTGCATATAAATAACTGAGATTAGATTCATTCATCATGATGTGTGGTGCAGTGATTGAAAACATGCAACATCCATCTCCTGAATAAAGGAAGTCCCCATTTACAGCACAGTTATCTATTATATACACTTAATACCTCCTAATCTCTTTTACAGTGTCTATTAGTGTCTTTTATTTAGGATTAAAAGCAGGATTGTGGATCTATGAGCTGGAAGAGGATGTTGAGGCAAAGAACAAATGTTAGTGCTGGAAGTGTGGAGCATACATGAGGCGGAGTAGTGCCACTTAACCTTCACTATCTGAACAGTCTCTTATGGGAATCAGCTATATAAAATTTTGTACTGTACAATATCCTTTAAAAGAACCCATGTATGACGAAAAATATATATAACTAATTGTCAAATTTAGTCACTTTTATTTTACATTTTTATTATTACAGATATTACAGATGTGTCCAAGAATACCTTTAACAGCTGTTTAATTTGTCAGATTGATACAGTAGATAGATAGATCATTTTGATCACATGGTGTAAAGGTTATTATATTTTTCATGCATTACCTGATCATATCTTATAATGTCTTGTTTATCCATAGAGAAGTGTCTGACTGATGATGTACAGCTACAAACTGACCCACGTATACATTTGTTCAGATTTTCTCCTGAATGCTGAGCGTCGGCCTCACAGGAACAAATCAATAAGGACAAAGATGTCCGCAAGCACTGTGCCTGTCTTTCTTCTGAAAAGAGGAGACACAGAAGTAAACAAAACATCAAGAAGTAACAATTGATTCAGAACAGCACTGTTTATTGCCTCTGCAAAGCTTCTTTTTTTTTCCACAAACACAAGCATCAAAAAATCCTAGAGGTCCACATATCAGTCTTAGGCTGTTTCTGACAAGCAGATGTGATGTGGCATGATAAAGGAAGAAAGACGAAGGGTGTATCAATAAAAAAAAAACGTAAACACGAAGAACATGACCCTGCACACAGAATCAAGGTAAAAAAGCAACATGAGAGGGCAGATTTAAACTTAGGCCTCTGCACTTTAAAGTTCAAACTAGCCACACAGTGCACTGAAGACAAAAAAACTGTAAATAACAGTTAATTTCATTTTTTACTTCTTTTGTACAACCATAATGCATGTAAAGGTGTAATACAATGGCTTGCACTGAATACAGACAGACATATACTGTATCAGTATCCAGCAATCTGTATCTGTTTAGCACTTCAAATATTCCTGTGTGTATCTGTTTTGGGCATGGCCTGAACCCATTTTCAGACACAAATATCAGCGCTGTCAGCATGTAGCATGGTTTGTGAATTCTGCCTCTGACAGTTCCTCAGCCTTAGCCAAAGATGTGCATGGAACTGGGCTTTTTTTATTTTAGATCCAATTCAGGTAGTTGTTTCTAGTTCCCTAGTAGCCTATTTTAAACACCACAACCCTGACAAACGCAGCTACAAATAACTGTATATGTGACTTTATTTAAAACCTTCTGGATGTTTTGTTTTGATTAGGATCAGTAGTCTGCATGAGATGTACAGTACTGTCAACTTTTCTGACAAATTTTAATATCCCTAAAAACAATAAACATTATTTGTATAATTCGAATTATGCACTTAGTTACAATTAAAGAGATATGTTTGAGAGATAATTACAGAAAAGAATAAATATGAAGCAGGCTACAAGATCACTGATAATGTACTGTATTTTAAAAATATTTGGACCACAAAAAATATATAGGAAGTCCGGTTTCCTACCACAGTTCAAAGATTTGACTAATTGGCATTTCCAAATTGGTCATTTGTGAGTAAGTGTGTGTAAACATGCCATGCGATGGGTTGGCACCCTGTCCTGGCTGTATCCCGCCTCATGCCCCAAGTTTCCTGCGATGGGCTCCAGGCGCCATATGACTGTCTACAGAATAGATAGATAGATAGATAGATAGATAGATAGATTTATTGATTCATTGATTGAGTGAGTGAGTGAGTGAGTGAGTGAGTGAGACAAAACAATTACATCATATCAGAAGTTAAAGACTGCAGCAAGACAAAATATACATTGGCCAGTCATTTTAAAGGCATTTTAACAAAAGGCATATACAGTACTGAACAAAAAACATGCTGAAAGCTGGTCGAAGACTGAAGAAGAGCTTTGGTTCTTGTCTCTAGTAAATAAATTAATAAATATTTATACTAATGAAATAATCGTATTTTAATTCACATGAAATTTGTGAGACAAGCAGGACTTCCATGCATACTCTTCTATCCACGAAAGTTAATCTAGGTATTATGTATCCAGTCGGTCTATCTCACGTCAATCAGCCTTTTTTCTGGAACTCATCTAAGTTTTTTTTCCCATTCTAACCTCTATTTCTTGCTATTTCCCACTTAGCCCTATCCTACTGTTTAAGAATTTCTGAAAGAATTTGACTCCATGTAGACATTGATAAAGGGTAATACAGTCTCATACTAACATACAGTAGGGTTGCAGTAAATGCTTCCAAAAATGCTGGTATCAACTTAGCTTTGCTCAACTGTTGTGTAAATTTCTCAGTAATCCCTGTTGCACGGTTCTACAGTATTGGGCAAGCATTAAGTCTAGGTTTTCTGGCAACTGTTTATGGTAAAAAAATAAATAAATAAATAAAGACATCAAATGCAGATACAACTCCAACATTTTTTGTCTCAATTTTCAAAACTGAACTAGACTATGTCTGCAATTTACATAACTTTCTGTCTGAGCAGAGCGGTTTGACTGTGGCATCAAAAACAGGACTGAAAATGTGCTGTGGTCTGTGGCTATCAACTGTGGCAGGTATGACACTAGTGTAGTGGTTAATAAATCATGACCTGGTCAAGGGGGAAGTAGATCAAGCAGAAGAGGGAGTAAGAAAGAAGAGAAAAATGGGGGGGGGGAAGAGAAGGAGAGAACGAAGCGGAGGTGATCATAATGAGTGGCTTCCTACTGTCACTTCATCCAGTTATCGCCTCAAGCTGTCAGTACTTCCTGGGAGACTCAACACTTTTTAAGCTCAAAAAAGTTTAGAGAGTCTACATGTGTATTTGAAAGCTAAGGCAGAGACAGGGCAAGAATCCCACTGAGACTCTGTGTACTTTGGTAATGAGATGAGTGATATTGTCACCGCTGGCCCAAACCTTGTGGATGACAGGACGACTTTGAGTGGAGAGAAAAAAAGAGGAACAGTTTGACAGCAGAATGGTAATTCCGAGCTGATGACTTATAATACATTTATATTACAGGTACAGCTTCTTACAACATTATCATATTATTTGACTTTTAAGTAAACACTATACACATATTCACATCCACAACATATTCATGTGTCATAAAAATATGAAAGTTCATACTTAAAAAAAAAAGCAAAACATATATATACTGTATATATATATATATATATATATATATATATATATATATATATTTTTTTTTTTTTTTAATTAATTTTTCATTTAGAAAACATGGGGTGGGGGAGGACATGCTTAATTTGACAAAAGTTGAACATTGGAGATTTAAATATAACCTTGAAAACTGCAAAAAAGTGTACAGTACCATTGTTGGGTTCATGTGTCCACAATATGCCCCCTTCCATTGGTGAGCCAATGACCTGTGGATTTATTGCAGCAAAGCAAATATTTAAAGCCCTGTTTTATTACCTTAAATAGTAAATAGCAGGGCGGTGTGTGTGTGTGTGTGTGTGTGTGTCCTGCGATGAATTGGCACCCTGTTCAGGGTGTACCCTGCCTCGTGCCCTAAGCCTCCTGGAATAGGCTCCAGGTCCCCGCGACCCTGAATACAGGATAAAGCGGTATAGGAGATGAGAGAGAGAGTAAGCAAATAACAGCTGCATTTCAATTCATTTTTATTAATAGTCAATAATTATTAGCTTTTTGTAAAGGAATGCACAAACTGAGGAATAGAAAGAAATAGGGAGAATAAAAGGAATACAGTGATGAATGAAAGGGTGAATAGAGTGGGGGGATGGAGCGCTCAGGTTAGTGTAGGTTTTGAGTTTGAGGTGAGTGTGTGTGACTGCAGTGGCCCAGCCGTGGCGCTAATGATGCTGGTATGTTGTGAGCTAACTATCCTCACTGTGCTGTGAGCCCTCAGGCTAATGCCACATCTCTCCGTCAAGGCCTTCCTTCATCCCAATTTACTCAACCTTTCCAAAGACACACACACACACACACCAAAAAAGAGTAATAATTCATATTGTATTGAGTTTGTAGCTCACAATGGAGCCTCCATAGACAGGTACTAGAGCTCAGCGACATTTTCAAACTACTTCATCAGGCCTTAAAGGGGCTGCCAGAAAATAAAGAACTCCCCCTTTATCTGCTATGCGGTAATGAATACTTGATATGACTGTTGTCTGTGTAATAAGACCTCAGTTCACATTTGAAGCATTCCGTTGTGACCACTGATATAATCCTGGTGGAGTTCTGACTCAGTCGGTGAGAGGAATTATGGATGTAAGTAGCAATGTCTCATGAAATCTAAAATAAATCAAAATAACAGTGAAAATTTGTGGTACGGTAAAAATCTATTATTTCAAAATTAAACATTCAAACAAATACAGCAATTTAGCATTAGAGCTTTATTTAATTTCACCCAGCACAACCTCAGCAGTCTGATTATAATCTGATGATTATTTGTTACCTTCAAATGTCATCTTATTGTGCAGTTACGGATGGTAATACATATTATTTAGTAATAAGGAAATTATATATAGGAGTGAGAAATGTGTGTTTGGAAATGCTAACAGGTTCAGTGTGTTTTAAAAAGTAGTAAAATGTACCTTAAATAAATCTTTCCTATCGACATTTCTAAGATTACCGCTTTATTGCGCACCAACAGGAAGCCATGCTAATACAAATGACCTGATCGCTATGTAGGGAAAGGGATCCTTTTGCCTTAATGAAGATGCTGTCACTGGAATTTGATCGGACATACTGGGTTTGATCTCTCACTTAGACCAGATTGATTTTCCTTTTACCACCCGCTCCAGCTCCCTGCTTTAGATAGGGAGGCGAAAATGAACCTCTTTGATTTTATCTGCAAAATTAAAGAAGACTGAATTGAGCGAGAGCGCCGTACCAGGTCTGCATGGAGGATGTCTCTGATGTGTTGCTTATTCATGTGAGTGTCAACAAAGAGGGAAACGGCAGCCTGGTAACAGTTAGATGAGTGCCAATCACATACTTCAAACCTACTCGGCTCATGGTAACCCCACCAGGCACGGGGCTGGGTGCTTTCTGTCCTGCGGGCAAGACGAGCTAATCAGACTTTCTGAGGGTGTATAGAGAAAAAATACAAGACAGATTTTCAAGAAATTATAGCTTGTGGATGTCATTAGAGTTGTTCAGATTGTAGTTTCAATCACGGTTGCCTCCCTAAACTGATGTGACTACATTCATTTTGGTAAATGTACCATGGTTAAGTTTCTTCCAAAGGTCCGGGGTATCAGAGAGGGGGAAAGAAGATACAGGATGCAATTTAACATTTAACAATGTCCCTTTTGGTTGTTCCCTTAGAGACAGAGCAGCTAACAAATCGTTTGTGTAATTGAGTCCATATGCATGCTACCTTGTGAGGGTGATACAGGCTGCACTGTCCCTGGCAGGGCCTTATCTGGAAGTATAGCTTAGTTAGCTGACGATACAGCCATTCTTCTTACATACATACAGTATGACTGGAGCTATAGACTATGTCTCTGAGACCTCAGTTTGGGACTCAGCCAAAGGTCTCAGGGGTTTGAAAGAGAGATGGTTGGTAGAGTTGCTCCTAGTAGCCTGTTGTCAAGTTGAAGATATGTGTGCAATTTTATATGGAAATCAGAGTGAATTGAGGAGCTATATTGTTTTCAGGCAGCTAGTAAGATCGATAGATCTTTATAACTTGAGGATAGGCCAGATTTCTACTGTTTGAAAAATGCCTTTTAAAATGCTGGCCCCAAATGTAACATTACAGCTCTCAGCCTGAGGACGATGAAAATGTTTCTTCCTACAGACACTCACCTTGCTAAGCTAAGTTTTATATCATTTGGCTTGTTTAACAGTTTCTGCTGTGTAAGTTAAATGCCCAAAAGTACAATAACAGGCTGGAAACAGGCACAGATACAACACCCAAAAATTAGAATGTTAGAACAGCAGCGAGAGAGATTAGTGCTGACGGCTCCTGTGTAGCTTTGTAAAAGTGATCACAGCTTGTTATACCGCATGAGTAGGAGGACTTTTGTCACCAGGATAAATCAAAAGGAGGGAACAGAACATGGAAGAGGATGGCTAGACGAAGAGTCACTCAAACTACATCAAACTGCAACTAATGAGCAAATGTAAGCTGCAAGTTTTTCAACGCGATAACAAAACAATAAATACGGTATGGATGCAAACTGCAATTACTGAGACTCAAAAAATTATTGCCAACAGGTGGTTCAACAACACACGTGAATTGACTCAGTAGATATTATACTGTAGTCTTTACCAATCTTTTCCAATCATATAAAATTTATGATAAATTTAGACTGAGGGATCATGTTTCGAAAGAAAGAGAAACTAGCAGAAGTCCAGTCATGTGGCAAAAGCTTTGGATTAGTTTGCTATACTTGTTTAATTGTCAATTTAGAACCACAGACTATAAATGAGGATTGTACCAGATAGATTCATAGTACTTAAACAATATCACAAGAGCTCTAATTCTATTCCAAAGAATATGCAAACAAACAAACAAAATAAATAAATACATGCACACAAGAACATGCATACACACGCATGCACATACACACAGCACACATGATGTGCCTAAATATTCTCTGTGCTTAGACAGTGTTTAAGTTTTCAGCCAAATGCCTTATGTCACGTATATCTGTTAGAAACATGCAACGGTTGTTAACATGTTCTGTAGAGAGGAAGTTTCATGAATATTCATCCGAACACTGACCTAGGAAGTGCAATGCACACTGGGTTGTCTCATATGTCATGAGAAAAAAGAGATGTAAGAGACAGAGAAATGGGAAAGTTCACACAGAAAACCCTTACAGTTATCAATCATGTGATTTGCTTTACGTAGGTTTATTTACATATCTTGAGCAGTCATTCTTTAACAGAAATTTAAACATATAAAAAATATTAATTACAGTAATTAATTATAATGCACCAATAGTGAAACCTCACTGACTAAATAAAACATTAACTTGCACAAATGAAAGAAAGCAAACAATCTACCAAATATAATGTAATCATCCAACAAATGTACATATTTTAGACTGCTTTTAACTCAAGATGTCAAATTTCCTCATATGTTCCTAACAGTATATTGGCATTTCACCATGTAAAATGATAGCTGAAGGAGTATACAGCTCTTCAGGAGGAGATAGAGAGGCCAGGGTTAACTAGAACATATCCTCTGTGATGATAATGTAGATTCACCACTGAACTGAAGAGGGCTTGTGGAAAATTAATTTGGCTGTTCAACAGCTTCTTTCCCTTGAGCATGAGTCAATAACTTATTCCCTGGAGTCATGTAGCTGTATTTTACATCTGTCAGTCATGTGTAGAGTCTGAAGTGGGGCGGGCGTTATTGACCACTTATAGGGCTTAATGGGCCCCCCAGGCCAAACCCATCTCTCTCTCTCTCTCTCTCTCTCTCTCATATGCACACCAAGGATGTATCTAGTAATGAGAGAAGGAAAGAGAACAAGAAAGAAATTAGACTTAAAAAAATAATAATAAGTACACATGATAGGAGAATATTAACATGAATATTAGTTTGGTAATGAAATTACGCGGTCTGTGTCCTTTTGCTTATAGACACAATGTAAAAGTATTGTTTGTTAAAAAATTATAATTTAAATAACTGATGAGTGTCCTAAAACACAACTGATGAACAAAAAAGAAATTATTAAATACATATACATTTTTGCCCTATATTTAATTTAATTATACACCTTAATCAGACCTCATCTGGAATAAATTTTATTTGTGATGTGTTACACCTAATTTTATATTCATTCATTCATTCATTTTCTGTACCGCTTTATCCTTATATACAGGGTCGCGGGGGACCTGGAGCCTATCCCAGGAAACTTAGGGCACAAGGCGGGGTACACCCTGGACAGCGTGCCAATCCATCGCAGGGCACACACACATACTCACATACACACACTCATTCACACACTACGGGCAATTTGTAATGTCAATTAACCTAACCTACATGTCTTTGGACTGTGGGAGGAAACCGGAGTACCCGGCGGAAACCCACCAAGCACGGGGAGAACATGCAAACTCCATGCACACAGAGACGGGAATCGAGCCTGGCCGGGGAATCGAACCCGGACCCTGGCGGTGCAAGGCGACAGTGCTAACCACTACACCACCGTGCCGCCTTAATTTTATATTAAATATTAAATAATATTACATTTATTTACATGATTATTTAGGCAGCAAGGTGAAGTAATGATTAGTACTTTAGCCTAGCACCTCCAGGGTTGAGGGTTTCATTCCTGCCAAAGGTTGTATGCTTGGTGGGTTTCCTCTGGTACTCTGGTTTCCTCCAACAGTCCAATGACATGCAGATTAGAATAATTGACATTTCCAAATTTCCTGTAGTGTGCAAGTGTGCATGTGTACCATGTAATGGATTGACACCCTTTCTTGGGTGTACCCTGCCTCGTGCCCCAAGTCAACTGAGATATCCTACAGGAAAAAAGCGATATGAAGAATGAGTGAGTGAAAGACTATCTTATAAACTTGAATAAATAATGGCAATGAACTAATTCATTTACATTGATTATTTGTTGAATAAAGGCATGTTTAATACCTGATGGAGTGAGAGGCATTTTAGCCAAAGGGTTTAAATTGCAGAACAGTTTTATGGCATTTAATGAGATTTATTCTATGTAATTTATGTATGTACTCCATATTTTAATTGTAGCTATGCCGCTAATCCCTTGAACACCATATGCTTTCTGTTATATTTTGGATTAACCTACTATATTTAATTTTTTTTAATGGGATCTACTATTAAAAAAGTTTTCTAATTTGCAAAATATAAAGTCATATGAATTTAGTTATGTAATAATTGTGTCCATCTGGGCATCACATCAAGAACAAATTGCTAGTAAATATTTTTTCTTCTTTTTCTTTCTTCTAATTCAGGTGTTCACCCACAGAAGTCCAGGAGTAGAATAAAAAACTTACCTAATTTGCACAGGGTGTTCTTGCTCATCTGTTTCATACAACCAATTTCTACTATAACGCATTGTCAAACAATTCAAAATATGCATGTATGACACTACAGCTGCTCTCAATATTCAAATGCAGTGTGGCTCATAAAGCAGGGTGTCCCTGCACGCCACGCTCCATCCATCAGCTCAGCTCAGCATTACCTGTCACCACACACCAGCACCAGTGATAAATAAATAAGTATTATTTCTGTTTCATTCGCACTGCTATGAATTATTCAGAAATCCTAAAATATATCAAATCACCTAATCATAACACATTGGTATTGGGATCATATACCGCACATGCACCTTATTCCTTGAATCAATGAATATTCATATCACTTTCTGCAACACACACATGGACCAGTGGGGATCACAGGTGAGAAATGAAGCGTATTTAACAGAAATGAGCAGAGTGTCTGGGGGAATGAGTGCAGATCCCAGTGTATAGTCACGCCCAGTACCCCTCAGATGGAGATGAATTGTAGGAGCACTGGCTGATGGATAGAAATACAAACTTTGACAAGCTTTAGATTCAAAGAATGACAATAGAACAAGCTCAAGCAAATCAATGGTAAGGAAAGCAAGTAGGGTCAACTCTTAGGTACACATGATCAGCACAACAGCCAAATGATGCCATCCATCAGAATGGACAATGCAATTTGCCCTCCATTTCCTCATCAATCAAACTTGATGTGTGTGAATCAGTGTCTCTGTGGGTGCATTTGTGCTTGCTGGATGTTTCACAGGAGAGATGGAAAGAAATGGAAGTGTTGTACTGTACATGCACATGAAGTTTTGTATAGGTTATACTGTAAATGCAGGTGACAATATTTCACTCCATTAGATATCATTGTTCTGCAAAGATTTATTCATTCCAGAATAATAAATAAGATTAATCTAATCACTCTACACATGCACACAATTTTAGATAACGATTATGAGCCTTTCTAATGATTAAACACATCTGTATGTGATTTCAGTGGCAATATACAGTATAGCTGTGTGACAGTTAACATTTAATTTTATGATCATTTCAATTTCATTTTTTATGCAGACATTTTGTTAAAAAAAAAAATTGAGAACAGTGCAATTGTTCATGATATCCAGCTAAGATGAATGGATAATTAATATAATGTTCTCATGAATCCCATGCATTTTGCTATGAAACTAATATCAAAATATATTTAATTTACTACCAGTCCATCTATTTCTAAAACACTAAACCAATAGAACAATACAAGTGAAGATTCATATACGGTATAAACATGTTTGAAAATGAAGTATTGTTGGACAATTACACCATAACCTTTGCATCCACTTCCGAAAATGAATTGTCTTTGCGACTCATGCCATCGCTTACATTTGACCTGACTCAGATGATTGAGTGATAATTAGCATGTGTCACAACATACAGCCCACACATTTGTCGAAGATTTCAGGGTTGTATGCTTGAACAAACAGCATACTTATCTTCCCTATGGACATCCCGCTGAGCATACACACAAGACAATGACCTGTCAATCATGCTGTAATGACTGCATAAGCCATGCCCGAGCAGAGATGAATCCATTGTCACAACTACATTAATCTTAATGCTAGCATTCCTCAGGCTGCCATAACCATGTATATGTTTACCAATGCAATCAACAAAACACTAGAACTCAGGCCTTTTCAGCGGCTCACTCTGAATATAAAAGGGGTGCAATAGAGATGGTGCAATAAAACAGAAACACTACGCATGAGGAACTATCAGTCAGTATCAGCAAACATTTCTTATTCATGTATGAGCCAAAGATGGAAAAGTAGAAGTGGTGGATTGCTAGAATCAGAGGCCACGCGTGCACACACACACATACAAGTATAAGTGCACACACATACACACACTTTCTTCAGCTGCCTAAAGGAACAGGTGTGTGTACTCCCACTCAGAGGTCATGCTGTTTCAGTAGAGCTTTTTGATACGAAAGGTTTCCAATCCATCTCTTCACTTACAATTCTGCTCCAAGGCAGCCCCCCAACCCCTGACCCAACACACACACACACACACACAAACTTTTCTATGTTCTTTGGGTTGGTGACAGCTTTGACTTATAAAAGTATATATATAAAGTCTTACAAAGAAGGTAATCTCTGATTCCTTGAAGTACAGTATATGAAAGTATATGAGTTTTAGTCTTTTCTCACATACCTCTAGTAACAATCAGGATAAAATCAGGATTGTGTTTTTAATTTTTTGAGCTCAGGTTGGCTACATTTTTTTAAGATAAATATATTCAGACTTATTTCACAACTAAATGGTACATAAGTAAAATAATATCTTTTGTCCTTTACTAATGAAGAAAGTCCAACATGCAGCAGAGGCATATACTGTACAGCAGTTCCAAGTACATTTAGCCAATATTAGAGCAGTAAATTCCCAGTTCACAAAAACGGTTTGCTTTTTCCTCTGTTGATTTACATGCACACAAATGAAACCAAATTGCTGTCGAGAGCAGGATCCTCACCCTCTTAGCTGCACTTTCTTTTTTTTAACCAAACAGGTTCACTGCTTTGTGGCAAAGTAAAGATTCGCCAGTATAAAGACAAATAACCAGATTTAGACATTTCCAATCCTGTGACACTATGATTGACTCAGTCACTGTAGTCCGTGTTTGGGAGCCACCCATTCTTCTTCCACAAGCACACAAGAACAATTTTGCTTCTCTCTTCAGGAGGTCAGAATGTCAACATTTCCTTACCAGGACAACTGGTGCAAGGCAGAGGGTAAGTTTGGAGATCAACTAGCTGTGCCATGAAGTGCTCTGGTGATTGGTGTGGGAGCTGCAGGTGAAGAGGATGAGGAAGCTGTGGGTGTGTTGAATGAGGAGCTATCAGAGGTGATGGAAATCAGAGGTGAGGTGTTCAGGGTGAATAGATTCAGTGTGGAAGATTCAGTCTGTCATTTCCTACCACAGTGATGGGTATGTGACACAGTGAAGACTTAAACGTGACAGAGAGAGAGAGAGAGAGAGAGAGAGAGAGAGAGAGAGAAATTAGAGACATGCCACATCATGGAAACAGAACAGCCTACTGTAGGTGTGATGCTGACTGAAGTTAGTGTTACCCAATATAAAGACTTTTACACCATCATTTCACCAAAATATTAACAGATAACAGATGATTTACTCTCTTTTGGTGGTGTTCAGATTGCTATATGCTTATGTTATGCATCCTAAAAAAATTATTAATATTCCAACTCTCAGTGTTGTGACCTGAAAATTACGAGCAGACAGAAAGAAAATTTAGGTGTGTTATAGTTTTAAAAAAATCCTTCATTGCATTTTTCCTCTGTATTTGCTTAGTAGTACATTTACGTACATTAACTTATTAATTTCTTCTTTTTAAGTAGCATTTCTTTTTTCCTCTCTTGATATTTGTCAATATGGGCTTGACCTCTACAGGCAGACTCTTTCCTGTGATGTTGAACCTGGCAATAGCCTTGAAAAGTGAGCTTTAAATTAAACTAGGGAGAACATAGATTGTTGTATAATTCATCTGGATCCCCCACTGAGATTCCTCAATGCAGCCATGTTACTGTCTGGATTTGAATTTCCTTTTGTTGCTGTGTTTGTGCAACACACAATGTGAATCCTGCCAGGGCCCAGTAAATTACCTCTTTAAACATTCATTTGGCTTAACCAAGAGAAGAAGGGGAAAAACCCTCTTGATTTAATATACAATGAATAAGTTAATAAAAAGGATTTTTTCCCCATGCACATATTTTTCCACTCTCATCCTTCACTCTAAAATCAGAAGCAGAAAAAAATGGGAAGAGAAGGAGAAAAATCAAGTCTCAGAGTATACTGTATGTGTGATCAGAAGTATAATAACAACAAAAAAACGAGGAAGGGGAGAGAGAGACAGAGAGAGCAAGAGGAAGGGAAGGGATATGAGCTGAGACTGATGTGCCTCACAGGGCCCCTCCTGCCTCCCAAAATATCGAGCGCGGGAGGCGCGGGAGCGTGGCAGCAGCGAGGCGGCCCCTCGCTCCCCAGAGACTCAACACCGCTATCATTAGTGAGGGAGACGGCAGGCTCGAGTGGCATACAAACTTCAGCAAAACGTCAAGAGAAAGGAGTGCACCACTGCCGAGCTGGCAAACTTCACCAAATTAATACTGCTGAAAATAAAAGGCAGGACAACTTTCAACCATCCAGAGAGAGGAGCCAGAAAGAGAAAAAGAAAGAGTGCAAGTGTGAGCGGGTGGGGGAAAAGGCAGGAGGAAGAAAGTATGAGAATCTGCTGGGTTCTCACTAGGAGATGCGTTCGTTTTGGAGATCTGTGGCTGTGCTTTTCTCTGCCTCAGCGACTCAGACAGCATTTGAAGACAAACCACACCAAAGATGGCATCCTTTCTGATGAGGTCATCAGAAGTCTAGGAGATAGAAGACAGCACTTCTCTAGAGTTAGATTCTGATAAAGATTTCAGAATCCTAAATCAAAATCCTAATTAGTGCCCAGACATCCAAAAGAAGGCATATCTCTGTCAATTTAAAACAAGTGAAACTAAGCATTATTAGGCAACACCACCTGCCCCCCCCCCCTCCAACACCCCCATTGTACCTTTCTTTTCATCTCAACCCAATCTAGTTATATACAGAACATATGGAGTTGTTAGGGCAAAGGTATGCACACTGAAAGCCACAATAAAAATCAGCCTGTTGATGGACACATTGATGAACATCTGTTCTGCCAGCTGCTCTGTTGTGCCATGCTACTGCATGCACATTAAAGTGATGAACGATGGAGTAATCATGGTGCCATATCATACTGTGTTTAAACTGCCTGTTTGTGCACTGATGCCAAAAATGGGTTTAAAAGACTCTAAGCTACAATCTGTCAGTGCCGTAATGACCCATCAGAGATAGACAAATAAACAGGCTGTAAATGAGCACTTTGGATTCTTGGTGATTCCTACAATCTGAAGAACACGCTACACAAGATCCATAAAAACACCATAGACAATCAGCTCAGTTCTTTTGCATAGACGTGACAATTAACATAGAAATACTATATTTGCACATTTATCTACAGACTCCTATAAGTGCACAATAAGCCAAATCCTTTAACTGTATATACTTATAGGTTTACACCCCAAACCTCTGTAAATGTTGCAACATGCGTTTTTACAAGAGGCAGAAATACTTTGAGTGACTATATCTGTCAACCAAACCTACAATTTCCCAAGTTTTTTTTTTTTTTTTTTAACAATTTCTCTCCAGCGTTTTAGAACTTCAAGTAGGGGAGCCAGTAGCCTTTGTGAAGATACAGCCTGGCACTAAACTGGGAGCGATTCCGTTTGCTGCATGCTGCTTTTAGAACAGAGAGAGAAGGAGAAGGGTGAAATCTCATGTAGGAGTTGTGTGACCTGAACTCCAACACATCTGCGGCCCTGCACAACTACGCTACTGAAGAAACAGAACACATCCTCTTTAGCAAATCACATGCAGGACAAGTTAGTTACATCAAGGACACTTTATCTTTTATTGCAGTCAGTGCCTGGCAGAAATAAATGCACAGGCACTATTGTGAGAGCAAAAGCATTGATTTAAGGAACAAAGCTGCTGCTTTTCAGTAATAGCGCTTTCTGCCATTTCAGTCTTTCACTGACCCATACGTTCTTAATATCATTCCCTTAGAAAAGATAAGAAGTGTTTTCCACTCAATTCTCTATTGACTTGTGCTTTTAATGCCATACGAGTAAATCTTTAAAAAGTTGGTGCATTAAATAAAACAATTAAGGCTTTTAATATTAAACACAGTAGCGTAGCTGTTGCTTTTAGGGTGCATTTACGGTTTGTTATTTTAAGAAAGAAACTCTTACCAAAGTCCCTTTTAAGATATTTGATAGACTATGAAATCAAATGTGTCTATTAACCTACACAGCACAGAAAGGGGTACACATGGCTGATTCATCCCTTCTCTGTTTTATTACAGATCTCATATTTACCCAACAGAATTAATAAACACAGACTGAAGCCAGATGTGTAGTAAAATATTGCCTGCTATTTATAGCAGGAACCTCTGCTCTTTAGATGCTACTCTTATCACAGGGACTGTTCCCCCGACTCTGTGTTTAAATATGGTCCCTTTTTCCCCCTTTTCGGCTCTTACTGAAAATACATGGGATTAAGACAATGCATTTCTTTTTAACATGAAATAATAAAATATCAAAGCACTAGATGTCTCCTTTGGATCTCTGCTGATCTTTTCCTGTTTTTCTTCTCTCTCTCTGTCTAGACTGGATAAATTTACGTGATGACATGCACAATTTCAGAAGAAATACATGCCGAACCTTGAGTAACAGCATACAGGAGAAAATACAACAAAAAAAAAAATCAAAGTCCCCTACAGCTCCATCACACTACTGTTCCTCACAAACACTAATAATCACCCTGCCTGCTTTCTTCTCTGCCGGTTAACATATTATTTGCTTTGATTGCACTGTTTAAATGATTAGCACGACAGCTCTGCAGAGACAGGAGTAGAGATGAGGAGTGTGAGAGCTCCATCCCCTGCTGTGTGCACCGCATCAGGCTGAAAGGAGATGAGCTCGCCCCTGTCACATCACGCACGTGTATGAGAACACCTGTCCATGCACACGGACACAAACAGAGTGTATTACCACACCAGGACAGGAAAGAAGCCAATCATTGCTTTCTTTTTTTTTTTTTCCAACAGCTGTGAATTCGAATCTGGGTTTGTATCAGTAATAGGCAGACCACTTTTAATCTCTTCATACGAGCTAAAGAACAGCTATGTCTCCATGGTGACAGAGGTCTGCCTGGATCTCTGGAGATGTTCGGTGTGTGAAGAGACGAGATGATCGACTGATGAAATGATTAACTATATCCCATAATCCCATTTAATACTAACTATATACGGGAAAGCAACTATCTCTCATTTCATTTAACACCCAGCTGGTGGAGAACTAATTAAAAACATGGCAGGCAAAAGCATGTTAACTCTTTGTGACAAGTAAACAATAATTCCTACTATTTAAAAAAATGCTAAAAAAAAAAAAAAAAAAGCTCCATAATTACTGTATGGTTTAAATGAAAAAGTAGTTAAATAAAACATTCCTTCAAAAGAAAGGACGTTTAACCTCAGTTGGCTGCTGAAAGTATTATTGTGCCTTTAGTGACTGCAGTGCTTCAGTCTGGTCTAATATTTCCAAATTAGATTGAAAGGTTTATTTGAATGAATTTGAACACACACGAGCGCGCGCACACAAACACCCCACGCATTTAGAGCCACAATAAACTGAAGCAGTGATTTAACTGAGGCAGCAAATGCAAATCTCATACTAGTTCACATCAGTGCTAAGTGTAGGTGGCATCATCTGAGAGACCATCAGCTTATAGATTCTGTCTCCTCACCGGCGTCTCTGCAGAACCAGAGGCTTTTTATAAAGACACTCAAGTAGGTTTTCATTGTAATGATGTGTATTTCTGCTTTAACACTGCCTGGATGTAAACTGGCACGTATTATTAAGTAACTGTAAAGAGGAAAATGTGAAAAATATATAAATGTGAAAATGTCACCACACGGATTTTTTTTTTTTTTTTTGTAGATCCTACACTTTGAAAAGAAATGCAATGCGTTCAGCACATTAAGTCTACAGCTGAGGAGAAAAATGAACGATGTTCTCTTGCAATTATTTCTACGTGACAAAAAAAAAAACGACGTGTAAGATATTAACGAGCTAAAGAATTTAGAAAACGAAAACGGGTGAATTTAGTATACAATAATAATAATAATAATAATAATAATAATAGACGATTAATGTTTACACCATAACGATTATATTTGGCAGTTTATCATTTGTTTTTGTTTTATAACTCGGCTTTGCGCAATGTTTCACATTTACATTACTGCTAATATTATTACTACCACTATTATTATTATTATTATTATTATTATAGTCTACTCTAAATATTATGTATAGGCTCAATTGAATTATATTTTCATGCAAAATAAAAATATCAGTGTGCTCATTTGTAAACGTTTAAATAAAAACGGAATGACTATTTTTACAGTAAAATTAGCACTTAATTGTAGTATAAATGTAACGCAGCATCTTATTTTATTCTCTGTTTAAATTCCGCTTCTCTCTAATCGCTGCTTTATACAGATTAAACTGCGCGGTCCCGTGTTTTATTATCTAATGTTAGAAATAACGTTTCCTTCTCTAGCCCAGTGGACATACATACTTTATTTTTCCCTTCTTCCTGAAAACATTAAACCTGATTTTGGATCATTGCCCTAGTCTCTAACCTCATATAAAAGGACTCTTCTGAGAATATTGCTTACCGATTTATCCAATCTGCTCCTAAAGGCCAGAAACATACACAGACACATCTGGCGGCATAAAACAGTCGGAGATATATTTTAAGAGTATTTGCTGTAGATATTGTTTATGCTTTTAGGCCTTGATCGCTTGAAAGGCCTTCTTGTCTTCCATATGCTTGAGTGTTTCACAGAAACGTCCTTATCGATCTGGTCGATGAAAGAGCCTGGCGTGTTTTTAACCGTGTCTTTACCGCCACCTGGTGGTCAAAGTCCAGAACTATTTTTTAGGAAGAAACTGATCCTCTCCATGACACGTCCTTAGTTTGAAATCTCTTTACGAAGAACATTTATTATTACAGTTCTGTCATATTTGAACATTTGTGGGCTGTGATTATTTAAAAAACGAAATAAAATATTCAAAGATGAAGAATATACAATAGAGAAGCTGACACAAAAGTTTCCCTTTTGTTCATGTTTTTTTAAATACTAGACACATCAGTCTGCTCCAATATTTCTTTTCACAAAAAAGGCGCAAATAAAACCACACATTTTCACAGCTGATTTCCGAGACATCACAATGATGTTCCTGCGTTTTTCCAGCTCCATTATTCACTGGGCATTTAAATCTGAGGGGGAAAAGCTGCAGCAACCCGAGTCTGAGTCTGGCCCACAGTGTGTAGAGAGATAGACAAAACACCGCTTGCTCTGCTTTTTCTCGCCTTGAAAGCCAAATGAAACAAAGATAAAATGAAAGTGTTGTTTTCCTGCCCGTTCGTTTGCCAACATCTGTCAGTGCCAGCGCTCTGCTCTCCTGTCTGTGTTTGTTTCCCATCCTTATTTGTACACATCTCATTTGCAGCGCATGATTATGGTGTGTGTTGATTACTCCTGACAGGTGCAGCATCCCCTCGCGCTTGGACCAGGACGGTGCAGCCGCGAACTGTCTGGCAGAACTGCGCGAAAATAATGACTCCCTGAGATAAGAGCGCACTTTCTGCCCTGACTCAGGACGAACAGAGCTGGACTGTCCCTCACTGAGCTACTGGGCTCGGACATTCTCTCTCTCTCTCTCTCTCTCTCTCTCTCTCTCACACACACACACACACACACACAGGAGAGGATTAAAAAAGCCCTGTCGTTCCGAGCCTCTGGCACTCGCACACTTACAGCAACTCTGGGAACAGCAGATGAAAATATGAGCAGAGAGACAGAGAAAAAGAATCAGGAATAGAAAGAAGTGTAGAAGAGACAAAAATGCGTTGAAGTGAATCCTCTCGTGATGTACTGAACTTCCGAGAGACAGAATGCACTGAGCTTGCTACTTCCAATTCTGACTCACAGACATGGCATAGCTGAATGAGTTGAAACCAATTACAGGCAATCCATCTGTGTTTCAGCCACCATAAGCAAAAGATAAAATAAAATAAAATAAAAATAATACAGAAATACAGAAATCTAAAACCCAAGAATATGAGAGAACGTTTCTTCTTCTTCTTATTATTATTATTATTGTTGTTGTTGTTACTTCATTATTTTAAAACATTTGATTGTATTTATTTTATTTTATTTTTTATATACTAAAACATTTAGTTTCCGTCCAAATTACCAGTGCTTTACATGTAAGAGTTAATAAAAAAAAAGGGATTCATAATAGAACCCATTATTTTGTACTGTAATCACTGATTTTAATGAAAAATATACTAAATACCATGAATTCCCCTGATACACTGGCAAGTCAGTCTTACTGTACATCTCCTTGCACCTCCTTACCCATAGGGTTTATAAAGAACTCTACATTTCTCTAACACAAGCACAGGGTTTTTCTATAGGAGAGAGTTCTAAGTAAAGGCCTAAAAATCCCATAACTATATATAATTAAAAAAAAACTATTTCCTTAACTGTCTACCATTTCTGTTAGTTTCAATAAGTATTAAATTATTCATAGTAATTCCCAAACACAATTCACCTAAAATAATGAGTTGGGAATGTCTGATAATAAGATTTAAAACAACAGCAACACCAACAACCAAAACCTAACTTCATATCTACAAATGGGAAAATAAAAAACTTTTTACAGGTTATTAACAGATTTCCTACAAACGTCAATACACCAAACAAATGAACATCCACTAACTGAATATTTAGTTTACTACACATTATACAGAATATTTTTTATTCATCTTGTAATATTGATCTGATTTTTTGGCTTAACTGCAAGCATCATTCATATTCTCTGAAACCAAATGCATTCCTTGGCCACATCACATCACATCATCTAAATATCTTCTTAAAACATTCTCTTTGCAGCTGCAGCAATAATGTTTGTGCTCAGAGGTCAAACTTTGAACCAGAGGTGTCCTCTGCAGACTGAACCAGGCCCACCATAGTAAAGCTTTAAAGACTGTCATCCCTCTAGACACATACTCACGCTGACTTGGATAAGATCTCTATTTGCCCAGAGGCAGATGGCTCTGCACAGAGGTGTTTTGTCCAGCCTGCTGATAATAATGTTTTCTGAGGCACTTGCTACCTGTACATAGATGGCATTTACCACCTGCATCAGGAAATATCTGTACTGATATGTTTGCACAAGGTTTAATACAATGTTTAAATGGATTAAGACTGGCAGCAGTTTTCACCAATAGGGGCAATAAGCAAGTACGTGAGGTGTCAACAGCTGTGTATTGAATATTAATTCATTTTCAATTCATAAATCTATGAAACACTTCTCTTCTACTTTCTACTTTATAGGATTATAATGTATTATCTGAGGCAGAGTGAAGCACTTCCTGTCTTTGCTTAGAAACTGTTAGTTATACCTGGGCCTCAGTACAACCTTTAGACTTTTCAAACCAGTGTTGGAATTGTAAGAAACAAAATAAAATTTTTATGATATTTATTGTTCTGAATAATTTTCAACCATAAGATTTATCAGAATAAAACACTACTGACCCAAACAATAACTTATTCACTTAGAATTTTTTTTCAGGATCAAAAACAAAAAACCTTGGACGTTGACAGTTGGCTGTCACTGCCCATGTATAAATCTATCAAGCATCATGTATAAATTGTATTTTCACATGAAATAGCCAGGATTCTACTCACAATGTTGCACTTGATGTTTTTATAGAGTGGCCATAATGGGACTGTGAGTTAATCAAAGTGGTTAAAATTGGATTTTAAACAACACACACAACAGGATAATATGGCCATATACTTTTTTAGGACTAGTATAAATCCAGACACCTTTTGTGATCATGAAGAGATGCAACTGAGCTTTGAAATTGGTTTAATTATCCTCCAGTGTGGACCAGACTGTGTTTTTAGACAGGAATAATGTGCTGAAGCTAGAGGACCAACATCCACAACAAAATCTGCTACTAGACTGCATCCCAAGCATTGTACTACATACAAATGCCTGTGCTGAGGGAACATCTCGAATTTACCAAACCAGTGATAAATATCCCGCAGACAAAATGTGATAATGAATTTTGGCACAGGGCAGTAAGAGAGAAAGCAGTGAAAAGGATCATACATCATAGTAAGAGCTTGTCCAAGGAGAACTTTTTAACATACTTTTTTCATTCAGTCTGCAGTGAGAATGTGTGCACTTTGGCTGCTTTGCCAAACATCTGCAAGCTGTTGCTGAGAAGGACCTCAGAGGAAAACATTTACCTAACAGAATACTAATTCTTTCAGACCTTGTTGTCAGCACTTCGTAAATAACGGCGAGTGTATGGGGAGTGGTTTTCAGCCATGCACATGTGGAATTATTCTATTTTTCAAGCCAAGTCTGTGAGAGCCATCTCATTCCTGCTGCTCTTATCTGCACCATTTTATAAAAGCAACACAGCACACCCTCCCTTGCCATCCCTCTGCTTCTCCTTTCTCCCACTCGCTCCAGTCTGCCTCTTTCTGGTTTTAGCTGCATATCAGACAGTCACAGCATACCTCCGTTTCAACATCTTGTGTCACGGGTCTGTTGCCAGACACTATTTCACCTCATGTGAAGAAGCCAAACTTGCCTCTGAGTCGTCTGGGTGACGGCTGTCAACCTTGCATCAGGAAATAAACACAGAATTCTGAAGACTAGATGTCACAGGTGTCAGGTGGCACAGACAAAGCTTTGTAGCCAGTCACTTCCTGTTTAAAGATATGTTGTTTCAAGGAGAAAATTCAATTTGCAAAAAATAATTTAAACATTACCCAATATATAACATATACTCAGCATTTGCTTATAGCTCTTTTCACAGCACAAATACACAGTAAAAGCTCAGTCTATTTTAAAATATTAAATTAGTTTAACCATGCTACAATCTTTACTAATTTTAATATTTTTTGCTAATTTTTATATGTATTTGGGACTGTATTCCAAGATGATTAATAATTTTTTTTTCATTTGGCTTGTTATTAAGAAAAGAATGATCAAATCATTGTGTTCATCCAAAATTCAATTAAAATGTTCAATTAAATTTTATTTATATAGCACTTTTAACCATGGTCATTGTCTCAAAGCAGCCTCACAAAAACAAAAAGAAAATTTGAAAAGAAAATTTATGGAAGTGTGTGTATGAAAAATGTGCCTAGATAATAATGAGATAGTCCCTGATGAGCAAGCCAAGGGTGAAGGTGACAGTGGCAAGGAAAAACTCCTGAGAGGAAAACCTGAGATGGCAATAGGAAGAAACCTTGAGAGAACTGGTCCTTCTCTGGATGCTTTAGGATCCTCGCAGGGTTGACCTTTGTCTACTGCCTTGGGATGGGTAGAAAAATAAAGAACAAATTTAAAGAATTAGCGTAGTTGCCATTCAGGACAGATGTACTGGAGTATGAGGTTATGGGATGAATTACGTGTATGCCAGATTAAAGATGCGTCTTGAGTCTACTTTTAAACTGGGAATCTGTGTCTAAGTCCCGAACACTGTCTGGAAGTCTATTCCAAATCTTTGGAACTAAATAGGGCATATGCCCTACCTCCTTTTGTAGATTTTGAAATTCTGCTACTACTGTACCAGAAGTCCGGAGTTTTGTGATCTTAAGGAACGTGGTGAATTGTAATGTATCAGAAGACTGGCTAGATATGTGGGAGCTAAACCATTTAAAGCCTTGTATGTAAGTAATACTATTTTGTAATTAATTCTAAACTGAACAGGTAGCCAGTGGAGGGATGATAATATTGGGGTTATATGATCATATTTTCTGGATCTAGTGAGAACCCTGGCGAGTGCATTTTGGACTAACTGTAGCTTGTTTATTGAGGATGCAGGACAACCACCATGCATTACAATAGTCCATTCTGGAGGTCATGAATGCATGAACTAGCTTTTCTGCATCAGATACGGATAAGATGTTCCTAAGCTTGGCAATATTTCGAAGGTGGAAAAAGGCTGTTTTTGTGATATTGGAAATATGATTTTCAAAGGACAAGTTACTGTATAGGATAAATAGAATGGCTGTCAGTTTTTGTCAATTTCATATATACTGTACATATATGTACCGAGACAACAGAAAGGATACATCTATAAAGTAATAAATAAAAAAACTAAACAGCAAATGTATTCATTAAAATAATGAGAGCATTGTTGATCCAACTTCGATTACTTTTAAAGCCTGCTCTTATTATAAATTCTTTTGGAATAATCCAGTGATAATCATGCATGTTTTAGCATTAGGTCTACTTTTTAAAAAGTGTACCTGAATATCATAAATTTGCTAATAGCTGCTTGTGATTTCCACAGATTTACTGCCCTATTAATTTATTATTCTGTATCTTCTGAATCTGCTGTTCATTTTATATCCACATTTACTCTACATTTGGCAGATGCGCTCAGCCAGAGCAAAGCATTAGTCTCTGTATAAATACTGTATATGCTGATGCTGATTTACTGTGTCATTGATTAATCATTCTTAAATCTTAAATCTTTTAAGGAAGTAATACAGTAAGAAAAGCACATGGACAATGCAATTCTTTTTTATTATGTGTTACCAGTTGTAGAAACATTTATTTTCATTAAATGCTTGAATACTAAACATTGAATCTTAACTTGGTTGGACTGTAGTGGGAAGGTATACTTTCACAGAACAGCCCAGCAAAGGACTGCACTATTTCTTCACCAGTGTCACTGCTTTACATTTGACTTAATTATAGATTTTGTAAAAGAAAGAAAAAAAAAAAGGACTGTAAATATTTTGGCAATTACAGTTCATTACAAATGCATTTAATGCAAGAGGTAGACTTGCATTAAACATGCACTCGTGCTGTTCGGCACTGGATTTAAAAAAAAATTTCTAATGTGACCAACCTCTAATTATTGCTCTCTTTATTGTAACATTAACTGCGAATCTTTCAGTTTTTGCAAACGTATTTTTTTTTAATAGTTATTGGGATGACAATGTGAAAAACAGAGCATAATAATAGTAAGTGCCCCAGATTATTCCCTAATAATCTAGTTGCATACTTACAATACTTTCTTCTCTTCTAAATACATCGGTAATTAAGAAAAACATTAGGGTGTGACAATGGTGAAGCTGCATTGGTTGTTCAAGGACAGTACAGTAGGTTAAATACCCCTGCCGCAGTAGACCACCACACCAGATTTTGTATTGCCTCTGTGCTTTTCTTATTATATTACCACCTCAACAGCTTGATTGTACACACTTATGGTATACTTAGACAGTGACCTAGTGAACCAGTATCAGGAAATACTGAACAGTATATATTGATAGAGGCTTCAAAACATCTCTAAAACATGTCGGTCTAGATCAGGGGTACTCAAAGATAAATTTGAAAGGTCCACTTACCAAATTTCTATTCAGTCTTAGGTCCGGAAAAATTACAGTCCAATTTCAAATAGAGAACTACCCAAAAATGACATGGTAGTTCTTTTAGTGTGAAAGGTGACATCATCTTTGTGCCACCAGTTGTTTGAACTTGGGCATAAAAGGTGTGAGGACCAGGTGGAGGCACTGATGTAAATGTTCATTGGTGAGAGAGCTGCGATATGTGTTTTTCACCAGGCTCATAGCTGAAACGGCAGATTCACAAACATTATGAGAATTTGAAGGGCCATTTTCTGCAGGACAGGAAGACCTGCTGCAGTAACCATCTTTGACCAGAAGGTGAGAAGGTGACCACTTTTGATTTCTAGATTTCTAGCACATTGGTTTTCTGCTTCCCACAGGGAGCACAAATGCACATTTTTCTGTCCACTCACTCTTAAATTCGCTGTTTTCAAAATCAACTTATATCAATGGCCAGCTTTGAGCACACCATTAGGATATCAAGGACATATTATAATAAACAGAATGAGTAGCTCACCTCTTATATCTTCCACGAGTCTTTTAAATCTACGGCACCGCATAGCGCCTATGGGAGTCACGTGACAAAGGACCGAACAACTCGGGACTTGACGATTCGTTGAGAACCGTTCAATACATAGCCTACGGAGGTTTTGCGATGATTTGCGCATGCGCCCCCAGTAGAAAATGACCGAATCACTCTCGGAGACGACTCGTTCTTCTGAGTCACGTTAAAGATTCGTTCAAAAAGAGCGACCCATCACTAGAGGACTCGAATATATATCGCGCGGAAATACAGTTGCGCACTTCATAGAGGACTCATTAGGAGTATGATTAAATTAGCATGTTTGTTTTGGCGTCGGTCCAGATTTCGCCTATTGAGTACCCCGGGTCTAGATAAAGTTCTCCTCCAAACACATGAATTGCAATAGCATAAATGCAAATATAAATGTGGATATGAAATGAAAGACTAGCATATTCAGCAAGAATACTGAATGAGTAGCATTGGAGCATAGCAGTCATAAATATCACAATAGTCATTATTAAAGTTATTATCTTTATTATTGATTGCATATGGATCTCGGTAACTGAAATACAGTTAGGTCTAAAATCACTGCTTTGACTTAGTTTGTTGGACATTCGATGAAAATGTTTGTTGGACTTTTGATGTCAGAAAACGATAAAGCTACAGTTTCCTTTAGACTTCTGATGAATCCTGATGTCTCTGTCAGTGTGCCACATCGCCTGATGGAGAGAGGAGAATGCCTAGAACAGGTGAACAAGCAACCCCATAAACTTGCTTAGGAATAAATATGATTGTAATACACATTAATAAATTGCATCTTTATAAAAAAAAAAAAAGAAAAGAAAAAGATGATGCATCAGCACTTGTCTACTGTGATAAAGTAGGGAGTGAGTTTATTATTATTACCACACATCTTATTTAGGCCAGGGCTACTGTATATGCTTCATAATTAATCCTGGAAACCAGTTGTCCTTGCTTAATCCTAGGTACTTTTTCCTGAGGTCATTATGCAAATCGATAGTGTTTACAAACATAAAAGCTGGCTATTGAGTTTTGATCTGGGGCAGAAATAGCATTGGTTATCAATAGCTAAAGCCCTGCTTGGTTGGTGTCATGTCAATAACAAGGTGATCAATATGGCCTGGTCTGGGGAGAATTTGACAGTGGGGTCTCTAAGGAGTGCTGTGTCTATGAAGACTTTGAGATGCTATACATTCAAAGACACAACATGATACTAACTAAGCTTAGGTTTTACTATAGAAGAACCACAAATGCAAATTAAAGCTAATGATTGTGCTAAACAGGGGCTTTCTCGGTCAAGTATCTTGGGACTCCAAAACAGTGATGTCTGCATGGCTCTATGAAAAAAAAAGAACAACACACACCAAAAAAAAAGCATTCTTATGTGATTTATATGCTGATGCAACTGTTTAAATACTATAGTCTGATCTACAGTAAAACATATGACATTTGGTTTCTTATTGCTTTATTCATCAATGTGAACAAATCCTCACTCGCTTCCTGAACGTGACCTTCGAAACCGAGGCATGCTTTTCCCTGCTTAACCCATGTGTGAACAATCCCCACAGAGTAGAGCATTGTGGGTCAGAGGCAAAGTTGAGTGTGGGGGCATTATCATGATGCTAGGGGGCAGACACAGAGTGCAGTGCTGTTTCACAGCAGATTGTGCTAATGCCCTGTTACAGCCATGAGAGAATGATTTTGAATGCTAATGAGGAGTTAGAGGGGCTGCCATGAAGGTCTCATATATTACCCTACAAATGCTGCATAAACAGTACTCTGGGAATAGATATTCAACACATTAAAGCTGCTGTAAGTGATTTTTAAATCAGTTTGGCTAAACCATTCTTATATCGCGACACTTATCACTGAAAATGATGCTATAAAATGTAATCCGCTGTTTTGTAATCCGCTATTTCAGTATGGTCTATCTATATTTATCAATCTGGAACATCTTTGTACTTACAGTAGGTGGTCCTCTCTGCCTGTCAACTATTTTGAGCATGCAGGGGTAGAGTAGACTATAAATAAAAAGGACATGTATTGCTGGATACATGGAAATAGAATGTGTAGGATTACAGCAAAGTTAATGTTTCAGGAATATTGATGCCAATAATAGCTTAAAAAAATATTTTACATTTCCTATGAAGATGCAGAGAATGGGGTTGTTGTTAAGTAAATTTGAACTATATCATGTGAATGATTCTTGAAATTGAAATAATTTAATACGGCATAAAAAATAAGCATCTCTGCAGTGAAATGCCAGAGTTCCTTATTTGTTTGTTTGTTTGTTTGTTTGTTTTGGTATGTGCAACACTGCCTCCTAGTGCACATGTTCGTTTTACAAGTGTGTTGAATTACACCTGTAAACATCTGTGCCTATAGTGCATGCAGATGTTCAAAGGTTTGCAGACTTCAAAAATAAATACTGTAATTAGCCCTTACAGTACAAAACACTGGTCCACCTCACCTTGTCAGATGTTCCACTCAGGCCACAGACCATCCCAATGCCAGATCCAAGGTAGACACATGTCAAGACTTTTCTGTACTGGCAGTCAGGCGGTGTAATAAACTTCCCCTGGCTGTCTGAACAGCTGAGTCACTGACTGTCTTCAAAAGAAGACAAAGGACCTACTTTATTAAAAATGTTGGCTAAATGATATGTTTTTATTTGAGATTGCAAACTTTTTATTTTTTTTATGAGTAGCTCCCAAATGCTAGAAATGTTAAATAAAAAAGAAGTGCATTGGATAAGCAACTAAGCAAGAAAAAAGGGTGCTGCATTCAGTCACCGAAATAACTTAGAGGTTTTAAAACTTGTGCTTTTATGCTACCTTTAACATATAAAACTCCCAATATGACACAGAATTTATTGTAACATGCACAGGAAAACATGCAGTTTATGAATAAAAAGCCTTTGATTGGATAATAACTGCTGCAATGAATATATTTCAGCTGGATCATTCGTTTTTGAACCCTAACTGATGCAGTTCCTTTATTAAACTTTATTATGGTAGAAGATGTATTCTGTGGTCAAAGAAATGATGTTACTGTGTTCTGAAAGGGTGACATTATTGGCCCGCATCAAGCAGAGAAAACAACCAAGGACATGTACAGTGGTGTGAAAAACTATTTGCCCCCTTCCTGATTTCTTATTCTTTTGCATGTTTGTCACACATAAATGTTTCTGCTCATCAATAACCGTTAACTATTAGTCAAAGATAACATAATTGAACACAAAATGCAGTTTTTAAATGAAGGTTTACGTTATTAAGGGAGAAAAAAACCTCCAAATCTACATGGCCCTGTGTGAAAAAGTGATTGCCCCCTTGTTAAAAATAACTTAACTGTGGTTTATCACACCTGAGTTCAATTTCTGTAGTCACCCCCAGGCCTGATTACTGCCACACCTGTTTCAATCAAGAAATCACTTAAATAGGAGCTACCTGACACAGAGAAGTAGACCAAAAGCATCTCAAAAGCTAGACATCATGCCAAGATCCAAAGAAATTCAGGAACAAATGAGAACAAAAGTAATTGAGATCTATCAGTCTGGTAAAGGTTATAAAGCCATTTCTAAAGCTTTGGGACTCCAGCGAACCACAGTGAGAGCCATTATCCACAAATGGCAAAAACATGGAACAGTGGTGAACCTTCCCAGGAGTGGCCGGCCGACCAAAATTACCCCAAGAGTGCAGAGACAACTCATCCGAGAGGCCACAAAAGACCCCAGGACAACATCTAAAGAACTGCAGGCCTCACTTGCCTCAATTAAGGTCAGTGTTCACGACTCCAACATAAGAAAGAGACTGGGCAAAAACGGCCTGCATGGCAGATTTCCAAGGCACAAACCACTTTTAAGCAAAAAGAACATTAAGACTCGTCTCAATTTTGCTAAAAAACATCTCGATGATTGCCAAGACTTTTGGGAAAATACCTTGTGGACCGACGAGACAAAAGTTGAACTTTTTGGAAGGTGCGTGTCCCGTTACATCTGGCGTAAAAGTAACACAGCATTTCAGAAAAAGAACATCATACCAACAGTAAAATATGGTGGTGGTAGTGTGATGGTATGGGGTTGTTTTGCTGCTTCAGGACCTGGAAGGCTTGCTGTGATAGATGGAACCATGAATTCTACTGTCTACCAAAAAATCCTGAAGGAGAATGTCCGGCCATCTGTTCGTCAACTCAAGCTGAAGCGATCTTGGGTGCTGCAGCAGGACAATGACCCAAAACACACCAGCAAATCCACCTCTGAATGGCTGAAGAAAAACAAAATGAAGACTTTGGAGTGGCCTAGTCAAAGTCCTGACCTGAATCCTATTGAGATGTTGTGGCATGACCTTAAAAAGGCGGTTCATGCTAGAAAACCCTCAAATAAAGCTGAATTACAACAATTCTGCAAAGATGAGTGGGCCAAAATTCCTCCAGAGCGCTGTAAAAGACTCGCTGCAAGTTATCGCAAACGCTTGATTGCAGTTATTGCTGCTAAGGGTGGCCCAACCAGTTATTAGGTTCAGGGGGCAATTACTTTTTCACACAGGGCCATGTAGGTTTGGATTTTTTTTTCTCCCTAAATAATGAAACCCCTCATTTAAAAACTGCATTTTGTGTTTACTTGTGTTATCTTTGACTAATAGTTAAATGTGTTTGATGATCAGAAACATTTTGTGTGACAAACATGCAAAAGAATAAGAAATCAGGAGGGGGGCAAATAGTTTCTCACACCACTGTAGTTGAAATGACTGGAATTGGGTTAAAAAAATGTCCAAAACCTTATTAAAAATTGTGGAAAAAATGGGGTTAGAAAACAATCATAAACTACTACAGTATGACTGTTACTGGAGATCACTTAATGCTTAGTGCAGTTGCATCACATAAATCACAGCTATCTTTAAGTGTGAAAGTGAGAGAATTTCCACCTGCAGAATGTGATGAGAACTGATAGGATCAAACAGCTGTGTGGCCATAAGAAACTCTCATTGTATCAATGTTATTGGCATTAATCAGATAAAAGCTTCAATTTGCTAAGGAGCATAATGATTGCACTTAGCAATGGAAAATGGTCACTGGTGTGATGGATGTGTCTGCGTAAGAGATGGGAAGCATGTGAAGTGATACATGGCCACTGTACACACCTCTGGAGGCAGTGGTATGATCTGAGTTTCTTCAGTTGGTCAGGTTCAGGCTCAGAACTGTTATGTGTCAACAAAATGAGGTCAGCTGATGATCTAAATGCACTGAATGACCAGGTTATCTCACTTATACATTATATTTTTCCCTAATGGGTTTATTCCAGGATAACAATGTCAAAATGCATTGAGCTCAAATTATGGGAAAAAAAGTGGTTCTGGAGCATGAGGACTCATTTTATACATAAAATGACCACCACAGAGTTTTGACTTTAACCCCAGTGAAATCTAAAGTCTATGGAGAAGACTTTACAGAGTGGTTGGACTATCTCATCAGCAATACAAAATTCTGGACAAAAGTGACTGCAACTTAGCATGGAAATAAATGTTGTGATAACTATTAGATGTTATGTGAAATTCTTTTTACTCCACAAAAGGTTAATAATCTGTTTGGAATTACACTGTAGGATGGATCAACCATATTGGTAAACTGTGAAAGTGTGTTGTCTATACAGTATGCCCATAATGGTTTATATGCTGTAGGTTATTAAGGCTTACGAGTACTCTACAATAAGAGCAAATAAAAGGGCAAAAATAAATTGTAAATAATGCTTGAGAAATCTGATGCAGTGCATCTTTATTATAGATAATAAGTAGCTAATCTTTATGATACATGCTTCAAATCTAATAGCTGATCCTTTAAAAAAAAAAAAAACTAATAAATTAAAATCACATTTTCGAGCAGAGTTACAAGGATAACACTAATAAGGTAACACTTGTTTTATTTCAGAATGTTGAAGAGCATTTATCACCATGTGGTCTAAATGGAAGAAACTATTTAACACTATTACCTGGTAAAAGGATGTAAACAAATATTGCTTTTGTGCAGTTCTGAAATAAGCCGGTATATTTGATGTGGTAAAAATGTAAGTAAAATAAAATGGAATTAAATTAATAAACGTGTCAGTGGCAAAGTATAGTTACCACTAATGGTTGTTTATAAGTGTATACATTATATACAGTACATACATATACTGTATACAGTCTATTTGGAATTTTCCATTTAGTTGGATAATATTGCAAAAAAATAACAATTCTTATTGAAAGACAGTGTTCATGTGACATTATTATTTATCACTGGTTGTTTGACACCTTTTAAAAACCTAACAATAACTAAAATCACACACACAACCCTGATCAAAAGTTTACATATCCTTGAATGTTTGGCTATACATTATAAATACACAGGCTGACACACACAGGTTCAAATGGCTATCAAAGGGAAGTTTGCACACCTGTGACTCATTATTATTGTAATTAATGTCTGTGCATAAATAGTCAGTAAATCTCTCAGCCCATGAGGTGATGCACTGACTTGGCTGAATACTGCACCAAGGAAAGGACAAAAGAACTGCCAATGAACCTGCATAGTTGTTTTATTGTCATGTTTTTTTTTTATTGTCCCATTGCGTTATGCCTTACAGTACATATGAACCTGAACAAATGAAATTAAATTGTTTTGCCTTCTCACTCATGTTTTCCTCAAATGTGTTGCAAAATTCCCCCAAGGTACTAAATGTAAACTTTTAAGCACAACTCTCTGTGTGTGTGCGTGTGTGTGTATGTGTGAGATGTGTAACTTTTTTAACAGTAAATTCACATTGTTATTGTGGACCTTTACAGAAACCATTTGAACATTTAGAAGGGAGTTAACAAATAAAGAAATAATCCTACAATAGTAAACACATCATATACTGCTAATGGAATACTCCAACATTTTATAATGTGATTAATAATATGAACACAGGCATCTTCCTGAATGCTGTGCTAGCCCACTTTTACAACCAGGTTATATTGGTTAGATATGGTCCAGTGCTATTCAAATCGACAGTTACATAATGGCACCTTTAGGCATGCCACTGATTTTTGAAATGGTTTCACATAGAAATAATTTTGTCAACTAATATTCTGCTGGAACTAGTAAGCTCCCAGACGCTGTCTTTGAAAGTGTTGGTACACTTTACAGAATTGGCACAGCCCATGTTCGCTCACGTAAAGTACTGAACCCCGTATCTTTTAACTCTTTAAAAAACTGACCAGGCATGATAATGATTTAAAGAGGAGGCACAACAGCAAACAGAACACCAACAGTGATCTCACTGATCTCATCCACAAGTACTCAACACACTCTCTCTCTCTCTCTCTCTCTCTCTCTCTCTCTCTCTCCGTGATCAGAAGACCTGGATTGCATGTGCACTTTCCTGCACTTCACATCTGACATCAAGACTCAGCTTAAGGCACACGCAGTTGTAATCCTGTTGTAGTACTTAAGGGATGTGACTCTACTCAAACGTATCAGAACGCCCTCGCACGCTGAGCTTTTGAGAGCCCATTTTGAGAGAGAACAAAAACACAAGGAATGTATAGCTCAAAGGCAAGTTGAATTTGGAGTTTAAAAAGCAAGCACTGACAGAAAGACATCACCAAGTATCAGAAGGTGTGATAATTTGTTGAAACAGCAGCCCAAGCTGGCAGAGCACGGAGTGTTCTCTAACTCCTAGAGCCCCATTTACCCTCCTCCTCCATCTCTTACTCTCAGTCTTTCAAACAACCTTGGTGTGATTCCTTGACAAAGCAGACCATCTCTCAAGGTGCACTTGAGTGGGAAACATAAAAAAAAAAAAGTCACTGCCATGAAGAAAATGGAATAAATGCATTTTTTTTAATTAAATGCGACAAACACTTTCTGAAGACAAAGTTGGATGACACAGTGAGACACTGAGGAACTCAGTCACTTTAGGAAATGTTTCAAAGTAGGAAGCACAAGCGGATGTTTGCCAAGTTTTAATGACTAATTGGTGGAAACTTAATGAATGCGGGTTGGTGCAGAGACAGATGCTTTGTGGAATGTGGCAGATTTCCTTGGCTACACGTCTCCACACATCAAGACACCGAGAACATTTGGCAGGTCACGGAATTGTGCAGGAAAAGGGGAAGCCTGAGAAGGAGAAGAAAAGCCCATATGAGCAGAGCGTGTGCGTTTCTGTGTGTGTGTGTGTGTGTGTGTGTGTGCTCGAGTGTGTGTCTGTGGATGCCTGCTCTTGAGCTCGCTTGTTTGTTGGAGTTCTTTCTCTTTTGTTAGGGCTTTCTGTTCTCGCCAGCGCGGTGGCTTGCAATTAGCGCACGGGCCTCAGGGACCTAATTAACCGGTTCAATTAATTCATTCTTTTCTTTTTTTTTTTTTTCAAAAATAACCATACAAGTCACCCTGACATTTGTCAGCCAGTCGGGAGGTGTTCATAGTAAGCGATGATTAGCTCGTTTGCGGCCTGTCCTTCTCCCCCAGGTGGCAGCTGGGAGGGTGTGTATGTATGTGTGTGTGTGTGTGTGTGTGTGTGTGTTATGTATTTAAAGGGGGACAATAAACTGAGGTGGGCTCAGACTACAGGGAGTTAGATGCTGCATTTTCAGTTAGGTGGTGGGTAAGAGGAGGGGTCTTCTGACCTTTTTTTATCGAATCACCAATCAATATGGTTCAGGCCTTTGACGTAGACCCCTGAATGCCTGCAGGAACCTGAAACATACAGTTACAAACAGTGCAAGTAAAACAGAAGAGGGGGCATCAGCTGCCTCCTCTCATTAACACA
This sequence comes from Channallabes apus, assembly GCA_030522415.1. Lineage (NCBI taxonomy): Eukaryota > Metazoa > Chordata > Actinopteri > Siluriformes > Clariidae > Channallabes > Channallabes apus. Next base: position 56,065,714 of record CM060104.1, read on the forward strand.
TTATGATGTCTTTCTTTTTCGGAAAAGTAGGGGTGGCATGGGACACGGATAGCACAGGTCCTCAGTAACCACAGTGTGTCTTTGTTCTACAGCTGCCTGACACATTGCCCCTATTTGAGACAGTATTTTCTGACGCTCTGATGAAAAAGAAATATTCAAAGAAGGTTTTAAAAGAGATTTTGGGGATATTTTATGGGATACTTAATGTAGTAATTATATAGTTAATGTTATTTTGTATACTGCTGAAAAATACATAAATGGATTGGGAAGATGTAAAAAAAAAAAAAAAAAAAGTTTACTTTTAAACTTTATGCAGGTAAACTCCATAAATGTTTAATATGCAATTTATCTATTAACTTTGATATTAATATTTGATATAACTATTTTTACATTTCACCACTATTAGCAAGTTTATAATAATTACAACTTTAACAATAGTATAAAAGAACTGAAAATAGAATAGTCATATTTGTAGATGTTTGCTTTTTTTTTTTTTTTTTTGATGTTTTGTCTTTAAGCATGTGTTTTATTGTTAAATTGTTAATAACAAAAATGTGAGATAGTAATGCACACACAGGGTCTAAATGGTAAAAATAAAAAAATGGAGTTGTGAGTTGAGGTAATGGGTTAAAGCATATAATTAAACAGTTTTTAATAAATTATTTGATTAGATTAATTATTTAATATCTGCAGTGAAAGGAAGAAGTACGGTATGCAGTTATACAATCATGACGAGTCTGGACCCACTAGCCAGTCCTGGGATTTAATCTCCAACCTGATGGGTCATACTATATATCGTACCCAAGACAAAAAGGAATTTTAATAGAAAGATCCAAGAGAGAGTTTAGAAACAACATACAACTTCTATTATAAATAACAAGCGCTTCAAAAATAGTTTCTAGAAGGCCAGAAACAAATGACTGTGATAATCTCTGTCAAGAGCTACTGTGTACAAATAGAAGGTCATGTCAGAAAGTGCAATATAAACATCTAAAGACATCTAAACGTATAAAACATCTGACCTACCTATACTTTCTCTGCACAGACATTCCTACACATTCTAATCTTTAGAGAAAAACCTGCATGAACATGTCTGTTCTTCTCATCTCAGTATTATGAATACTGAGTGCTCTATTAAAAACTATGATATTTGTAAATTCTTCATCTGGAATAGATTTAAGATAACATCACCGTAACCCCAGTGTCTGTACGCTGCCCACATAGATTTATTGCCAGATTCGATCCAAGAGTATTTTCAAGCACTGACTCACATGGGAGCAAAAGAAAATAAAAGAGGCAGGCAGACATAAAGAATGAAAGAGTCATTCGTTCCCTGTTCAATGTGACCGAAGAGCACCCTTTTCTTGGGTGTACATATTCTCTCTCCTTCACTCCATCTTTCTCCCTGGTGCCCTCAACCTCCCCTTAAGAAATCACAGTAGAAGAGCTCTTCAGCAGCTTTGATAGGGAAAGAGAGGGGTCGGTGTGTAAACATTTTGTGCGAGTGCCTTTTGTGGATCTTCATCATGCATTGGGTGATCTCTCCAGAGGAGTGCGGCGAATGCTGGCACTCATACACAGTGCCGGCTGGAGACAGGGTCTCTGTACTTCCGGGAGTGCTCAGGGCTAGAGTTCACTATGGAGGCGTTAAGGGTGTCAAGGAGAACGCTTCCCTTCTATTTCAAGCCCCAGGGCCTCTCTGCAAACATTCAAAAGCATAAGCAGTCAATACTGAGTGTAACTGCTGGAAAAAAAGACAAAGGGATGAGTGTGAGGAATGCAGGGTTTCTGAAGACTTACACAACGTGGCGAGATCAGAGTGGTACTTTGGCTGGGCAGCACAGCTTTTTTACAGAGCTCCTTACTCTCAGAGAGGAAGAGCAAAAGGAGTGAATCATTCATAGCAAGATGTGGGGCAGGAAGGGATTTTGGGATGGGGTGGGGGCTGTCTGGGAATAAAAGAGAAGTTAGATCAAGAAAACGCACACCTAGTGCAATGAAGAGGTCAAAACATCTAAAGGACAAAAAAAAGAGACCAATTGCCCACTGCTCAAGACATTCAGAGATGCTTGCACTAAAGAGGAGCACAAAAACACAAAACTGGCCATATATTTATGTAAGTAAATATATGACCAATATAGGCCAATATAGAAACTTTTATGCAGATGTGAAGAAATCACAAGAAATAAGAATGCTAAAAACATCTATACATTTTAATGTTCGTTTTTTAATTTATCAATGTACAGAATGCAAAGTGTGTAATGTCTACAGAATCAGCAGGGTCTCTCCCAGGCACAGATTTCAAAGCAGACTGGCGTTTCAAGATGTGCTGTCCAATCCATTTTGAAGAAGCACAAAGAAACGAGCATGTTGAAGACCATAGATGCAGTGGCCGGCAGAGGAAACTTAGAGCAGCAGATGAAAGACAAATCATGCTTATTTCCCTTCTACATCAGCAGATGTCCAGCAGTGCTATCAGCAATTAACTGTTGGAAACCAGTGGGACCCAGGAATACCCCCCCCTACTGTCCAGAAAATAGTCTTCATGGAAGAATTGCAGCTCAAAAGCTATACCTCCGACATGGAAGCAAGTAATTCAACTATGCATGAAAACATACAGTAGGAACTGGGTTGCAGAAAAATTGCCGCAGGTGTTCTCGACTTATCAGTAAAAAAATGTGAAAAGTGAAGCATGGTGGAGGTTCCTGGCAAGTTTGTGGCTGCATTTCTGCGAATGGAGTTGGAGAGATTGTCAGGATTAATGGTGTCCTCAATGCTGAGAAATACAGGCAGATACTCATCCATCAGGCAATACCATCAGGGAAGTGCTCGGTAGGTCCTAAATTTATTCTGTAGCCGGACAGCGACCCTGATCTCAGCATCACCAAGTCTGACTGGGATTATATGAACAGACAGAAGGATTTCAGGCAGCCTACATCTACAGATGACCTGTGGTTAGGTCTCGAAGATATTTGAAACAACCTAGCTTCCGAGTTTCTTCAGAAAATGTGTGCAAGTATACTGTAGCTAGAAGGATTTATGCTGTTTCACAACAAATGCTGATTTGATTTGCAGTTCTTTTTAGTTCAGTTTAGTTCATTTTGTTAATGGATAAATAGAAACTAATAACACATCTATTTTTGAAAACACACACACACACACACACACACACACACACACACACACACACACACAGTGTGCAAAAGCCTACAGCCTCCCCTCATTTTTTCATATTAAATGAAATGGTGTAGAATAAATTTAAGAAAATTTTGAAAAAAAGGTTTTACTGTGACCGGCTGCAAAGACTCTAAAGATACAATTAAAAAATCTGTTGTTGTTGTTGTAACAACCTCAGCAGAAATCTAATTTCTTCTCAGTTGGTCAGTTAAATGGGCTAGAATGAAAACAATAGCCAAAAAATCCTGGTCAATTATTTCTCAAGACTATATTTCTTATGTTGAGATAGTGGATTTTTAATCCTCATTTGCTGTAATCCCTGATACACATGATATAATTAGTTTTTTTGTTTGTTTTTTTAGGGAAAAAAAATATTTAAAAAAAAATTTATTTAGTTATATCCGTGTCATTTGGCAGAAAGCAATAACTCCACCCTCAGTTTTCTCACAATGAATGATTTAGCCTGCAATTGTGGATGTGGTAATTTACATAAGCAATTTGTTGGTGGAGTATTGATTGAAGTCCAAAAATGCCATTTATCAATTTTGCTATCAAACAAATTGTTTGATACAAATGTAAATTAGTAAAATGTTTTAAATGTTTTTACAATATACAATTGCAGTGTATGTATAAAAAAACCATAACCCATAACTGTGTGTCTCTCTCTCTCTCCCTCTCTCACATATGCACACTCAGACAAACAGCCAGCCAGCCAGCCAGACAGACACACACACACACACACACACACACACACACACACCTGCACACTAAAACCTTGATTCAGATCTGCAATAGCCAACAGTATACATGTTTTAATTTAGAATTTTTTTCACTCACAGTCAACCCACATGACATGCTTTCCAATAAGCACTCCCAAACATTGACTGACACATATTAACTGGGACCCGAATGCAGTTTTCTTATTCTGGACCAAAACAGTATTTAGTTATTTACAGTTCAAACTTACACAATTTATTTACAATGACAAATGAGTTCAGATTAACAAAAGTGAACTCATACAAAAGTGGAGCAGTGAGCAACAGATTGACCATAGTTGTACATTTGCTCATGATCATACAGGGAGCATCATCTGTCCGTTAAGCTTACTTTAGTAATAGGCTCTAATTCAGGGTGACTGCTCTTGGTATATATTTATGAATGGGATTTAAATGCAGATTTTTATTCCACTCGCCTCTAAGGACCCTTTTAGATATTCGCTGGCAGGTATTTCTTTCAGATATCTTTCTTCTACTCTTTGGTATTGTCTATGTTTCTTTCATTTCTAATTCAAGAATTTCAACACCATTAAATAACATCATTAAATAATGGTGTTTTTTGTAGATTATCTAGAACAGGGATTCCCAAATATTATAGGCAAATGACCCCATGTAGACATAAATTATCTATGACATCAAGCCTTGACTACACTGATATTCTATATACAGTGTCTAAAACAAAGCAATATTACTTTCACTGACTAACCAGTGTAATGTGAACAAACAGCAGATCAGCTTAGGTTATGCTTGATAGAAGCACAGCAATATACTGTAAGCAACATTACACACACACACACACACACACACACACACACACACACACACACACACACACACACACACACACACTCAAATTGTAAAATGTTTAGTGATTTTATATATAGTGACATTATACACAAATACCAGTTCTGTTTCATGTAAACCTTCCTCATTGCCATTGTGATTATCATCATGAATCAAATCAACTAGAAAATTCTGATCTTACATTCTGGTAAATCCAGTAAACCACCATATAAGACAGAGCTTTAAGTGAGTTTGTAGGATATTATTCTACCATTAATTATAATAGGAAAACTGTTAAATATGACTACTAGAATAGTACATAACATGATACGGGACACAGCAAGGGAGAGGGTGGACAGCCATTATTTCCATTTAATGATGAACTCTAACAGCATGTGGTTATAGTGAAAACAACATGTAAAGTAACATTTACAGTAAAGAATTTTAAAATGTCTAATCTGAATGTGACTCCCAGCTATTTTTTAAAGAATTAGCACACAAAAATCCATCTTTAATATTTCTAATAACTATTTGCAAATTAAATGAACTGAACAGAATAAGAGAGTGAGTTTCCCTTTTGACCCTAATTGTAAATCAAGTGATCCCATTCAGTCATCCTAGTTAAATTCATCAGTAAAGCGAGTGAAAACCTTTCCACCAACTAACGCACTTAAAAAAAAACAGGGACAAAATAACAGAAAATTACTCTGGATTATAGTAATTTTCTAAGTGATATTTGTTTAGATCTGTACTCTTTGTATACTGTTGCTGTGGTGATGAACATTCTAACTGTGAGAAAGTTTGCACTCTTCTGGTGCTGCACATTGTTCGTGAGTAACTTAATCTCATCTTGCTGCTCTCCTGGTGTGGATATCGGGGTTAACAGTGGAGGAAGAAAGTGAAGAGGCTCCCTGGGATACAGACACTTTCCTTTTGTTGTCAAACAGAATGATTAAACACGCTCGTTCACATGCTCCCATGGTGCTGTGTTATTAATTTTTTACTTTGGAGTTACCCCAGCTTTTTCACGCATGCCTTTAGATGAATGACAATGTGTTAAATTTTGTTTAAGTATGGTTGATATAAATTATATAACCACTAGCTGGAAACTTTACTACTTCTACAGTAGGTAGCATGCAAAAGTGAAATACATTGAGTTAGACACTATTCATTACATGGTGACAATTATCTCTGGGGAAATATTACATAAGAACAAGCATATTAACATTAAGTTTGGACGGTTATGCCACATGAAATTATTTGCTTACAAAAAAAAAATCTGGAAAAACACTCGGAATCACGGCAACAATTAAAATGTAAAAAGTTGTCATGAATCAGTTTCAAGTGGTTATGTTTGTTCTACACTTTTGACTATCTTTCCTGACTCATCTATTTAACCTGTTTTAACATTTGACCTCTCTGTCTATTCACTTTCTATTTTTTATATCATCACCTTTTTTAAACAACACACCAAGTAATGACTTCACTAATCAGAACGCAGAGGGTAAAACCATTTTACAGTAAAAGTCTGAAGTTCTTATTCATTCATCTTCTATACCGCTTTATCCTGTATTTAGGGTGGCGGGGGACCTGGAGCCTATCCCAGGAGACTCTGGGCACGAGGCAGGGTACACCCTGGACAGCGTGCCAATCCATCGCAGAGCATACACACACACACACACACATTCACACACTCATTCACACACTATGGTCAATTTGGGAACGCCAATTAGCCTAACCTGCATATCTTTGGACTGTGGGAGGAAACCGGAGTACCCGGAGGAAACCCACTAAGCACGGGGAGAACATGCAAACTCCATGCACACAGAGACGGGAATCGAGCCTGACCGGGAATCGAACCCGGACCCTGGAGGTGCAAGGTGACAGTGCTAACCACTACACCACCGCGCCGCCTGAAGTTCTTAAAACTCTAAAAATACTACGAAACTCTTCTTTTCGCTAACGAGCTGTTTTTCAGGTCTTAAATTATGAAAACTATATGATTGTCTACAACTGTGAATCTGGTACAGATGCTGTATTCAATATTATGCTGAGTCAACCTGAGGGAAAAGTCCACTTAGTTATATTTGTCCCTGAACCCATGTCACAAGTGTCAGTAGTAAAATGAACCACTGGGAGGCTCTGTGAAGAAAGTATCATTCCTTCTAATTAACTGAAGCTACCAAGAATGTGTCAACAAATTGATCCACAAAATAATCAATGGCAGTATTTTTAAACACTAGAAGTGTCTGCAGAATGAACAAATAATCACTTGTCTTGAATTGTATACCTTTGGCCAGACACGCTAACTTGAAAGTCATTTCTTCAGTACATACAGTATCAGTGCATATCAGATGATGATACTATAGATCACAAGATATACACTTGTTGAAAATGAAAGTCGCTGAACTCATGGTACTTGAGTACATGGTATATGGTATATACACTGAACACAAGAATGTTCAACATTTCTTAATATATCAGAACTGATGTGCAGAGATGATTTCCTCTTTTAGTACAATGATTGTTTTGGGCTGATTCTGACTTCAGATGACCCCAAAGAAAAAAGTTGAGCGCTGTAAGGTCCAGTTCTATTCGATCATCCATTGTTAGTTTTGAACATGCATCTGAACTAAAAAGAAAAACATAATTTTTTTATAAAAGCAAACATGGCTACGCATCCAGACTTTTGGGCCACCCTGTATACAATACGTCACTCAATCAAACAGCCTGGGGGCTCAATGTGTTAAATTCAATTCAAAATATAGGAATTTATGTAGAGTATAGATAAATGTGTTTATTGCGAATATCCAAAGTGCCATTTCTTTTGTTCTTTTTTTAAAGCGTATACAAAATCATGACCCAGTCACAGACAAATTGTTACATTTTTTTGGAAGGTCTGGCAAGATTTATACGGATGCAAATAAACATTGATTTCTACTGTTTCTGGAAATACTCCTGACCTTGCACTACTGTCCCCCCCCTCCCCCCCACACCCACACACATTAAGAGGGGCTAAGGAACCAATACACATGGACACAGCATCACTGTTTTGTGGCCAACTTGTCAGAATCCTGACAAAGAATCCTGTTGTGTATTTTCTCAAGAGGAGCATCATGTCTTCATCACACTAGACCGACAGGATGAAAAAGTGTAGAAATCCCCTGCAAATTCACATCACACTTGTTCACTGGAAATGTGAAACTTAGGGGGGTATCTGAGGTAGCGTGTGGTTTAGCTCCTCGTCCTACCGTGACATAACTGCCATCAGTAATGCTATGTAACCATATAACCTCCGATACAGCCAAGAGACAAAAATGCCAGGTTTATTCTGATGAGTGGGCCTTTTCTTTTCACCCCAGTGGGCCACAATGTGCATGGTGAAGCAAATAAATGATTAGTTGTCTATTGTAGGAATCTCACAGTACCAGATTTCTTGACTATGGTTATAACAGACATCTTCTTCTTAGCATCTGTCTTTTACCTTGCTCTTATTTATTTATTTAATTTATTTAAAGAGAAAACAGTCCGGACAAGATTTCACAACCAGAATAAAAGAACAAAAATATCAAGTCAATTTTCCACTTTAAAATAGCTGTGTGTTAAATTTTATCTAATTGACTCTCTGCTGGAAAGTCTACACATTTTCTCCTTTTTTTGTTTTTGTTTTATTTATGTGTGTTTTTCCTTCTCTGCTCCTCTCTTTTTTGCTTCCTGCTCGCTCTATCTGACAAAAGACGCCAGTCTGCCAAGCCGGGCTGCTTTGGGACGAACCTGTCAATCATGACTGACGGCACCCTGACAACATGTACGTTAAAAATTAAACCAGCTCTCAAAGCCTGCGCGTGACAGCCGAGCCTTTGAAAGTGGCTACAGCACTCAGCGACAGAGAGGGGAGTATGAGGGAAAAACAAACTAAGAAAACAACAGTGAAATGGGGTGGGGTGGTTGGGGGAGCAAGGGGAGAAGAAGAGAAAAGCAAAAGTTGGAAGTAAAAAAAGAGAGAGAAAGAAGAAGAATCACAGCATTGATGGTGGGAATGGATATCTTTCCCCTGCCGTTTTTAATTTAGTAAACCCTTCACAAGAACATACAGGGGGCTTCCAGGGATTCAGTGCAGGTCTGTAGAGTGCAGTTCAGGGATTTCACACACACACACACACACACACACACACACCTGTAAGCCTCTCCGACCTACATTCACATACCACAACAGCCTAAATTCTCTACACATCCAGTGAGGTTTTTTTCTGATTCAGTTAAAGAAGTCACAGTGAGAAAAGAACTCGACTTTAAATTAATGTCCTTCAGTACTAATGAAGGAAAAAACATTATGCTCAAATATACTGTTTGATAATTTAGAAGTTAATTAAGAGAGCATTATTATATTTCTCTAGTTTTCCTTCGTCTAAATAACGCCATATAATACCTACATTTAATCACACAAATTGGCAAATTTACCAAAAATATAATTAGAGAGAGTAAGAGAGAGAGAAAGCCAGCTTTTGCAGCATTCGGATAAAATGACCTGGCTGTGCAGCTGAGGACGGACTGGTGCCTGTTGGCAGGTTTTTATAGGATTAAGAATTGAGCGAACAGGGGGGGAGAACGAAAGAAAACAGCCAGCAGATAACTGCCTATTTCCAAGATGGATTTTACAAATGGTGGAGAGTGAAAAGGAAAGACAAGCGCAGACATTTAGAGCACTACTGCCCTCTGGTGGACGCATTCGTCTCCGTCGCTTGGGTGTCAGACCATGGGACAGTATTTTTTTCCTCGAAGAATATGGCCCAGATGACTGAAGAAAATGAATGTCAATACAATATTATACTCTATATACTATGTAATGGCCTTTTAAAATGAATTAAATATATTATTTAAAATTATTCTAGTCACATAAATATTCACATACATAAGAACTGTAGTATGTACTGTACATACTGTAGCACTCACTCACTCTCTCTCATCTCCTATACCGCTTTATCCTGTATTCAGGGTCACGGGGACCTGGAGCCTATCCCAGGAGACTTAGGGCACGAGGCAGGGTACACCCTGGACAGGGTGCCAATCCATCACAGGGCACACACACTCACACGCTCATTCACCCACTACGGGCAATTTGGGAACGCCAATTAGCCTAACTTATATATCTTTGGACTGTGGGAGGAAACCAGAGTACCTGGAGGAAACCCACCAAGCACGTTATGAGGCAGTGCACTGAATATATTGAAGGGACTCAATATATTTAAAAACCTTGCTTTATGTTAAGGAGATAAAGTTTCACCCTGATCCGCCCCCAAAATTTCCTTCTATTCCCCACACACACACACACACACACACACACACACACACACACACACATATGTATATATATATATATATATATATATGTATATATATATATATATATATATATATATATATTCTAAAAAATTTTTTTTTTACAGTTTTGTAAATACTTAAATTATTAAATGATATTATAGATTTAGTTACTACGATTTACATGGTTTAATCCAACATCAACCTCAAACACATAAAAACATTTAGCCTCTTAAATAATAAATACTTGGACATAATGAGTTAATATGATGGTCCGGGAACTAAAAGAAAAAACGTGTGTGGGTTCTATAAAAATAATCCCAAGGTTACTGTATAAGGTTATCTAATATAAGGTTGCCTTATATTAGAATCATTCTATCTTCCTGAGTAAACCTATACTAAGTGAGTCTTCAAAAATATAGATATGGATATTGATAAAGCCTCCATAAACATGTACCTACTCAACATGCACATCTTTCTTCTTTTAAAAAATATTTATCTTGCTACTAAAATGACAAAATAAGCTACAAATAGGCTGGTTAAGCTGTGGTAAGTTTATGAGTGAGAGAGAGAGAGAGAGAGAGAGAGAGAGAGAGAGCAGGGTGATGATGGAAAGACACCTCAAAGCTCTGATTACCCTGAGTGGCTTGGGCCAACAGTAGTACCTACTGGGACAGCAGCACAGGGCCTCTAAATAAATTGCAAGTGGCCTTGGGCAAAAAGAAGAGTCCGCCTTTGATCTTCTTTACCAGGGAAAGAAGAGAATGTGCAGTCAGTCAATCAAACTCAGAACCCTACACAACAACAGGGAGGCCCTTTGTCTATTATTTATTTTCCTAAAAATCATATATTTCATTATCACAAGATGCCCACACACTGGTCAGGGGTGTCAGGATCAATAATTGATACAGTCGGCATCCTGCCTTTTCCTTTGGCACTCTTGTCACTAGCTGTTGTCAGAACACATTTGCTTCGATGGCAAATTTAAAGAAGCAAAGAATGGCATCATATATGATTATATATTTAGGGTATCTGAAAGGATGGCCAGAGCATCTGCTCTGAAGCACTATTCCCTGCATATTCAAGTGGTTCCACTGAAGTTGCCTTAAACACAGCCACACCATGAGGTGATCTCTCCTTCAGAGGAAGTAGATAAAAAAAAAAGATCCAAACCTGTTTTGTCAGGTGTCAGTAAACACCAAGCCTGGTTTTTAGAGGAAAACAGATCATAGGCACAAAAAAAAGCATAATAATTCTAAGTTATGGAGCTGTGGATGCATCATGCCAAAGAGAATGTATGCTCATATATGCATTTTGATGTGAGCTATGATGATGCAATTTAAGTGCTCAAACATTTTGAGCAAGAATTTATAAACCCCAAAAAGTTCTTCAACATACATGCACAAAAAGTCACCACTGGCATACATGCTCACAGAAACTACATCTGTTGCAACTTCATCTGGGTTGAAAATTTACAACTTGAAAAACAAGGAGAAAAGTTTTTAAAAGTCAGAGTTGAAACTTTCAACTAAATAACAGCTGCCTCCATTATCCGTGGGCACCAGCTCTCTACCAAACACCCAATCCTCATTCTTCAGTCTATATTCCATCACCATTTCTTCTTTTAATTACCCTGCAACAGAAAAGATGGAGCACATCTGACACATTTTCATAAATCCATCCCTGCTGCTCCGTCTGCTGTGGCCGATAGAGTGGCGTGCGCTCTGTCAGGGACCGAGACAGGCTGCCTGAATCTCCACACAAAAACAGAAGGATGAGCTCTCAGCAGACGGCTCCTCGTCTTTCTCTTTCCTGTGCATGAAGCTTTAGCTCACATCAGCACAGCACATCATACAACAGCAGTTTTCAACAGCAGATTAGGGACCACTACACACAGTCACAGCTAATTGGTGCTGCCATTCTTTAGCGCCCGGCTTATTTGCCAGTACCATAATGTACTTTGAATTAGTTTAAATAAAGGCATAATGAAGAAATTGAAATGCTTATCTGTCCTTGCCAAGTTCTCAGTGTATTGTGTTGACATCTGATAAAGCATTTGGTCAAAATGAAATGTACCAAAATAATCATTTAAACTGTTTTATTATTATTATTATTATTATTATTATTATTATTATTATTATTTAGTAAAAAAAATTAATTCCAGGAGTGTTTCAATATATTAAGAATAACTTGAAGATAAAGTATCAAGAAATATATGACACAGTGAGTCCTGATTTTAACTACAGCTAAACCATCTGTTCAGGATTTCATAACCTGAGAGCAGTAAACAATACAGATTTCCCATTTGTGGTCTGTCCCGACATATTGCACATAAATGCACAGCAGTTGCATGATGCCTGCATCCCAGCCCGACTCTCAGTTTCTTGCAGCCTCTCATTTGGAGATGAAGCAAAAGATCCTAAGCTCTGGCTTTTTATTCTCTTGGGAAACTGAGGCAGCATGCTGGGCCTTATTTGATGTGTTCTCTCTGTGTGGCAAGATGTCTTGTAGTGCTCTTAAGCATTATTATTTTGAGAGCCTGTGAAGACAAAGAAGAATGCCAGTAGTGCAGTAATTTCCAAGCCAAAAAGTAGCACTAAAATAAAACCGAGAAGTCCCTGCCTGAGATATGACAAGTATTTCATACTGATGAGGATAGAAGAGACAAAGTTTTCCTAGGAGTAAGAGTAAACAACAGCCCCTCTGGGCCTTAATCTCAGTTTGCAAATCTATGGAATCAGGCTCCAAGCTTGATTTAACACCATCTGGCTGGGCTAATATGCCACAATTACTGGGATGAAATGGATACAGACGAGCTTTGAGGATCAGTCTTTGTGTTTTTTTAAAGACACTTTAAATGACACATTAAAGCCTTTGTGATTATTACTGCCTGGGGAAGGCAATCAAACTTTTACTCACTCTGAAAGTGATTGATTTGGTTTTGCGATAATTAAAGAATACAGCCAATACATTTCAGGTATTTTGTCTATTATACAGATTAAAATCTGCAAAGAAGGAAAAAGGAAAAAAAACTGTTTATCTTGCCATTTTTGTTGAAAAAAAAACCCAAGAAAGCACAAAATTCTCTCATTGGACAGAACTTCTGAAAAAGAAAAAGAAACATATGCAGTATGTTACTGTTACTGTAAATATCAACACTTTTAAATAAAATTCTTTCAGTAGAAGGATTGTATAATATTTGTCATCTGCCATCCACATCCCTGTAAAAAAAAGAAATGTATTATATAAAAAAAAAACATTAGAGTGAGGATTAAATTTCCATTTAAGGATTGAAAATTTTAGTGAGGCCCTAAATTTGTATACAGCCAAATGTTGATGTTTAATCTTTATGTTTTACTTCAGTTCCTCCACAAGCTGCTCAGTCCAGTTCAACTATTTAAAGATAAATATTTAGTATGACAAAATAGGCTTTTTTTTTTGTTTTGTTTTTTGTTAAAAAAGAAAGTAATTTTTTAAGTTAAGTCTCAGTCACAGTCCTTAGTTTATACATTATATTTAAGATGATACAATAATGCCTATATCTGAACTGAAACAGTGCCTGCTTTTTCCTTTAAGTCTGTGGTGTTCACTCACTCGCTCACTTGCTCACTCACTTGCTCACTCGCTCACTCACTCACTCACTCACTTGCTTATTCACTCACTTGCTCCCTCTCTTGCTCACTCATTCACTCACTCACTTTCTCACTCACTCTCTCATTCACTTGTTCACTCGCTCACTCCCTCGCTCACTCATTCTGTATACTGCTTATCGTGTACAGGGTCTAGGGAGGCATGGAGCTTAGGGGACACACTGGACAGGGTGCCAGCTTATCGCAGGGCACACAAGTGGTGCTTGCTGTAAATCTGTATACTGTGAATATTAACACACAAACACACACAAACACATTCATACGCAAATATATATATATATATATATATATATATATATATATATATATATATATATATACTGTATACAGTGGTGTGAAAAACTATTTGCCCCCTTCCTGATTTCTTATTCTTTTGCATGTTTGTCACACTTAAATGTTTCTGCTCATCAAAAACCGTTAACTATTAGTCAAAGATAACATAATTGAACACAAAATGCAGTTTTTAAATGAAGGTTTACATTATTAAGGGAGAAAAAAAACTCCAAATCTACATGTCCCTGTGTGAAAAAGTGATTGCCCCCCCTTGTTAAAAAATAATTTAACTCTGGTTTATCACACCTGAGTTCAATTTCTGTAGTCACCCCCAGGCCTGATTACTGCCACACCTGTTTCAATCAAGGAATCACTTAAATAGGAGCTACCTGACACAGAGAAGTAGACCAAAAGCACCTCAAAAGCTAGACATCATGCCAAGATCCAAAGAAATTCAGGAACAAATGAGAACAAAAGTAATTGAGATCTATCAGTCTGGCAAAGGTTATAAAGCCATTTCTAAAGCTTTGGGACTCCAGCGAACCACAGTGAGAGCCATTATCCACAAATGGCAAAAACATGGAACAGTGGTGAACCTTCCCAGGAGTGGCCGGCCGACCAAAATTACCCCAAGAGTGCAGAGACAACTCATCCGAGAGGCCACAAAAGACCCCAGGACAACATCTAAAGAACTGCAGGCCTCACTTGCCTCAATTAAGGTCAGTGTTCACGACTCCACCATAAGAAAGAGACTGGGCAAAAACGGCCTGCATGGCAGATTTCCAAGGCGCAAACCACTTTTAAGCAAAAAGAACATTAAGGCTCGTCTCAATTTTGCTAAAAAAACATCTCAATGATTGCCAAGACTTTTGGGAAAATACCTTGTGGACCGACGAGACAAAAGTTGAACTTTTTGGAAGGTGCGTGTCCCGTTACATCTGGCGTAAAAGTAACACAGCATTTCAGAAAAAGAACATCATACCAACAGTAAAATATGGTGGTGGTAGTGTGATGGTCTGGGGTTGTTTTGCTGCTTCAGGACCTGGAAGGCTTGCTGTGATAGATGGAACCATGAATTCTACTGTCTACCAAAAAATCCTGAAGGAGAATGTCCGGCCATCTGTTCGTCAACTCAAGCTGAAGCGATCTTGGGTGCTGCAGCAGGACAATGACCCAAAACACACCAGCAAATCCAGCTCTGAATGGCTGAAGAAAAACAAAATGAAGACTTTGGAGTGGCCTAGTCAAAGTCCTGACCTGAATCCTATTGAGATGTTGTGGCATGACCTGAAAAAGAAATGCTAGAAAACCCTCAAATAAAGCTGAATTACAACAATTCTGCAAAGATGAGTGGGCCAAAATTCCTCCAGAGCGCTGTAAAAGACTCGTTGCAAGTTATCGCAAACGCTTGATTGCAGTTATTGCTGCTAAGGGTGGCCCCACCAGTTATTAGGTTCAGGGGGCAATTACTTTTTCACACAGGGCCATGTAGGTTTGGATTTTTTTTCTCCCTAAATAATGAAACCCCTCATTTAAAAACTGCATTTTGTGTTTACTTGTGTTATCTTTTACTAATAGTTAAATGTGTTTGATGATCAGAAACATTTTGGGTGACAAACATGCAAAAGAATAAGAAATCAGGAGGGGGGCAAATAGTTTTTCACACCACTGTATAATCTCTGTATACTATACTATACACACAAATACACACCCAAACTAGACACGTCTAGTGTTCCAGGATCCTAATAGTTAGTAATAGGAATGAACGAAAAACATTAGAATAATGCTGTGCTGTTCCTTTTAGCTGGTGGCAGTGCTTTTAGAGGTACAATTCTTTTTTTAATTAAACAACTCCTGACCAATCTGATTGGAGAATATTGATTATTATTATTATTATTATTATTATTATTATTATTATTATTATTCTCATCAAGGTAAAACATCTGCTTTTAGATGCTTATTGTCCATGTTAGAATTATATTGCACCTATTGGCACACATGCAGAAAATAACAAAAAGGTCCTAAACCTTGTGTGGGATGCTGTCAAAAAGTCACATCACTATAGCTATCTTTAGAAGCATGAATAATGGCAAAGGCCTATGACGTTTCAAAAGGTAAACTCTAGCCTCTCTACAGGGCCCCTTTCTGTAGGAGAGTATATATAGTATATAGAGATATGTCCCTAGAACCTCGAGTGCACGATGGTGCAAGCATCCTGTCCTGCAACCATGGGAAAGTTAGACATTAACTTAAGTTTTGAAACAAAAATTATTGCATCAGTTGGATGAGGAAATTAGGAGAAGAAGTTTCACAGTGGTCGCTTTTTTCACGGGAACTGGCTCCAAATAATGACCTATCTACAGAGTAAGTGTTTGCTGTCACTCACTGTATCTACATTGCTTATAGAAAAACAATAAAATTTATATCCATATAATATCCAAATACACTCGACCTTTCTGAACCATGGGGTTGCTAGAATTAAATAATTCATTAAAAGGGACTTTTAATAAACACAGCCTTTCGCTCATTTATACAGTGTCATGGAAATGTTTGGGAAATATGAGAACCATGCAAAAAATGTGCAGCCTGCACATCTTGAGGCAGTCTGGTGTGGATTTTTAGGTGTGTTTAGGATCATTATCCTGTTGTAGAAACCATCCACTTTTTATTTTCAACTTCAGCTTTTTTTTTTCATAACAGATGATGTGATGTTGACTTCCAAAAGTTGTTGGTATTTAATTGAATCCATCTTCTCTCTACCAGTGAACTGTTTGCCATGCCACTGGCTAGAACTTGATATGTTTGCCATGCCACTGTGCCACTGTTTGCCATGCCACTTGGTAGAACTTGATATGTTTGCCATGACACTGTTTGCCATGCCACTGTGCCACTGTTTGCCATGCCACTTGGTAGAACTTGAACTTGCCCACAGCATGATAATGTATATATTTACCCCATGTTTAAAATTTGGATAAGTGTTTTTTTTCCCCATGAAATTTGGCATCCTGTATTTTGCTGTATTTTGCTGTATTTGACAGGAAAGGTTTTCTTCTAATGATTCTTCCATGAAGGTCATATTTGTGAAGGTGTCATTTCACAGTAGAACATAGCACCACCACTCCATAGACTGCTAAATATTCTTGAAGGTGTTCTGCAGGCATACTGGGGTTTTGATTTGCCTTCTAGCAAGCCTACTAGCAGTTCCCTCAGTACGTTTCCTTTGTCTTCCAGACCTCAAATTGACCTCCCCTGCTCCTGTTTACTGCCATTTCTTTTTAAAAATGAGGAAACAGCTACCAGAAAACACTTGCTATCTTCCTAAAACTTTCTTATCCTTTATGTGTGTCAATTATTATTATTATTATTATTATTATTATTAAATGTAAAAAAAATCTACTTGTTTTTTGAAAGAAGGTTTGAATGCGTCTTCTATTTACAATAGCAAAAGTTTTCCTACTTCACCTTAGTCTTTGGCTGAAACCTAAGGATTTTCCTATCAAATGTTCACTCTGCACAGTAATTTGACAGAAGTTCCCAGTCAATACACAGGAGAAATGAAAGCTATATCCTCAACTATACTGTATTCTACCTGAGAAATGATATGCCTAAATAATACACCTAAATGATACTATCGAAACTAGTACTAGTGCATAGTATTTAGTCTAGCAATATACATCAGGGGATGTGGCCAAAGTAATTGTAACACTGAGAATTTACTCATCTGCTTTTGGTTGCTTAACAATGTCAAAGGTTTCATGAAGAAAAACAAATGTTACATCTAAACGTACAAATCTAACGTCTATCATTTCAAACACATGATAAGAAGAAAGGTCAACCTTTTCAGCAAGGTTTTTATGAATGCTCAGAGGCCTGTTTGCCATTCACATTTTAATTTTGGTCAGTTAATGGGTTTCAACAACTGCATCAAGATCTTGTCAGATGTTTCTCCCAGTAAGTCAATCAAACTGATGGTTTTTGTGCCCTACTTTAGGACATCTTATCAAATCAATGTCAATCAATTAATGCTTTGAAGTAATTTATAGATGCAGAATGAAAAGTGAATGAGGGTCCACCAGGAGATTCAGTCATATAAAACAGAATGGAAGACATGCCCTAAAGATTACCCACCTCATTATAATTCTATTAATCCCCTCAGTCTGGGGAAAAATGATAAAAATCATTGGGCTGTCAGTAAAGTTGCTTAAAAATGAGTAAATGGAAATTTTAAAAACGACATTTATGGCAGGAAATGTTCTAAGACTAATATTATAAACATCATTCAGAATTTTTTAGTTCTTTGTTGTGTTAACTTCTATATAGTAGAGTGTTATGGTAAGTAAAAGTATGTACTAATTTAATACATATTCAATCAATATGATTAAGCAAACCCAAGAAATACCTTTAACTTTCAGTTATTTTTTTGTGCCATTGCAAATGCGAATAAAAAATATGTACTGTACAAGCTATCCTACAGAAACATGTCAAAACAAATAAGACAGACAAGACAGATGACCATGCCTGGATAAGGCTCATGTCTGCAACTCTCTATTAACTAATGTCAGAGTCTGCAACCTTTATTGTCCATTCAAAAGTGCAGTGGCTTGGTCTTTTGCATGAGATAAAAGAGCTTTGACAAAAACAGTGAAGGCAGACACACCACCAGACTTCAAATGGTATGTAGTCTACAGAATGCAATGTGCTGACATGGCAGAGCTTAATGAGCCAAACACAAAGCTATGTGTCATGGTCAGTCTATAAAGAGGTCCTGACCTGTAAGTGGGCCTCATCTGCTCTGAACCAACTCAATATGGGCAAGGTAAGTATGCAAAATTACAATAGTATCTAAAAGACAGGATGTAGAGGAAGGGACACAGACTGATGTCTATAATAACATGTGTATACAGTATATTATAGAAAATGTTCATTCAAACTGAAAAGGCACAGGCTGTGGAAGATTGCAGCTGTGATCAATCTAACAATACATGCTGTGGTTAACACATAATAATAATAATAATAATAATAATAATAATAATAATAATAATAATAATAATAATAATTTCAAAAATAATATTTTTTTTAGGGTTTTATCAGATTAAACATTCCCTGTTGTCCTGGTGTCCCATCCAGGGTTTATTTCAACCTCAATTGAAAATATGCATTTTTTTTTTTAATATGAGGTTTTGTTCTCATGATTCTGTTCTATTCTAAGTGGCATACAGTAGATTTAATTTAAACTGAATAAGCTTGGAGATTTAGCATTCACCATAACATTGGTCACATTAGTTAATTTGAAAAGCTAAAGTTCAAACTCTGGAGCAGATTCATGCTATTACAGTTTTTAGTAGATTATAAATGGTATACGGATACAATAATGATTTTCAGACAGGAACAGAGTGTAGTTCTCAGATGATATTTTAATTTCATTTACTTCAAACAATAGCATAGAATTCATACATTTCTGTTAAGTCAAAATATATTAAGTGAGCCCTAACTGCGGAATGCAATGCCAGGAGATGAGAATTGACAGACATATGTTCAGGTTTGTCTCTGCCTCAGCATGATCATCAAGCCTAAATACTCAAGAGTCAAAAAGAAAAATGAAACAATATATTCACAGGTTATCTTCTTTGAGGAAAAGAACTTCCAGGGCCGTCACTATGAGTGCAGTAGTGACAGCACTGATTTGCAGGCCCACGTCACCCGCTGTAATTCCATCCGTGTAGAGAATGGTTGCTGGATAGCTTATCAGAAATCCAACTATACTGGCTACCAGTACAAGCTGCACAAGGGAGAATACCCTGACTACCACCACTGGACAGGCTTTAATGACTGCATCCGGTCCTGCCGCATAGTGCCCTCTGTAAGCATCTGTTTTTTTTTTTGTTTTGTTTTTTACACCTAATAATAATTCATTTTCCCCTCCCCTTGTCAGTCAACTCAGATGAATAATAATAACATGATCTCCTTCCAGTATCAAGGAAACTATAAGGTGAAGATCTTTGAACGTTCTGATTTTGGAGGCCAGGCCTTGGAGCTGGTGGAGGATTGCCCAGACCTGTTCATGCATTTCCACAATGGTGACATCTTCTCTGCCAATGTCCTTGAAGGTTACTGGATCCTTCATGAGCATCCCAACTACAGTGGGCGCCAGTATTTCCTGCACCCTGGGGAGTACAGGAGGTTTAGTGAGTGGGGCAGTACCAGTCCTACTACAGGCTCATTGAAACGGATCACTGAGCTCAGCTGAAAAGATTTTCTGCTTAACACAGCCAACGAATCATACCTACTTGTCACATGCTTCCAGTACTGTACTGTATGTCCTAATCTTCACAGCTGACTATGGCCTGACTGTGGAATCACTGTGTAGTATGATCTTATGTTGTTCTTCTTCTTTTGTCTCCCTTTAAGCTTTGCATTAGGTGAAAAAAAAAGTATGCATTCCTTTATGTGATGACAAACCTAAACAGATAAACATTTAACGCCAAAAGCAAGATTAAATTAAATTAAATTACTGTACTTTTGTACTTTCAAATTACGTAATGGTATTTGGTGTTTAACAAGAAAAATAAAGTTTCTTCCTTTTGTGTGCTGGATACAAAATGGTACTGTATAACATAACATACAGTATGCTATATAATATCTACTGTTTTATACAGTATGTAGATTGGCGCTAATGTAGCTGAATGAGAAAGTAACAATATCATGAAAACATTTTAATTCTTTGAGCTGTTATTCAAGAACAAGAAGAATTTTCATAAGATGGGAGTGAAGACTCCTTTATAAAATTTGGGCCTATAAAAAGGCCCATATTAGCAGCACATCACAGGGCAGTGAAGACTCAAAGAGGAAAAGTCAAAGTGGCCTGATACTAGCCGCAAGCACGCACTTGTCTCAGAACACAAAACAAAACCAAGTCCATGTCCCAGTTCATGAATTTTTCATAGGCCAAGAATACCAAGCCCTTTAGAGATAAATATCAATTATTGAAATTGTTAATTAGACACCTATAATCGGCAAAGATACAAATGAATAAATAACTGCTGGTTAATTATTGATTTGAAAGAAATCTAAGCTCTGCAGGGAACACATTTCAGAGTCTCTGAAGATCAAGCAAAACAAGAAATATGAGTTTTGGCCTTGAGTAATGTTCAATTAAAGCTAGGCCAGATTTACTATGAAAGGTCTGACAGCTTTCTATGAGACTAACCTCCTTAATTTTTCATCTGCAGGCCTTCAGCCCTCCTTGACTTAGACCTTTAACATAGTCCATTACTTTTCACATCTTAAGAACTCAATAAACACAGCAATATATATATATATATATATATATATATATATATATATATATATATTCAGTTTTGTCTTACAATCTTAGTAATGATAGCATCATTTTGAAATCATTCATTCATTCATTCATTCATCTTCTATACCGCTTTATCCTTCTATTCAGGGTCGCGGGGGACCTGGAGCCTATCCCAGGAGACTTTGGGCACTAGGCAGGGTACACTCTGGACAGGGTGCCAATCCATCGCAGGGCACACACACACATACACACACTCACACACCCAATCACACACTACGGTCAATTTGGGAACACCAATTAGCCTAACCTGCATATCTTTGGACTGTGGGAGGAAACCGGAGTACCCGGAGGAAACCCACCAAGCACGGGGAGAACATGCAAACTCCATGCACACAGAGACGGGAATTGAGCCTGGCCGGGGAATCGAACCCAGACCCTGGAGGTGCAAGGCGACAGTGCTAACCACTACACCACCGCGCCGCCGCTCATTATAAAATGATACATTTAAAACTAAATTAAGATTTATATATTTTAGACATTTACCGGACTTCAGGCACAAATTAATATTTTTGTCATGGGATTATACTTGGGGAAAATGTAAGGGTGTTCATTGAATTCTTAATTCACAGAAGAAAATAACACTATTCAGAAATACTGTAAATGAAACCTGTTGCTCTAAATATGAGTTAATTCTCTCTATGTTTGGGGACACCCTGTAGAATACATTAGCCAGATATGATTGTTATTTGTGAATTAAAATCGCAGAGCAGTAAAGGATATTTTGTTCCTTTATTTTCCTGATAATTTTAATAGAAGATAATTTTTTTTTGTATATAAATGCATTAATTAACTACATTCATAACATTTGAACCAACATCAAATGGTTTGAATACCAGTCAAAAAATATGGTATTCAAACGTTAGAAGCAAAAAAACTTCTAATTTCTAAATGTTCACGGTCCTTTATAATCTGCACTGCTGCCCATATGCAAGATGAAAAAACAAAACTTCATGCTGAACTTACTTTATATTTATCAAGATTTTCATCGCTGTTTTCATTGTCTTTCATCTGAAAGACACTGATCACAGATCTTAGGCACACTAAAGTTGGAAGGCAATCATACACAAGGACTATGCTTCTCTTCATCTCCAGATCGTTTGCTTTGTGATGAGAGCTCATTACACATAAACAGCGCATTTTGCTGAATGAAAAAGATCTACAGGAAAATGCAAAGGCACTTTCATAGTACGACTCAGTTCTCTGTCAGCTGCTGCATCTCTCCTAATAGCTACATAATTAATCCTCTGTAGTATTCTTTTCACTTCTCTATGCCCACTTACTGTGGAGTCGCTTTCCCTTTAGAAAACTTACTGAAGCCTGGCTTGCAGACACTTTTTAGAAATATATAAAAATTAATGATGGCCTGGTTCAACATTGTGAATCGTGCTGTACTTTAAAAGTAGAAACTTAACCGTCAAACTGTCTAGACACACTAATGACTTTAGAATGTATGTGAAAACAGGAACAAGATATCTATGACCACTAAATTGGGAAAGCTTATTCTGCAAAATTTGAACGTACAATTCAGATATAAACATTACTGAACATGATCACTGGCTAAAAACCAAACGGCTGCAATTTTGGAATGATACCTTTCTTTCCCATAAAGATAAACTAAAGTAGACACTCTTGCTAACAGCGCTATACACAGTAAGCTGGAAATAGAACTTGTAGCAGAGTCCTTCTTTAATTTCCTTTTTGCATTTGGATCTGTAGTGTTTATTGTCTCTACCAAGGAAAGAACAACAACAAAGTCTAGCTAGTTTTGAAGACAAAACTTAAATAATTTCAACCACTGTGATATGAAAAATATGCAAAAGTTTTTAAAAGGAGAAAATCTTTCAGAATTGTCCAATCCTCATGTGAGACAGTAACTCAGGACAGCGATGCACTTGTTCAGTTTTTAGATTAACAGTAAAAAAAAAAAAAAAAAAACATTTTGGATTTTAAGCAAAAGCATTGAAGTACAACTATCCTCAGAATTGTTCTCGAAGTTACATTATTGCACAGAGTAGCCACAGTTCACAGCAGGCAATCCAGAGATTCACAGATTACATTTGTGAACACAAAAGCCTATGCATGATTTAATGGACAACAATAATTTGATTTTAAAAGGTTTTGATTTTGCTCCAAACACATTTGTTTTATAGCTTTAATATTGTACAAAACACCATGAGAACAAGAAAGCCAAATCTCATAAGCTACAAACAAGTGACAAAGTAAAGGAAAAAAACAAGTATCTTTGCCAAGGTACATTGGCCTAAGCTAAGAAGTCTCTGAATTGTCCAAGAGAAATTAATACCATTCTTCCAAAATTTATTACCAAATCAGTGGTTTGATGGTGTTGGCGCTCGCTGCTTAACACATTGATCCAAAATCACTCACTGACGTTTAGTGGGATTGAAAGTCCAGAATGTGATAATTTTCATACTCATCAAGCCAATGTGCTGGCAAAACTACAACATTGTTGTTCTTTTAATTTGTTACCAACCTGTGGCAGGAGGAAATGTCGTCTACCATTTACTTAATGATTAAATGCTTTTAATGCTTTCAGTATATGTGATCCACAGTATGTTATACCAGCTTTTTAAATCTTAAAATATTAACTTTTAGTCTTCATGTTCTTTGCAATTCCTTGTTACTGTATGTTTTCAGATTATAAATCTCTATGATCCAGGTAGAGTTCTTTCGAGTAGTGGATGTTGTGCATCTTGAAAGGGATTTTATTTTTGACTGGTGCTAATTAGACGTTCTATGTCCAGGCTGCGGATGAGCAACAGGGAGATTCTCATGCAGGAACTTCATACTGCCATGCTCAGAAAAGTCTGCAGCTGTGTGGCCATCTCCTCTGAGAACCCATTTAGTGGTGAGAAGCCCCTCCAAGCCTACGGGTCCACGAGCATGAATACGTGCAGTGCTGATACCAACTTCTGCACCTACAAGAAAAAAGAAGAAAAGAAAAAAATTCTGTACATGAAAAACATCCAACTGGTATAATGTGTCACCCTCACTGCCTGTTGGATTGGTCAACGAGACTTTAAAATCTTATACTGCATTATGTATGTATTCATATGGTACATTATATTTATTTATATTGAATATATTTAATTAACACTTTAATTTTACTTTCATCAGTGTAGTCAATAACGCATACATATGACAACCGGTCTTACCAAGACCAAAGCGATATCCATCTGCAAACCGTGAACTGGCATTCCAGAACACACAGGCACTGTCCACTAACTGCAGGAACTGCTCTGCTGTCTCCTCTAAAAAATAAGACACACAAGTCAAGCAAACTCTCACACTATGGTTCATGTTTTAGGTAAACCAATGGCCTATTTGTCAGTTGGAATACTCAATAAACCAGCAACCAACAAATGTAGTCATAAGATCACATATACTCATGAACAGTGTTGGATGTAACGCGGTCCACAGTAACGCGTTAGAGTACTTGGATTACTTTTTTGATGTAACGAGTAATCTAATACGTTATGCCCACCTTTTAAGTAACTTTTTAAAAAATGTAATTCGTTATTCAGACAATTTATGCAATCCATGACCCAGACAGCAGTCCTTCCCAATCTGTTATTGTGTGTGTGTGTGTGTGTGAGAAAGTCATCCTACAAGCCCTGCCCCTGATAACCCGGCCCCCTCTGTTGTTCCTGCTGTTATACCCCTATCTCACCTAGGCGGTTTGACTATGCGAGGGCCGACGCGCGGAAAGATGGAAACCTAATGACAGCGCCAAAACTTGCGGCCACCGCGCAAAAGTTGGAAAGTAACTAAATATTTACATAATCACTAAAGTACAAATTTAATGTATTTTACTTGAAAAGTTTTACTATACGACACTTTTATTCCACAAAATCCTAGAAAAAAAAAGAAGAAGAAAAAAGAAACTGTACCCCTACTTTGCCTATTCGAGTAATATCTGAAGTGGGAACTTCGCCACCTGCTGGCTATTATGCACAATTGAGAAGCAGAGAGATTTTAAAGGTGAGTACTTTTGCATTTTACTCATGTACACATGTAAATAAAGGACTTTTACTTGAGTACCATTTCCCCTAGGGAATTTCTACTTTTACTCAAGTATAGGATTGATGCACTTCCCCACGTATCTTAGCATCTGCTTTAAAATCTACACCTTTAAGCTTGACAACAGTTCGGTGACCACATGGACTTCTGGAGAAATTATTTGACCAGATGCATGTTTGGAGGACTAAAGAAGAGGAATTCAACACCAAGAACACTGTACCAGCTGTTAAGCATTGTGCATCATGCAGTGCATTGGGGCAGTTTTTGTGCCAGCGGAATAAATGCATTGAAAAACTGTATGGAATAAATAAAAAGGACAGCCACAGCAGATTATAAGCCAGACAGTTTAAACTAGATAAAATTCAGTGTTTGAACAGGACAATGCCCCCCAAACACACAATAAAGCTGGTTGTGGGATGGATAAAGCAGAACCACATTAAGCATTTCAGTGTAAAAAGAAACACACACACACACACACACTTCCGGGGAAAATAAATAAATAAATAAATAAATGCAGTGCTCCAATATTAATGTAGTAAATTGTTTCAAAGGGTAATATGACTACCACAAGATGGCACTATTTCCACAAAAATAAATAATGCAACAAAAGCCATAATTTTCCCTGTTTTCTGTTGAGCAGGCTGCATTATACCAAAAAAGCATGCTAAAAGGAAATGCTCTAAGAGGCTGCAGTTTACCAATGGAACTTTACCATTTTCAGTGATGATGACATCTGTGTGGGAACTGCCATATTTATGAATGTGATCAACTGCCTCGTGCATGCTGTCTACCACCTCTATGCAGCACTCCAGGTCGCCATACTCGGTACGGAGTGACTTTACCTCAGATGGGCTGAAGGTCAGGTATGATGCAAACTTGGGGCCAGCGTGTATCTTCACCTGCATAGAGCAAGTTATTAAAGAGGAAACAAGCAATACATTAAAAGAATGATCATCATCTTTGTCTTTTGGCTGTTCCCTTTTAGGGGTCGCCACAGCGAATCGTCTGCCTCCATCTAACCCTATCCTCTTCATCCTCTTCTCTCATACCAACTAACTTCATGTCCTCCCTCACTGCATCCATAAATCTCCTCTTTGGTTTAAAAGAATGATCTGTAAGAACATTTACATACAGGCTGAGTTACACCAGCCTAAACAGTGCAATCTGCAGCACACTTAATCTATTTTAATGGCCTAACACTTTCAGGGGCACAGTAGCATAGTGTTTACACTGTGAATGTTCTCACCATGCTTGTTGGGTTTCCTCCAGGTACTTCGGTTTCCTCATACAGTCCAAACAGTTTAGGCTGACTGGCATTTAGTGTGTGAGTGAGAGTGCGAATTCATGAGTGAGAGTGTATGCTGCGATAGATTGGCACCCCTTCTAGAGTGTACCTCGCCTATTGCCCTAAGACCTCTGGGATAGGCTTGAAAAAGGGACTGAAACCTAAATCTTTGTATTTTATTATTTTTAGATTTTACAGTTTACCCTCTAGTTTATTTTTCTGTAGATACAAACATTGTATAAAAATATGCAACATTTATTCGTTCATCTTTAGTAACCACATCACTCTCATCAGCGTCTTGGCGCATCCTGAGGCTATCCCAGAAAATAGGGATCCACCGATACCGGTATCTGGTATCGGCCTCGATACCACATTTTCTAAAGTACTTGTTAAAAGTCCCCTGATACCGGGGACCGATACCACGGTCTGAGAAATGTCTATGTTTGAGCGGTGTATAAGGGGTTAATCACCGGCTGCAGCTCAGGGTGGGGAGAAGGCGAGACGCGTCAGCCGTGTGGAACTATTTCAAATTGAATGAAGACGACAAAACAATTCGGACTGCAAATTGTGCTCAGCGAAATTCAGCAAAAGGTAGCGCATTTAACACAAGTAATTTAATCAAGCACCTAAAATCCCAACACGACAACGATTACAAGGAGTTTACCCACGCTTCTAAACCAACACAACCCACGCTGCAATATTGTGCACCAAATAGCAAAAATGTTTATTAATGCCCCTTGTGTTGTCCAAAGCGGCAGAGTTTACAACAAACTGAAAAAAAATACTTGATATTAATTATAAAAAATACTTTTTTATAATTATTTATTCTGTAATATGTTGCATACAACATGCTTTTCATTTAAAATAAATGTTCTTAATTCCAAACTAGTCCCTTGTTTTTTTAGTCACCTGTAAATTTAAATCTGGAATACATGCTGAACAACATGACAGTCCATTGCACACTGATTACAATTCCAAACACCAACAAAATACTGTAAGAGTGAAATGTCATTAGAGCATTTACAGTTTGCACAGACTTACTTCTTCTATTCTCAGCATGTCAATGATCTGATCAAACAGTGGGGTCCGAAGCACATCTCTGTGAACTAGCAGGGTTTCCATAGCGTTGCAGGCTGCTGGGTAATCACATTTCGAGTCTCTGACTAAGTACAGACAACAACACATTAAACATACCATTGTTAAAAACAAATCACAAAATAATACTTAATAAGAAAACAAACAAACTTATTCTAATATTTACCAATTTTTACGATTTTGTCAATGCTGGCCTCGTGGTCGACATAGACATGGCAGATGCCCTCGCTGTGACCCAGCACAGGTATGCCTTTAGC
Organism: Channallabes apus; assembly: GCA_030522415.1. NCBI lineage: Eukaryota > Metazoa > Chordata > Actinopteri > Siluriformes > Clariidae > Channallabes > Channallabes apus. Next base: position 56,093,730 of record CM060104.1, read on the forward strand.
AGCCCGCTGGATATCTCTGACCAGCTGAGACGAACCGCGAGGAATGATGAGATCGATCATCTTCTCCAGGCGACACAAGTCTTCTACCTCCTCACGTGTGCTTACCTAAAACACAGGATCAAATCCACAAATATATAGAGATCAAGCGTCACAGCATCACGTGGTACATTTGCAACCCCCTGCTAAATATTCTTATGTGCTCATAAAACACACATTACAAAAAAACCTCAGCATTATACCTCCCTACAGACACAGTGTAGACAGACTGGATTTTCTTTGTCATACTTACTAGTCACATTTTGTGGTTTATTAATTTTATTTTATTGAATTTTTTATCACATATACCCTGGCATCTTACCAGTTGGATGGCATCCCTCACACCATGTATAGATAAAGCCTCCTGTGCTAGTTCATGTAAGACACGGTTGGTGTTAGCTGCCTCCCTTCCACCTTTTAGCAGTAAAGCATTTCCACTAGCAATAGCTAATGCGGACACCTGTGTGGGAAAGCACATTTTGACATGAAAAATACGTCGCACCATATAGATATTATCCCCACAAACAACTAAACTAACTGCCCATGATTAAATTTGTACAACTGCCATAGTCTCACTTTGTGTGTGCATGAGAGAGAGAAGTGAGACCTGAGGCAGGCAGTCTGGACGAGATTCAAAGATGACGAGTAACACCCCTATGGGCACAGTGATCTGCTCCAGCTCCAGGTTGTTGGCCAAACGGGTTCTGCGCAGTACTTGTCCCACACTATTCTGAGAGGACACAGCAATCTGCCGCAGGCCGATGGCCAGACTGCTCAGCTTTGCAGATGACAAACTTAGCCGCTTGAGCATGGCAGGAGGCATACGACCTGTAAAGGGGAAAATAAGTGTTAAAAAAATAAATAAATACATTCACACAATCTTTCAAACAGCAAAGCTGCAGGCTTTTAGTCCTTACCTGTCTGCAAGAACACATTTTAGGCTTCAAAAGGGCACTCAAATTTTTGACTTAAATTTTTACTTAATGTACTGTATGTCCCTAAGTATGGTTAAAACTAGTTGAAATTATTATCAAAATATGGTGGATTTTACACCATGACGTCTCAAATCATAGGCCTGCACCTTAATAATGCCAACAGAGAAACAGCTTGGAAGAGGACCACAGAGCGTCTCTGTCTGCGACTAAATATTATGAGCAATTCAATATATGAAACAATCCAGTATACCTGAATTCACGGCCAGTTCAATGTCCTTCTTATTAGCTGACAGAATTTCATCTCTCTTCTCAGTCAGAAGATCAGCCATGGCACAAATGATCTCACTCCTCTGCAAACGGGAACATTACATGTTGAGAGGAAACATTTTATTATTCTTAAAATTTGACCTAAAAGAGCTACAAACAATCATTCAGGATCATAAGAGAAGTCTGTAATACCTGCTCAGGGAGAAGTGAAGACAGTGTCCTCCCTGCAGTGCGAGCCATTTCTGTCTGCTGCTCCACTGTGGGTCCTGTAACAATATTAATAGAAACATCAACACAATGTCCTTTAACAGATGAGGTCAGAGGAGCACACACGTTAAAATGTTTACATACCAGCAGGTTTGACCTCAGAGAAGAATGTGCCCACTTTCTTGCCCTCTACAATATCGGTGATGACATGACCTGTGACTTTAGGGTGAGTGCCGTTAGCAATGACTACAGATGTGCCTCCCTGAAGAGCCCAGAGAGCAGCTTTCACCTGTGACAAAAGTGTGGTCAGTACATCTCTAATTATTGCAATGACGGAAAACAGGCCTGCATCAAACAATGAATAACCTCCAATCATACCTTAGCTTCCATTCCTCCGATGCCAACCCTGGATTTGGTGCCATAGGTTATAGACTGCTGGTCCCCGGGGTAGAAAGTGTCAAGTAATTTAGCATCATCGGACCCAGGAGGGCTGTCGTAAACACCTGGAGGTATTATTAACAAGATTACACAAAAGACTCAATGCCTGGCTTTTTCATTAATCAGAAAGAATGTTTTCTTGGAGCCCAGTGCTTCTACCATTCTTAATTGAGTAGCTGAAATATATTTTAATTCACCGCATCATAAATCTGCCCCATACTATCCAGTTTTGATCACTAGCTCATTTCTTCTATTATTTTTATTTTCTTTTTTTACTTATCCACCAGTTTGAAATCTTACTGGGCAAACAAATATACTTTTGAATGAGGGTTGTTTTAAACAGGTCTCGATAAGATCTGATACTTAAATGCCAGGAAAACTCCCTTTCATTATTTACCTTCTACATCAGAGAGAGCAATGAGGAGATCGGCTCTCATCTCCACTGCAAGCCGTGCTGCCAAACTGTCATTGTCCTTAACGCTGATGACCTGTGATGTGACAGATAGCATGAGAACCTAAAAAGGATTAGTACCTTTTACTGTATAATACCAATGCATCAGGAGGTCTTCAAAAGTGCGTACAACATCAGCAATTAGTCCACTAAACCACAATATGACAGCATGCATATATATATAGGAGTGCAGAGGACATGTTAAATTACAGTACAAAAAGCAGTGATGCCAGTTAGCAACTTTTCATGGAAGTGCAAGAAATTCATGTACTCCACTGAACTCTAGTCTCTCCTAGCATCTAGTTAACAGCCCATCATCCCCACAGGCCTTCTCAGCTCTATACCTACATTTACACCCTGCAGGTCACTATTAGGTTCTGGGGGAGGCACCACTGCGTCATTAGTGTTGATAATGGGCACGATGTTCATACGCAGAAGCTCGTACAGTGTGCTGTTCAGATTTCGTCTCTTCTGGTCATCGTGGAAGTCCAAATTTGTAACCAAGATCTGAAAAGAGAAAAGAGCATTTCAGTAATCAAGAGAAACAAAATAATTAATTACATAGCTACATACACAGTAAGAGTTTCAGATAATACAGGAGTAGGTAATTAATCCTAATCTCTATCGGTCACATCAGCAGTGTATGTGTGAATAATATTATGACACGTATTGATTTATTCAGAATACAATTGAAACCATATGTACTCAACTGATTCAAGATTCAAAGAACTTTATTAATCCCAAAGGGAAATTGCTTAACTGATCCACACTGCCTGGCCAAAAAAAGATTTAGATAACCGAGGTATCCTGTTCATGTGGAAGAATGATTAATCATGCTCCCAGAAACACACTTCCACAATGCGAGCCATGCAATATGCCTGTGTCATCAGGGAAGAAAAACTCTACTGATGTGATAACCTGGTCACTCAGTACATTTAGGTCATCAGCTGACTTCATTTTATTGCCACATACAGTAGTGGTGCTGAGCCTAGACCTGACTAACTGAAGCAACTGAAAATTGTAATCCGTTATTCAGACAATTTATGTAATCCGTGAGCCAGACAGCAGTCATTACAGTACTAATTCATTAGTGTGTGTGTGTGTGTGTGTGTGTGTGAGAGAGAAAGTCAACCTACAAGCCCCTGAGAACCTGCCCCTGATAACCTGATAACCCCCTCTGTTGTTCCTATGAGAAGACCGACACAGGGAAAGATGGAAACCTAATCACAGCGCCAAATCTCACGGTTTGACGAACCGTACTTACGGCCACTGCGTAGGTGCGAGAAGGGTATTAGTACTTAACAGATTATGGGCCAAACTTCTCTGAGTGATGATGGTAGAATAATTATAAAAGGTCTTGACTAAAACAACATGCATGAGGAATCATTTTCTGCAATGAAAAAGTATTCTACTGTAACTAGTAACTTTTATCAGAAAGTAACGCTGTAATGTAACGGATTACTTTTTGGAGACAGTAGTTTTTAAAGTAACTAATTACATTACAATGTTAATGTACCCCAACACTGCTGACCAGTTTCTTTCTCATCAATTTTAGAGAAGGACATCCAGCTCTTGGTAACCTCACTGTTGTTCCATACTTTCTCCACTTGATGGTGACTGTATTCACTGTTTTCCATAGTATACCCAAAACCTTGGAACTTCTTTTTCAGCCTTCTCCTGACTGATACCTTTCAACAGTGAGATCGCTCTGATGCTTTGGAAGCTCTCTGTGAACCATGGCTTTGACTCTAAGATGCAACTAAGAAAATGTCAGGAAAAGTCTACTAGAACAGCTGAGCTTTATTTGGGGTAAATCTGAAGCCCTTTAAATGATGGCAGGTGTGTGGTGACTCCTATTTAACATTAGTTTAAATTTGATTGCTTGATTTGGAACACAGCCACATCCTATTTACTATATAGGAGGGTGAGCACACTTATACAATGTGTGTGTGTACCTGTGCTGTGCAGGTGCTGTACTGAGTAAACATGGCTTCATACAGTGCCATCAGTCCACTCTGTCCTGCAGCGGCACATGCCCTCGCCTCCAAAACAGGCAGAGACTGCAGATGAAAAAAATAATTAATCATCATTAAATGTTACTACTTCAGGACATTGTCAGCTGTTGTACAATTCACTAAAACTGTTACATAGTAAGTGATGGGTATAACTGGCTTAATATGTTTTTGCCCACCATGTCTTTAAGTTGATTCTGTCCTGAATGAAGGGCTTGTCTGACACTCTGAGAGAGAAGAATCTCATGCCTCAGTCTCTGTTTCCCGAATGCTACAGCTCCACTTGTGACGATCATCATTTCTCTGCCTTGGTTCTGTAGCATTGCCACCTTAAAGGACCACAAAGAAATCCAAATTTTGCCTTGCGCAAAGGCATGCTATAACCAAACTATCACTACAAAATGACATCCCCTCTGACCTCTCTTACCTGTTCTACAATAGAGGCGAGCCTCCCAAGCGCCAGGCCACATTCATCACCTCGAGTTACCACAGCACTCCCCAGCTTCACCACGATCCTCTTGGCCTGGCGCAATTCACTGCGGTGTGCAAATGACTTACCATGAGAACGCACCAGCGGCACTGTAAGAAAAGCCACATTACTCCATTACATTATATAGCCCTGTGTTATACCGCAAGTTCGACAGAGCTATGATTCTTTTTTTTTTTTTAAGAAAAGGAACCCAAGTTAAAAAAAAAAAAAAAAAAAAAAAACCACACACACACACACACACACACACACACACACACACACACACACACACACACACACACACACAGTAACAGTGTGTGGCTCTCCCGCTACAGTATATACTGACTAAATAAGTAAATGCTACATTTCCTCTTCCTGGGAAAAAGGAAATTTCACAATTTTTTGTTTGTGATTGCTTTGGCACTGACTGTACGATCCATATAACCATACTTGAGAACCCTTCTGGTAGACTCCTGTTTTTAACTCCCCTAATTTCCTCCCGTGGGCAAAATTCTCACATTTCACATGATTTACCACTAAATATCACATACTTTCCCCCTTTTATCATCACAACCTGTTCCTGGTATTGTGTGTGTGCATGCATGTGTGCTCTGGTATTTTTACACAATGCTGTGGCAGTATACTATTATCCTGTTATTTTCATTCTTTGAAAGTAACCAGAATGTAGCATACAATGTCTCTGAAGTTAAATTTTTTTATGGGCAGGACCCCCATACCCTGCCTTGGTTTTGAAATCATCCCTATTATCTAGGTCTCATGTTAATATGAAGGGTTTCTTAGATAATTAGGGAAAATAAAGAAATAATTAAATAATAATAATAATAATAATAAATCAGATCTTTCCAAAGTTTAAACAAATCCAAACAACTTTGAAGTAGCGAAAAAGCAAAGAAGTTTATTGAAGACACACATAGATAGACAGCTCTGAACCAGTTAGAAAGACAGACACCTCACAAAGCTCCAACTTAGTCAGTCCACAGAGTCCCCCCACTTGCCTATTTTACATGAGTTTATATACCTGAAAAGTGCTTCATCGCTCCTCCTTGTTTTGTTGTTTGATTAAATTTTGCGCAAAGTAAAATGCGCAAAGTATTCTTATTCAGATTTTCTTATCACTCTCTCATGTCTTAAATGTCTTTAGCATGCCTGAAATTATTAAAGCAGTTTATACATATGCAATATATATGTATAATTTTGGTGGCCATGTTTCTCTCTAGTACAGTCTTTTCACTGAGGCCTTCTGGGTATTGGGTGTTAAATCTACCTAAAGTTAGGCTGAGTAGTACTAAATTCCCCAAATGTAATTGAAATTCAATAACATTCTCCACAACAACCTAGTACCCCAGTATAGGGATCTATCCCCAGTATAGGGATCTATTCCAATGGCGGAAACGCTAAAGCATTTTGTAAGTCACTCTGAGCGTCTTCCAAAGGTCTAAATGTAAATGTAATAGCTAAACATGCTAGGTGAAAAGTAATTAATTTAATATTTACTCTGCAGCATGGTCGAAATTATCTGCGAATTACAAAAAAAAATTATCCACACTCCACACACCTCTACAATGCCCAAACCACCTCCAGAGAATCAAGCTTAATGACCATGTTAAAGCTGCCACATCAGCAAAGCCAAACAAGCCCCATGCACAGAGCACACAACTCCAAGCAAAGCATGAAACCCAGTGAATAGAAAAGAGGTAGAAAACAGAGGATAACGAAAAAGACACAAAGCAGAAACAAATTTATACATTTACTCTGTATAAAACATTCCTAAGGATATTAAAAATGGAGTTAAAAGTTTTCAAGAAATTAAAATATGCAATTCTGACCTAGGTCCTATGCTACAGGTTAAAATGTAAGTGATAGAAACTCACTTTTTCCAAGAGAAACCGATCTTGTGAAGCTCTGGAGGGGGTTTGGTCTCACAGAGAGCCAGGAGCACAGAGACAGTCTCTGCAGCAACATGCTGATCACAACCTTTACACTGCAAAACATATAGGAAGGACAGGACTAAGCACTGATTCATATACTGTATACAGTTTGTCCTTAGATATTTTAATACATACTTAAAGGAATGCTTCAACTTTTTTAAAATGTAGTCTTTATCGAGTGTGTAAAAAGTGTTTGTGCATGCATGTGTGTGATTAATATGAATAAGAACTGAAGTTTGTCTAGACTGATGGGACGTTTGGAACGTTTTTGGTTATTCAAGATTTTCCTTTTTAAATTCTCTTATCAAATACTTAAAAATTATTTTTCAATGTGTGTAATAAGAGAAGTTGTTTTATCCAGCCTTCCAGCAACAGAACCAGTAGAATAAGTAGTGCATTAAGCATTTCGCTGCATATCGTACTATGCATGACTGCGTAGGTGACAAATAAAATTTTAACTTGAAGTATGTAGCAAACTTTCAGTTTTTGTATTGCTGATTTTTGTTTTTTATTGATGCATTAACCCATTATTTAAACTCTTAAAAGAAAAAAACATCCTGAATAATTTGAATATTAATTAATCTTACGTTAATGTGAATTATTCCATTTATAACCATAAATAATGAGATTTTTTTGAGCCCTTTTTCACCATTATTCATTTTCCTAAATTACACACAATTCTGTTTAATTACACGTACCTGATGATAGTGTCACCAGTTAGCATTAGCTGTTACTCTACCTCTACTAAAGAACCGGATGCAGCAGATATTTAGCCCTTTAGTATGTCCAGCTCTCTGGCCTCCCCGGATCAGCTTTCATGCCAAGACCACTGCCAAAGTTGCCAACTTGCCGATCACTAACCAGCCGAGTTGATTCTCTCCTGTGTATTTGGAGTCTAGTGTTTGTGGTCTTCTCTGCTTCTACACTGGATTTATCATTAAATGAACATTAAAATGGAATCACTGAAAATGTCAAGTAAGGAAAAATAACTCTCTCTGGTTTTTTTTAAGCTGTCAGCAAAGCCTTACAGAAACCCCTTACGTCATTTATTTTTTTACTTTTTTTGCTATTAAGCATCATTGTAACTGCATAGTCTCCCCACAAGTTCAGCATCACACAGTCGTTAAATTCTCAAAGGAATTACACATTACTAACCCACACACCAACACCAGAGTTGCTAAACATGCCACAAATATTGCAATGTTTTCATATGTACAGTAAATGACATTCTTTACTGAGAACTGAAACTATTTCTAAAAATCACACACACACACACATTGAATTCACGTCCTGATTCTCTGACTTCATTTCTGTCATTTAGTTTTAAAAGGGTGCAAAGGGAAGTGAAGCAACAACCTTCGGCTCCTCTCACTAATTTTTAACTAGTTTGGAGTGAGGAAGTTTAAGGTCAGGCTGACCAGTATTTAACTCAGGCTATATTCACACAACAGGAAAAAGCACCCGCTATATGGATTTACTGACAATTTTTTTGTAACCCTGTTTACATTATGTTTTCAATGTGACCTATATCTGGAATAAGTCAGAGCAGATCACAATCTTTCTTTTGTTACAATTCACTGTATAGCCATGTTATATAATATTTACGACGTTTACTAAATTAATTCATCTTTTATACTGCTTCTAGACCTGTACAGGGGGCCTGGAGCCTATCCCAGGCATGAGGAAGGGTACACTCTGGACAGGGTGCCAATCCATTTGATGGGACAGACATACAGTACAGAAATCCACACAGTACAGGTAACCGGAGTTCCAAACTGGTGTAATGTGTATGTCCTTGGATGGTGGGCGGAAACCTGGCAAGCATGGGAAAAGGATGCAAACTCCACACACACCCATGGCGGTAATCAAACCCTCAACCCTGGAGGTGCGAGGCTACAGTGCTAACCACTATGCCGGGTTAGGTGTGTACTGGAGCACTTTGATTTCCAACTCGGGTGTGTGTGGAGTTTGCATACTGTATATATTAAAAAATAATAATACTTTAAAAATGGGTGACTTTGACAAGGGCCAAATTGTGAAGCCTAGAAATTCTGAGATCCTTTTTCATCCTCATCCTGACTCTTTCCTAGGATGGAATTATTACAAATGTTGAGTCTGACTGACATCATATAAGTTGCAGGAATTCCTATTTGACTGTTCAGGCTGGGGTTGCAAGTGTTTTAAATTAGAATAAAAAAAATTAGATCACATGTGATATGTTCACATAATTATGAAAGAATTTTTTAAACACACTTGCCTGCAGTGTGACCACTGCTTTCCTAGTATAAAGAGGATAACCCTTTCACCACAACAGTCCTGACCCTAACAACTACAGCTCAACTACAACACACTGACAACGACACACACCTCACTTCCCCTCGGCTGCCATGTGGAAGTAAAGCTTCAGCCTGTACCATCACTCACACACTGCATATAATTAGGCAGCTACTGTAGCTTATAGTGCTGTTAAGCAGACTAGTTTATTAGCTACAGACTAGCACATTTAATATAGAACAGCAAGACCTTAAGCTAGCAAAAGCATCTTGGTCAGGTCGTGCAGGATTTAACACCAGCTCAGCTATTGGGTTTACTGGGTTTAACTTGCTTGTTAATGCGTGGTCCATAATGAAGATGCAGGAGCTGGGTACACGTGTTAGCAAAAAAAATAAAAATATCATAACCGCCACATGCTTCCACATCTACACACTCCACCACACCAACACACACTCATGATGCAACCTGCATCAGCTCACACCTACACACCATGCCTCCTTACATACCCAGTCCTACAAAACTATTGAGCGTGACGAATCCTGGTCAAGTTCAACGTCTTCAACCTGCTGCGGGTGCCACATCAACTCGGCACAACTCTCATGCGTGTTGACGTCCGGATGTTTTCACACCCGCATTCCGTATAATCCCGCCTCCTTTGATGCGATTGGTTACGACACGCTGCTCTTCAATTGGGCTGTTAAGTAATCATTCACGGCGCCGTGGCGCGGCTTTATAAAATTAAACAATGCCAACGTGGAAACAGCAGGCAAATCTTAACAAAAATTATTTCTTCATATGGCTTTATTCAGCCATATAGCACTGGCAAGTACCATTAAGCGCTGAGAAGTTTATCTTATCACTAGGATAAACTCTAAGTGCTAAACACACGCCATGAGAAGTCACCCTATATGTGGTGTCTGGAAAGAAGTAGGACATGTTAATTTTTTTGTTAATAATAACAATAATAAAGAATTTATTTTTGTCTGATAAATTGATCGAAATAAATGTAAGTATGTGAGCTTTGAGTCACGGTACTGTCCAATCAGCAAGCCGCTTGCTTAGACTGTTAGCCAATCATTGTTGTGAATGCAGGATTTGTCGGAATGCGGGTATGAATATATAACCGCTGCTACTCTATCGACGTGGAAATCGGTGTTGCCAGGTCTGTGGGTTTACTGTGCCATCGTGAAGACTTTTGGAATAACTACCAGGTTGGTTAAAGGGTAACCAAATTTACGTACATTGCTCTTTATTCTTTCTAAATCAACTGGTGTGTCAGTAGAAATAATATGTTTATTGTAAGTGAGGTGGTTTTATTAACAGTGATTTTTTTATTTGAATGAATTCTGTTCTTTATTAATGACAATGGGTTTAGTATTTCAAGACTATTAAAAAAGTAACTAAGCTTTTTTTTTTTTTTAAATATTGAAATAGTTTGTATCGAGTTTTCATTGTAAATACTTTAACAGCCGGTTTGGCCCAAAGTGTGATTTAAACCAGTTTATAGAAGTGGTTTTAGTTCCAGAAGCTTGCTTTTGTGGTGTAGACCTGGCAACCCTGACGTGAACTCAATGTGAGGGTCATGTCTGCTGCGCCTCACCTCGACTGTGGGAGAGAGTGGAAAGACTAGGGTTTTTTCCCCCTGTGTATATAGTGTACTTCCCTGGAAGACACTTCAGAAAGAAGTAAAGCACATGAACTCATAAAATAACATGTTCATATATTTATGGATTAAGTTTGAAGTGAGGGCTGAAATAGAGTGAACACTTCTCCTGAGGCAGGGTAAACTCCATATAAATAATGAATTCCCAGTAAATCAGAGTCTACTTTCCCACATTATGTACATAAAAACATGAATATTACACTAACCATGAGATATTATTATGAATATAAGATTGTAGCCTACACTATTCAACTACATGATTGGATAGTGGGATAATAAAAACTACATTTATTATTATTATTACAATCATTACAAAGTTAACTCTTGGCTTGATGGCTTGTGATGTAGCTGGAGAGGAACTGCAGCCCTGCATGAGTGATGATAACATCATACATCATCATGATCTTCATGATGTGCTGATGTCAGTGACACAATTGTACAGCAATATAAAATGCATTTTCAGTGCACTAATCTAGACAACAGTAAGCCACACATGACTTGATTAAATTAAGCACTTATTGGGACATAATTCACAATCATACTCTAATGACACCTGAGCAAAAATATTACACCCAAATCTGTCATTGAACATTACATTCCAAATCCATGCGAATTAATACCTTTTGTACGTAAAGGTTACCTTAGGATTATTAATTGCCTCAGCTAGGCTATGTAATTCTATGTTTTTATATGTTTCTGTGCTTAGGGTGTACATCCAGCAAAAAAATTCCAATAGTAGACTCTAGGGGGCAGTGTAAGCAAATAGAAAGATCTACTGTACACAACTGTCAACTGTTTTTGAAAGTTAGGATTAAATGATTCTTTATTTCAAGTCAGTCGTGTAGTTTGTTTTGTTACATTGTAGGCTACACAAATCTTGAAGGAAAAAACCCTGATCTTTTGCAAGAATGTCTCCTTGAAGAGGTCCCAGCCAGATGTTCTCACAGAGTTTATCCGCCTACAGGTTTCTCTTGAGGACTGTTATAGTCACTAGAGCATAGTGCAGATATAAATTATCTGGAATGCATGTCATCTTACTGTTTGTCACATGTTACAGTCTCTTTGTGTGTAGGCATGTTTTTATAACTTTGCAGGGACCAAATATTTCCATTGGGATATGAGTTTCTGATACTGTAGGACCACCTGACCTTGTGGGAATATTTGGCTGGTTTCCACAAGGAAATCTTCTTCACACACACATATATATATATATATATATATATATATAAGTGTGTTCACACAATCTTGAAACAGCCTGGCCTTATCAAATTGACTCACACAGTACAAAATGCTCTAAGCTATGATATGCTTTAAGCTATTGTAGTGTAAAATAGGGTTCAAAACATAATTATGATTGTGACTGAAAAGAAATTGGTTTTTAGTGAATTGGGATTAGTGGACCAAGGAATCAATACCAGCAAACACAGATGGAACAAAAAGCAAAACGGCGGATAATGCAACTGTGAAACATCTGAGTTGTAAAGTCATTTAAAAATCTGTAATGTTTTGTAAAAGTAAATGTGTAGAAATGATTAAAGAATAGGTTAAACCTATTAAAATGCAACAAATGATAACATCAGGTTATCATTTGAAACACAAACACATGCATGCACGCACACACAGAAAATTGAGTACTGGAGCCCATCGTGATTTTGGGGTCTGTTGAGGAAGTGGTGAGTAATCTCTGAAATGGGTTTTAAGAAATGCAACAATATCCGTTTACATCAGCAATCTCCTGAAACCAGTGTGCGTCTGTATTTCAAATGATAACCTGAAGTGGGATGACTAGAGGTTTGTATCCATTTTTTTAGCCTGCTTTTTAAATAAACCTCATTTGAAACCTTTTAGCTAGCATGCGTCAAACCCTCTCACATCATCCTGTGCAGCATCTCCTCACACAAATTAATTTATCACATAATGTACCATTTCCTAGCTGTAAGAGAGAAATCAAATTTATTTGCCAGTTCAAGATAAAAATAGCCAGAACCATTTCCTAGCATAATCAAACTAAACAACCACAAAGATGGCACATGACACAATCAGGAGGCTCACCTCAAAATATCAAAATTTTAAATATCCTGTATTATGAGACCACATGTTAACAGTTTCAATGCATTTAAAGTGATCTATAAATGTAGATTTATCCTGCCATGATGAAACACAAAATTACAGTGCTGAATTAATGTACCTTGTAAAAATTAATCACTTTAAAAATACTCAAATATGATAAATTAGTTTTTCTGAAATGTTTTCAGAATGTGAAAGAAACAATAGAATTAAATTACACATACATTCAGCATGATTTACCTGTTTTCCTGTCATTAACATCAAAAGTCTCACCAAGTACTTGGCATACCTTGTAATAAAAATTTACATTAAATGTTATAACATTCCAGCCACCAAATGCAAGAAGGCCTCAATGTATCTACATTCTATATAATAAGACAGCAGTGTCCTAAACCTTTTGAAGATTTTTATTTATTACCACTATAGAATGACAAACATCCTCATTTAATGTAAAAGTTAATATACTCAAAATTGTATAAAGTGAGCACATACAATGCACATTGTGGTACAGATGGTCTAGCACCCCCTTGACCACACAGAACAATGGCTGCAAACATTGCTCACAAGAAGCAGAGCAGATCACACTTCCTTTCCATTGTCGAAAGCAACAAAATGTCATTGCCGTGTTGGTCTACAACCAGTAGACACACACATTGTGGATAAAAGATCAAGGCCAAGGGAAATCTGCCTGTCAAGATTGCGTTTGGAGTTCTGCCATAACCATCAACCAGCAGGAAAATGAAAAACCTAAATAGTTTTGGTCTTATTCTTATCTTTATTTGCATCTGTTTGAAACTAATGATCTGTTTGTAAGGAGTAATGCCTTTGCATTTAATTACAGCCCTACTTTATAACCACATATCACATCAAACATAGGTAATCATTTTGTAATTTGTAGTTGTCTTCCCAGGCGGCGCGGTGGTGTAGTGGTTAGCACTGTCGCCTTGCACCTCCAGGGTCTGGGTTCGATTCCCCGGCCAGGCTCGATTCCCATCTCTGTGTGCATGGAGTTTGCATGTTCTCCCCGTGCTTGGTGGGTTTCCTCCGGGTTCTCCGGTTTCCTCCCACAGTCCAAAGATATGCAGGTTAGGCTAATTGGCGTTCCTAAATTGCCCGTAGTGTGTGATTGGGTGTGTGAGTGTGTGTATGTGTGTGTGCCCTGCGATGGATTGGCACCCTGTCCAGGGTGTACCCCGCCTAGTGCCCGAAGTCTCCTGGGATAGGCTCCAGGTCCCCCGCGACCCTGAACACAGGATTAAGCGGTATAGAAAATGAATGAATGAATAGTTGTCTTCCCAATAAAAATAAATACAATTTATTTTAAATAAAAAAATTATAATAAAGCTTGACTGCCATCGGTCAATCAACATTCAGATTTAAATCGACTTTACAACTTAAAAGTGTGTTTGATTTTGGTGAAAATCGGCATTGCATCACATTTTTTTATATTTTTATAAATCTTCATCTTAAGATGACACAGTAGCTAAAGCACAGTGGTCTTACAGCTCAAGAGTTACAGGTACATATCATGCCTGTGTGTGTATGAAATACCGATGTTTTCCCCACATTTGGTGGGTTTCCTCCAAGTACACGAGTTTCCTTCCATAGACCTTTTTGTGGTGTTTTGAGGTGTTTCCAAATTTCCCAGCATGTATGATTGTGTGTGTCTGTGGCCTGTGATGAGTTGTCACCCCATCCAGAGTGTACACTACCTAGTGCAAAAAGTTCCCTGGTACAGTATATGCCCCCTGCAACCCTTTACAGGACAACCAATTGTAAGACTTTCTGATATTTTACGTACCTTCCTATGCCTTTATGTCCATAAAACAATCACCTTAATGTGCCTCCTTTTTCCTAATATGGTAATACTTCTTATAGCCCATGTCCAGACGAATATACATCCAAGTAGCTCTTATCCACTACAATCCTTTTATCTAACTGGAAATGCTAATGTGTTTCCTATCGTCTGTCTACCTCCAGGTAGTCTGTCACTTACTGACTTTTGTTCTTTTGATGGACATGGCGCAGGGCACCTGGCCAAAAGATTAAATATGCTCTCTTTGCTGATAATAAACGTGTGTGTGTGTGTTTGTGTGTGTTTGCCTCTTGGTTTGGAGCCAGTCAGTAAGTGTAGACAGTCAAGACATGCTGGATGCATCAAGCAAGAATTCTTTCTTTAATTCATTTTAAAACTTAAAAAATCAATATAGATAATGGATGGATGGTTGGAATTCTTAGTCCCAGTTAAACGTCCCAAGTTTAGTAATCTTATCTTTAGGTATCGATACTATTATTCAATAATTAACTTTCCATTATTTGACACATGCACCCTACAACACAGTGAAATAAAAAAAAATTCTCACATATTCCAGTTAGGAATCTGGGGTCAGGATGCAGGGTCAGCCAGGATATATCGCCCCTGGAGTAGATAGGGTTAAGAGTCTTGCTCAAGGGCACAACAGTAGCAACTTGGCAGTGCTGGGGCCTGGACCCCTGACCTTTCAATCAATAACCCAGTGCCTTAATTGTTTGAACCACCGCTGGTCCTAATGATGTTCTGTTTGTATTGACACAAGACAAGTTTGTGCTATTTGTTCTTGTTTGCTAGAGGACAAAACTGTTAATTTACTGGTGTTTAGTTTGTAGGAAGAAATTTACTGGGTTGACATAAATAGTGACCATTCACAATGTGAAATGTGCTAAGAGATAGCGAGAGAGATAACATGTTTTACATTATTTATGTTTCCACGATCCAAACATTTCATCCCACCATCTGACATTAATTAAAAAGGTTATTTAAAAAGTCTGTTCCCCTGTTGGAGTCCATATGTTTTCTCCAGAAGGAAGCTGGGTGGAAATGATGTCTATGAATTATGCATTTGGTGCCACAGAAACACGAAGTGTGTTCTAAATATGTGAGGTCAATCATGTGCCGTTCTGTATGGTCATGTCCTTTAACATAATTTCCATGATTCCATGAATTCTCATCTCATTCTAAAAATGCAGTATAATGACAGATCTATGCTGGTCTCTGTTTCAGAGTTCTCAAATAAACACACATATATTAGACTCATATTCATATCCATGTTATAGAATTAGTTCAGAAACAGTTAAAGACTGTACTCTTTAGACTGTAAGACTGTTTCTAATATTGATAACCAATGATAATGCTGATGATAACTATGTTATAATTTGATATTGGTAATGATAACTCTTTTTTCCAGCTCTAATTTCAAGCTTCTTACAACTGAGTATAAAATGTTATATCGCCTATCGCCTAAGTGATTTATTCTGATCAAAGTAGTGATGATCTTAAGTAAGTAGTAAGAAAATTGGAAAACCTAGGAAACCCACAAAATTGAGTCCATCCAGAATCCATATACAGTATACTGTATCTAAGCACAGGATTAAACAGAGGACCCTAAACTCTGAGGCGGCATTTAGGAAATTAACATATGGAAGAATTAACAGTTGCTGTTAAACTTGTCTGTCCTGAATACCTTCCTGTGTTGGAAAGATTTCTGGACACTTCCCGACAAAGTGCTGAAATTTGAGATTGATTCCATAAACATCTAACAGGAAGATTCACTGTATTAATGATTATACATTTTTTGTTAAATAACAGCATGTTTTAAATTATTATGAGCCTTAGAGTGGTGGCACATGGCTTCGTGGTGCACTCCAGGTTCCGGGTTCGATTCCTACCTCGGGTCTGTTTGAATGTTCTCCTCGCACTTGATTCCTCCCACGGACCAAAACATGCAGATTAGGCTAATTGGCGTTTCCAAATTGCCCAGAGTGTGTGAAAGAGCATGTGTGTGTGTGTGCGTGTGTGTGTGTGCCTTGTGATGGATCAGCACCACGTCCAGGGTGTACCCTGCCTTGTGCCCTAAGTCTACTATGATAGGCTCCATGCCCGCCATGACCCTGTGTACAGGATAAAGTAGTATAGACGATGAGTAAGTGAGTGAGTATAAACCTTAGCTTATGTAATATGTCCACTATTCCTACTGTATGTGTGTTGTTCCTATAGAAATGGTAACAGATTGATGAGTGAGTTACTATTAAGGTTATTATTATTATTTTTATTATTATTATTATTATTATTATTATTATTATTATTATTATTATTATTATGCAGACTTTCTGATACAAGATTTAAACAACTATTTAAAAATATTGAAAAGTGTTTAGATCAGTATCTTCTTTAACAATGGCAGTTCTTGTTTCTGTAGCATTACAAAGAGTGAAACTAATCTTTCCCTTTTCACATTTCCCTATTTTTAAACTGCACATGGCTTTGTTTTTTGTTTTTTTAAACATGGGAACTGAAAATGCTGAGGCAAGTAAATGAGACTTTCATCTGTATGCCTGAGTCCTTGCCTTGTTCACTATCAATGTGTGTACATAATTAAACAGCAGAGTAAATAACAGTGGCTATAATGCATATGAGCAGAATCACAATGTAACAGACCCTTCTCCCATTATTTACTGTATATGATACCTTGTGCTAAATCTGCTTCTGTGATCCTGTGTACTCTGAACGCTACAGTATCTAGTGTCAACACTCTTTGTATCTTTTCTCCTGCCTCAGGATATTGCCCACAATGAAAGCTGAGAAAAAATACACAGGACAATGGCTGTAATGTAATCTTGAAGACAGATTTTGAATATTTTAGTATAGCTTTTAGCAAATTTTCCATTACAAAAACAATAAAAACAAACAAACAAACAAACATGCTTTTGTGAATGATGAAAGCTTGGCTGGGATGTCAGACCTGGTACAAAGAGAATGGTGGCAAAGACAATACCGGCTAGTGTGAGAGGGAGTGTGTATTATAAATTAAAGCTGGGGGAAGCAAGTTGATTTTCTTCCTATCTTTCTTTCTTCCTTCTTTCTTCCATAGTTCTGATAGTCTGCCTTAGTTTCCTTTTCAAATTCTCTCTTTTACAATGCACACACTCACACACCCCCACCCCCCACACACATTATTTAGACACACATACAAGTACTCCATTCTAAGCTAGACATTAGCGTGTAGACAGTGAGATAGTGAGCTAGTGAGTAGGGGCTTGTGTGTGAGAGAGAGAGAGAGAGAGAGAGAGTGAGGGAAGGGAGGGAGGTTATCCCGCCCACTCTTGTCCTCGTCTTATAAAAGGTCCTCAAGAATGGAAAAGACCTGCTGAGAAATACAAGCCAACAACCTAGAAAACAGAGGGAGACCCAGAACGGAGTGAGTGAGGGAGAACGAAGAGAGGAAGTGAGGAAGGATTTTTTTTCCCAAAAAGGCTGCACGAATGGATGAACAGCAAGGTAAGATATTCTCAATCTTTTTTCATGCACACTTTCTTTTATATGTGTGATCTGGATAATAAAATATAAACATTATTGGTTTGGGGAAAAGGCCACAAAAAGACTTGAGGTTAAGTTGAGGTTTTCAGGTTTCACTTGGATCCAGATGGTTTACAGATGGTCTCTCCTGGTCTGGGAAAAGACTTGGAAATGCTCAAATAAGAACACATGGTGTATATCTAGTGCAGATGCTTTGAAGTCAAAGGCAAATAAAGTGCTTTTTTCTGGACAGGATGTAATACATTTAGGGTGAAATACTGTCTGAGAATTCACTTAATATATGGGTTTTGGACATAATACACATATGCATATGATATGCATCTTCAAGCCTTACACAAAAAAGATCAGTGGAAAATCTTCAAAGGGCCTACACTTGCTTTCTAACTTTAGCATCTGCTCAAAAAAAAGTTCACCACATAGTGCTCAGGTTGTGTCTGTCAACCTGCAAGTTTGAGAGAAACTATTCTGTTCTACAGGAAACTACAGTAAAGATTTTTTTGCACCCACCATTAAGGCATTAGGGAGTCTCAAAGACACTGAAGTACATTATTGGATGCTTGATTTAATATTGTCTTTCCATTAAGGTCAGATGAGCAGGTAATGGAGGTTGTGGAGCTCCTGTTAAGGAATTCGTGATCTCCTGGATGGGCCTCTAATGCGTCCATACTTGGCTGCTGGGCTCTGTCCCAAAGACTGTGCAAGAGAAAGGGTGGGAAGGTTGCTTTATGCTGGAAATGCTGGAGTCTGAAACAATCACTGTATAGGTCTGAGGGGAGAATGAGAGAAAACACCATTATGTAACTTAGAGGTTCACTCTGCTAGTGCACACACACACCAGCTGGAAACAAGCAAGCACACATTAGAAGACAGAATGCTGGCAATGTTTGCAACTAATGTAAGTATTAAAGTGCAGACAGTTTTAAAGGAGATTAAAATTTCATTAATCTAAAATGGGATGTATTGAACGTTTGTGAGTGTGTTTGCCAATCCATTTTACAAAATAGATCTAGTCACCACCCACTATCCATCAATAAGCCCCTTATTTTACTGTTATGTGAAAACCAGACTTCCGGGCTCTGATCTGTGGGCTTCCCTTATTATTCCAGTCATGTGTCAATTGAGGAAGTCTCCAAGAGGGGGCCCGGGTGATTCCCTTTTTCAACAGCTAGCGTTCTTATTTATGACAGGCAAGGCTTCCCTACAAAAAAAGGAAACACCAACAGGCAAGAAAGGTTCGTACAGGGCAATAATAAAAAAATTGGACATATGCTGCCAGTGACACTGGATAATAAATTGATGGCTGGTTTTGTCACAAACAACATTATTATTATTATTATTATTATTATTATTATTATTATTATTATATAGTGCTGCTCTTTTTTCCTACTTAAAAGACAAAAGACAAAAAAAAGAACAGGAAAGCTAGAATGTGAAATATATAATGTGTGGCTATGAAGGTAGGCGGCATGGTGGTGTAGTGGTTCCCGGCCAAGTTCAATACCCCTCTCTGTGTGCATGTTCTCCCTGTGCTTGGTGGGTTTCGTCCAGGTACTCCGTTTTCATCCCGCAGTCCAAAGACATACAGATTAAGCTAACTGGCGTTCCAAAGTGCCCATACTGTGTGAGTGTATCTGTGTGTGCCCTGCAATGGATTGGCACCCTGTTCTGAATGAACCCCGCCTTGTGCCCTAAGTCTCCTGGGACAGGTTTCAGGCCCCCCATGACCTTGAATACAGGATTAAGCGGTGTAGACGGTTAGTGAGCTGTGGAGGTGTCAGTGCTATACAGTAGGTGTGGATGCTATATGTGTAGTGACCTTTTACAGTGACCTTTTTTGACATTTAATAAGACATTTTAGGCCAGAGTCACCTGGTCTATGGCTCTCAAGACCAAAAATATCTTTTGCTTAAAATGTTGCTGATGATTAAAACAAAAGGATCTTTTCCTGTGAAAGCTGGCAATGTGCTGCTCTACTGAAATACTGAAAGCATAGATGCAGATAGTAATTAATTATAGACATCATCATGTCTTTGTCTACGTGAAAGCTTAGCAGCTGTTAGTCATAATACATGGGGGAATTGAATAAAATAAATAATTTTTATGCAACATACAGTCATAAAGGCTCGGACATGGGGTAAAAACTGTCGTAATGATTAGCACCTCAGGAAAGTATTGTTACATATTTCTTATTTACATTTGCTATGACACTGTTATAAGCAACATTCTAGTAATAACCGGCTTAGATTAGCAGCATGTGGATATGCCAAGTATTAAATTACACAAAGCATACCATAATAATTATGCCTTTATTAATGAGGAGGTCAAAACTACAACACACATAAGGAAGAACTGAAATCAAGGGCCTTCCACTTGTTAGAATTAAAATAATTCCTCAGAACAAGTTAAAGTCATTCCATATAAATGATGCCCAAGGGTGGAAAAAAATGTTTCATTATGTACCGCTCCACCAAGAGGAAGTTTTCATGTACAACAGTGATTATGAATTCTTATCCTCACAGTGAGTGATAAGAAAAGTTGAGGAGTGTCCCTGCAGGGAAGTGAGAAACTCTAAGGTGTTGTTTGAAAGAAACTAAACATGATTGATCCTGTCTTGACGCTGCTGGTTTTGAACATTTTAGTATTGTTGCATAATTGACTTGTCACTGATAGCTTTATGACCAGCAAGACCTGAGCACTCAGAATATTGTACACATAGGGCCTTTAAAAAAAAGCTGGCATTCCTCTTTTAACCACAATAAATGAGAAATTACTTCTTTTTTGATAACTAACAACAAGAGCAAGATTTTCAATAAAACATAAATGAAATTTGTTTTACTTTGTTGTTGAGACAAGACCATTGTACTTTGATGACATCATGGAAAAGTGGAAGGGGGGCTGTGTAGCATGAACAGCTTGGTTTTACAGACATTAGTCATTTCAAAGCCAGACCGCACAGCAAAGACCTTCTGATTTCCTCTAACAGGGCAAGGGTTACTCATCTGGCATTTTCTATGAAAGCAGGCATTTGTCATGTTTCAAATAATTTACCTTATCCTACCTTAAATAAAATATGTCTAAAGCAAAGATTTGAAAATATTCTTGCCAGTAAACGGTAAGGTGTGACAGGAGAGACAGGAGAGTGAAAGCCAAAATGGCAAAATCCAGCTGCCTTAATAGATTATTTAAAAAAAGAAGGAAGGAAAAAAAATAAAAGAAAATTAGCACCAGCCTCTAGAAACCTTCCTGTAATTAGAGAGAATTTTTATTTATCTCATTTAAATTTTGTCCAGATATACATCTACAAAGTTCAAACACTTGTTTGAAATCTAAATAGCGTGCAAACGTTAACCATATGTAGTCACACATGGTCAGAGCTTTGCGCTGCTCAAAAATTGTACAACATGAATTCTTCAGGCAGGCCACCCAGACAAGCACCCAAAACCTCAAATAACAGTTGCATTTTTAAAATGCCAGCTTATCTCTTGCTTGCTTGTGTCTCTTAATTAATTGAAATGTGAATAGACAGGTTCAAGATGTTTCTTTTCCCTTACAATCTTAACTTTGCATTAATGGAAACATGAGTTTTAAAATAATTTTGCTAAAAACTGTGAATGTGTCACTCTGACTTGGTATGACAACAATACCTCTCTGGTGACATGCTCCATGCAATGACCTTTACTTTAGTATTTTTAGGGAATTTAGTATAGTATTTCTTACCATATTATTTTTGTAAAATGTTGATAATTATTTAAAATTCACTTGATGACCTGGCAATAAGGCAGAATGATGAGCTTGACTTATCTTAAACTGCTTGTTTGTGGGGAAAAAAGCATCATTCAGTGGTTTAGACAATGTTTGTGCCTAAATCACTTGACACGTGTCTAACACAAAGTGCAGACAAGAGCAGATAATGTAGGGTTTTGTCAGCATGGTAAATAGATTACTATCATGTGTTGGCTCAAGACCTCAAGTCTTGCTAAACCTATACTTGAAAAAATGCACCATCATCAAAATACTCCTCATGCTTGTGTCATTGGAAAATGTTTCATGCACTGTTCACCATAACGTAGTGTCAAATATCACAATGCTGTATGACATGTACCATGTATTTATATAAATGTACCAATATTGATCAAACAAAGCATATTTTCCTAAAAGGTCAACTCTAATTATAAAATCCATTCTTATTATTCACAGATTTTCAAATTCATTCGTCAGTAAATATGTACTGTAGAAACGAATAACTTAGAGACAGTGATTCATGAAGTTCCCAAACAAATAGCAAATTGATTATATTATTTCCTATAGTGCAAAGAATTAGTAGCTTAAAGACTAGATGTTTTCTCTGCATAGTTATAGTTAATGTTAAAAGTAGTTCCTGTTGTAACTTATTTGTAAAATGGATATAAACATTGCTGTCTCTCCAGTTTTTCTTTTTGCTCTTTACTGAGGTGAATAAGACAAAATAGGACCTTCGCATGTTACAGAATAAGACCTGCAACAAAGAACCATTTTACTGTTGACTATTTTTAATCTTTCTTCCAAAAGGCTAAATAACTGTTTCTTCACAAACTATAGCATATCAATTATTCTCATTACCAAGACACATATTGGTACACTATTAGAGTGGCTATAGAGTTAATCAGTTCCTGTGGAGCAGTGATTCTCAGATCTTTGTAGATCTGTTCTATATTATGCTTCATGGACAATTTATCACAACAGTGTCATGGCCCTGATGAGCGTTAGCTCAAAATGTCATAACAGAGAGCATGAAAAATAGCCATATTTATTTTTTGTAATAGCGTTGTTATCTAAAACAAGCTGGGATTTCTTTTCTTTTCTTTTTTTTGGAAAACTGGCCAGTTTCAGTAATTAGTGGTTTGAGAAACTAGATTTATTATTAATAGATCCTCTTGACTCTAATCCTACTCAACTTTGAAACGTATAATGCAGGATCTACTGTTATTTACTTTGGATTTTGACAAAGTTATACACAATCTATACACTGCACTACCTCAGCCTAATGAGGATAAGTTTATACAGGATAAGAGGATAAGTACAGGCACGTCGCTCCAATGATGCAGATTTCCGGCTATGCCTACTTCAATCCTAGACACCCCCAACTTCAGTACAAACTGCCTTTGCATGTTCAAAGACATGGCGTGTTGAGAAGAGCAAAATTCATTGGAACTACAAGAGCAAATTCCTTTTAATGAACGGTTAGAGAACCATCACAAGATACACAGCCTATTAAGGACAGAAGATTACATACTCATAGGGGGTGAGTGTTTTCTTATTTCTGCTACAATCTAGCTGGAACACATTTTTTACGGTGACATATCGAACATACTATATACTAAGATTGTATATTAGAAATTAAACAGTGTAGGTTTATTCTATTAAATTTAATATATATTTCGGACATGCTTATTTGTTTTCAATGTATCCATAGTAACAACTGGCATTTCCTGAGTAAACTCCTACCAGACTTTTAAAGCAGGAAGCTTAAAGTGTTTGTTACTGATCTGACACCAGGAATTCACTAGGAAATTACTGTTGCCATAAATCACTGTTGCCTCTGGCATCACACTGCCTTGGGGATATACTGTATAACAGTGATGCAGGATATGATCAGAGAGTTTGATTAACACGTTTTCAGATAAGTACGTTATTTAAGTCATCCAAATGCAGGAGCTCTGTTTACAGTACATTTGTTTTAAACAACTACTATACAACAACAAAGCAACAAAAACACTACTAATGAATTACCCTAAAGCCATTGTGTTCATAGAACACAGCATCATTGCCTGTTATGCAGTTTAGCAACCAAACATTACGGTTAATATGACTTTGTGTGATGGAAAACTCTTAATTGTTAATATAGTTTGAAAATATACTATTGAAAAACCAGGGACCTCCTGGTCAGCAGTCCAACACCTCGACCACCAATCTATCCCTGCCTCATGCCAAGTAATGTACTTTAGTTGATATTTTTTTAAAAGTACAAAAGTACAAGTGTCTACAAAGAAAATTTAAGCCTCTTAAATTCCCTCTGTTTTTCTGGATCTCTATCTGATGAGGTACTAATAAATAACATTCTAAAGTAAATTAAATGTAAGTAAAGCTGGTGCTGTTGATAACCTGAATTATCCGAAAGAAATATCAATGACATTGTGAAGCGAGGGCATTCTTTTACTGAGGTCGAGAAATCCACTTTCATTAAAGCTGTCTGTTAAAAACAAATGATCTGTGGTAAATCTAGGGGTCCTGGAAGGCAGATCTCTAAAAATAAATCTCCTCACAAAAGTTAGCAGTTTCACTTTTTAAATTACTATTAAAATGAAATTATAAAAAGAAAACTTTCATAATACTGTATTGTATGTTTTTTTGAGATGCAGTGTAATGTTTGACATTACAAAGAAGAGACATAGAGAGCAGAATCCAGACAGGTGCGTTCATGAGTGTACAACTAAACGTTATTGTGTCCCTTTGAAGTAAATTAGAGCACAGTACATCATTCATAAACTCAGGTGGAACTATTCGATTCAAGAAAGTGGTGACCATTCGAAACACAGTGTCGCACAGCACACTGTTATTGGTCACTGAAATTTTACAAGACTGTAACAATTTTCAGACAGGAAGTGCCATAGTGCTAACCATTGTCACAAGCTAAGAAATGGCTTCATGTAGTATACAGGACATGTGGTCTGACATGTGTGAGGTGAGTAGACTTGATATGACTTCATGACAATATACTGTAAAGACTTGTCATAATTGCACACATGCCCAAGCTCGTTTTAACAATATTCTGACTGTTGTTGCCAGTTAAGAAGTGTAAAAAAGAACAACCATTCCACAGCGATGCAGCAAATAATGATCAAGTTATTTGACAGTAAAAGTTAAGACAATATTTAGATTTTTCAGTTTTTTACATGTTCAATTAATTGAAAGCAATGTGGTTTGAACATCCATGCTACTGACAAAACAGCCTAAAGCTAAGATCTAGTTGTATAATCAGTCATAACACATCGGAATCACAATCAGAAAGAGTTTTATTGCCAAGTACGCTTGCACGTACAAGGAATTTGTTTTAGTGACAGAGCTTCCAGAACAAAAAACAAATGACAAGACAAAACAGCACGACACAAAAAAAAAAGGTTGACATCAAATGGAGTAGGATGTGAGATACCTACACATGATTTATCACTTAATGTAGCGCTGCTTCTGTGATCAAGATTAAGCCTCTGTCAAATTCCCTGACAGCAGGTATTTTGATTGTACCTGTAAATTAATTTAATTGGTTTTGTAATAGTCAATAGATGATATGTAAATGTTAGGAAATCAATTAATCTGGGGAAATCAGTAAGTGCCCATAAAAACTTAATTATCCTTCACCTGGGTTGCTAAAACAGGAGGATTCAATGCATAAAATATTTCCACTATACAAAAATTGAAATGTCATTATTACTGAATACTTTGTTAAAATTTTTATCACTGCATGTTTTCTGCTCAGTCAGTGCTATAGGCAGAAACTCATCTTTTGCTTGTTGTTAAAGTATGTATCTGCACAACTCTCAAGCTTGACATATAGTTTATCATAATCTCTTTTTTCTTTCATGTGTAATGCATAAAAATAAAACCTCACTGTTCTGTTTTATTTGTGCTTGATTTTCCAAGTAACCTTCATGTGTGTGTGGTTATTATTCCATGATGCAAACATAATAATTTGTTTCTCTAAAATGTAGTATGTAGTATAAGTGTATTATGGCCAAAGCCCATTACCTCTTGAGACCCTTTCGAAATTCCTCGAGATGCGTCTTCCTGTACCGAAATTCTTAGAGTGTGAATGTAGGACATTACAAATCCTCAAATTGTTGTAGTAAGTTGGCAATACATGCACGGCTGATCTTAGTACTGTATGTTGGAATGCATTTTTGGTAGCCATGCAGTGTAAATATATTGTGACCTTTAAGATTTTTGTCTTGTTATACTAAAACTCGCAGAATAAATTATTATTAAGATCTGTTAATGAATCTTTGAAAACATGTACAGTATTTCACAATTATAATAACACATTACATAAAGCAGATTTTAATATTTAACTAGGATTCGGGAACTTCAGATTCCACAGTAATGGGAACTGCATGAATTACATCATTCCTAATTGTTGCTATGGTATTAAGTGTGTGAACCTATGAGAAAAATATTGCGTGCTTGATTTTTTGGCATACAGTACCTTAGACTAAACCTCAAACCTGCTGAAATGTGCAGATCAGATGCACTTTGCTTATATAGTTGAAGAATGCCCATTAGAACCATCTTGATATACACAAAAGAAAACTTTTCATGAATATTTCTACCCTGATGGGCATGTGGTTTCTACTTCATCATACAAACATTGCGATTAGTGTGTGCGTTTTTAATGATAGGGCTGTGAATCATCAAAAGTCAAATCAGAGTGGGACACTCCAAGTCCTTGTCTAAACAGTGGCGAGCAGCAGGATCTGATAAAGAGTAGACTTGTAAACAGAGTGCTAGCTTCTGCTTTGTATACTTTTTCACAAAGCTTGCAATCCACATAGATTCATTCAGGTATCTCTTTTCATAATTTTCAGTATTACTCTTTCTAAACAGTGAATTATTTCAATGTGATGTGTACGTCAGTGTTATACAGAAGGAAATCTTTATTTATTTATTTATTTATTTTTTGCATACAAACTAACTAAGTAAAATGTGAAAAGTGCATTACCAACTTCTAAATCTAAATCTCACCTCCTACAGTAAATACACCATAATATGAGTTTGCATTTGAAACAAAAGAGAAATTAATCCCTCTTGTCTCACTGTCTTCCTTAGAGATGAAAGTGAAGAATCCGTGGCACAAGCCAAAGATCATCTGTATCGCTTGCATTATAGCGGTGGGAATCATCATAATGGTGGCAATTGCAGTAGTACAACACAAACCTCTACAACAGAAATACAAGGTATGAAAGCAAGAATGGGCAATTCATTCATTCATTCATCTTCTATACCGCTTTATCCTTCTATTCAGGGTCGCGGGGGACCTGGAGCCTATCCCAGGAGGCTTAGGGCACAAGGCGGGGTACACCCTCGACAGGGTGCCAATCCATCGCAGGGCACGCACTCATGCGCACATTCACACACTCATTCACACACTACGGTCAATTTGGGAACGCCAATTAGCCTAACCTGCATATCTTTGGACTGTGGGAGGAAACCGGAGTACCCGGAGGAAACCCACCAAGCACGGGGAGAACATGCAAACTCCATGCACACAGAGACGGGAATCGAGCCTGGCCCGGGAATCGAACCCAGACCCTGGAGGTGCAAGGCGACAGTGCTAACCACTACACCACCGTGCCGTCAAATGGGCAATTGACTATAGAATTCTAATTATTCAAACAATAGAGACAACAATACACAGAACATATTTACAGAACCCTTTCATGTACAGTATACGTGTTAAACCAAATGCCCAAATGCACACGGTCATATGAAATATACATACAACAACTGAACCAAAGATAATTCAAATGCAGACATATCTTTTTCTTTTTGTTAACTGGAACAGGCTGTTTACATTCACAAGTTGGTAGACTCTTCCTCTCTACAGAAGTAATACTCAAAATATTCTCCATCACAAGCGATGCTTCAGGCTTCCACTTCTTTAAACTTCTTCATTCATCTGTGCACATTGCTCTTGTCAATAGTGTCATCTCCATAAACATTAAACATTCAGCTGTGGATTTTCAAAGAGGATTTCTGGTGTGTTCAACGATGGTGCAAGTGCATTGCTTGTGATGGAAACTATGTTGAGTAGTACAGTTGTGTAGAAGAATTTGAACAACCTATGTCAGTTAAAAAAAAGTAATGCCCATATTTGCATTATTTCAGTAAAACTCTCATACTGTATTTGGATTTAACAAAAAGTTGACAGTGTGGGAATATTGCCATGATTGTTTTTTTTTTCCGTTTGTTTTACTTGTTTTAGATTTCATTTACTGTATGTCTGTGTTTTGCAGTATGGTATAGTCCTTGATGCAGGGTCTTCTCACACATCTGTTTACATCTATGAGTGGCCAGCTGAGAAAGAGAACAACACTGGCATGGTTCAGCAGAAACATTCATGCAATGTGAAAGGTAATAGAGAAACTAGATTTACTAGCAGTGACCAAGGGAAATGTCTTCAATGTCTTCTACTTAAATTCCATGATCAAATTATATCTAAACAATAATAAAATGATCTCTTTCATAGTAAAAGTGCTCTTTGTCAGAGTTTCACTGAATAAGTAATTGACTCTTTGCAACTGAAACTTTTTTTTTTTTTTTTTAAGGAAAAGGGATCTCCAGTTACTCAAGCAATCCACAAATGGCTGGTCAGTCACTGAAGGACTGTATGGATGAGGCCAAGCAGGCCATACCAGAGTACAGACACCTTGAAACTCCTGTATACCTGGGAGCCACAGCAGGCATGAGACTACTCAAGTAAATACATCCTAATGCCATCCAAATATTTCAATTGGATTATTATGTGAATTGTACTTCAGATAAAATGAGATGAATATAAATAATTTAATTTGATGATACTTGGCATATGAACTTTTACTCATTTTTAAGTCATCTAATATAGTAAACGAAAATCTAATTTGTTGTTACAGTTTGTCATTGCCATTCGGTGCTTAGTCTGACTTGTGACTCTTGAATAAAATAACTTATATTAGTCAACCTTATATCTAATAAACGCCAAGATTGTTCTAAACAAAAAACTAATAGAACATTATCAAATCAAATCAAATCACTTTTATTGTCACATCACGTTACTGTCACGAACTCCTGTCACTCCTCTCGTTTGTTGTTGTTTTTGTTCCCACGCTGTCAGATTTCTCTACTCGCGGTCACGTTGTCTCTAGACTGTCACGTCTTTTCCCACGCCTTCGTACCGCCCCTCCCACACACACCGGCTCCCCATTCACAAATAATTTCTCCCGACATTTAAGGAAGCGCAGCGCGCTTTCTTGCTGCCGAATTATTGCGTGCTCCACAGCCCAGTTTCCTCGCGGTTATTTTTCCTATGATTCATGCGTTTTTTGACCAAGTGCTTTGTTTAACGGCTTTCGCTTTTCGCTCGCCCCTACGGATTTGTTAGACCTGATTTTTGCTTCACGGACATCGACCCACGCCACGCCCCTCGACTTCGCTATCGTCTTCCGCTTCGGATTGTTTGACCTGGCCTTGACTGCTCTCACGGACACTGACTCACGCTTCGCCCCTTGACTTCGCGATTGTTTCTCACTTCCGGATTCCACATCCTTCGAGACACCAACAGGTGAAACGCCTCTGCTCCTCTCAATCTCTGCATCCACGTCTGTTTTTTCCACTACATAAAGGCACCCAGCAGCCATCCTCCACGTCAAGGTGAACTACAGAATCTCACTTCATTAAACGTCAGAGAACCGCTTCAGAGCTGCACCTCTGTCCTCCATTATAGTCCCGTGTTCATTATACACCTGTATTCCGTGAGAGAGTAACACCAAGCACTACCAACCCTATCTCCTACATTTTCATCATTAAAGCCCTTTTAAGAATATCATCCCAGAGTGGTGTCTGCTCTTGGGTCCTATCAGCCTGCCTGACCTCGCACAGCGTCGTGACAGAATAATTCGGCCAGAAGAATGGACCCAGCAGAACTGAGCCGTCTGAGGACCGCACTGGAGAATCAGGGCACTCTCCTTGGCTCACACCAGCAGGATATCCAGTCAGTCACTCAGACCCTGGCATCTGTCTCTGAATCTCTTGCTAAGCTCACGATCCAAGTACAACAGCTCCACACGACCTCCTCTCCGGCCGCCACTGCCACCCCACCACCGGAACCACGCCTTCCTCCGCCTCAGGCTTATGATGGTGAACCAGGCACTTGCCGCTCCTTCCTCTCCCAGTGTTCGCTGGTGCTGGAATTGCAGGCCTCGACCTTTCCCACAGAACGTTGAAAGGTGGCATATGTCATTACACTACTGACCGGGAGAGCAAGGGAGTGGGGAACGGCAGTATGGGACGCTCAGGATGCCTGCTGCTTTAGCTTCGACAGATTCACTCAGGAGATGAGGAGAGTCTTCGACCGCTCATCCTCTGGCCGAGAGGCGGCTGGGAAGATATTAAGGCTTCGCCAAGGACCTCGTTCAGCTTACGACTATGCGATAGAGTTTCGCACCCTGGCGGCCTCCTGCAATTGGGACGAACAGGCTTTGTTTGATGCCTTTTTGGAGGGACTTTCCGAAACCCTCAAGGACGAGCTTATCTCCCGTGAGCTACCATCTGATCTGGACGAACTCATGGACCTCGCTGGGCGGGTCGATGCTCGTATTCGTCTCCGACGTGATCGACTTCAGACAGTCAGGAGGTCTCTCTCTCCTCTCACCCTTCCACGCTCACCTGCTTCTCCATGTCCACCTACTCCTCCATGCCCACCCGCTCGCCCATGCCCTCACTCTTCTCCTGAGGAACCCATGCAGATAGGTCGAACCCACATCTCCTCAGAGGAACGGCAGCGGCGACGAACAGAGAGAGCATGCTTTTATTGTGGGCAAGCAGGTCATTTTCTCAAGGACTGCCCGCTAAAAAAGTAAGCCCTCCAGTTAAACTGGGAGTTCTGGAGGGCTCCACTCACAAAAACCTCCCTAACACACGTTCATGTTTCACTGTCTCCCTCGTCCATGACAACAAGTCCCATGCCATGCAAGCCCTGATTGACTCCGGGGCCGATCGGAACCTAATTAGCCTCAACACAGTCAGAAACTTGGGAATTCCTGTACATCGTCTGAACCCCTCTTTCTCTGTGCGAGCCCTAGATGGTAGTAACCTCCCTCCCATTACACACCAGACAACTCCAATTACTCTTCGCATTTCTGGCAACCACGTGGAGGACATCTCCCTCTTTGTCGTCAGTAGCCCCTATTCTCCGATCGTTCTTGGCCGCCCCTGGCTTGCTCTTCACAACCCCCACATCGACTGGGTTAAGAACATTATCCTGGGTTGGAGCCCCTCATGCCTCGCCTCCTGCCTCCGCTCAGCTGCTACTCACTCTCCACCTCCCATCATGATCGACGAACATCTTGACCTTTCTAATGTTCCACCAGAGTACTCTGATCTCAAACTTGCCTTTAGCAAAGCACAAGCACTCTCACTTCCCCCTCACCGACCTTATGATTGTGCAATAAACCTCCTCCCAGGTACCACACCCCCCAAGGGACGCCTTTATTCACTTAGCCCACCAGAGAGAGAAGCCATGAACCATTATATCACAGAGTCTCTTGCCACAGGCATCATTCGCCCCTCCTCCTCCCCCGCAGGCGCTGGGTTTTTCTTTGTCAAAAAGAAAGATAATTCCCTTCGGCCCTGCATTGATTATAGAGGCCTTAACGAAATTACTGTCAAGAACCGTTACCCGCTCCCACTCATGACCACAGCCTTTGAACTCCTTCAAGGGGCCAAAGTATTCACCAAGCTGGATCTCAGAAATGCTTACCATCTTGTTCGGATAAGGGAGGGGGATGAATGGAAGACGGCCTTTAACACCCCTACAGGGCACTACGAGTACCGCGTTGTCCCTTTCGGCCTTACCAATGCCCCGGCAGTGTTTCAGGCCTTAGTTAATGATGTCCTCAGGGATTTTCTGAACTCTTTTGTTTTCGTCTACCTTGACGATATTTTGATTTTTTCACGTTCTCTCGAAGAGCATAAGAACCATGTGCGCCTAGTATTGCGAAGACTCCTTGAGAATAAATTATTCATCAAAGCCGAGAAGTGTGAATTTCATCAGGATTCTATCGCTTTCCTCGGTTTCATTATTTCACCATCCATGATCCAGATGGACCCCACCAAGGTAGAAGCTGTCACTGATTGGCCGGCTCCCACTTCCAGACGTGATCTTCAACGGTTTCTGGGATTTGCTAATTTTTACCGACGATTCATAAGGAACTACAGCACCATTGCTGCCCCACTCACAACACTAACCTCCTCAAGACTCCGGTTCCAGTGGAACGAACAGGCAGAGGAGGCCTTCCAAAGGCTCAAGACCAAATTTACATCGGCCCCTATCCTTACTATCCCGGATCCCTCCATACAATTTGTTGTGGAAGTGGACGCCTCTGAAACAGGGGTGGGGGCAGTACTGTCTCAGAGAACTCCCAAGGATAACAAGCTGCACCCCTGTTCTTTTTTTTCTCATCGCCTTTCACCCGCTGAGAGAAATTATGACATTGGAGACCGAGAATTGCTAGCAGTGAAATTAGCCTTAGAGGAGTGGAGACATTGGCTAGAGGGAACTGAACATCCCTTTCTCGTCTGGACAGACCACAAAAACCTGGAGTATTTGAAAACAGCTAAGAGACTTAACGCCCGACAGGCCAGGTGGTCCTTGTTTTTCTCCAGGTTTAATTTCACCCTATCTTACCGCCCTGGAGCCAAGAACTCAAAGCCAGATGCTCTGTCCCGGCAGTTTTCCTCGGACCAGGTCTTCTTGCCCCACGAGACCATTCTTCACCCTCGCTGTTTAGTGGCAGCCACGTTACTACACATTGAGAGACAGGTAAAACAAGCCCATGCCCAAGGTCCTACCCCAAGTAATGTTCCCCAGGGTCGTCTCTTTGTTCCTGCAACCATGCGCACTCAGGTCCTGGAATGGGGACACAACTCCAAGCTTGCTTGCCACCCCGGGGGCAAACGTACCCAGTTTTTGATCCAACAACGTTTCTGGTGGCCCACGTTGAGGGAGGATGTTATCAAGTATGTGGCGGCATGTGACTCCTGTACCAGGAACAAAAGCAGCAATAGGCCCCCGGCAGGCCTCCTTAGACCACTCCCAGTCCCTCACCGCCCTTGGTCACATATCGCCATCGACTTTGTTACTGGACTACCCAACTCCAGTAACCATACTTGCATCTTAACTATCGTCGACCGCTTTTCCAAAGCTGCCCACTTCGTGCCGCTCCCTGGACTCCCTTCTGCCAAACAGACGGCTGAGTTACTCATTCTCCACGTTTTTCGCCTTCATGGTCTCCCCACGGACATTGTCTCGGATCG
Source organism: Channallabes apus (assembly GCA_030522415.1). NCBI lineage: Eukaryota > Metazoa > Chordata > Actinopteri > Siluriformes > Clariidae > Channallabes > Channallabes apus. Next base: position 56,126,950 of record CM060104.1, read on the forward strand.
AGGTCCACAGTTCACAGCAAGGTTTTGGAGAGCTTTCTGTAAACTCATTGGAGCCACCACAAGTCTATCCTCAGGCTATCATCCACAGACAAACGGCCAAACCGAGAGAATGAATCAAGAGTTGGAGGCAACACTTCGGTGCATGACCTCTCAGAACCCAACCTCTTGGAGCAGGTTTCTCCCGTGGGCCGAATACGCCCACAACTCTCTCCCAACTTCCTCCACGGGTTTGTCCCCATTCCACTGCTGCCTGGGCTATCAGCCACCTTTGTTTCCTTCCCAGGAGGAGGAGGTAACAGTTCCTTCTGCCCAGGCATTTGTCCGCCGGTGCAAAAGAACCTGGCTACAAGCCAGAAGACAACTCCTCCAATCTGTCAAAAACTATAAGAAACAAGCGGATCGACGTCGCTCCACAGCTCCAAGGTATCACATCGGCCAGAGGGTCATGTTATCCACAAGGGATGTTCCCATAAAGACGATCTCTCGTAAACTCTCACCCAGGTTCATCGGACCCTTCACCATAACTAAGATCATCAACCCCTCTTCTGTAAGATTAAGTTTACCTTCCACCATGCGTCGCATCAACCCAACCTTTCATGTATCCCAAATCAAACGTCTAATTTCCAACCCGCTATGTCCGCCCACCCGCCCGCCTCCTCCTCCCCGGATCATAGAGGGTGGTGAGGCATTCACAGCCCGGCGACTCCTCAAGGCCCGTCGCCGAGGGAGAGGCATTCAGTACCTGGTAGATTGGGAGGGTTATGGACCTGAGGAGAGAACCTGGGTTCCTGCCAAGTTCATTTTGGACCCCAAATTGTTTACGGACTTTTACAAACGTTTTCCTGAGGCGCCCCGTCCAAACGCCCAGAGGCGTTCGTAAGGGGGGGGGTACTGTCACGAACTCCTGTCACTCCTCTCGTTTGTTGTTGTTTTTGTTCCCACGCTGTCAGATTTCTCTACTCGCGGTCACGTTGTCTCTAGACTGTCACGTCTTTTCCCACGCCTTCGTACCGCCCCTCCCACACACACCGGCTCCCCATTCACAAATAATTTCTCCCGACATTTAAGGAAGCGCAGCGCGCTTTCTTGCTGCCGAATTATTGCGTGCTCCACAGCCCAGTTTCCTCGCGGTTATTTTTCCTATGATTCATGCGTTTTTTGACCAAGTGCTTTGTTTAACGGCTTTCGCTTTTCGCTCGCCCCTACGGATTTGTTAGACCTGATTTTTGCTTCACGGACATCGACCCACGCCACGCCCCTCGACTTCGCTATCGTCTTCCGCTTCGGATTGTTTGACCTGGCCTTGACTGCTCTCACGGACACTGACTCACGCTTCGCCCCTTGACTTCGCGATTGTTTCTCACTTCCGGATTCCACATCCTTCGAGACACCAACAGGTGAAACGCCTCTGCTCCTCTCAATCTCTGCATCCACGTCTGTTTTTTCCACTACATAAAGGCACCCAGCAGCCATCCTCCACGTCAAGGTGAACTACAGAATCTCACTTCATTAAACGTCAGAGAACCGCTTCAGAGCTGCACCTCTGTCCTCCATTATAGTCCCGTGTTCATTATACACCTGTATTCCGTGAGAGAGTAACACCAAGCACTACCAACCCTATCTCCTACATTTTCATCATTAAAGCCCTTTTAAGAATATCATCCCAGAGTGGTGTCTGCTCTTGGGTCCTATCAGCCTGCCTGACCTCGCACAGCGTCGTGACAGTTACTGGTACAGTACACTAGTACATGTGAGTGAAATTCTTATGTGCAAGCTACACAAGCAATAGTGGTGTACAATTATAAGAATAAATATGCATATGGATAATACAGTACAATTATAAGAATAAATATGCATATGGATAATACACATTTGTGAAAACCAGCCTTATCAATAGCTTGGTTGTCACATTTGATGATGATAATGATGAGTAATTGAATTAACTAAATTCCAATGATGTTATGGGTTTTTTTTTTAGATACATTACTGCATAAAATCTATTAGGGTTATACATGGGCTGGACAATGAAACTGAAACGCCTGGTTTTAGACCACAATAATTCATTAGTATGGTGCAGGGCCTCGTTTTGCAGCCAATACAGCATCAATTCGTCTTGGGAATGACAGATACAAGTCCTGCACAGCGGCCAGAGGGATTTCGAGCCATTCTTCTTGCAGAATAGTGGCCAGGTCACTATGTGATGCTGGTGGAGGAAAACATTTCCTGACTCGCTCCTCCAAAACACCCCAAACTGGCTCAATAATATTTAGATCTGGTTACTGTGCAGGCCATGGGAGATGTTTAACTTCACTTTGTCTTGATGTGTGTATTGGTGCATTATCATCCTGATACAAGGCACCGCTTTCAGGATACAATGTTAAAACCATAGAGTGCACATGGTCCTCCAGAATGGTTCGGTAGACCTTGGTAGTGACGCACCCATCTAGCACAAGTATTGGGCCTAGGGAATGCCATGATATTGCAGCCCAAACCATCACTGATCCATCCACACTGTAACTCGCTTGGATGTGGGAAAGACAGTTCAGGTGGACTCATTAGAAAACAAAACATGTACCACATTGTCAACAGCCCAAGATTCTCGCTGCTGGCACCATTAAAACCGACGTTTGGTATTGGCACGAGTGACCAAAGGTTTGGCTATAGCAGCCGGCCATGTACATTGACCCTGTGGAGCTCCTGACGAACAGTTTTGGTTGAAACAGGAGAGTTGACGTGCACATTTAAATCTGCAGTGAGTTGGGCAGCTGTGGTTTTATGTGTTTTTGATACAATCCGGGTTATCACCCGGACATCCCTTTCAGACAGCTTCTTCTTGCGTCCACAGTTACTTCTGTTAGATGTGGTTTGTCCTTCTGCACAAATCACTGAAAAAGATTGTTGATTTTTTTCTGGCTATGATAGATTGGCACCAGAAAACCCAGTTCTGCCCAGAGCTGCCAAGATGGCAAATGGGGAACATACAATGTTTTATGTTGTATTATTATGGCCGATTAGTGTACATATACAATATTATTTATTGATGGTGCTGTAGCAAATAACTATGTATAATACAATGTGTCTTGTTAAGGATGGAAAATTATATGGCTTCTGAAACTGTGCTGGTGTCTGTGGAGAAATTTCTTCAGACTTACCCATTTAACTATCAGGGAGCTCGCATTCTCACTGGTCAAGAAGAGGGAGCTTTTGGCTGGATCACTGTCAACTACCTGAGTGATAACTTCCGAAAGGTAGAGCACATGTTTCAATGCTTTATATTTCAATTTAATTTTGTTGCATTATTTAGCATTAGTTAGAGTACAGTTTGCTTAGTAGTTTGAAAATGCTAAATGTGTGTGTGTGTATGTGCGTGCGCGTGTGTGCGTGTGTGCAGGCTTCAGGGACTATGGGAGCTCTTGACCTAGGTGGAGCTTCCACCCAGATCACCTTCGTGTCTGGACAGGAATTGCAGTCTCCAGACAACGCTATTGATTTCCGGCTATATGGAAATGATTATCATCTTTACACCCATAGTTTTCTTTGTTATGGAAAGGATCAAGTGCTAAAACTTTCCTTGGAACAACAAATACAAAAACTTGATATGGTGAGATCATTGAAATAAATGACAAAATTAACAAGAATATTAAGCCACTCTTACAATCCTGTATTTTCTTCTGTTCTTTCCTAAGACAGATAACATAGTTCTGAAGGACCCTTGTTTCCATCCAGGCTATAGTGTCAGTAAGATCTTTGACAGTGTCTTTAACAGCCCCTGTATCAAAAAGGTTACCAGACAACAGAGTGTACAGAATCTAACGCATTTGGGCCTGGGGGATTGGAATAAGTGCCATGAAGCTGTTAGAAAGGTCCTTCATCATACTTACTGTAATTATTCAACATGTTCCTTCAATGGCATCTTCCAGCCCCCTGTGGAAGGACGATTTGGGGTAAGCACATTCAGGAGAACATACACTGTACAGCTTGTGCATAAAAATGAATGAAATGGAATACCTTGAAAAATATAATCAGTATTGTGAAATGTAACTGACATGTATTTGTCTTTCAGGCATTTTCTGCTTACTTCTTTGTGATGAACTTTTTAAATCTGACCAATTATGATTTGGATACAGCCAAGCAAAATCTGAAAATCTATTGCACCACTCCCTGGAATGAGGTAAGACCCTTTCTTCAAACCAGCATTAGTCTGTTTATTTAACCATTAAACAGATTAACATACTAAACTAGGTCCACTGTTACAGATAAAACAACGACACCCCCAAGTGAAGGAGAAGTATCTCGCAGAATATTGCTTCTCAGCTACCTATATCATAACTTTGCTGGAAGATGGATACAACTTCACTTCTGACAACTGGAAAAACATTGACTTCATCAAAAAGGTATGCAAAAACCATAAAAGTCCTGTTTGTCAATTTTTTTGAAATGATAATCACATTTGAGTTGGAATACACAGATTGTTGATTTTGTCTGTCTGTATGTGACAGTAATGTTTTGTGTCTGTACAGATTGGAGACAGTGAAGCTGGCTGGACACTGGGCTACATGCTGAACCTGACAAACATGATTCCTGCTGAAGCTCCGGACACTCCACTCCTGCCTTATGGGGGCTATGTCACGCTCATGCTCTTCCTCTCTGTCCTGATTTTTGTCCTTTTGCTACTTGGTTTCATATTTTTCCGTCGGCCATCTGGCCAACCCCATAAAGAAATAATTTAGACGTTAACAGACGCAGACTGCTGTCTGTCCTTATGGAACAGATATTTCAGAAAAATGAAACATACGGGACTGAAAACCACTTTTTAAAGCTCTTCAAGAGTTTAAAGCTATGTGTTTTGATAGCAGGTCAGTGTAAGACAATAAAGACTGTATACCTCATGTGAAGGAAACAAAGGCTGAATTCAAGGATTCGAACCATGTTGAATTGGAGGACATGATGCCTATTCATGTTTCTGATTTCTAGACTTTTAAGGCTAAAAAAAAATCTCAGGAGTACAGATTATAACTGATATTGCAGAAGGCTGTAGGATTCCTCTCAAAGACAATATTGACTGATTTAAATATATTGTGTGCCTTCAATCCTTATGAAGAGCACATATTAATCCTCAAGCATACAAAACATATTTTATTCAAAATGCAATACAACTGCCTGACTGCAAAGGGCAGGTGTAGCAATGTAGCCCTATAGCTATGTTATGGCCATATACAATGCACAGAAGCCTGAGTAGTTGTAGTATTAATTCAATATAAATTGTTTCTGGAAGCACACGCTGTGTTTCTTGTACTGAAAGATAAGAACACGCTGTTAGATCTGTTTCATTTTTGTCTTTTTATCCAAATATATATAGTGTTTATATTGTACATTAAATATACTGTAATGTTGATAGATGTCCAAAATGAACAACTGTCAAATGGAGGCACATTCAATTAAAAGCACTGTGTACGGTCTAATGTTATGTTATTCATGTGACATGTACACTACAGACCAAAGGGATGGAAGTAAGTGTTTTTAAACAATAAACAACAAAGATTTTTGTACTAAAATCGCTTTTGTTTGCAATTATGTACTCTTGTTGTAGGTGTAGGTTGATTATATCCCATTATGTACACCAGCTCCTAAAAATAAAAAAGGTAATATGATTCATGTCATCAGTAGTTGATTTCCACAGACATTTAGTAAAAAAATACATATATGTATTTTTTTTTAAGTTTAGTGTTGCTTCCAAACCTCTGGCATATAGTGTACATGAAGCATACTGTAGTATATACATATATGTGGCATAAAGTGTGTAATAGATGTAGATCAGTAACATAATGTAAAGTATGTTAATATGATGGTGTCACTACAATCAGCATCTCTGTTTATATTATTTATCTTGAGATTACTCACTCTAGTAATGTACTGGTAGAATGAATAATATTGAAGACTTGGAATGAATACCAGTAAACACAATGATTCACATGATTTTCATACTTATTGAGATACTCAGTGTAGATATGGTATAAATATTAGAAGCAACGTTTCTAACTTTCTTTAGTTCTTTATTTTTAGCTATTCAGCATGTCAAAGTAATAAAGAGCTGTCATGCCTTACAAAGGTTTACAGTGAGCCACAATTCCACAGGAATATAATAAATACACTTGCCACTGTTATTGAAAGACATAATATGAATTATTGATTTGCTAATGGGTTTCCATGTGTATAATGTTTATTAGGATTATATAAACTTCTTAAAATGCAAATATAGGGATAATCAATTTGCGTATATATTGTTTTTATGAAAGCATTACTGTAAAGGCTGTGGCAATGCATTGAAATAGAAGATTAGTACTCTGTATATCCATATATGCTTTCAGTCCATAAATTAGCATTGTAACGTATTATATTGTATTAGAATGTTCTGTCTGGGTTAGGAATGAATGGGGTATTCATTAAGGTCACAATAGAGTGAGTTGTATTAAGCATAACCGTCCAATACAAAACAAGTGCAGCATAAATCAATGTCATCTACAACTCTGAATTATGCAAGATGCTACATTATGCAGTCTTGTGCTTTGATGCAATAAATAAAGATGGATTCATGGATTCATCTCATACGTCATACTTTGACAGTCCACTGATCCAAATCCGCAATCCTACATAGATTCATCTTTCTATGTAGTTGCTGTTTTGATATCAGTGCAATGCTCCTCTTGTGACATGATGCAAAAATACTCTTAACGGGAACATGCTGTTTTAGTGTTGCAGTTCCCTGTCTTGCTAGAATGAGTTTGTAGTGTTTCAGAGGGTGTGTCTCTGCTTCCATCTTGTGGCTTCTTCCTGCGATACACCATAGAGTGAAGCTGCAGCAGATAGTGATCCCAGTCCTCTGGGAGTAATAGCAACAGGAAGCCCAAACAGATGGTGGACACGGCAATGATACGCACACTGTTGAACTGGATCTCACACATGTAGTAGTCTATTACTGGGGGGGGGGGGGGGGGGGAAGGAGGAAAAATTGCAGGTAGATCATGGTTGAACTTTAACAAACTTTACACTAAGTGTGTTTAATATATAAACAGTATGTAGTTACACATAAGCACTACACAAGCAACTATAATATAACTACTGATGATTGTGTAATATTAAATACTAAATGGCTAAATACTTATCCACAATTTTTAATTACATACTAAGTTGATTGGACAGTTTCTGTGTAAGGGGTACAAAGATAAAGTTGCAATCTGAAAAAATTTTTTTTAAAACAAATATTATAAATCACCTGTAACAGTGTACGTAAGGGGTGCAACCGAATACTGCATTTATACATTATCTAGAATAAACATATTGTGTTATAAATGGATACAAATACTACATTGGAAGGTTTTTACTTTCATGGATGTAAATAATTTGTATCTACAATGTTCTCTAACAACTTTTTTGTAACTACCTCTGTAGGTTGATAATGTGCCTTTGTAGTGTAATTACTGTATGACAGACCATCATTGCACCAAATAATGTCTGATTTCATGCAAGCCGTGATAAAAAATTGCACATCTACTGTAAAGGATCCAACAGGCAAAATTTTCTGACAAATGAGGGAAATTAAACAGTAATGTTAACGGTGTTTGGTTTGATTAACTAAAACAATTATATTTGACTTTTAGACTGATTTGATCTTCCCGTTCTCTGATTGAAAATTAGTGTAGTTAAATCAAGTATGTTTAAATTAATTATATGACTTTCTGATCGCCTATTATGGGGTTACACTATCTTTTTTAGATAGTTATACATTTGACAATTGAGAACTCAATTGTTGTACCCAATTGTAAAATTCTTAATAGTTACATTGTAGCTGCATGTATTGTTATAGTGTAATTACATCACAATTACATGTTAGAACACAGGTATTAAATTTACTTAAAAAAAAAAAAAGATACAATCCATGTCACACAGGTATGAGGGGAACTCACCAGCATTAACAGGGACACTGAGGACAATGCTCAAAGAAATCAATGTAGGAAGCGTTACCAAAACACCAAAGTTTATCAGGAAATTGAACACTAGGACAAAAAAACAACAAAAACAACACAGCATATTCAATTCACAGAAACACACCTGTAAAAACAAATGTAAGCACAATAATGATTAGTAATGGATGACATCACAAGCCATGTGTGTGTGAACATTTACATTCCAAAATGAAAGGGAACCTTTCACAATAACCTTACCCAGCAGTAGCGCAGCGGTACAACATAGGCTGTGCCAAGGTATATCTCTAGGCAAGCCAAAATCCTCAGCCCCAGTTAGGAGGAGAATAAGAGGTACAATGCTGACGAAGACCAAGTTGGCTCCTCCAAGGACAGTCAAGTACAATGCAGCTTCACCCAGCTTGGCACTGCCCAAAACCAATCTGAACAGTACCTGTGGAGAGAAAATAGTAGGGTCATAAATCACTCAGTAGGCAGTCCTAGCATAAAACAATGCAGCACTTTAGTGCTCAGTATGAAACATACAGTATAGTGCTGTATCTAGCGTTACCTTGTACATGGCTGCTGTTGATGCAGATCCAACCACCAAAGAAATGCCAATCACAGAGTGACTGTGAAATCCATCAGCGTACGTTATCATTACTATGCCTGCAATGGCTAAAATAGCTGCAACAATCTGCAGCAAAGAAGAAACAAAATTCTTTTTTTTTTTTTTTTTGGACATGCTTTTTTTTTTTTTTTTTTTGAAGTCTGACAGAAAGATGTTTGAGCTTAGAAAGTTCCATGGTTTTTAAACCTAATTAAAGATGAACAATTAATCAAAAAAAGGCTGCAATTTATTACAGGTAATATATACATGGTCGAAAATGTATATAAAGTTTGTCGATAATTTATGCATTTGTTTATGTTTAAATACTTTTGAGGGGATAAATAAATATTGGTAAAAACATCCTCTTAATGAGATCATTTGTGCCATTTTTTACTGTAAGCCTAGATAAATACATTGCCTGGCCAAAAAAAAACAATTTCATTACATTTTAAAAAACTATTTCATTCAATCACCTTTAGCTTTGATTCCAGCACACACAAACTCTTCTTTGCATTCAGGTCATCAGATGACTTCAATTCATTGCCTCATAACATTGCTAAGCCTTGACCTAACCAAGGTAAATAACCCCAAATCAACCTACAGAGGCTTGTACAGTGGCCATTATGCATGATACAGTAGGAGGATCCATTTATACGCCTTGCTTCTTATCCTGATGCACCCGTCACTCTGGAATAGGAACAGTCCTTTTTCCATTGCTCCAAAGTCCAGTCTTTTTTCTAATTAGCATCAAGTGGTTTTCTCATGGTCATGGAGTCCTGTGAGTTCTTGCACATAGTTGACGGTTTAGCAGTATGCTTCCAGGTTTAGATGATGTAATATGAAGGGTTTTTAACCCAGTTCCAGTAATTTCAAATATCCTTAGTTGTTTTCTTTGCTTGATGCAGCCCAATAATTTGACTCTTCTGAAATAGCAACTTTTTTGTCCAGGCAGTGTACATTTGAATACAAAATGGTACATTTAATAGTTACATATCGCAGTTTAAATTGCAATGGCAGTATGTATCAAAATAAACCCAATTTGATCTTTTTATCATATATAAAATATATATATACCAGGGTTATTCTTGCACAAAGCTTATAAAACAATTTCTTTACTTTGAAGTCTGTTTTATTTTTAGAATGGAAATGTGAAATTCTTTATTTAAAATATCTGTATATCTCTGGTACCTACAGTGGTGTGAAAAACTATTTGCTAAAGATAACATAATTGAACACAAAATGCAGTTTTTAAATGAAGGTTTACGTTATTAAGGGAGAAAAAAAACTCCGAATCTACATGGCCCTGTGTGAAAAAGTGATTGCCCCCCTTGTTAAAAAATAACTGTGGTTTATCACACCTGAGTTCAATTTCTGTAGTCACCCCCAGGCCTGATTACTGGCACACCTGTTTCAATTAAGAAATCACTTAAATAGGAGCTACCTGACACAGAGAAGTAGACCAAAAGCACCTCAAAAGCTAGACATCATGCCAAGATCCAAAGAAATTCAGGAACAAATGAGAACAAAAGTAATTGAGATCTATCAGTCTGGTAAAGGTTATAAAGCCATTTCTAAAGCTTTGGGACTCCAGCGAACCACAGTGAGAGCCATTATCCACAAATGGCAAAAACATGGAACAGTGGTGAACCTTCCCAGGAGTGGCCGGCCGACCAAAATTACCCCAAGAGCGCAGAGACAACTCATCCGAGAGGCCACAAAAGACCCCAGGACAACATCTAAAGAACTGCAGGCCTCACTTGCCTCAATTAAGGTCAGTGTTCACGACTCCACCATAAGAAAATCTGCCATGGCAGATTTCCAAGGCGCAAACCACTTTTAAGCAAAAAGAACATTAAGGCTCGTCTCAATTTTGCTAAAAAACATCTCAATGATTGCCAAGACTTTTGGGAAAATACCTTGTGGACCGAGGAGACAAAAGTTGAACTTTTTGGAAGGTGCGTGTCCTGTTACATCTGGCGTAAAAGTAACACAGCATTTCAGAAAAAGAACATCATACAGTACCAACAGTAAAATATGGTGGTGGTAGTGTGATGGTCTGGGGTTGTTTTGCTGCTTCAGGACCTGGAAGGCTTGCTGTGATAGATGGAACCATGAATTCTACTGTCTACTAAAAAATCCTGAAGGAGAATGTCCGGCCATCTGTTCGTCAACTCAAGCTGAAGCGATCTTGGGTGCTGCAGCAGGACAATGACCCAAAACACACCAGCAAATCCAGCTCTGAATGGCTGAAGAAAAACAAAATGAAGACTTTGGAGTGGCCTAGTCAAAGTCCTGACCTGAATCCTATTGAGATGTTGTGGCATGACCTTAAAAAGGCGGTTCATGCTAGAAAACCCTCATTTAAAAACTGCATTTTGTGTTTACTTGTGTTATCTTTGACTAATAGTTAAATGTGTTTGATGATCAGAAACATTTTGTGTGGCAAACATGCAAAAGAATAAGAAATCAGGAGGGGGGCAAATAGTTTTTCACACCACTGTATAAGCTTATACAGTTAATACCTAAAGCCTCAACACTTAATGCAGCACACTTGTCTTGCCGAGGGTAGAGATGGGATTATTATAGTTATGACATGAATTGGCCTATGCTATCCAATCCAAATATGATGTGCAATAAACAACATTTAAAGGGATAGTATACAGACTTTTTCTGAAAAAAAAAAAAAACTTAGTAAGTCAGTTAGTCTGAAATATTTGTAGGCCCGCAAAATGTGTTGTTTAAGGGACATATAAAACATCTACGGAAACACCTACAATAAACAGTGCATATTAATCTGTTTTGAAAAAATTATAATAAAAAACTGTGAATTTGTGACACTGTAACAAGCCTAACACCTACTTTGTTTTGTTAGTTAGTGCTGTTTTCTGTACTCTGATTTTTTTCTTTTGCTTAAAAGAAAATCCAAATGTCCTCACAGTGTCAATCTCACCCTGACACCCAGGAAGCGATCACGCAGCACAATCCAGGAGATGAGAAAGACAAATGCACGGTTGCAGCAAAAGAGAGCTGAGGCATCTGTTGTGGGAATCCTGCGTAGACCCTGCAGGTACAAGTAGCTGGTGAGCGTCCACAGCACTCCAAACGGTGCCACTACTGACAGCAGCGTTTTCACTGACAGGCCATCATCACCCAGGAACTGACAGCACTCCCTGTGTTATAATGCACACACACAAAACACTGATCGTCACTCAGCGTGAACTTACATCAGTGTCATACACAGTAAGCACAAGTCAGTCTTTGTTAGTGCTAAGGAAATTCGTTTGAATAAGCAGACAAAAATATGATTTAAAGACTTTTCAGCTCCTAATGAGCTGTCAAAATAAATCAGATAAAAAAAAAACAGAACAAGAGTTAGGTCTTTTTTTTTGGCCTTTTCTGCTAATCATAAGTTTACACCCAACTTCGTCAGCCCTTTGAAGATTATCCACTATCTCTTACCTGAGGCGCTGTCGAATGCTCTGCCTGTCTTTGCTCCAGCACAGATGGCCCAGGTAGTACAAAGGGAAAAGGAGGCAGTTCCAGGAGGTAGAGAACCAGGTGAGAGTGAAGGGAACATTGAGCTCTCTGAGTGTTATTTTGGCCAGCTGAGTCGATCCCGTCCAGGAAAAACACACACAGAGAACTACAGTGACCCCCCAGAGCGCCTGCCTCAGGTGGGCTACAGTCCAGCACAAACAGCAACGTACATTTTGCTGCCTATTTGTACTCTCTACAGTTATCACATTTGTTCCGATTTGGTTGTCAACCTTCACTTCCACCCTCTCTTTGTTTGACTTCTCCACAACTGCTGAAACAGACACAACACACAGGGATAACGATGACTATAGGCATATCTTTTTCTGAGGTATTTGGGTTAACACCCACCCATACCAAAAAAAAAGCAAACCCTACAGTAATTCTAGTTAGTAACCTAGTGGACCTGTGTAAGGGTATATTTATTGATGGAAACTTCAAAGTGCTCATCTAAGTCGCTCTGGATAAGAGCATCTGACAAGTACAGTACGATAAATGTAAATATAATGTAAATTACACCGTAAAAGAATTCTTAATTTTAACAGTAAAATACCGTATAAATGCTACAGAATAAAACCGTATTTCACAAAACTTGGGATAACCGTAGTCAATTAGTTTTACTCTGTAACTAGTTTTACAGAGTAAGACCTTAAATTTAACCGTTAAAAACAAATGAAAATATGGTTTATTGCAGTAAAAATTATGATATACTTTATTTATAAAAAGGAAACTCTCAGAGAAGGTATTTGTTATTAATATCATGAAGCATCAGTTTATATTTTACTAAACCTTTATTGATAGAGTTTAAAAATCAGAAAAATATCTGCTCTGTAAAAAATAAACCATAAATTTTACGGTAAAAAACTGGCAGCTGTGGTTGCCAGAAATTTACCATAAAAAATACGGTAGCAATGTTATTGGTTGTACGGGATTGCACTCATTATACTGTAGATTTTACGGACTTTAATAGTTTTTCTACGGTTTATAGCCGTCTAATTTACATTAACCAAGGACTTCAAATTCGTGAATGATATTCCGCCCTTTGATCACTGTGGCAAGGACAGCCGCTAGCACGCGCCACTTTGCCCACCGCCACCCCTCACCAGCCTGTGCCCGCATGCCAGCAGGGCACTGCCCACCAACACTGCACGTGCACACCTTTCCTTCCCTTTTTCCCTTCTTCCCTCCTTTAACCCTTTCCTTCCCTAAGTAAAATTACCCCTTTTCCATAAGACCTCGACCGTGTTTGTTGTTGCCCCCCTTTTGCCAAACCCATTACAAAATACATGAACATATTTAACACCCCAGTGCAGCGTGCACTTAAAAACCACAATGCAGGACAGAGGACATAAACAATTTTAACATGTGCGTGATAAAATAATTTTTTGTGTAAAGTTGTAATAAAAGTCCTTCTATAAAATGATATGCTTAGATTGTCTGCCCATAACGCTTAAAAATGTCCACCCTGACATTTGTATATTTGATTTTGAAATTTTAAATATTGTTTTGCTGCCTTTATTTAAAAATACATGGGGCCATGCTGATGTCCGAGTCTTGAATAAATTTTGATGGGTTTTGATAATTTGATTTAGGTTTGTATTCATCAATTAGTATAAAAGTACTCTTAATAGTTTAACAGTAAAATCCGAATGCTTAGCAATGTAACTTGCTTAGCAATGTAACAATCCAAGCAAGTGTGATAAAATGATGCTTTCACAGAATTGCTGAAAGAATTCACTGTGGTTATTCATAATAAACAAATAGTCCAACAACGCCAGCAATTGTGTAGCAAGCATGGTTGTGTAGTGGTTAGCACTGTCGCCTTCCACCACCAGGGTCTGGGTTCGATTCCCGTCTCTGTGTGCATGGAGTTTGTATGTTCTACCTGGGTTTCCTCCAGGTTCCCCCCCCCCCCTTATACAGGATAAAGTTGTATAGACGATGAATGAGTGAGTACTGAGCTGTAAAAAAGATGGAAATAAACCATTATTATTACAACATAAATCTTTAAATTAGACAGTTCTGAGCTGTAAAATACATGGTTATGATCCGTATTTGTTACAATGTAAACCCTGGAATTTGACGGGAATAAACTGTTTTTAAAACAACATAAACATGTTTATTAGACAGTTATAAACCGTAAAAAAAAATATACAGTATAATGAGTGTAATCCCGTACAACCAAAAACATTGCTACCATATTTTTTACAGTAAACTTCTGGCAACCACAGCTGCCATTTTTTACTGTAAAATTTACGGGTTATTTTTTACAGTGCATGAGTGTGGAGCAAAACTCTAATCAGAAAATCTATATCTTCTTCTTCTTCTTTGTCTTTCGGCTGTTCCCTTTCAGGGGTCGCCACAGCGAATCATCTGCCTCCATCTAACCCTATCCTCTGCATCCTCTTCTCTCACACCAACTAACTTCATGCCCTCTCTCACTGCATCCATAAATCTCCTCTTTGGTCTTCGTCTAGACCTCCTGCCTGGCAGTTCCAACCTCAGCATCCTTCTACCGATATGCTCACCATCTCTCCTCTGAACATGTCCAAACCACCTCAATCTGGCCTCTCTGACTTTATCTCCAAAACATCTCACATGGGCTGTCCCTCTGATGAACTCATTCTTGATCCTATCCATCCTTGTCACTCCCAAGGAGAACCCCAACATCTTCAGCTCTGCTACCTCCAACTCTGCCTCCTGTCGTTTCTTCAGTGCCACTGTCTCTAAGCCATAGAGCATCGCTGGTCTCACCACTGTCCTGTACACCTTTCCTTTCATTCTCGCCAATACTCTTTTATTGCACAACACACCTGAAACTTTTCTCCACCTATTCCAACCTGCCTGTACCTGCCTCTTCACCTCCTTTCCACACTCTCCGTTGCTCTGGACCATTGACCCTAAGTACTTAAAGTCCTGCACCTTCTTTACCTCTGCTCCCTGTAGCCTCACCGTTCCTCTTGGGTTCCTCTCATTCACACACATGGATTCCGTCTTGCTGCGGCTAACCTTCATTCCTCTGCTTTCCAGAGCGTACCTCCACCTCTCCAAATTTTCTTCCACATGGTCCCTGCTCTCGCTACAAAGCACAATGTCATCTGCAAACATCATAGTCCATGGAGACTCCTGTCTAACCTCATCTGTCATCCTGTCCATCACCAGAGCAAACAAAAAGGGGCTTAGAGCCGATCCTTGATGCAGACCCACCTCCACCTTGAACTCTTCTGTCACACCTACAGCACATCTCACCACTGTCTTAGCACCCTCATACATGTCCTGCACCCAGAGGTGTCAAGTAACGAAGTACAAATACTTCGTTACCTTACTTAAGTAGAAATTTTGGGTATCTATACTTTACTGGAGTAATTATTTTTCAGCCGACTTTTTACTTCTACTCCTTACATTTTTAAGCAATTATCTGTACTTTCTACTCCTTACATTTTAAAAATAGCCTCGTTACTCTATTTTTATGATCAGAACGCGCACCTCCCACCGTCACATGATCAGAATGCGCAACCCCCCCCAGTCGCACGATAAGACCCCCCCCCCCCCCGTCGCATGAATGTGTAATACTTTTGACACCACTGCCTGCACCACTCTAACATACTTCTCTGCCACTCCAGACTTCCTCATACAACAACACAGCTCCTCTCTTGGCACCCTGTCGTACGCCTTCTCTAAATCTACAAAGACACAATGCAACTCTTTATTACCTTCTCTGTACTTCTCCATCAGCATCCTCAAAGCAAATACTGCATCTGATGTACTCTTTCTAGGCATGAAACCATATTGCTGCTCACAAATGCTCACCTCTGCCCTTAACCTAGCTTCCACTACTCTTTCCCACAGCTTCATTGTATGGCTCATTAGCTTTATGCCTCTGTAATTGCCACAGATCTGCACATCTCCCTTGTTCTTAAAAATCGGCACCAATACACTTCTCCTCCATTCCTCTGGAATCCTCTCGCTGTCCAAGATCTTGTTAAACAAACTAGTCAGTAACTTGACTGCCACCTCTCCTAAGCACTTCCATACCTCCACAGGTATTTCATCCGGACCAACAGCCTTTCCACTCTTCATCCTCTTCAACGCCCTTCTCACCTCACTTTTACTAATATTTGCTACTTCCTGCTCCACAACAGTCACCTCTTCTACTCTTTGTTCTCTTTCATTTTCCTCATTCATCAACTCCTCAAAGTACCCCTTCCATCTTCCCATCACCCTGGCATCTGTCAGTATATTTCCATCTCTATCTTTAGTCACTCTAACCTGCTGCACATCCTTCCCATCTCTATCTTTCTGCCTCGCCAACCTGTACAGATCTACCTCACCCTCCTTACTGTCCAGCCTAGCATACAAGTCCTCATATGCTCTTTGTTTGGCCTTTGCTACCTCTACCTTCACCTTACGCTGCATCTCCCTGTACTCCTGTCTACTCTCTTCAGTCCTCTCAGAGTCCCACTTCTTCTTAGCTAGCCTCTTTCCCTGTATACACTCCTGGACTTTCTCGTTCCACCACCAAGTCTCCTTGTCCACTTTTCCCTTACCTGATGATACCCCAAGTACCCTCCTACCTGTCTCCCTGATCACATTGGCTGTAGTTGTCCAGTCAACTGAAAGCATCTCCTGACCACCCATAGCTTGTCTCAACTCCTCCCTAAAGACATCACAACATTCTTCCTTTCTCAGCTTCCACCACTTTGTCCTCTGCTCTGCCTTTGTCCTCTTCACCTTCCTCACCTCCAGGGTTATTTTACACACCACCATTCTGTGTTGTCTGGCTACACTCACCCCTACTAACAATTTGCAGTCACTAATCTTTTTCAGATTACAACGTCGACATAGGATGTAGTCTACCTGAGTGCTTCTGCCTCCACTCTTATATGTCACCCTATGTTCCTGCCTCTTCTGGAAGAAAGTGTTTACTACTGCCATTTCACTCCTCTTTGCAAAGTCCACCACCATCTGTTCTTCTACATTCCTGTCCTGAAGACCAAACCTGCCCATCACATTTTCATCACCTCTGTTCCCTTCCCCAACATGTCCATTGAAGTCTGCACCAATCACCACTCTTTCACCTCTGGGGATGCTCTGCATCACTTCATCTAACTCACTCCAGAATGTCTTCTTCTCTTCTAACTCACATTCTACCTGTGGGGCATAACCACTAACAACATTGAACATTACTCCCTCAATTTCCAGCTTTAGACTCATCAACCTATCTGATACTCTCTTCACCTCTAGAACATTCCTTACAAACTCCTCTTTCAGAATAACTCCTACTCCATTTCTTTTCCTATCCACACCATGGTACACACAGGATATCCACCTTCCTTCTCTGCATCATATCAACCAACTATCTTCCCTTCCCTGTCATGGTCCCAACATTCAAAGTCCCTACTTTCACTCCTAAACTCTTGCCTTTCCTCTTCTCTCTCTGCTTTCAAACACGCCTTCCTCCTCTCCGTCTTCGACCAACAGTAGCCCAATTTCCACCGGCACCCTGTAGGTCAACAGCACCGGTGGCGGTCGTTGTTAACCCGGGCCGCGACCGATCCGTTATGGAAATTATATTTCTGATTCCCATCATTGATTTGGCAAATGTATTTACGTAAATGTATTGCCCTTCCTGACACAACCCTCTGCATTTATCCAGACTTGGGACTGGCACAAGAAGACACTGGATTTCGCCCCCCCATGGTTGCATTTAATCAGAAAATCTATATGTGACTTTTTAATTTCAAAGTGAGTTAAAAGATCAAACCAATGATAAACATTTCATAAATTATAATTCTAGTTATATCAAGGCAAATGGGTAGATTGGAACAAAATGTGATTTTTCCAAGACCATGGAGCAAAAGAGCTTCCAACAGCATGGCTATATCCTCTTATATTTATAGTTTAAATTATATCTGTGACCACAATTGGTGTATATAATAGATGCATTATTGCAGGTCCAGCCATTAATGGTAGTAAAATTAGTTCAGTATATTGTATTATTAATTATTAAATTTAATTTATTTTTAAAGCACATTTGAATGCCAAAGCTGACCAAAGGGATATACAGCTAAGGAATTTAAATTGTATAAGAAAGTATAAGGAATTTACAGTATAAGGAATTTAAAGACTAAGTATAAGAAAATTCTTAAAAAGACACAGCATACAATATAACAGGACCTCAACATATAGTGCAAAGTGAAATGAAACAAACAAAAAAATAAAATGATTAAAGACTCTACAATCAAAGCACCTCCTCAATGTGCAACTTGGTTAGATACCAAAATTCAAAACAGTGGTAAGTCAAAGAGAAAAGATGAGTCTTGAAGAATAGTTCTGTTCTTCCAAAAGCTGTTCCTCCAAAAACTAGGCACAGCTACTAAAAAGTTTGATCACCCTTGTGTTTAAATCGAGACTGTGGGACGCTTAGAAGGAGTGTAAAGCCCTGCCTGATGTATTCGAATTGCTCATGTCAACAATGTACTGTGGATCCAAACCGTGTAAGGACTTGAAAACTCACAGTAAAAAGTTTTAATATACTCTATACAGTACTTGACTGGAGGCCAATGTAAACATGCCAAGACAAGTGAAATATTGTCTCTTAATCTCGTGCCAGGGAGAAATTTTGCAGCACTTTGGACAAGTTGCAAACAGTGTAGTGCAGATTGACAAACTCTCATATACAGAGAATTGCAATAATCAAGGTGAATGTCCAGATCCTCGACCAAAAAAATTGGTTTCAGTTTAAAAATGTGTCTGAGCTGGTAAAAACTACTCTGCACAACAGAGTTTATTTGTGTATTGAATCCAAAACTAGAAACAGAGATAATGCCAAGATCTGCGCAGAGAGAGATGTTAAGTAAAAAGGGACTCAAGTTATAAGCAATACTTTGAGTATTATGATAAGGGCCAAGGATGAACACTTCCGACTTATTCATATTTGTCTGGAAAAAGTTCTTAGTGAGCCATTTCTTGACCTCATTTATGCAATCAGAAAAAAGTACTTAGGAAATGAATATCCCTAGGATTCAGAGGTTGACATAATTGAGTATAATCTGCATAACAGTGACATGACACTCCATAGTTACCCAGTGAAGGCAAGACTGGGCCCAAAATGGGACCTTGAGGCATTCCATAGGTAGCAGGAGCTAAAGAGGATATACAGTAGGTGTGCCCCTTTGTACAGCACAAATGTGATCTGATAGGTAGGATGAAAACCAATCTAAAGTCATACCCTGAAGCACTACCTTCATGTTAAGAAGATATAAAAAAAATTATAATAATAATATTGTGATCTATTGTATTGAAGGCAGCAGTAAGATCCAGAATAACTAAAATGACACAATAGCCAGTGTCAAGCTACCTGACTATGATCCAGGTTGGGCTTTTTGATGAGAGGCAGAATTACAGAGTGCCAAAAACAAGACACTCTGTGTAATTATGCATGTACTACACCTCAATAGCATAATTCAAAGAATTGTAAAATAATTGTGTTTGACAAATATAGAAAAAATATTATGTGTGACCAATAATTTACAGCTTCATCATCATGTAACCTATTCATCATCCATGACTGTACTGTATTAACATGAAAGTTAATCACATTCATTGTGATACTTATTATATAGGGTGATTCATTTAAAAGAGGCTCAGAATATTCTGTACTAACTCTCCCAGGCACGAAGGAATCTGAACGAAACAACATACAATGTGTTCCTTAGTATATGGACCTTTGAACACGCTGGGATACTCCTGAGTCAGGCCGATAAGGTAGGCACCAGACAGCCATCGCGATTGGAGTCAACGCCATATCCCTTCACCAACCTATTGGATCACCAATTTGTTTAAGTGCTGACTTTAGTGACGAATTTGAAAGAAATATGCTGTTCCTGATTTGCTGATACATTCTGGAATATGGAGAGCCGCATCAAAATGTGTCTGTCGGAGATCACTTCCAGCATTGCATGTAATGCAATTACACACGTGTCAAGGCATTTCTTTTGTTTTTGGTTCAGATTGCTTCATCATAGCAAGAGTTATTATAGAATATGCAGGGCCTATTTCAAGTGAATTGCCATGTACCTAAGCTTTATAAAGCTGTCATTGCAGCAGTCAATAAACCAAAGGTCTGGGAGACAGAAAGAGAGAGAGAGAGAGAGAGAGAGAGAGAGAGAGAGAGAGAGAGAGAGAGACTGAGACAGTCATAATTCTGTCACAGTGACTCTGGAGACCATGAGTTAAGATGCTATCTGGACTCCTGTTCTGATCAGAAATTATCAGAAGCAATCATGGTTCAGCATTCTGGATTACACTTTGTTCAGTACACAGTATGTAATATACTGTAGCACAAATTCATATCAGGACCAAACAGAATTTCTGAAATTATATAAAATATATTTTTCTTTTTTATCTCACCAAGTACATATTTTGTATATGAGAAACACCTTACATAAGCCTCATTTAAAGCCTATCATTGTTACAGTTAATTACTTTGTCTTCTTAGTTTTGTAAACTGCAATCTCATCTTATTTACAGAAGATCTGCCAGACTCTTTCAGACTCACACAATAAGGTGCTATCTGAATTGCCTACATCCTTCATTCATCACTAGGATTATTATTCTTTTGTCATCCTTTTTACGACAGAAGTCTTCATTGTTCTCTTTCACCCTTGAAGCCATATCAGGGAATCCAAATTTTTCATATAAATTAAATGTTTACAAATAAAAAAGCTCAATGAGTCCAATAAATAGCCAGAATCTTATTATTACACACATCTGGGTAATTTATTAATTCTTAGTGTAATTAATTTAATTTGACTAATGACTAAGCATAATAATTAGGATGTCAAATAAAAATAATTTTATTATAAAAATCGAATTAAAAAAATCAAATCTTAATTTGTTTTTGCGTTCCAAAACCCAGTGACTCAGATAAACACAGCTTTATCTTTGGTAGTTTCATCTGTTACACTGTTTGACCACTAAGTCTCATCTAACCATTGATCCCTGTTTAATTTAGACAGAATCTGCCACCCTACATATTTCACCTTGCAAACAGAAAAGCACAGAGTCACTGTCAACTCAAGATCAATGACCCTACCTCAGATCACTGCATCACCAGAATGTGGATAGATGTTTGAGGATGTCAAAAGGGAACAAACTACAGAGTCTGTCCTTTAGGCCTGATTGCAGACTAGACACCTACAGTACATGGATATCACCTTTTATTGTTTCTGAACCCATCTGCAGATCCAGATGTAATGTTTTGTTACGTTTTGTTACTCTTTTTTAATATGTGGATGTGCAATTCCTCCAGAGCGCTGTAAAAGACTCGTTGCAAGTTATCGCAAACGCTTGATTGCAGTTATTGCTGCTAAGGGTGGCCCAACCAGTTATTAGGTTCAGGGGGCAATTACTTTTTCACACAGGGCCATGTAGGTTTGGGATTTTTTTCTCCCTAAATAATAAAACCCCTCATTTAAAAACTGCATTTTGTGTTTACTTGTGTTATCTTTGACTAATAGTTAAATGTGTTTGATGATCAGAAACATTTAAGTGTGACAAACATGCAAAAGAATAAGAAATCAGGAAGGGGCAAATAGTTTTTCACACCACTATATGTATAGTTTACAGAGAACTGTATTAGGTTAACTTTTGGAGATAAACCAAGCTGTATTGCACTACAAAATTAGTCAGTGATATACAGTACATGAGAAGGTCCTTCTCATCACTACACTGCAATAAAACACTGAGAGATGGTGCATGGGTGTGCATACCAATCAGGTGATGTATAATATATCAGGGGAAAGAGAGCCCGCTAGACTACCACTGATGACTCATCAAAAATAATCACGTTCACTTTTAGAGTAACTATACTGGAGCAAAATAATAATATATTTCACTACATAGAACAGAGATGAGATACAGTACAACAGTCAACAGAAAATTGTTTATGGCTTGAAATTAGAGGCCGCTTTAGAATGGTGTGCACTGATAACTGATTACCCAAAATTATTTTGCAAATAATATACTGTACTTCATCAGTGATGATGGATGATGATATATGGAGAGAGGTAATATTTATCAATAATTTTGGAATAAAACTATTACGATTGAGGAATTCATTATATTAAAGGTCTGTTATGGAGTAAAAAAAATTACGTGGTGTAAACTACACATTTAAATAGAGATAAGCAGCTACATTTGTGATTACATTTCAAGTCTCCCAACTCAGTAATTCTATCCTCAATTCATGCTGTGTTTCCCTTGATTGCCAAGAGAAAAGCTGTATCCAAATGGTTCATACAGTACCAAGAAAAGAAAAATATGCTTTTCACAGGCTTCTTCTCCATCAGGCTACAATAAGCTCCATTATTCTGGAGATTGGGTTAGGAACAAAAATGCTTCATATCATACTGTACATTTTAAGAATTTATGCAATTGGTTCCATTTAAATCCAAGACAACCCACCCAAATCAGATCTGTTCTCAGTAAAGGCCTTGATGTGGATACCAAAAAAATACTTTATTAATATATTTTTACATTCATTCATTCATTCATTCATTCATCTTCTATACCGCTTTATCCTGTATTTAGGGTCGCGGGGACCTGGAGCCTTTGACAGAAAGCAGTGCTTACACATTATTGTGTCTGTGAGTTCTTAGTGTGGTAACTCTTTTGTGTCATTTAGATGCCAAAACAATATATCAATATGAAACGTGCTGTATATCATACATACTTAGTGTTCATTGTTCATACTGTATCTGCATAAAAATGTTTGTTACAGAGGCACCAGTGTATACGAAGGTGTCTGGGACTATGTTGCCTAAAACACAATCAGAATCATATGATTCAACGATTTGACATATTTTCCTTATACCTGATTCTCACATAAAAAAATCTGAGCAAAATATTTTATTTTATAAAACAAATAAAAAACATTTATATCTTGGGTCACAGTAATTAACAACCTAAAAAGTTCTTATAGACAAAGTAAGTTGACATTTTTTTAGTTCAACTGAGTGTTTAGGAAGCCTTAAAGAGCTACAGTATGACTTTTGGTTTCACTGAGGTATAACAGTGAGGTTGCAAAGAAGCCTAATTCTGCTATTCAGAGGACAGATTTTTTTCCAATGGGGTGGCCAAATAAGATCCGGTGACTATGAAGAGACAATCTACGGAAGACCAATAAATGTAGGGTGGACCAACATAAACTGTTATTAAGAGGTGGCCATACAGCAACATCAAACACAATTAATTACACACCTGAAATACAACCTGAAATGCATTCAAAACAACTTTAGCTTTAATGATGCTGACTTGGAAGAGAGAGTGAGAATAAGGAAAATGGTTAGAATGGCATTCATTTCCTCAATAATTATACATGGAGGTTTAGACATAATGCATATTTTGGAGTCAACAAGTTATCATATCTACAATTAGATTAATTAGCTACATCTATGCCAGCAGACAATTTGGAAGATGTACTGTATACAGTACCAGAATAAAGCCATTAAGTTCCTCTAATCACAAAAGCCAGGGCCTGGCATTTACTAGACCCTAGGGACCCTTTGAGGGCAGATTAAGGATTATGAAGACAAGCAACATTCATTGGACACCCTGGACAAGGCACGAATCCATCGCAGGACACACACACACTATGGGAACACTAATTAACCTAACCTGTATGTCTTTTGGACTGGAAATCCACCAAGCATGGGGAGAATATACAAACTCCACGAACAAGGTGGGAATCGAACCGTCATGCAACACTTGGTTTAAAAACCTAAAAAAAAAAATCTATTAATAAATAGTATAGTAAAAATAACAAAAGGCTACATTTTACGTGTTACTCTGACTAATGACTAATGACAAAAAGGATGGTAAAATATTATAAATAAAAGGCTTCAGGTATGGTGCAACAAATTTTTTTTTAATTGGTAGGAGAAGAACAAAGGAAAGCACTGCAGTGGGGTCTTAGATTTTTTGAGGTACAGTATACTGTGTATTTGTCAGCAGTTTTGGATGCTCCTGTGGTGTTTTTGTTTGCCTGCATGGTGACTTCCCTGGGATATCCTATGTTATTCATTAGAAGGCATGTGCTAAGAGTGTGATCATGTAATGCTTTATTCGCGCGTGTCACCTGGGTTAGTGGAACTCCAGGGCTGGTAGCCGTAGTAGCCGGTGATCCTGAGGATGCGCTCCTCAATGGACGCGTTTTTTATGTCTTCCACCGAGCGGGAAGACTTGAAGTCCTCCTTTATTTCTTCTTCGACGGCCAAGGATTTTAGCTGTCGAAGTTGGGGGCTGATGTCTGACAGACGGCGTGGGCTCGCAGCCGGTGATTTCCACATTCCACTGGGAAAAACAAAGGAGACTGCAGTTAGTAATGCATGCAGCAAATGCAGAAAAGCCCGGAGCTCAGCAGCGTTCACATGGGGACGGGCCAGTAAACGCTGCTCTGTGTGTGTGTGTGTGTGTGTGTGGACAGGCACCACGGATCCTCAGCAACCCGATCCCACACAAAATAACGATCCAGAACGATTTTTTACGAATAAACAAAATCTAAATCTCTCTATTCCTAACCGGTTATAACTTACATTTGCAAACCGTTAGACCATGCTGATAATATACATTATTATTCATAAAAATATAAATGCTGTCATTAGATTCGGTTTAGGAATAAGACAAATTAACCAGCACGGCAAAACAACTCACTCCGATAACTTTTCCATTCCATACAGCGATCAGCATATTTAAGGGATCGGTGTTGAGCAAGGCGGTCAGGACAGATCCAAATTCAGTGCAGCAAGACCGCGTTCATGCGGCGAAAACACACACTGTGCAGACATCCGACACACACTCTCACACTTTTTTCCGACATCTCGATATCATACTCCAAAAAGAAGAATTTACCCCATAGTGCTGATTCTCCAGGGACTGTGGGCTAAAATAAGCAGATATCAGAGCAAATCAGCCGCGGCACCTCAAACACCTCCAATTTTGTAAATACCAGTGAAATCCCCCCTGCAGGGTGTGCAGAGAAATCACTCATCAGAACTGAGTCCTCAGTCTTTCACATGTTTGCCAGAATTCACACTGAAGCTGCCATTTATATACAATATTTAGGCTATATTTAAATATTCATGATATATATAGCCTAATATACTCTTTATGTTAATGAAATACCATCCCCCTGGTAGAATTTGTAAAATGTTTGTCATTTAAATAATTTGAGTTATCAAGTTTCATTTGAAATAGTATGTTATATAATAATAATAATAATAATAATAATAATAATAATAATAATGTTCAGATTATAAGCTATTTATTATCATTGAAATTTTGAAAAATCACCGTTTACAAAGTTTACATATGGGTCTATCCTTGCTTCATAATGTGATGTGATGCCACCTTGAACATCAGCAACAGCTTGCTGTCTCTCATGAAAGAACACTTTGTGGTAATGCTACCCACTCTTCTTTGCAAGAAAAAAACCTGACCCTGTACTCTGACCTTCTTCTTTCCTTCCAGTAAATTATTTCGCGTCCATGCATTCATTGCATGTTGAGTTCTCTCCAAAGTGACTCAATGACACTACAGTACAAGGGCTTCTCTAGTATCTTCACTTTCTTCCTCTGCTCCTCAGGGGAACTTGTTTTGTACTTTGGATTATTTTAGTATCTAGTAAATCCAGTGCCAGCATGGATTATATACCCAAGGTTCCCCCATAACTTAGACATACTGTACACAGACTATTCCTACAAATGCATTAAATGTGCGTGAGTAAGGATTAACAGACTCAAAATAAAAGAGTATGTAATATTTTGACTAGAGTAATTTGAGTAATTATTATTATTATTGCTATTATTTTTATTATTATTATTATTATTATTATTATTATTATTATTATTATTATTATAAACATATTATTTGAAGTCTATCTTCCTATAGGCACTTGGTGTATCATGGGATTAAAAAAAATTGGACTCTGTACATTTTGACCCACCTAACATATTATTAATTATTGCCTATTAAAAATATTTTAAAATTTCTACAAAAAGCTTTTAATTTTTGTGTGTGAAAATTCACTTTTTTTATTACAGTGAATTAGCAACACAATCTTTCACAGTTTATTATTATGAACAAAAATTGTTCTTGAGATAAAGTTGATTCAAGTTCAAGGTTTTTTGCAAGCAAAAACTCAATGTAGCATAACAACAGACTTGCTTATCTGCCCAACACAAATGTAAAAAGTTGTCATGCGAGATGTAATTTTGATGCAAAAACATAAGGGTGGAAGTAAGAAATAAATATCTGGTGAACTCTTCTCTCTCTCTCTAGCACAGGGTGAAACATTAATGTTCACACAGTTCATGCACAATTCAATTAATACTGAGACTACAACAGAAAGATGACCATGATATATGACCGTGATATACAGCTCTAGAAAAAATGTGACCACTGCTATTTACTCCAGAAAACTTCTGGAATGTCTTCAAGAGGAAGATGGATGGTCACTACAACAGAAACATGCAAACATCAAGCAAAGCTGAGCTGTTTGCATTTTTACAAAGAGAGTGGTATGAATTTACCCAACAGCAATGTGAAAGACTGGTGGAGAGCATGCCAAAATGCATGAAAGCTGTAATTGCAAATCGGAGTTATTTCACCAAATACTGATTTCTTAATGTTATTTAGCCAAGGCATTAACACAATTTGTTTACAAATTATTAGCATTTTTTTATTTGAGTTATTAAAACTTACAACTTGCAAATACTACAGTACATGATCTTGGGTTATTTTGATGTTTTGTGGCGTTGTCATTTCCTTTCAATATACACTCTAAATAACAATAGTTATATTTTGAATTTAGGAGAAATATTGTCAGCAGTTCACAAAAAATAAATAAAACTGTTCATTTCACTACATGTACCTGTAAAAAAAAGAAAAAGAGAAAAAAACATAAGATACTAAATATTTTGCAGTGGTCTCTTTTTTTTCCCAGAGCTGTATACTGTATATAGCAAGCACATCTATGAAATTTAATACAACAGTAAATAACACTAGTGTTAAAAAACAACTTTCAGTACAATCTTTTGAGGTATTTGACAGACATGATCGAGAACAAATCATGCATTGCTTACATTATTTACATTGTGTGTACAGGTCTGGAATACAAAGCCGGCACAGCTGGCAATCCTAATAGCTTTCAAAATCTATTTTAAAACCTAATTTAAAATTATTTAATTATATTAGACATACAGTACATATAGCATGTTAAAGAAACAAAATTAAACAAAAAACAAAAAAAAATATTTTAATTTGTAGCACCAAATGACTAATGAGTAGTGTATTATGTTTCTGGTGACCAACAAACAGCATTTGTGTGGTTAGAAAAACTATGTTCATGAGACAATAAAAAAGGATAATTTTGGTTCTCAAGGTTTTGTTCTTTTTGTTCAATAGAGAAAGTGGATATATTTGATTTTACGTTTTCATTGACGTAAAAAAAAAAAAATTCAGTTGCATGGATGGCTGTTTAAAGTCTTTTGTTGCAGTGAATGCATCAGCCAGACAGCAGAGATGAGGCCTACAAGAACAGAATGCAGGCGAGAGAGACAGGGAGATGCGGGAGGGGGGAAAATCAATAAGGCACACTAGGGTCTCTTCGTCTTACCTCCCAATATCAGACTCTATCGGTCCTGTCTAAACTTCAAGAATCTTAAAATAGATTGCTTAAGATAGCATGGGATCCAGGTACAGAGTTGTCACATCAATCATCCCAAGTGCAGCTTAACTTTTTATTAATCTCATTTACTATTATATATGCATATTCAATTGGCCAAATTTTTTTAGATTTAATTTTAAATTACAATTTTATTATTCTTCATGCTATGACTCGGATTGTTAGCTGTGTGTAGAACTGTATTGTTAAAAACAAAAATCAATAGATTTCAGACTGAAACACCCAATTCTAGGAAGGCATGTTCAGTAGATTTGTACGGAATCTTTCTAACCAAATCGGCACAATGTGCATGCTTCTCTAAACTGCTTATAATATAATTGAATCTTCCACCCCATTATTATCAATACTGTGGCTAATAACTAGCAAATCATTCATCTGTAGAGTGTTTACATTCTAAAATAATCACAAAATTGTTTTATACAACATTTAAAGGAAAATGGAAAAGAAGTATGTTGCTTTGGTCAATTGCAAAAAAGTTTACTACAA
This sequence comes from Channallabes apus, assembly GCA_030522415.1. Classification (NCBI taxonomy): domain Eukaryota; kingdom Metazoa; phylum Chordata; class Actinopteri; order Siluriformes; family Clariidae; genus Channallabes; species Channallabes apus. The sequence continues at coordinate 56,155,286 of CM060104.1, forward strand.
ACTGCTTCATTAGACTATTTCCTCAGATGTTAGAAATGAAAAGATTTTACCTGTCTGTCTGTGGTTGCAGCTGTGTGGAAGATGCCAGAGTTTGATCGCCGCGGTGCATTGCTCCAGCACATTGTGTGGAATCTTCTCCCAGCAGTGTGGCAGCATCACTGTCCAGAGCCAGGTTTTGAAAGATGGCCGGCGGTACTGGTGGGTGTGTTTGAGATGAGGGAGGGGGTAGCTGTGCAATGGGGACTGATCAAGATGAACTTCCTCACCTCCTGGAGGCGACCTGTGCTTAGTCAGGTAAAAAGCTTTGTTCAATAATAAGCAGCTAGACACATTTAGATGAATAATAGCACAGGGAGAAACATTCACTTTCACACAGCTCATCCTCAACTGCATTAAAATTTAGACTACAACAGAAACATGACAGATGCATTTTATCAAAAAGGACTTTACTTTTATATTTGATATTATTTTACTATACCATACTGTTATCATATACAGTATAGTAAACCTACTTCTTATGAACCAATGCAAAAATTTTCAGGCACCAATTATGACACACCAATCTCAGTTCACTTTCTGTTGATTTATTATAAAATGCTATAATCTGTGATTTGACCTACTGTACTCTCCCCTACAGTATATCCATACCAGAAATTTGATACTTCCCTGAAGTTGACCCATGTTTAAAATTTAATTATTGGTCATAGATTTTCTCCATCACTCTTCATCACTCCATCACTCTCTTTGTGTGAGGAAATTTGGAGTAGGCAAACCACCTACTGTTCCTAATGGAAGTGAATAGAAACTGAACTCAAAGCTCTGTTTATTTACAACATGTAAAATTCCACACAGACAGTACTCAGTTCAGGATTAAACCCTAGACTCTATAATCATGATGCACTAATCCTGTCTGCTTTAACTTGTGTTTAATGTGCTTGCCATGTCTGCTGTTAAAGCTTCCTGATCCAGCCATAAAAATTATTTCAATATAGTTATTTATTTATTCATTTATTTTTTATGTAAAAGCATTTTTAAAGGTTATTTGAACAATATATATAAAAAGGAGAGATTTTGGAAGATATTCAGTATTTTTTGTTAACCTACGACCTGTGTATGGAAACTTTGCAAACATCCTGTAAAAGTTGTCCCAAGCCTGGTTTCATAGACATTTTTTCTTTCTATATTTTTCCTTTTCTGTGTTAATAAAATATTTTACATATTTCCAACATAAGATTAAGAAAAAGACATTTAAAAAATAAATAAATAAAAGCATTGAATTTTTAAAAATATATATAATATATAAGTTTACATATAAAATTAATTAATATATGTATTTATTTATTTGTTTATTTTTCCCAAAACATTTACAGACCCTTGCAAAAACATTCATACTCCTTGAATTTTTCCATATTTTCTCATGTTAACATGAGAAACAAACATAAATGTATTTTATTGAGATTTTATGTGATAGACCAACACAAAGTGTTATGTACAGGAAACAGAATTGAGCGATTCTTTCTCAATGACTCTTCCACTCCGAGTCGTTCGTTCTTTTGTCACGTGACTCCCATAGACGCTATGTCAGGCAGTACACGGGAAACAGAATTGAACGGTTCCAACGAATCTTCAAGTCCTGAGTCATTTGTCCTTTTTTCACGTTCTTTTCAGATTCAAAAGAATGAATGACTCATTCTCTTTTTTATAATACGTCCTTAGCGGCATTGAAATATTTTCATTACTGGAACTATAGCCAAAATGTGTGTATGTAGACGTATTAGGGGTCTTTTTTATTGAAAATGCAACGTTTTATTTTATTTCTAATCAAAAGAACGAAATGAACTAAATGACTCAAAAAAAGATTTGTTCATTTTGATGAACGAGATTGAAAGAACCGAGTCACTAAAATGATTCAAACTTCCCATCAGTAGTTTCCTCCCATGGTCCAAAGATGCAGGTTAGGCTAACTGGCATTCTCAAATTGCCTGTAGTGTGTGAATGAGTGTGTGAGTGTGTGTGTGCGCCCTGCGATGGATTGGCACCCTGTTCAGGGTTATTAACCTTATGACGTTGTATAGGACTTTGGCCAACACTTTAATGGTGACTTGTCCTGTTTTGTTGCAGTTTTGTCTAATAAGCCTGAAAAGACATAAAAGCAAGAAATGACTGAAGCAAGTGTTGTTATTGAAGCATATATTCATTTAGTATGCCTTGCCAAAGATCAGCAGTTGTAAGGAGATACCTGGGTAATCGGATTTTCTGGTTGCCAAGGAAACATCAATGAAAGTAATTTGAAATGGTTTGTAATGAGCATTATGGTGATACATAAGTCTTTCCACTCTTTTTCTGTAGAGATAGCATTGTTCTTTACTCTGAAGTCGAGAATGCAGAACACACTTTTGATATTCATCAGTTTAAACTCAATGACAACAGCAGTTTTTTTTGTGAGGTTTTTTTTGTCTGTTAACCCTGATAAACTTTCAGCATGACTATTAAAGTCATCATCATACACTTCCTCCAACAGTGTACACATTCCTGCTAACAGACCTCAGCAGGCATATTGGTACACGGTCAACACACAGTACAGCTGCTGCTGGTCACAAGGCCTCAGTAATCCAGCAGTTCACCCAAACATGGGTAGATGTCCTCGCAGTGACCTCACTGTCTACAGGGCTGTGTTTGTACAAGTCTGACTTGTGGCTGATGAGTATAGTGTTTACATGACCAACAACAATATAGAGACACTAGTTTAGCCCCTGGGTAACATTATCTTTTACAGATGAGTGAAACTCTATAATAAAGTTGAGCCAATCTACTAAACACATTTTACAGTTTTACATTTCAGCACACTTTATTCACAATTTTGAGGATTTACAAATGCTAATTCTAAGATACAGTACAAAATGATCATATGAATTTACTTGCAGTGATTCTTCTTCAATATCCTGTCTAATAGAATACACCTTCCAGAACTGTAGCATATGTGCTATCAGTGTTGCAACAAACATTACACAAACAAATTGCAAAAAATACAGTTTTTATCAAAACAATTTCCCCATTGTCTGCAAAGCTGATACAGTCCTTCATTGTAACTCTTATACAATGCAAAACAGCGCCCCCATGTGAACAACTACAATATAAACTACAACATCAATTTGTACAGCATAAGAATCCAGTATATTTGAGTTAAAACAAATCTTACATCAACCGAGGATATGTGGTGTGTTTACTCTTACATATCAGAGTTGCCTTTTCTGATTTAACGATGTGCCTATATTGCATGATCTATCTAACAACATTTACTCTGTATTTGTATGTCTGTATTTACTCAGGACATGAACTACTTAATCATATAACAGTAAAGCAGCAGTCAAATGTATAGATACACCTGATTAAAGGTACAGTATGAAATCTTTTTTTTAGTATAAATATTCTTCAAAATGTCTTAATGTGCAGAGGTTCTGTCAAAAGCATTGCAGATATTCCCTTTAAATGTTTTCAAGTAAAACTAATCAATTGGACATGTAGTGCTACTGCTCCAATCCAGTAGGGGGTGGTAATTCACCTTTAATATAGTTTTCCAACTGCCAATAAATATAAAAGAAGAAGGATTCAGCTTCAGTGTAGCCAGATTGTCATTTTATGCAGGAAATTAAACTACTTTCATAGAAACAAAGTATGTGCGTATACACATTACTGAACGCCAGTAGGAGATCTATTATTATTCCTACTTGGGCTATGCAAGACTTAGGCAGTGTGATCTGGCAACCCTGTTCATCTGTTCATCAGTTCCAATTCCAGTTTTAGCTGAGACAATATGTTTTTTTTGTTTGTTTATTTTTAAAGGGAGCAAGAAAGTAAAGAGATTTGAAGAAAATGGAAGAAAAGCTATATTTTTACCTGTCTGTAAAACTTTATCATTGAAAAGTTTGAGGCGAAGTGTTTTTTTTTTTTTTGATGACACATCCGAGCAAAACTGCTTCCCAAAGCATTTCTGGTGATGTGCAGGGCCCTGTGCTTTGTATACAAACTGCATTGCCTAGAACTACGTCATGTCCGCTGTTGTGTACTGGAATTTTCCCATATAGTTGTGTTGTTTTTATAGCCATGTAGTGGGACAGTCATCTCAGTGAGTTACAATATTTATAGCTCACTAGTTGAATGTTTTAGTGTCCACTGCCAGACAGGAGGAGAAAGCAGTATTATTAAATCGTGTGCACATTCTTGATGAGCCAGGTAATGGGCTGAGCATAGCAGAGGGCTGGGTGGCGATTTGTTATTCTCCTTCTTGCGCTGGCTTCTTAAAAGTTGCTCACTATGTGTTGCACATTTCTTAAATACATTTTTACTCTATAGGCTTTTTCTTGAAACATAGTTCACATAGTACTGAAATATTATTTCACTATTTCCTAAAATTATAATCATAATCTTAAATGAATGATTTTGTTACGTATGACTTCACTTAGCAAATGAAAAAGTCCTCAGCATGAGGGAATGTAACTACTGTGTAAAGCTGTGATCAAGACTACAAAGAAGCTGTTTTTACAGTTTTATCGGTTTAACACTTAATGGTTACTGCATAACCCTATACAGCTTAATTTATCATTTTGGTGACTGTTAATACTAAATTTGAAAAATAATTAAAATTAGGAAAACCTCTCAGAGTAGGTGTGCTTTGACCAGGGTTTTATACTGTATGTATAATTACAGCTCAGTTACAGTTGTGGCACTGGTAACACATACACACATGAAAAAAAAAGTGCTTAATTAAGTACCTCTCTCAGTACTCATTCATAGGATGAACCATGGCTTTTTTGACCTTGTTAATAATCAGTAGCCTAGGTTCATATCCTAATTTTAATCCCCTTTAAATCTGTTAACTTACTATATCTAACTATATGTCCCTATAGATATTTAGTACCTAAAGATTAGAGCAAATTAAATTTTTACTAAACTTGTAAAGATTTAACATGATTCATTTCCTGTCTAATAATTTAATATTACACAAGGACAAGCTATATTATTGATACTACAATCATATGTCCATTTTAATAAAAGTTATAATGTAGTCCAGCCATTATTTCAAGTACCACTAATCCAATTCAGAAGCATTTGATCGTTGACTACAGTATCTAAATCTTGCTTAGGATCTTACCTAACAACAGGGGTGTCACAGGTTGCTATTGGGGATATGTCAGGGGAAAGATCTGTCTTATAGTCTCTGACTGAGGCTCCTTGATCAGACATAGATGTGAAAGAGAGATGATCGTGTTCCATGATTGTAAGCTGGTCTTCTGATCTCTCTTTCTTGAGATAGAATACCTTCCTTAGTTTCTTAAACTGTTGAAGCTCACACATTGTCTCCAAAACCACCAGCATGGCAATTAGGCCCAGTAAGAGATAGACTAAAGAGAAAAGAAAGTCATGTACAGTAACAATGGCAATATACTTAACATAAGGATACTAATAATTCATTAACTTTACCTGGCTCATTTAATTTGCATGAAATTAACTTTAATACTCACAAGTAATGGCCACTTTATAGAGCTGCCTGAACTTCTGGTTGTAGCCCTCTCCTGGCACATAGTCTCCCAGACCAATAGTGCTGAGTGAGATGAAGCAGAAGTAGAACGACTCCAGGAAGTTCCAGTTTTCCTCCATCACAGAGAAGATTACAGCAGGGATGAGAAAAAAGCAGGAGATCAAGATGGCAGCTAAAGCAAACGCATGCACGCCTGAAACCAGAGACTTAGACAGACCCCAGCGTTGCTGTATGAAGGCCACAGGGCGTCGAGTGCTGAACAGCATGACCCGCTGCACCACTGCGGTCAGGAACAGTAGGGTAAATGGGATGCCAATCACAGAGTAGAAGATGCAAAACGCTTTTCCCTCATCCGACAGGGGCACTGTGTGGCCATACCCTAAAAGCACAATAAGCACAGACTGAGTGAGATATGCACTTTTCAGCATAGAAATATAACATGTGCATTACATGTACAGTATGGGGATTTTTGCTCAGCAGTGTCTCCACCTCCAGGCAAGCCTAAGACCAAACATTTCCTGACTTTAATAATTACATTATAAACAAGAAATATAGAGAGCATGCTATGGTCTTGTTTGTAAAGTTACGTAAACCTAGATAAACATCAAGTATATTTCCCAATTATACTTTATGTAACAAGTACAGTGGAGATCGAAAGTTTGGGCACCCCAAGTAAAAATGTGTATTAATGTGCATAAAGAAGCCAAGGAAAGATGGAAACATCCCCAAAAGCTATCAAAATGCAGATAAGACATTCTTATAATATGTCAAAAAATAGTTGGATTTTATTTCCACCATTTACAGTACAGTTTCAAAATAACAGAAAACCAAATAAAGGTGTCTGCAAAAGTTTGGGCACACTGCAGAGTTAATACCTTGTACTGCCCCTTTTGGCAAGTGTTCACAATCATTGTGTGGAAAGACCAGGTGTTGTCAATCTCAAAGGTTTTAAATGCCCAGACTCATCTGGGCCTTGCTCCAACAATCAGCACCATGGGTTCTTCTAAGCAGTTGTCTAGAACACTGAAACTGAATATTTGACGATCACAAAGCAGGAGAAGGCTATAAGAAGATAGCAAAGCGTTTTCAAATGTTAATATCCTCTGTTCGGAATGAAACTAAGAAATGGCAGTCATCAGAAACAGTGGAAGTTAAAGCAAGAACTGGAAGACCAAGAAAAATATCAGACAGAACAACTTGCAAGATTGTGAGAAAAGCAAATCAAGAACCATGTCTGACTGAAAACCTTTTCTACATCCAGACCACAAAAATCAGTGTTTGAGTCGCAAAAGAACATATAGACAAGCCCGACGCATTTTGGAAACAAGTTCTGTGGACCGATGAGGTTAAAATTGAACTTTTTGGCCGGAATGAGCAAAGGTATGTTTGGAGAAAAACAAGGGCACAGAGTTTAATGGAAAACACCTCTGTCCAACTGTTAAGCATGTGGGTGGATCAATCATGCTTTGCGGTTGTATTGCAGCCAGTGGCACAGGGAACATTTCACGAATAGAAGGAAAAATGGATTCAATAAAATTTCAGCAAATTTTGGATGCCAACTGATGCCATCTGTGAAAAAGCTGAAGTTAAAGAGAGGATGGCTTCTACAAATGGATAATGATCCCAAACACACCTCAAAATCAACGGTGGATTACATGAAGAGGCGTAAAAGTGAAAGTTTTGCCATGGCCTTCACAATCTCCTGACCTTAACATAATTGAAAATCTATGGATAGATCTTAAAAGAACAGTGCGTAACAGGCAGCCCAGAAATCTCAAAACAACTGGAAGACTTTTGTGAGGAAGAATGGGCGAATATACCTCAAACAAGAATTGAAAGACTATTGGCTAGCTACAAAAAGCGTTTACAAGCTGTAATACTTTCCAAAAGGGGCATTAACTCTGCAGGGTGCCCAAACTTTTGCAGACACCATTATTTGGTTTTCTGTTATTTTGAAAGCGTAAATGATGAAAATAAAATCCAACTTTTTGTGACATATTATAAGAATGTCTCATTTGCATTTTGATAGCTTTTGGGGATGTTTCCATTGTTCCTTGGCTTTTTTTATGCACATTAATACACATTTTTACTTGGGGTGCCCAAACTTTCGATCACTATACAGTATATTAATACCAATATACTATTGTATAATATAATGTGCTACTTCAATACTTTTTGGGACTAAACTGGCCCACTTTGTAGTTTGAAAAAGTACAGTACATATTAGGGTGCTTTCACACCTACAGTTCGATTGCTTTAGTCCGCACCAGTCAGAAAAATGTTACAATGTAGTAAACAGACGTTGGTACGGTTTGCTTTCACATATGCAGAGTTCTAAACGAACCAAAATAGACCGCGAAGCCCATCGGCACCGGAAACAGACTATTTTCAGAAAATCGCGCCACTTTCAATAATCATGGAGGAACAGCTTTGCTTTGCGCTCATGGTGCTGATCCTCGCGCACTGCATTGTACGTGCAAATCATTATTTTCAGATAATTAATTTCGAACACGATTCGCGGCTGCGACTCCAAACCAGCTTCCTGGTTTATTCATCTCGCCGACGGCGCATTTGCACGCCACTTCAGGGAGAGACGTGTCCTCCTCCTGAATGATCATTTTGTTATTAGCCGGCGATCTTCCTGCAGATCCATCAGGTAATCCGTTGGCCGATCGAAACAGCCCAGCCACACATTTTTCATCTTTAATGTGAATACAGAGAGGCACTTAATTTCTTCCGCACTCCACGTTTCTCCGCGGTTTGATTTCATCGCGAGTCGAGCTTGAAAAATTTAATCGAGTCATCAGGAAGGGAAAATAATTTCACCCGCAACCCCGTATCTAACCCAAAGTGCATTAAACTATACCATTTCATCAGATTTGGTTTGGTTGCTTTCACACCAGACGAACTGTACCAAAGTAGAGCGGATAAAGCAGCCCGAGACCACCCCTTCAGGCAGGTCTCGGATCGATTGATTTGGTGCGCACCAAAGTACCGAGATTGCATTCACATCAACACAAACGAACCGAACCAAGGGACCAAACACGTTTGGTGCGCACCAAATGCTGTAGGTGTGAAAGCACCCTTAGTATAATTATAAGTATAATTAGGTGTAAGAGTAATAAGCTTAAAGTATACAAATATTTCTAATTTAGGTTTCAAAGTTAAACTAAACACACAGTCCTGATCTGGGAATGAGATTAGACTTTTCTTCTCCAATATCACTGCCTAGCTGCCCACAAACCGAGTGTATCTCAAATGACATTATCTATTTACACTCAAAAACATTCTGTCACTATCATGATTTTGTCAATAGCTGTGGCTAAAAAAAAAAAAAAAAACATGACTTTTTATAAGTGATCTCACTATGACTTCACTATGACCTCACCACACCTGACTGAGTCTGACTCATCATCTCCACCAAATACTGTACACTTTCTGACAATGTTTTATATGTTTGTAAAACACAACCATGACATTATAAACAGGAAAGAAATATGAGAATTATAAGTTATCTGATATGGTAATGTTTTGTCACAACTCTACGATGGTAACCATGTCATGAACAGATTACATAATAGCATTATGGAGGTGCTACTGCAGTTTCTAGCCCGACTTGAGTTGTTTATGCCATGCTTTAATATTTTTAATCTGACACCAAACCTGTCCAACTAAAAATAGTGTATTAGTTCATGGAAGATGGCAAGGTAAATTGTCAGGGTAGGTATAATGAGTGTTATGTACAAGTAAAGTTTATTTGCATTTGAGAATTGGAATGCATTGGACATTAATTATTCTCTTAATACCCACACTTCTTTTAAAATGTAAAAACCTGTTCCCTGTTTTACTATGTGAAAGCACAATATCTATGATTTCCAATGCAGAACAAAGGAGTATTGACTAACATCTTCTACGTTCATTAATTCTGCAGTGACACAATAGACTTTAATTTGCTTTTTCATTACTACCAGCCACCTAAAAAAAAATTATATATAAATAAATAAATAAATATAGTTAAAGGCATAAAGTCAAAAGAACTAAGAACTAGGGCTGCACGATATTAGGAAAATATGCGATATTGTTGTTGAAGACTGCGATAACGATATTTCTTGCGATATAACATTTCCCTAGAGAAATGCATTTTTTAATTATTATTATTGCCTATTTTTTTATAATTTATTTATATGTAATGATCATACTAAAATAAACAGGTAATAGATATTCGTCTGATGTAATTAAATCTAATTCAGGCTAAAAAGAAACTATATGTCAAGGAAGTTGCAAATATTTAGACTTCAAAACACTATGAATGACTTAAAACCCTCAGCAGATATTCTGATTTCTGGTTTGCTGTTACTATAAACCTGCCAACACAATATGAATTACTTTCAAACATTACTTTTTATTTACATGTAACCATACACTCATCAATAGTGTATTAAAACAAGAGCATCTTTTAAACAAAATATTCTCTTTGGCTTGCCTGTTTTTTTTTTTTTATTAAAATAAAAATTATTAAACAAGGCGGCACGGTGGTATAGTGGTTAGCACTGTCGCCTTGCACCTCCAGGGTCTGGGTTCGATTCCCCGGCCAGGCTCGATTCCCGTCTCTGTGTGCATGGAGTTTGCATGTTCTCCCTGTGCTTGGTGGGTTTCCTCCGGGTACTCCGGTTTCCTCCCACAGTCCAAAGATATGCAGGTTAGGCTAATTGGCGTTCCTAAATTGCCCGTAGTGTGTGATTGGGTGTGTGAGTGTGTGTGTGTGTGTGCCCTGCGATGGATTGGCACCCTGTCCAGGGTGTACCCTGCCTAGTGCCCGAAGTCTCCTGGGATAGGCTCCAGGTCCCCCGCGACCCTGAACACAGGATTAAGCGGTATAGAAGATGAATGAATGAATGAATTATTAAACAAAAATTTAATTAAAAAAATATATTATTTGTCACACACACACGCATGCACGCACTCACACGCACGCCCCGCGACCGGCACTAGGACCCGGAAGTAATGCGGGCGCGAACCCGGAAGTATAAGAGGAGTAAACAAACCATCGCATAGAGCTTAGTCACTGTGTTCACGCATGTCGGTGCAGATTGTTTACTTTCTGATTCAAGTGTGTGTTTATAGGACGCGGGTTAAATGTGTGTTTTTCCCTTGCTCCCCTTCTGTGAGAGTCCTTAAACTAATTCGCGTGGTTATCCTGCCTACTCGCTTGCTTCCGCGTTTGGGTTTACCGTCCACGCTACAATGCGCTAACGGCTAATCGCTAAGTCTTCTGATCATCCAGTTCGCGACAGAATGAAGTATAAATTATATAAATTATATATATATATATATATATATATATATATATATATATATATATGCGGTATAAACATAGTAAGGACCCATCTGATTGGTCAAATTTGGACACAAATGCTTGGCAAATAAAGTATTTATCGCAACTCTTTGCGATATGGTTATCGCGCATGCCATTATCGCGATAACGATATTTTTTCGATATATCGTGCAACCCTACTAAGAACACCTAACACCTAACCTCAGAGGCTCTTTCTGTAAGCTACAGAAGGTGCTGTATTGATGCATACTGTATTCATGGAAAGTTTACTGGAATGTATTCTTTGGACATCTTTGCAAAGAGCAGTGTAAGGCTTGAGGCACTGCATCAAGAGTCACCACTCACAGATGTCTCCAGGAACGGTTGCATTTCTATTAACAAGCCCCTCCTTAACCATAGACAACATGAGAAGCTTGACATAAACCTGGACTAGGGAGAAAAAGACATTGCTCCAAAATTCTCTTTTCAGACAAAGCAAAGTTTATTTCATTTGGAAATCAAGGTCCCAGATTCTGGAGGAAGACTGGAGAGGTAATTGTGGTAAAGAAATTGTGTTTAAATCCAAAGTCAATGTAGCCATCTACCAGGAGATTTTAGATCATGTTTACTTCTGCTGACAAACTTCATGGAGATTCCAATTTCCTTTTACAGCAGAACTTAGCACCTGCCAAAACTATTTCCTGTTGTGCTGATCATGATATTACTGTGCTTGATTGATCAGCCAACCCGCCTGACTTGAACCCTATAGAGAATCTATTGTCTATTTTAAGGAGGAAAATGTGAAACACCAAACCCAACAATACAGACAAGCTGAAGGCTACTATCAAAGTTACCTTGTCTTTATTTTTAGAATTTCTGCATTGTAAATACTAATATTTTTGATTGGCAAGAGGTGTAAGCCATAATCATCCAAAAAAGAAAGCCAGTGAGAGGAGAGAGAGAGAGCGCAACTGCAAGATCTGATAGCCCAACAGATATTATACAGCATGTTACACAATTACACAACCAGGATAAGAGCTTGTCGATATTTTCAAACAACACCAAAGGTAAGCATTTCTGTTGACATATTTTATTGCTGGTACAGAGCTTATGTTTCAGTCAGCCATTAAAGTCCACAAAGTCATTTCACTAATTGAATAAAAATGTTGGGAGAATTCATACATGTATTTATTTGTAAGCTATAGTAAGTCTCTAATTCACTTTGTTTACAATATTGGACCATTTATTATAGCAATTTTTGATTTACATATTTAGTTTTATACACACAAAAATGCACTTGTATGATTCAGTAATTTTGAAAGGATTCCTTCCAATCATGCATTTTCTTAAAATTTAGTAAAAAAAATAAATCATAGAAGAATTAACAAATTGAAACAATGAAGCCAAGATCACAAATCAAATCATGACTGGAGTGTAACATTACACCCAGGATTATTATGCTGCTACATTTATATGCTGTCATTTTATAGTTTACCTTCTTATATATGCAAAATTATGCTCTTTATGCATTTATTCAGTATGACAACTTGTTTATCCTCATTATCCCCCTGTAGTTCTCTATAAATAGTGTGTACTGTGGTGTGGCTTGTCTGGCAGATTTATTTTACATTCCAAATGGACTTGCACTTTAATGTAGTGTCATGTATACTACAGAGTAACATGTTTCACCACAGTTCTGGTGGAACAACATTTTATTTCACTGTACGCATGGATCTGGATGTACTGAGTAACGTGAGTAACTTGAACAGAATATCAGATGACGTTTCACATAGTTCCATCTTGGGTAGGTGTTAACCTGGGCATGTCCTACTATCTCTTAGGAGTGTACATAGTCTAGGCTTTAGGACAAAGCTCATTGTGGGTCGTACACGAAAAACAACTAGGTTGCTCACAGGACAGGGTGTTTATGCACACATTGCCCTTTGATCTTTGTAATATTATGCAAGATTAAGTTACTTAAGTCCAGGAAACACAACCCCAAGTTTTCCTTCACACAACCTTCAGTACACCTGCAGTGCTGCTGCACGGCCACAAAAAAAAAAAAAAAAAAGTCCCTCTGTGCTAATGTTGGAGCATCCACATGCCCTTGCAGTGTAGCTGTCACCTTGCACTGATCAAAGATGCTCTGAGTCACTGGCCTTTACATTTGACTTGGGTTCTAATTTTAGCTATGTGAGATGCACCAAGATTAATGAAATGTGTAATTCAAAATAGTTGTCAAAGCCTGGGAAAGTGCACTTTTAGTTTATAGATGAATGCATGCAAGAAATTTGCATGAAATAAAGAGGAGACCAGTACAGCAGAATAAATGGTGCTACTGGTTAAGGCCTACTGAATAACATGGCACAACACGTCAGAACCAAAAGCAGTCTGTCTCACGGTCGTCTCAGCAAACAGGAAGTGCTGTGAATATTTTATAGGGCATGCTATTGCCTATCCACGAGTCTGTTTTTTATGAATAAGTTGACGGCTTGACTCACCTGTCGTGGAGAGCACGGTGCTTGCGAAAAACAGCGCTGAGGTAAAATCCCAGTTCCAGTTGGTCGCGTTGTTATTTAACACGGATACACCGTAATTACTCGCCTCCAGCGCTCGGGCCAGGAATGCCTCCAGTTTCTCCTCGGATAAGCACTCATTGTCTCGTAGAAACTGCTGTTTCGCGTCGCTAAGCTCTTGTCGAAGCAGGTCCTCATACGGCAGTTCCACCAGAGAGAAAACGACAGCTCCGAAAATTAAATATAACACATAGGCGAGGAGCAAAAGCAGAAAATACCACGTCGATTTGTTGGCTTCAATGAGACGCCAGCACCAGTTCCCACAAAGACACTCGATCATGGTTTTCTGTCACCGGAGGGATGATAAAGGTTACGAATACGACAGGTAGCGCGTATCGAATGTTTACACAATTAGCTTTATCGCCGTGTTGGCAGGATGCTTTTTGGCTAACGTGTTGTGATGTGATGTGAGCAGTGCCGAGAGGACTGAGCGCATGGCGTCGCTTCCTTCCACGCGTCACCTCGCTCAGGTTCAGCCCATAGGACAGGCAGGGCGCGTCCCGTCTACTGCTGCTCAGTCACCGTGCTGACGTTTACTGTAAACCTATTGTAGCAGTCGCTCAAGTGGTTTTAGACACGGAACTCACCCTGCCGCCCGGCAAAACTAAGTAAAAGGTCTTCTGGTGATATAATAATCAGTGAACTGGCTGAACTCGTTTAGCAAGATGCTGGGTTTTTTTGTTGTTGTTTTAACTGGTCGGGCATGATGTGTGAAAGAGAATGAGTGCGTCAGTTAGGGAGAGTCGAGTTCTTTAGTTCTGCTTTAGGACAAAACTCTTACTGAAAGCATTCTTTCTCTTGGTTTGAATAAAAGCTTCTATGCATGTTAAAGTTTTCAAAGTACAAATAGGTGGTGGGATCGTCAGTTTCCGTTGCCTGCAATTTCATCACGTATTATATATGTAAATTTTATAGCATTGTGACTATTGAGTCAGTTTAGTAAAGTGTTTTAGGCCCATCTGTCATACAGGTGCACACTCATAAAGCATCCAATTACAATTAATGTACACTTTTTTTTCTACGCATGATTTGACAGTCTACCAGTGTTTGGGGTTTGAATTTCACTGCAGGTATGTGTGTATGGAGTTTGCATGTTTTAATGTGCTTTGCGGGTTTTCCACACATTCCATCATTGGATAGATCCTTACACTGGTATCCTTACACATACTGTACATTTGTTGTAGGCTGATTGTGAATGTGTAAGCGTTTGCATACCTGTTGGTTGCAAAAGTTTCAGCCCTCAGCAATACCTCATTCACTTACAATACTGATGTGAAGCAGTAGGTCATTTCAGCCAATTATTAGTTAATGATGAATCTTTAAGATTAGTGTAGAATAGATGGTACAGCAAGAAAGTAGGCTTGACTAAAGAAGCAGTATTAAACGTCCAGCAACACAGTTCTACCTGCTAAACATTTATCAGGGTAACACAATCCACATCATGAGTTCTGCAGCCATCACTTACTGTAGTGTCAATACTGCAACAGCACAGCTTCCTGCTTTCCACCCTACAGTTTCCTCTGTGGCATCTCTTTAATGTAAGCTGTAAACCAGGGGTGTCAAACCAGATCCAGAAAGGGCCATGTGGGTGTAGGCTTTTCATTCCAACTAATCAGAAGCCACGCCTGTTTAATTAGTTGTTGTTGGTTTTCCATAGACTGTCAGGCGTGCCTGTTAAAATGAAAGCCTGCGCCTACACTGCCCCGCCTGGATCCAGTTTGACACCCCTGCCATAAACTGTGGACCCTAACTCCTGATCAGTTGGTAAAACGTGGCCAGTAACAGATCTTTCAACTGTTTTAGACTATTTCTAGAAGGTAATAGTATATGTCAAAACTATAAAATAACACGTATGGAATTAGGTAATTGCATAACAATTACCTAATTGTCTTGTTATTTTAAGACACAGAGGTCAGCATTTCTGTAATAGTTCTTGCAAGAACAGTATTGTTAAGTGCATTTGCAAAATCTGTCAAGCACCATAATGAAACTGGATCTCATGAAGGCCATCCCAGGAGGGCGAGACCAAAACCTACCTCTGCAGCAGACGAGAAGTTCATTTAGAGTTATCGGCCTGAAAAATTACCAATTAACATTTGCTCTGTAAATTAAGTCTTTACAGAGCATAAGTAGCAGACACATCACAATATCAACTGTTCAAAGGAGATTAATGCATTTTTTGGACACCTTCAGCATTCCTTTACAATTTAGAAAGAAATAAAAATCAGGAACGATCATGGAGTTAGAAAGTGACCCCAAACTTTTGAACGGTAGTGTATGTGTATTAAATATTTGTTTTATCTGCATTTAACAATTTGAGAAAAAGGCCTTTTTATTCTTTGCAAATAACATTTAAACCAATTCATGTGCCTCAACATAGTTAATTAGAAAAAAAAAATCCCTGATCCACTTTATCTCATGATCTAATTTTCTCCTGAACCTAAAATGCCTATTATAATCTCACGAACAGATGGCAAATGAGTGTGAGTAAGTCAAACAAAAATAAGGAAATAAGCAGAAATAAGAAGAAGCAGGTAAATTGTAAGCCACAAAGTAATCTAATGATAACTCAATTTCATTTTGGGGAAGCAGTGAGCTAGAATTGGTAAACAACTGTTATTTTCACTTCCTTGGAATTAAATCATCATTAGTGCTTATACCAAAATTTTTGTTTTACCTAATGTTTTACAAGCCATTTGTAATATGTATACATAGTATGTATATATACCTGCTAATATTAATGTGCAGGTACTTAATAAGAGTTATTTAATAACAGTTACAGTTGTTAAATTGGAGCAAAATTAAAAACTTGTGCTAACAGTCAACAGTCAGGAGGTAAGCAGGATCTTAACAATTAATCAAATGATGCCTGCAAAGAAGACTATAAATTATTTGAAAGCACTTCCAGCTCACAATTTATGTGACATGTCATTAAGAAGCGGCATTTAAGGGGAACAACTGTATATTGGTCAGATGAAGACCTGAAAAAACACAAAAACTTTCTGATAGGCCTGGCCATATGCTGTTTCTTTCAGGAAGATAACCCTGTTTCTATCTTCTGTTTAAGTCTGTTAAAATCAGACTGCTGCACTGTTCTGCTATGTTGAGGTTCTTGCTAAAAATTATCAGCACTGAAGAGTCATCAGAATGAATCCTTACAGAAACACTGTAATATGCTAATCAAACAAGTTAAGGACATTTAGAAAACAAGTGCTGTGGACATATTCCAGTATCTATCAGCAAATTTTGGAAGCAAATGTGACATACTCTGTCTAGAAACTGAAGCTGAAAAGAAACCTTAAAAAGGACAACGTTACAAAACATGCCTGAAAATTCCTGAATCCTTTCAAAGAATGTAAGCTTGAACTTTTTCCTATCTGGCTTAAGGGATTTGGAATAAGTATAAAATTGGTATGGTATCCAAACCTTTGCATATGAAATAATAGTTTGACCATGGGTGCCCAAAAAGTTTGCATAAAAGTTTCCAATCATCACTAATAGCACTAAAAAAACAAATACTACCTGGTTTTTAACAAACACTTCTTCAAACACCAGAGGGAGCTATATGTCCAAAGTATGTTAAGTGTAAAGGTCTAAATTGGCATTTTAAAGGGTTGATTAAGCAAAATTGTATTTATACTGTATGTACATACAGTATGGTATGGAATAGCTTTTTTGAAAACGTTTTGGCTTTCATAATGTAAAATCAACCTGCAAAATCTAGATTAGTCTGACCAGCTGCCAAGGCACACAGTGAGATAGATAAACTGGCAGACCATTTTTCCAGCTGCTAATTTATTTTCTTACTTCATTTTTGCTGCTGAATTAATCACTGAAAATTTGTGATATTTCCAATTTACTTATTGTTCTGTGGTGTTAACTAAAACATGTTTTTAATAAGGCATTAGTAGTGATAGTTAAAATACTACCATACCATTGTTGACAGTGCAATTACATTTAAGGCTGATAAAATGCACTTTTTGTTCATTTTTACCACACAATAAGCAAGTCTTAAGCAAGAATACATTGCTGATGATGTCCAGACAGGCTCAGATTTTTGCCTTATCTAAATTTGTTTGCTGAACAAGCTCTAGCATTAATGTTTATTCATAAAGAATTAGTTAAAGTTTACTTAATAACCTAAACAATGGAGAAATAAAAAAAATATATAAAAATTAAATAAAAAGAAGAAACAGAAAAAAAATGCAACACATTCAACCTAACACTGCTCAATTACTTAATCCAGTAATGGAATGCAGAAATATATTAATTATTCACTGATATAAGAAAATATGTCATTAGCTTCTGCTCATGATATCTGGATGTTGCAGCAGTTCACATCTGAATGCATAATATTCAATATGCATTTGGATTGTACAGGTCCTTCTCAAAAAATTAGCATATTGTGATAAAGTTCATTATTTTCTGTAATGTACTGATAAACATTAGACTTTCATATATTTTAGATTCATTACACACAACTGAAGTAGTTCAAGCCTTTTATTGTTTTAATATTAATGATTGTAGCATACAGCTCATGAAAACCCAAAATCCCTATCTCAAAAAATTAGCATATTTCATCCGACCAATAAAAGAAAGGTGTTTTTAATACAAAAAAAGTCAACCTTCAAATAATTATGTTCAGTTATGCACTCAATACTTGGTCGGGAATCCTTTTGCAGAAATGACTGCTTCAATGTGGCGTGGCATGGAGGCAATCAGCCTGTGGCACTGCTGAGGTGTTATGGGGGCCCAGGATGCTTCGATAGCGGCCTTAAGCTCATCCAGAGTGTTGGGTCTTGTGTCTCTCAACTTTCTCTTCACAATATCCCACAGATTCTCTAAGGGGTTCAGGTCAGGAGAGTTGGCAGGCCAATTGAGCACAGTAATACCATGGTCAGTAAACCATTTACCAGTGGTTTTGACAGGCCGTGCTGAAAAATGAAATCTTCATCTCCATAAAGCTTTTTAGCAGATGGAAGCATGAAGTGCTCCAAAATCTCCTGATAGCTAGCTGCATTGACCCTACCCTTGATAAAACACAGTGGACCAACACCAGCAGCTGACATGGCACCCCAGACCATCACTGACTGTGGGTACTTGACACTGGACTTCAGGCATTTTGGCATTTCCCTCTCCCCAGTCTTCCTCCAGACTCTGGCACCTTGATTTCCGAATGACATGCAAAATTTGCTTTCATCCGAAAAAAGTACTTTGGACCACTGAGCAGCAGTCCAGTGCTGCTTTTCTGTAGCCCAGGTCAGGCGCTTCTGCCGCTGTTTCTGGTTCAAAAGTGGCTTGACCTGGGGAATGCGGCACCTGTAGCCCATTTCCTGCACACGCCTGTACACGGTGGCTCTGGATGTTTCTACTCCAGACTCAGTCCACTGCTTCCGCAGGTCCCCCAAGGTCTGGAATCGGTCCTTCTCCACAATCTTCCAACAGCCTATTCGTTCAGACATTTCTTTCTGTGTCTTACCCTCTTGCTTGAGGGTGTCAATGATGGCCTTCTGGACAGCAGTCAGGTCGGCAGTCTTACCCATGATTGCGGTTTTGAGTAATGAACCAGGCTGGGAGTTTTTAAAAGCCTCAGGAATCTTTTGCAGGTGTTTAGAGTTAATTAGTTGATTCAGATGACTAGGTTAATAGCTCGTTTAGAGAACCTTTTCATGATATGCTAATTTTTTGAGATAGGGATTTTGGGTTTTCATGAGCTGTATGCCACAATCATCAATATTAAAACAATAAAAGGCTTGAACTACTTCGGTTGTGTGTAATGAATCTAAAATATATGAAAGTCTAATGTTTATCAGTACATTACAGAAAATAATGAACTTTATCACAATATGCTAATTTTTTTAGAAGGACCTGTATACTACAGTGACAACACTGGCTAAATGTTTTACTTATAAGGTTACTTAAGTTTACAGGCTGAAAATTTTTAATCATTCATTTGTTTATTAATTTATTGATAGGTTTCAAAATACCCAAATTATTAGAAAATCCCTATATTTGTATTTGCTAGTCAATACTTTGATTAATATCTGCATGTTAGTATGTTTTTAGTTGTTTAGGTAAAATGGTAGTGGTCCTAAATTTGAGTCCTTCAGTACTTCCAGGATGCAGACTACTTATGATGATAAACATGAGTTCATCCAAACACCAGGAGTGACCTTGTACAGTAGATCCAGTTTAGGGGAATTTATTGAAAACTAGTAATGTGTGATTTTGGAGGGAAGGATCTGATTTGATTTATGAGGCTTTTAGTAAACAGTTGATTATTAGACATAATTTTTAAATATACATTTTTTTGTTAAGATTTCTTGCAATATATTATTTTTGCAATTTTTTCAAGCTGCTTTGTTGAATTTTAATTCAATATCTAAAAGTCAGCTAAAGGTCATATCTGTTAATTATTTTGCCAGAACTTCTATTGTTGCATTTATTTTTGCTTTAGTTTATTTATTTCTTCAGTAGGTCCAAGAATGTTTTGGGAATAACTTAAGCATTTTGTTTATATTCCATTCTGATTTCATTCCTTTACCTTGTCCTGGACATTTTTCTAGCAGCTACAGTATGATTATGATCTGGAATACCAGTCAATAAGTGATGGTTTTGTATTTTTTTTATTGGGTTTAATCCCATCAGAGATTAAGGAGACTATATTTTGTATCTATCATGACTCTTTTCCTCTGTGCTTTATTTAATCACTTTAAGGAGCACTTTGTTCCATTATGTCATGTAAGAACATTGGATAGATGATGAAAGAACACATCTGTAGTTGTTGGCAGAGGATGAAATACAAATGCAGTAAAATATATTTTAGCGAATAGTGACATGCTGCAGAGTAGTAACATGAGGAATTTCAATTTGCTTACTCTGAATACCTTCCTTTACAGAAATCAGAGCCCTGCCCCCTATGCCCCCCTATGGATTCTCTGTTATCTATAAGCATTATAGCCTGTTGATTTTAAAACACTATGGAAGTTATGGAGTAAGTTTTAGCAAAACTCACACAACAAGTTAGAGTTACTCAATTAGTTCAGTTTCTGATATAGCATTCTTTGTATTTAAATGCCCAACACTTTTGCATGATTCAGGTAATGTTAAAGTTCCAGTGAATAATCCATATAAAAGATTGTGTCTTTTAGGATAAAAATGCATGGCATCACTTCTAAGTCTTCTAAGACTGTAGACATATAATATGGAGAGATAAAGACTAATCTCAGGGGGCAGAAATACATCAATGTGTTTAATTGTATTTCAGTAATGTTTCATTAGGTTAAAGCCTTTTACAAACCGAAGAATATGTCTAAATATGTCAAAATGAAGAATATGTGTAAATGTTCCCATGAACAACTACATAAAAACATTAAGGCTGTTAACACTACATCTGTCTGTCTGCCACTGGCGTGACACAGTGACATAGGAAAAGCAGGGAGCTAACAGGGATTACATGTCCTATTTGCAGGGAACAGACATCCACTTTGATTTTATTCTCATTTGAAATAATGTCAAGGCACATATAGTATTACAGCATCTTCATAACTATCCTATACAACATGTCTCTTGACTGTCTGATTGTATTTAGCACAGTGTTTCTGGAAGTAACCTAATATAAGGCCAAATTTTTACAGATGATTTATGCGGGACAGCAACAATATTAAATTGTTTTACTCTGTGCTTATCCTGAAACAGTTGATCAAGGTCAGTGTATATTTGTTGAAAAGGTACATTGATAACTCCCCAAGTCAGCCTAATTATTTGTTAGGATCTATGTTTTGGCAAAGGTCAATCACAGACTGGTGTTCTTTTAGTTGCAGGTTTTGTCATTGAATGGGACCACATACAAAACATACATACCACTGCATATGTTTCAGGTTAAGAATAATTGCATTTTCCTGGCTCTACACAGCTCTCGGAACAAGCTAGTTTTCTTGGGGAGGTTCTGGTCCTGGCCAGAGTAGAGAAAGAGAGGGAGAGCTCCCAGATGGCGCTGGCTTCACTATATCTGCTGGATGGAAGAATCTGGAAAACCCATTCCTGCCAACAAGGCCACCCCACAGGGGTGTTTAAGCTAGCCTAGGCTATGCGAAGACAGCAGGAGAATGCATGCTGTAAACTCATCAGAGGTATGAGAACCGTGTTACATTTGCTGATTTATATCCTCTTCTGTCCTTTTCAGGACTGCTCCATGACTGCTAAGGAAATACTTAGAATACAGTATGTGTATTTTCACACAGCAAAATTCCTGGTGGTGACTTAAGTCATTTAGCATTCATTTATGTTCAGATGTTAATTCAGTTAGCCCGGAGTATTGTGTAGTGTGCACTCACAAGACTTATTAACAGCAACGAGAGGAGACTTATGACTCCCCTTTTCTCAAATGACTAATACATTAAGACAATTTTGCATCCATAAAACAATTTTAAAGTCAAGTCATGTCTTATCTTCTCATTCTATCTGCCACTGTCCTTCAGCACATTTCAGCTTATTTGAAAAATAGGGTCAGAAAGAAAGATAAGTGAGCAAGCAAGAGTGTCTTTAGAGAGTAAAATAACAACAACAATAATAATAATAATAATACTACAGTAAATACTATTTTAAAAACATTTGTTAAAAGTTTACTTTTTAATTACTGCTGTTAATTACTGCTGTAGTTTTTAATACAAATTTACTGATTTTGTCTGTAAAAGATCAGTCTTTGCTCTCACACAGGAAATCCAATGGGTTTCTCAGTCCAAGAACCTCTGGTTTTAGGTGAAGACACTATTATCCAAAGGGACACTTTGGTGTCAGTTTCTTTTGTTAATATGTGTTATACTATTTACTAGATAAGTAGCAGACATGCTATTATAAGAAAATAATTAACGGTGCAATGAGCATCAGGATTACTCTTACCAAATTTGATTATTTACAGTAGATTATTATAGCACTGTAGTACCAACTAATGTAATTACACAATCTTTTTATTGGTTATGCAATAATACTGATGAGCACGGTATTATTTAGAAATACAAATACTAAATGTAAAGAAACTAAATGTACAGAAATACTACCTACGTAGATGTAACATAACAGTCAGTCAAGTGTTTAATTTCATATCACCAAGTACTAGCATTTCCCTAATAAATAGAAATATGACTTGATGCTATCATAATTCAATGACACCATCACTTCAGAATCAGATAACTTAATAACTTATAACATTAAATTGAGGTAGAATATATTCCGCTAAAGCCCATCCACTAGATGTCAGTTAAGAGTTTCAAAGATAAATTTTATTGTATTCCAAACTTTCAGAAATAAATCAGTTTAAAGTTTGGGTATGTAAGGGTTTAGTGCTGGCTTTCAACATACAGTATATTGCATGTCAGTGCAGATGAGTAACATCTTAATTATTCAATGGCCTGGGTTTGCTTGTGTCTTGGTTATTTTTGCTATACTAAATTGTCCGATGTCCTTGAACATACAGTAACTACTTCATTTCCTCACTAGCTTACTCATTCTTATTCTTATCCTGTACAGGATCATAGGAAGCCCGGAGACTCTACCGGGGAACTTGAGGCATGAGTAGACAGCGTGCCAAGGTGTATGGTCAGTGTCATGGTGCATGCGCTGCCAAAAGGCAATAAAAATTTTAATCAACCATGAAATGAGAGACATCAAGAAACTCTTTTTCTTAACTTGGATTTTTCAGAAATGCATAGTGAAGCAGTCTTCTTGTTTCTTGGAACATTAATGAACATAATCATACTCATTCATTCCATCCATCACTTGCCTTGTTTCGTGCATCCTTTTTTTCCATATCCTTACATGATCCCAGTCCTAAAGTGTACAAAAGTGGGATTAATGGGAATAATTAAGTATGATTGTTCCATCATTCCGTGCTTTTTGCAAGTAGTTTAAAGCACATAATTTTTTATCTGTTGATCGTCAAAAGTGTTTGACATTTCAGGGTCACTCAACTATCTAGCTTTGGAGAAATGTGAAAAGGCACAGATGTTGCTCTAAAAGCTCCAGACTATTACAAACATGATGGATTAATATGAGGAAATGATTAATCATATAATGGCTGTAGACTGGGTGATAACTGGGAAACTGATGCCAACTGGGCTGTCCAGTAATTCTGACTCTGTGAATGATTATGGGGCAGTCTGTTAATTTTGACTGTGGTGTTATCAAGGCTGTCATAGTTATTGTATCTAAGGTGAAGGTGTTTTGTACTTGTCTAGTTACAAGGGCGGGATACATGTTATGTACTGTATGAACAAAAAAGTGCACATGCTGGCTAGTTTTGCTGGAAGACTAATAATTACCAAACCTTTGAGGTGATTTCATTGTTGGAATCTCATGAATATGTTAATATGTTAGCCTTTTCACTGTTCTCCTTAAACTTTTTGTATGTACAGTATAGAAATAAAAACTGATTTTCAGAAAGGTGGTAAAGTCATTACACTACAACGGGGCATCCATGCGTTTTGGTTTTTATTTTTTTATCTTTTGTAATGCAGGTAATAGGATATGTTTTTTTATAGTCACATTATAACATGTAAACCTTAAACTTTGTCCTTAATTTCAGGAAAGTCCATTTTCATTACCTCATTGTGCTATAGCAGGGACATCCATCTGGTGTTACTATACTGGTCTGAGGAGGCACATTGAAATGGAAAACGTTTTCTTTTCCACTTGGTCTCCAAAGGCTTCTTCCACTGCTGCCAAACAATAGATTGTATGGAATATGTTGGTAAATTAAGTTAATACGCAGTATGCTTTTTAATGGGTCTTTGAACAGAACATACCATGCAAGTCATTTTTGTCGCCTAGTTAATTTAAGTTTTTGATTCACTTTCTTGAGTCTGATCATCTAATTTCTTCAGTCAGCCAGAGAAAGAACCAGCGTATCAGCACATACTGTACATGTAATGGCATAAAGGAGATCTGGTTGCTTTTTGGATGCTATTTGGTTTTGCGTTTGAGGAAAGTGTAAAGGCTTGTGGTGGAATGGAATGATATGAATCTGATTTCTGATGTGTTCTGGAAGGTCCTGTTTTATTGCTGCTCATTTCTACTGTACTACAGCTTCCTGGTGCTGACACAAGAATTAACATCAGAGTCAGTGCAGCTTAAGTGTTCTTGGCTTATACAGTAGTACACAGATATCAGGAACGGCTTGTTCCTCGGGCTCTCGGGCATTCCTTTTGTTCATCCCAGTACATAAATCAAGTAAACTGAGAAAACGTATGCCTCTTTTACATAAACAGGAAAATCATTAAAATGTAATTCTCTTTTCTTTGAGTTCTGTATCACTGCAGAACGTCAGTTACTACATTGTAAAAAGGATTACCCAATAGGTACCACTACTTTAAATCTCTAGCTTTCTGTTGAGAAAGTTAAACTCAAATTTGGCTTCATAAGAATTGTCATCAAAATGGTTATAGTTTGCAAAGTGTTTATGTGATTGTTCTAGCATCATTGTAGCAGTTAAGTTTGGTCAAAGGCAAACAATAAAAGTCAGAGCCTTTTATTAGTCATTTGCACAATTGACACATGGAAAACTGTGCATTTAAATTATTGTACAAGTCTATATTACCATATAACATCTAGTAAACCAAATATACAAATGCAAATCGAAAGTGTACACAGGGCCAAAAAATACAGTACACATGTATACACAAAATATGCACAATATGGGTGAGTAAACTGAATAGTAAGTGGGCAAATTGCAAAAGATGGTTGTTCGAAAAAGATAGTTGTGCAAATTATGTTGTTTACTAAATTACGATTATGATACCTTTATCATTTAGTACATTCAGGTCATAGGCTGACTTAATTTTATTGCTACATAATGTTGCTGAGCCTAGACTGACCAACTAAAGCAACCCCAGATCATACGATTGTTTCGAGAGGCTCATACAGTGATGATGACTTCATGATGAGTGCATTGTTCTTCTTACCATGATGATGTATCTTTTTTTTTTTTTTTTTTTTGCTCCCTAGCAAATTTAAGCTTTTTTTTCTCGCTAACAAGTAGTTTTTCTATGTCCATGCAACTGTTTACTCCCAATCCTGTGAGTTCTCATCACACTGTGTGTATGTACAGTGGTGTGAAAAACTATTTGCCCCCTTCCTGATTTCTTATTCTTTTGCATGTTTGTCACACTTAAATGTTTCTGCTCATCAAAAACCGTTAACTATTAGTCAAAGATAACACAATTGAACACAAAATGCAGTTTTTAAATGAAAGTTTACGTTATTAAGGGAGAAAAAAAAACTCCAAATCTACATGGCCCTGTGTGAAAAAGTGATTGCCCCCCTTGTTAAAAAATAACTTAACTGTGGTTTATCACACCTGAGTTCAATTTCTGTAGTCACCCCCAGGCCTGATTACTGCCACACCTGTTTCAATCAAGAAATCACTTAAATAGGCGCTACCTGACACAGAGAAGTAGACCAAAAGCACCTCAAAAGCTAGACATCATGCCAAGATCCAAATAAATTCAGGAACAAATGAGAACAAAAGTAATTGAGATCTATCAGTCTGGTAAAGGTTATAAAGCCTTTTCTAAAGCTTTGGGACTCCAGCGAACCACAGTGAGAGCCAATATCCACAAATGGCAAAAACATGGAACAGTGGTGAACCTTCCCAGGAGTGGCCGGCCGACCAAAATTACCCCAAGAGCGAGAGAGAACTCATCCGAGAGGCCACAAAAGACCCCAGGACAACATCTAAAGAACTGCAGGCCTCACTTGCCTCAATTAAGGTCAGTGTTCACGACTCCACCATAAGGAAGAGACTGGGCAAAAACGGCCTGCATGGCAGATTTCCAAGCACAAACCACTTTTAAGCAAAAAGAACATTAAGGCTCGTCTCAATTTTGCTGAAAAACATCTCAATGATTGCCAAGACTTTTGGGAAAATACCTTGTGGACCGACGAGACAAAAGTTGAACTTTTTGGAAGGTGCGTGTCCCATTACATCTGGCGTAAAAGTAACACAGCATTTCAGAAAAAGAACATCATACCAACAGTAAAATATGGTGGTGGTAGTGTGATGGTCTGGGGTTGTTTTGCTGCTTCAGGACGTGGAAGGCTTGCTGTGATAGATGGAACCATGAATTCTACTGTTTACCAAAAAATCCTGAAGGAGAATGTCCGGCCATCTGTTTGTCAACTCAAGCTGAAGCGATCTTGGGTGCTGCAGCAGGACAATGACCCAAAACACACCAGCAAATCCACCTCTGAATGGCTGAAGAAAAACCAAATGAAGACTTTGGAGTGGCCTAGTCAAAGTCCTGACCTGAATCCTATTGAGATGTTGTGGCATGACCTTAAAAAGGCGGTTCATGCTAGAAAACCCTCAAATAAAGCTGAATTACAACAATTCTGCAAAGATGAGTGGGCCAAAATTCCTCCAGAGCGCTGTAAAAGACTCGTTGCAAGTTATCGCAAACGCTTGATTGCAGTTATTGCTGCTAAGGGTGGCCCAACCAGTTATTAGGTTCAGGGGGCAATTACTTTTTCACACAGGGCCATGTAGGTTTGGATTTTTTTTCTCCCTAAATAATAGAACCCCTCATTTAAAAACTGCATTTTGTGTTTACTTGTGTTATCTTTGACTAATAGTTAAACGTGTTTGATGATCAGAAACATTGTTTGTGACAAACATGCAAAAGAATAAGAAATCAGGAGGGGGGGCAAATAGTTTTTCACACCACTGTATGAAACTCATGCCAAATTACATATTTTGTTGTTTTTAAAGTAAAAAAGAAGTTAACACAGCAGCAAACATCAGCAGGAAAGTACTTTAATAAATAACATGTTTTCTGCAAATGCTAATGCATAGTTACTTAATATTTAAGGAACTTTAAAAATAGGGGAAAAATAACAGTAATTGTGGCTTGTGGAAATGTTTGGACACCCTATCTAGTAAGTACTTAGGAAAAACCCCTTGGACAGAATTGTACATACTTTTTGTAGCTAGCTAGGAGTCCTTTTATTCTTGTTTTAGCTATTTTCAGCCACCACGTTTCTAGTTCTGAGGTATTCTTGGGCTATCTTGCATTTTTAATGACATTTTAGAGAGTGGAAATTGCAAGCTGTAGTATGTTTAGAGCCTTTCCCTGCATTGTAAGCATCAATTAGATTTATTTTCAGATACTTGGTCAGCTTCTGAGAGGAGCCCATGATTGACAGGGTTAAAAAGTCTAGAATTTAAAAGAATTCATTTAGCTTTGCTTATGTTCAGTTCTTAAAGAGAGATCTTGCAATTCTTGGAAGTCCTGATGAGTGAATTAATGCATAAAAGTTCAATAACTTCTTGGGCTTTACAAATGCAACGTGTTCAAACTTATAGGCCATAATTCCTGCTATTTTTTTTTATTATTCTTTTTTACATCAAACAAACCGGTGTAAAACATTTACAGTAATTGACAATTTTAATATAGACAGTTCTAATAGGCATCCAGGCTCCAGGCTTCCTGTGACCCTGTACACCCGGTATAGAGACTGAGTAAGAGAATGTTAATTTTAAAAATTAAAAAAGGGGGTGCCTAGTCCTTTGTATACAACTTTATATGTATGCATAGAATCCTAATGTAAAGATTTGCTCTTATAAGGGTAACATGGTGCCCAATAATCCCCATTAAATAAGTGCTCTTAAGTAATCCTCATCATTTGGACACATCCATTATTTACTTTATATTGAGCCAGCTGGATACACAGACAAAAAGTACCACATCAACCTCAAGGTTCACATTTGAAAGTTGTGAAAAAGGGACATTCCTTTAGAGAATCTATAATTTTGATGGATCTTCTATTCACCCACTGCATAATCCATCATAATCAAAAGCTGTAACCACTTAAATCTCCTTTACTCTAAGACATGAGGTAATAACAGAAAAGAGCATCCAGAGTTGGATACTCTCATCAGCCTTCATGTTATACTGTGCTATTTCCATATAGTCAATCGCTGGGATTGATTTACAGTGATGGAATTTACTAGAGCCAAAAATTCACAGATGGGTTTCATTTGAGCCATTTTTTTTCCACAAAGCCGATGCCCTCACCTCAGACAATCATCAAACAAGTGATATTAACATAGTATATAACCTGTCTTGAAAACACTTTCTGGTATGTCCTAACTGTCATTACTGCATAAATCACAAGAAAGCCCAAAAACAGGTCTTTAAAGTTAACCCTTTCAGACAGTGTTATGTACTGTAAAATACAGTAAGTACATAGATTGTGATACTTTGTTCTGTGAGCACTATATTGTTATATGTTGCTTTAATTACAATAAGCATCGTTTGTTATACTGTATGCTGTATGTGTAATAATGTTACTTTGAGTGACTAATATACAGTAAGTGTTTGCCAGCCTTTGCATATTTTCATATTTACAAAAGAAGATTAATACAGTGAATATATTTTATTAATCTTTTTATAATTTGTTTATTTAAAACATGTCAAATTTGAAAATAACAGATCTATTAAAAAAAACATTTAGCTCTACAATGTAGAGGAACTAGAATATGATACAGATATGAAACTGGTATTGTAGATATACTGTACAGTACATGCAGCAAAGTTTAAGGGAAGACCCAATGACAATGGACAATGGTCATGACGTTCTTTTTTAAATAAGTGTATTAATGTTGATTTTACAAATTGTACTCTACTATAACAGAACTAAAAAGAAAAATAATAACATTGAAAAACTAAGGACAACTGATACGATGTGATGGATTTTGTTGACATTTGAGATTGACCTACTTTTAATTCCAAGTGGTTCATTTTTGCAAATACAATCTGTGATATCTTCTAGTGCTTTGTACAAAACAGGAGTAGAGGAAACTAACTCTGCATGATCAGGCCATTTTCATGATGCTGTTGGAAAAGTGAAATATGTACTACTTAAAATTAATTTGGCCATGTACATGTATTTTCCAGCTTTTAAACATTAAAACATTAATTTCTGTTGAGTCATCATGTCACTTTATCATTGGAAAACTGTAGTAGTAATACTTCCTCCAACCACATATAAAGATGGTTAACAAGTTAAAGGAAACCACTTTATACAAAGACACTTTGTGTTGGTTTTTCCTTTGATTTGTCACTCATCGGTATATATTCACATTAACTTCAAGTACAAACACATCATACAGCTTCTTTAACTCTTGCCAGACATACATTGTTAAATAAACACACCTTTGACTGCAAACCAGCAAAATTATTTTTATGTTAAGTTCAATTCTGTCCCTTATGAGAGGGAATTATTTGACCATAAAATAATGCAGAATTGAAAGAAGAAGAAAAAACCAAAGCATTGTAACTAATGCAAATGTTGTCAAATGTTCACTACTGCTACAAACAAATACCTTAATCTCTTGGGAATACATTGTAAAGGCAGATGTGTAAGATTTTTACATTTCAACTGTCAATTTTAAATGTCTGTGACAACTAATAAATAAGTATTTACAATTTGGGTAAAGCAAAAACAACTTGCTAATTCATAAACTTGCACAACGGAAAAATAAGTTACCACAAAAACTGTATTATTCTGAATATCATACACCTCAAATCAACACGTGTAACCAATGCAAAACTGCTCTTTAAAATGACTAATATAACACATCCAAAAGACTACACGGCTACGTAGAAAAACTGATAATATTCAAACCCTTAGGTTTATATTCAAGAAGACAGGATTTAATTTGGTATCATAAAGGGTACTTGTGCAATAAAGCTGAGAGAGGCATTTAAAGAAATACACTGGAATATGGTAACTTTAACTCCTTATCTTGGGTGTCCAAAATGGAGTCAGTTTCACTGTCGAAGGCCCCTGGAGTTCATAAATCTGTGCATTCTAATAAAGTGAAAAACACTGCAGATGTTTTCAGAAGACTGGTCTGAAACTTGTTCTGAGTTTTAGATTTCGGTCTTTGGCAGGGGGTGTATCAAAATCAGTTGTCTGTTAAAACAAAAAGCACAACATTAATAAAGTAAATACAGACTGCACAAAATCTAAAAATAAGCTGACTTCTCAAGAATGGACTCTCACCTCTGCATTCATATTTGAGGTCAGAAAAGAAGACAAGCTCCTGAGAGAAGACAAACAACCCTAGTCTCCCACCAGCAAATGTCTTGTCATAAATAGGCCCAGAGTCTGCCATGATCTGCTTGCCTTCATAAACTACAACCCTGAAGGCAAAGAAAAGACAGAAAATAAATCAAACTTTCCATTTTACCCAACTTAGAGAGTAAATGATGTATCATTTTATACATCAAGGTATAAAGATTTAAAAGTAAAGGAAAATGATGCATTGAAATTCTTTATGATGGTAAATTTAGACTTTACCCAATAATTTCAATGTTAATGAAAATATTGTTTTTAGCAGATCCTTATAAAAGGATTTATGGACATTAACTGTTACAACTATTCAAGAACAGTATGTGGCCCAGTGGTGAGTCTGTACCTAATAAAACCAGTCTTGGGTCTGTGAATAAGATGCCAGCGGTACGCAGTGTAGTCTTTCCAGCCAATGTTCTTTGGATCATGCCAAAGTGTTCGAACCTGAGCATTACACATACAAAACAAGGATGAGTTTTTATTCATATGTGAACCATGAATATTATCGGCTGTGCACTGCTTTGCACAGATCATCATCTTTTTATATTGTATAACTTCATTAAATTTATAAACACCTTTATAAAAGGGTTTTCAGGAACAAAGAAATAAAAAAAAAGTGAACGCCCACCTGGTTTTTAGTGTTCCCTGTGTGCCAGAGGGCGTTGCGCAGATACTCTCCTGTGCCAGTTGTGGAGTTAACAACTTTGAGTGATACTCCAGACAAACCGAAGGCCTTTGATGGCTTGTCCTCCCAGTAGGTCTGTGTTATCTGTTTCCACATGACCACATAGAAGCGTCGACTGGACTGATAGCCAAATACAAAACCTGCATAGTCATCATCCCGATCCGTGTTGACGTAGAAGGTTCCACTGAAATCCACGGCACTGAACTCATCATATCCTGTCATTGCAAGGAGATATGCTATAAATGCTGAGTAAAACTATAGAAGAGTGAATACCTGGGAACCGTGTCATGTTGTTTTTAACTTACCGACTGCAATGCCAGGGTCAGAGTTAGCAGCCTGAACCAGTTCTTTGCCTTGGTTCCGCACGACCCAGTGGGGGTCGATCTGAAGGGTTCCCTTGGGATCCAGGTGCACCATCTGAAACTTCCTGAAGTCTGTAACACTGATACCATTGTTCTCCGGGCAAGCATCGAAGAGGTCAGGAATGTTGTCGTTGTCAAAGTCATCATTACAGGCATCACCACGGCCATCTCCTGCAGAATACATTTACAAATGATGGTCTAACAATAAGACACATTGTATGTACTGTATAATAAATATAAACATCTACAATCAATTTTGTAGTTTTTGTAAAAATGAAAAAATATAGAAAATATAGTAACCTAGAAACTTTAGTCATTAAACCTGTAGATACAGATGTTCTGCATTTTTGTGCCAGTTATAATTTATGTATTTCATATTACTTCATATCATACTACTTTAATTTTCCCATTTCTTATGGGTTTGGATTACCTTCACAGAAATTATAAAAAGTGCCATTATAATAAATTCTTGGACCCCACACATATGAATGGAGGCACATAACCTGAAATCAGCACATGTGCGAAGCCCAGAGGAACATTCCAGAAGAAATGTGTCTCATGTCTCAGAGTTCCCTTATGATCTCCAGAAAATTTTTAAGCATTCATTTCAACATATAACAAATTACTGTTGCCCCAGGCAACCCTTACCTCTCTCAATCAAATCCTCACTCACAGCTTGCACTTTCTGCAGGCCAAGTCACTAGACACATTCTTTTCATATATATATATATATATATATATATATATATATATATATATATATATATATATATATATATATATATATATATGCTCAGAAATATATTATATTTCTGAAACTAAATCCATTTATTTTAATCTGCATAAGCAAATATGGACTAATGACTCTGGCCATTGGGTATTAGCATTCAAGCTTCATTTCAAGTCTAATCCCATCTTAAAGGAGGTGGAATTCGCCCCAAGGTAGCTTTGAACTCTTGACCTAATGTGGTATCACTAAGTATTTTACAAAGTACCTCAGAAATAGTGCTGCCACAAGAGCAGAGTGTGTTTGCCACATGGCCAGAGTGAGAGTTATCCCGCCCTTACCATTTATATCTATCTGATCTGGATTAGGCACAAGCCTACAGTTGTCCCGATCATCAGGAATTCCATCATTGTCATCATCATAGTCACAGGCATCTCCTTTCCCATCATTGTCATGGTCTGCTTGGTTAGCATTGGCAACATAGGGACAGTTATCCAGGTTATTCTGATGGCCATCCTCATCTATGTCCTGGTTATTATCACACTGGTCTCCAATTAAATCATTATCTGAATCCGTCTACAACAGAAGACAACAGAAATTAGGTTTTCTCAGATTCATTCATGGAATAATTTATCATCATTTCAAACATCCTGACCTGCTGGGGGTTGTAGATCAATGGACAGTTATCACACTGGTCTCCAACACCATCCAAATCTGTATCTTTCTGGTCAGTATTATAAACAAGGGGACAATTGTCTTTCTCATTCAGAATCTCTGGAAATCAAGAAAAGAAAAGGAACATTAGTCAACGCTTCCTATTTGTGTGAGTAAAATATATAGGACAGGTAATGTCTCATACCATCTCCATCGATGTCAATAGCACAAGCATCTCCTTCGCCATTGTTGTCCGTGTCAGTCTGAGCAGGGTTGGGCTCATATGGGCAATTATCACACCTATCCCCAATAGCGTCCTTATCGTAGTCATACTGCCGAGGGTTGTACATCAGTGGACAGTTGTCCTGAAAATAAAATAGACAAGTTCATATTTTACATGGTTAGTACAGAGAATTGTTTATTCATTCGGCATATTTCTTGTTAGTATTATTTTGTTATTGTCAAACTGTAGTAAACCCTTACCCGTTCATCCACAATTTCATCATTGTCATCATCTTTATCACAGGCATCTCCCTGTCCATCACTGTCAAGGTCCTCTTGACCAGAGTTGGGAAGTGTTGGGCAGTTATCCTAAAATTATTATTAAAATTAACAACATTGACATTGATAAATGATCAGATATGTAACTCTATTTCCCACTTGAAACTTAGGGGAAATCATAATGTCAGTTGGAACAGTGTTCTGCTTGATTTTGCCAGTTCCTTATTTACTATTTGTTGTTCGTTGAGTAGATATGTCATATTTCTTAGCCTGATTTTCAAGTAACAATTTGCACATTGCAGTCTTGGTTTGGTCCCAGGGTGCATTATTATGTAATCAGCCAATTATCCAACAAACATGAAGAATGGTGAAATCATTACATTTGTGAGGCCGCCTTGTATTTTTATTTCTTTTTAAAAACTTAAAAAATTATAAGCACGCAAGAGTTTCGCTGCATGTGAAATATATTATTGCAACATGCAATATTTTGATGTTTTACTTTAAACATGTAAACTGGTAACGTACATTGCTTTAGACAAGAGTTTGATTTCTCAATCTGCCTGAAATATGAGCCAAATGACTCTTTTTTTCCAAATCACAGTTTGTTTAAATCTATGTGTAAATAAATACATACTTCCTTTTTCACATGACAAGGAGTAATAGCTTAACTGTGGTTGAGGTGTCAGGGATACATTGAGACATGGACCATGAATTTGCAAGCAATGTTGATTTAATAGATATGCAGATATCCAGTACCTTTTTGCAATGGTATGTAGCATTGGCTCCACACACCAGATCCTGATTAGGCCAGCCATCAAGATCAAAGTCCTCTCCACACACAATGCCATCTCCAGCGTAACCAATACGGCACTCGCACTTGTACATGGGCTCAGTGACGTGGCTGAGGAAGATACACTCTGCGTTTTTATGGCAACTGTGGGTATTGTCTTTACATGGGTTGTAAGGTTCACACACCTATTCAAGAAAATATAAAGGTCAAACAGAGACATGTATTGCTGAAATATATATATTTGTGTGGATGAATGAATATGAGCTAAGGGCTGTTTGACCTGTTTGTTTGTTTTAGCTGCCTCCACTCCAAGGCCATAGGGCTGTGAGCCTTTGTAACGTGGAGGGCAGGGTAGACAGTGGAATCCTGGGTCTGTATTCACACACTGCTGAAACCCACCTACTTTATGGCACACATCCGACACCATATCACACTGCACAAGACGACAGGGAAAGACAGAGCTTGAAAATATCCTGCGCTTACAATGTACACAACATTCTTGTTGAAATCAGTCTATTAACAGATTACTTACCTCATTCACATCCTCACAAAAGGTTCCATTACCACGGTAACCTAGTGGACAAGGTCCACATTCCCAAGAGCCATCAGTGGTTGTGCTGCACTCCACTCCCCCATAGCATGGATTTGAAAGACAACCATCTGACAGAAAAGTCAGAACTGTATTTAACTTCTCTTCCATACAATGATATATGTAATATGTATGAATTACTGTACATTAAACAAGTAATAAAGGATAAACGTTGAATACAAAACCCTTAAATATGGAAAGAGATATAATGGCTGATATAATAAATACGTTTCCTGTATGCTTACCGGTAGGGCACTCCCGTTTGTTGCATACTTCATTGTCAATAGCATCGCCCATACATTTCCGGCCCCCGTGCTGTGGTACGGGGCTATTACACTCCCTTTCACGACTTTTTAGACCCCCACCACATGTTGCTGAGCAGGTTGCCCAGGGTGACCATGGGCCCCATCCACCATCAACTGTTTGAACACAGACACACCGTGAATTACATTGAGCATTAAAATACACGTCAGCCCTAGTTTCAGATTTGGATTCAGGAAGTGTGTATTGTGTCATGGAAAGAATAATGTTTGTTTGATGGAAAGATTTTACTTCTTTGCTTCAGGCTTCTGAGGTAAACATTTACTTTGACATAACATCTGTTATTTGGTTAGATGTTTTGCCAAGTTTTCTATTTGGTTTTATGTTCTCTTTGTTCTCTTTGGATAATTCGAGAAAAGAATAATTATATATATTAAATAAGAGACAGTAAGCTACAAATTCAGTTTTGGCTTCAGAATAGCAAAACTGAAAATCAATATCAGATTATTAATATTCACATATACTCCCCAGGGAAAAAACAACAACAACTACACACTGTAATATTTATTTGGAGAACCTTTTGCTTCGATTATGGCTGTGGCATAACTTTGATAAGCTTACAACATTTATTTCCATCCAGAGTCGCATTAATTTCCCTGCACTCCAAGTTTTTTTGTATTGATAATGGGAGAGTCGGACCTCGGCATAAAGTTTTCTCCAGCACATCCAAAAGTTCTCAAAGTTGCTGAACCTAGACCTGACCAACAAAACCCCAGATCATAATATTATCCCACAGGCTAGCATAGTAGGCACTTATCCACCTCTCTTCTTACTCTCACAGTCCATTGGGCATGTCCCCTAGCAAAATGAAGCCTTACACAGCTGTCTGAGTCCCTTGAGTTCTCTTTGCATTGTGTATGTGGAAATGCCCTTATTTTTACTATTAAACATAGACATAAGTTGTACTGTTTTTTAACTATTTAATTTCACTAACCATTTAAGTGTGCTCCCATCATGCTCATTCAGGATGGTTTTCTGACCACACTTCATGCTCAAAAATGATGGTTCAGCTCTATCCCTTCAGATTTTAATAATATGTTTTACAGTTACAACTAAATGTTAGCAGTTTCAGCAATCTCCTTAGTTTTCTTTTCTTGATGAAAATAATTGGCAGGACAATAATTTAAACCTTCAGTGTAAATTATTGAAACAAAGTAAGATCTTAGCCAGGACCACAAGATATGTCTTCTAACATGGATGTTTAACAAATTAGATTTGCATCAGTTAGGGTTAAATAACATGTTGAAAGCTGAAACATATTAATCACTGCAGTAATTATCCAAGGAAAGGCTCATAAGTTAAATGCTTAGATAAATCTGAATAATGACTTGTTTTAGCCAGGGTTTGTACATTATGAGTATACAGTATGAAAGTTCATACCAATGTCTGTCTGTACCATAGAAAAAATAGTGAATGAACCGTAAGTTCATACACATCCTATCCATAAACGTGAGACTAAGCAGAGAAATGTCTACACTTTCTGTCTTTAAAACTATGACCAGTTCACATTAATTTTAACTCATAGACAGTTGACAAGATCTTAAATGAGTGATTATTCTGGCTATAAAAACCCTGCTGTGTTTCCAGCTAAGCAGGGTTGCCTCTTGTCTCCCTCTGGACATTCTCATTTATTGGGTGGGTCATGGGAGACTTACTTGGGGAATCCTTTATGGTATGAGTTGCCAAACCTATAGCTGTGTATCCTCCAACCTTTAAGGATAATATGATCCCTGGAAAGAATGACATCACTCTCTTGCTCTCCCGTTCTCTGCTAAGATTTGTTCAACAGGGAGAGGATGGGTTTCAAATGAACATATGTATGTATATGTACAGTATCGCTTAAACTCACTTGGGCAGGCATTGGCCTGGCAGCTCTGTGTCTCTCTTCCTTCACCATCACAGTCTTTGCCACCTTTCTGAGGCATAGGGGAGTTACAATGCCGGATACGAGTGATTAACCCTTCACCACATGTCACTGAGCACGAAGACCAGGGAGACCACAAACTCCAACCGCCATCCTGACGAACTAAAACACAGAAACTCAATGTTTTCTCCATTTACCCCACTTTTTCCACTTCTCCCACTGAGAAATTTGACTGGCACAAAGAAAATGTTTTCCATACCTCTGCGGTCACATTTTCCTAAGCTGCACCTCCGAGTCTGGATTGAGGGACCAGAGCATGTGTTGCTGGTGTCGTCACATGATCTGCCTCTTTGTTGCGTGCCACTGCCACAGGTGACCGTACACTGGGTCCACTCTGACCATGGAGACCAGCCATGCTCACTGTCCATTGCTGAACCCCAAAATAGACATATACTAAGATTGTATTGTTTTTGTTGCAATAATTTAAACAAATATGGTATATAAATTGTCACAGGTACTCACGAAGGCAAACTGGACAGCATTCTCCATCAATGAAGGATGGATTGGCACAGGACACTGGTGGGCAAGTGATCTGACGACACACCACTTTCCCATCTTGGCATGTGCATTTGGTGCAACTGTCCACAATCCAGTCCTCCTTATTCTCAAACAGCCGTCCATCCTGCCAGCAAATGCTCTGCTGTACTGGATCCTGTATCTTATTCAGTGCCTCACGCATGGCAGTATTCTCCTCTGTCTGAAATCCAGTACCAAACAAATGAGTTCAACTAGGGTTTCACAAACACAAGTATACTTAAGTATATGTAAATTGACTGTACAGTACTACAATTGCTGTTCCAGTTATAGTATGTTAGTCAACTCCAGTTATGACCTAATTACCCAGTCTAAGCAAACAGAAACAGTGAAAAATGCCTCCACTGGTTTTCCAACCCCAAAATCGGGTGGCTGTCTCAACTCAGAAAGACTTTCTAAGAGACTCACCACTTTTTGCAAGCCATCAATGAGGTTGCTAACAACAACACGGAGGCCCTTGAGCTCTTGGAAGAGGTTGGCCAATTCCTCACATGAACGCTCACACATCATCTCAGAGGGGCTCATTGTTGGGGGGTCTGTGTTTGAACTGATCAAGTTAGTGGAGATTGATGAAGCAACATCCACCATTTCAGCACTCTCACGCACTATGTTCAGATCCTCTGTATAAATAGGAAGACAAAACATTAGACGTTAATTAAAGACTCTTGAACAACTTCCAAAACAAATCTAAGAATGGGGCATTTTAATTAGTAAGCCTCTACATAATGCAGCAGAAGAGATTCAATTTGAACCTAATCTAATTAGTAAAATTTTACTTCATGCTGTTGGTTATCTGGTGGAAAGAATGGAATCTGAATGTCTACTGAACTTGCTTGTTTTACACGCATGTTCAGCTTCTCATAAAGTAGGAAAGCTTGAAAGGGGGTCATCTAAACCTGCTTGTAATAAACCCTTTTTTTTCTTTTAAATTTTGACCAAATACTTGACACTGATACTGTATATCTTTACCATAAACACCATAGTGTCTTTTTCTATTTAAATCACTGACCCATACATTCAACAAAAACTAAACAAAGCGTTTTTAACTGAACTGTACTCTATACTGTATATCAGTCGTTTTTTCATGCACAGACACACTTACACACATAGTCAAAAGTTACTACCCCCTCTTTTAATTCTATGGGTTTTTGTGCAAAAAATATGATAAAAATCATCTGATCGTAGGGGATCAATACTAAATACTTCTATGATTCAATAACTTGTAGATCCACCTTTAGCAGTAATAACTTATCATTCAAGATTTTATCAATCTCTCAAATGGAGGAATTTTCGCTGATGCTTCTTGACAACATGTTTCAGTTAACTGAGGTTTTTGGGGATTCACACATACCCAGCTTTCCTAAGGACTTGCCACAGCATTACAATTTGGTAGTAGTATTGCCCACATTTTTTTTTTGTTTCATTTATGTTAAATAAATAATTGCACAGTAAAAAAAAAGTTATATGTTGTTATTTGTCTGAGGTTGATTTTGTCTAATACTAAGATCTGCTATGATCATGTTTTTACACAAAGACACATAGAAGAGGATACACAAGAAGAGGATACACAAGAGGGGATACTAACTTTTGAAACTGACAGTGTGTGTGTATAAAATTCAAATTCATATGAAAGAAGACTCAGTATACACAAGATATATTGGTCATACAGACACCCCAGAGGTTTTTAAATCAAGAAGGCTTGTTGGAAACTGCAATTTCTTGAGCCAGCAAATTTTTTCACGCTTCAGTCCCATGTCTGTCGAACTCATTCAAATCCCTAATGACTGTTGGACTCGGCTATTTGTGTGTGCGTGCGTGTGTGCGTGTGTGTGTGTGTGTCTGTATGTCTGTGTGTGTCTGACCCCTATTTTGTTGCACTTATTACCTTTGATGGCCTTAAGGTCCAGGACATATCATATGACAAGACGGAGCCACACCAACATCCACCTCTGTGTAGAGCCTGAGTACTGTAGTTGTCCCCATATTATACATTATATTCATCATATATATATATATATATATATATATATATATATATATATATATATATATATATATATATGTGTGTGTGTGTGTGTGTGTGTGTGTGTGTGTGTGTGTGTACAGGTATGTATGTATTTATGTATGCATGTGTGTATGTCGCCTATAACATTAAAACACAGAACATTAAGCTCAATATTCTGTATGTAGGTTCCTCTTGCATCTCCCAGGCAGCTCTTGCACCTTAGGGCATGTTTCGACCTCTGGGGGTGTGCTGTGGTGTCTGGAACTAGGAAGTAGACCCATTGGGTGCTGTAGGTTGCAGGGAGGGGCCTTCATGTGAATCAGACTTATTTGACCGCCAAATCCCATGAATGATCAGTCAATTGAGATCTGGAGTATTTGGAGCTCTGATAAACAACTTTAAACTCTTTGCCTCCTAGGTCCAATATGTAGCAGGCTGTCATGCACTGGGACTTTTTTCAGCAATTTATTCTACATTGGCGGTTCTGTGAGATTAGGCCAGACAGGCTAGCCTTTGAACCCACAGCCATACAGTAGGTGAGCCTTTGGTACCCATAACGGTCTGTACGAGACCGTTAAACAAGCACACCAGCCTTCCATCAAATGGCAATAATGAATCTAATTCATATACACTCAAGCTAACCTATTGCTAATTGTTGCTAACCTGCTAATTGTTTCTTTGTCTGGCTGGTGCGTCTGTTCTGGACAAATGTAAGAGAATGTCAGTCTCACTCGGGATATTTTACGTTCCTTCTTTAGCCAATGATTTAAAAACCTCACATGATCACAAGGGACAGCTTGCTTGACTTTTCCAGAAGACTATTGCAAGCTTCCTCACTTATGCTCCTGGAGCTCAACAACACTGCACTCATATCATCCTTTCTGGATGGCATCCAAAACAATTTATTACGTTCAATACATGACAATCTGATAAGCTTAAATTTATGCACCAGAGCTGGAATGCTACATCCCTCCAGGACTGAAACTGGAAACTATCTTGTCAACCCATTCTAGTAAGTGCTTCATGGATTCATGATACAGATGACATAAAAGAAACCATTGCTTATCATTTTAATTTTCCTAAGGACAGACTTTATGTTGGATGAGAGTATAAATGTGTGAAAAACATATAGCATGTGCATTAAAATACACATTATACCTGTATTTGCTAGCTCGCAACCTTGGCTCTCCAGCACGTCCTCAAGAGGGATGTCGAAAATAAACTGCACATTCTGCAACAGCCCCTGAATAAAAATATAGAAATATAAGGATAAGTTAAGCATTTTACAGCCTGCTAGGGATTTTCTTTTTTTTAAATGGTGCACTAATGACGATTTCCTGTACTGACTATGGAAATTTCACCAATAATAATGAGAGTTGTCTGTTGCATGAAATCAGTATCATGGTGTTTATAGTTTAGTTATTTAGGAGATGTTTTTTGTAAATTAATTTGATAATCCAGGGTTGGCAAGAAAGGGGGAGGGCGGGGTCACAGATTAACAATAGCCACCTTGGACATTATATTTGCCACCTCTATCAACTCTATGACTTTGAGTGAATATGACATCTTTGAGAATTCTGGCACAACCATGCAATTCAGGCAGACTTAAGGAATCAAGTTCATTCATTCATTCATTCATCTTCTATACCGCTTTATCCTCTATTCAGGGTCGCGGGGGACCTGGAGCCTATCCCAGGAGGCTTAGGGCACAAGGCGGGGTACACCCTGGACAGAGTGCCAATCCATCGCAGGGCACACACACATACGCACATTCACACACTCATTCACACACTACGGTCAATTTGGGAACACCAATTAGCCTAACCTGCATATCTTTGGACTGTGGGAGGAAACCGGAGTACCCGGAGGAAAGAATCAAGTTCATGTTCATTTAAATCCCATTCCTAAATCGCATATCCCAGGTGATCAAGGATATTTGGCGATTAATTTTTTCACCAAAGAACAAAACCAATCAAAGTAGCTGGGGCCACGACTAAAGGCAGGGATAACATCCTGTGCAACTGACACAGTCCTCTCACCCTAAAATGTGTCTCGCGGCTGGATCCTTTGGCCACGTACATCCGTCCACCCGGGGCACGCAGGTGCTCGTAGAAAGGTTCGTCGAGAATGAAGCTGTCGATGAGGCTGCAGCCCACGTACAGCGTAGCCGTCTCGCCGTGTACGTGCAGCGTGACGTTTTTCCATTGCGAATCCACCAGATCCACATCCTCAAACGCAATGACGTTGCGCGAGCCGTCGTCCCACCAGTACACCAGCTCGAGCGTGTTAGCTCTCCCGTCGGAAAGCACCTCGAGCTGCCTGCGCTCGCCCGGACCCTCTATGGAGAGCAGAGTTCCGCGGGACGCGCGATCCTGGCGCAGGGTCACAGTGAAGGTGAAGCCCTCATTGTTCTGAATTTGTTGCACGAGCTGCTCTAGAACCTTCGGTTTGACCGGAGGAAGGTGATCAAAGCGAATGAAGCGATACGCCGGGGTCTTGGGGTCCGGGCCTCGGAAAAGTTTCACCCCAATGGTCTTCTGTGAGATTCCGCTGATTTCGAATAAATCAAACACGGCCACGTCCTCCACCGGCTCATCTACAAAGTACACATCAAGTTAGAACAGTTTGGATATTTGACATGCAATAGTCTAGACAAGCTTTTGTACTGCATAACACCAGTATATAAACTGTTAGATATATATGGGTCTTTCAAAATGTGCTCTGCTTGGATGCTTTCTGACAAGGAAACACTGCTGTGGGCTTCAGAACTTTTAAAGGATCTGCGTCAGGGAATGTAAGGGTCCCATATTTTAAAGCGAATATATTGTGAAAGTGAGAGTGAAATATGAGCTAAAGAAATTACCTGGCTCGATGGCGGAGGCGCACAAAAACAAAAGGACCAGCCCGAAGTGACATTTTCGGAGAATCATAATTCCTAAACAACGTATAAGAGCTTGTTAAATGTGCAATCACTTCTAATTTAGATTATCATCTATAGCAAAGTACA
Source organism: Channallabes apus (assembly GCA_030522415.1). NCBI lineage: Eukaryota > Metazoa > Chordata > Actinopteri > Siluriformes > Clariidae > Channallabes > Channallabes apus. Next base: position 56,197,944 of record CM060104.1, read on the forward strand.
ATGTACCCAGATGTCCTAATTATTATTAACAGTCACACCAAAGCATATTTGATTTCACAGTTTAGAGAAAAGAAAATGCATGATAGTGCACGAAAGCAAAGCCGTCTTTTAATTTGACCCACAATAAATTGTCACATCAGTCCTACCTGTACCAAAGATGAAGGCCTTGGATTTATGGTGGGGAAACGCCGGGTTCCTCAATAAAGTTGTAAATGGACGTCTGTTCTGGTCATGAATCAGTTCTACAGGGGGTAAAGTCACAAAAGAAATCCAGCCACTGCGTGCGTAAAAGGCGGATCCAGTGCACAAGGCGCGCAGGGTCTTTGTGTTCAGTCCGAGGAAAACCGTCAATCACATCCCCTGTTTAAGTGCCGTGTACGTGAGTTGGGATGCAGTCGATCAGTGTGTGTGTGTGTGTGTGCTCCAAAGTTTGAAATTTGATCGATACCGGTGATCCCAGCCTCGCTCACTCCTCCTTCACAGTGCGACTGAATCGGGGGTTTATCGTCAGTGCGTATCTGAGGTTGTAAGGAGGAGTCTTCGGGCAAGAAGAGGGTGTGCAGTGTTTGGACGGCATCGGGGCTGTTATTCCGTCAACACAATTCTGTTCACTAAAGGACTTAACTGGATATTTGCTTCGGGTTTTAGGTTTAAGATTACGTCACCCCTCATCTGGAGGTTACCCCTAGCCCAGAGGAGGTACGGGTTAGACAGGCTACACTCAAACAGAGCAACCCTTCCAGTTATTGCCAGTGCCACATTCATAAATTTGGCAGGAATGTTGTATAATATAACTATATATATTTACAACAATTACTATATATGTAAGTGGGTCATTTCATTAGTTTATACAGGGTGAAGAGTAGCCAAAGTATATATTATTGTATTACTTTCAGTCATATATTTTGTAATGAGCTATTCTTACAAGTTTTTCTTTTTTTTCTTGGCTTTTTATTCCATGATGTTGCGTGAGCCTCTGAATTTTCTTAGGGAAGGAAGGGAAATATCTTCAAACGAAAATAAATGAATGATCAAATGGATGAATGGAAAGCTAAACTACAGGAAATAAGAGATGTCACATTGCTGTAGCCCATATCTCTAAGAAATAAATCATAAACAAATTTCAAAATAGTAAATGTTAAAATGCTAAATGTAAAAAGTCTAAACAACAGCAGCAAATGAAGTCATTATCAAAAATGAACTAATGTAGTTGCTATGGGGGAAAAAATCACAGCTGCACTGTTATACCTAGTAAAACATATTACAAATACTTAGGAAAAAGCATGTAAATTATACAATATAATGCCGACGATGTTGCTCTGTTCCTAGTTCCATGGGATTGCACAATTCCAAGTGATATATTATTGCATGGTACCAAATCTGTTTCATATTAGTTACCACCAGATGATTTCAAGATTTTCCTCTGAATACCTCTATTGCCTGAGTCTACAGACACAAGTCATTGTAAAACCCAATAGGGGATGGCAGGAATTACTTCCTATAGCTCTTGATACACTGTTTTTTTATCAGGCTATTGCTGAACATGCTTTTTAGATTTACGAGCACACTACCCAAACTAATTAGACATGGTGTAGTGAATTCATCTGTTAGTATGATAAGTGATTTGTAATACTACATGATGGATATTTTTTTCTAAATAGAAAGGACTGATCACCCTTTACTTTCTCCTTGGTGTATGTACAAACTACAGTACATCTAATTATCTTACAGATTAATATGAAAAATATCCAGTTGTCCACTGCTGAAAGACTGTATTTAATAGTCACATAATGTGCAATCAGCAGAAATGTCTGCCAGTTTACACAGCCTTTCCCTGTGGTTATACTGTAGGGTGTGTATGCAGATTTCTGAGCCCTGTGGAAAAAGCTCACTAAAATTCATGACATATGTGTCATTTGTATTTAACCAGCAGGTTTAATAAATATTCCTATACCCTCCAAATATTGCTGCTGTTAATGGACCCAGGGCAGTTTACTGTACATTTTGCACAATTTATCCTATTGTACTAAAGGGATTAGGAGAGTTTTTTTTTTGTTGTTGCAACAACCAAGTTCAACAAAAGATGTGAATGACTTTTTTAATCCATTACATCAAACAATAATTTGAACAACCACATGACCATTCATAGGCAAAGTTTAAATGAGGTTATTCAGTACACACTCTACAGGACTAAGCCAAGAAATAGAAGGTTTGCATGAAGCACAATCTTGTTTCAAATTCATTGTCAAGGAAAGTGGCATAGTCCAAAACTGAGATGTAGTATGAAAAGGATTTGCTTGAGACTTCAGGAATGTATTCACAACCATTTCTAGGACTGGACTAGGCACTATGATCTTTGCATTTAGGTGAGCTGGCACATGATTCATTGTTCCCCTATTTTGGGGAAAGCTTTGGGGGAAACTTTGGAAAAATAGAATATACACTGATTCTGGGAAGTTGATACAAGTATTAAAAGCAAATCTTCCAGAGAAATGTAGATTAATGTCTCAAGTGTTGTGCTCTTTTGTGTGTGCGTGTGTGCCTGCAATCAATTTTATGCACAGTGTAGACAGAAAAAAATGTATCAGGATGTTTCTGTATATGTTCAAGTGATTATTTATGGTCCCTCCTGTTGCAATTCCCCATATTTTTATTTTGCTTAATTCCACCTACAATAAAGCTACCTCAAAAATAAATGTTGTCATCTTATATTAAAACTTAAATGTTATACTGTACCAACCTTGCTATCATTTAATTTTATTTCCATTTAAGCCATTATTAAAATGAATAATGCCTGTTTCTCTTTACTGGTTTAAATGTATTAAGGTCCATAACAAGCTGAAATATCTCGCCTGTCTTCTTCCCTAAGCTGACCTACAAAGAATTCAAGTGGCTAAATTTCAGTTAATTGCTTCCAGACTGGCATATAATCCCTAAGCACTGACCATGAAAAGGGGCATATTTAATCATTACCTGAGCCAGTTCTGTGACATTGTCTTTGATAAGGTGAAAATCTTTCGTGTTCTTTCAATAAAACTTTGAAATTTGAATACATATTTCCCACAAACTGATTTTTTATTTTAAAACTCAGTACACATACAATGACGGGGATATGAGTCATAATTTCCTAAAACTTGACCTTAGCTCTTCTTTTCATCTCACTTAAATGAATAACTTTGTGTGCTAACTTTTTTTCCATTCTGTGTCTAGATACACAGTCTTTTTCATACACAGCTCTTATCATTTAGAGTTCAGTTCTTATTAATGCCATTCTATATTTTTAAAGATTCAACTTTAAATTGAGACATTTATCATCATTAAATGTAATAACAAAAAGGTGACAACCTACTTTCTGCTTTGATCCAAGGTCAGAGATCTTTGGTAGCCTATTATAAATTCTGAAACAAAGTGAAATACTGAACCACACTGATTGGGTTATATTTCTTATGATATTACAGAATCATATAGAAAAATAATTCCCTCTTTATCGTTTTCTGGTGCCCCAAAGCACTGCAGTGTGACAGTTTTGCCCATTATTATGTCTGGGGTAGCTAGTCAGGCTATTTATGGATGCTTAAAATTACTGTAAGGTTGGTTGGAAGTTGTCCAGGCTTTTCTTTGAATCATTGTTGACGTCCATGGTGAGGGCAGGACACAGACATCATAAATGCATGTAATTTAATGGATGATTAATCCATTATCATAATAAAAAGCGATAGGACAGAGATTGAAACCAGGAAGTAGGAAATATAAGACCATGGAAATAAAGTACAAGGAGCACAAAGAGCTGAAGGGTTCATATCTATAAGGGAGCCTACACTGTAAAAATTCTAACAGTAAAATACCGTATAAATGCTACAGAATAAAACCGTATTTCACAAAACTTGGGATAACCGTAGAATTTACAGTGAAAAACTGTAATTAGTTTTACAGAGTAAGACCTTAAATTTAACAGTTAAAAACATATGAAAATTTGGTTTATTTCAGTAAAATTTATGATATACTGTATTTATAAAAAGGAAACTCTCAGAGAAGGTATTTGTTACTAATATAATGAAGCATCAGTTTATATTTTATTAAACCTTTGTTGATAGAGTTTAAAAATCAGAAAAATATCTGCTCTGTAAAATTTATGGTAAAAAACTGGTTGCCAGAAATTTACCATTAAAAATACGGTAGCAGCACAATTGTTTGTACGGGATTGCACTCATTATACTGTATATTTTACGGATATTAATAGTTTTTTCTACGGTTTATAGCCGTCTAATTTACATTAACCAAGGACTTCAAATTTGTGAATGGTATTCCACCCTTTGATCACTGTAGCAAAGACAGCCGCTAGCACGCGCCACTTTGCCCGCCGCCACCACCATACAGTACTTAGATTGTCTGCCCAAAAAAAATGTCCACCCTGACATATATTTGATTTTGAGAATTGAAATATTGTTTTGCTGTCTTTATTAAAAAATACATGGGGCCATGCTGATGTCCGAGTCTTGAATAAATTTTGATGGATTTTGATGATTTGATTTAGGTTTGTATTCATCAATTAGTATAAAAGTACTCTTAATAGTTTCTTAACAGTAAAATCCGAATGCTTAGCAATGTACAAACCGGATTCCAAAAAAGTTGGGACATTAAACAAATTGTGAATAAAAACTGAATGCAATGATGTGGAGATGGCAAATGTCAATATTTTATTCAGAATAGAACATAGATGACAGATCAAAAGTTTAATCCGAGAAAATGTATCATTTTAAAGGAAAAATATGTTGATTCCAAATTTCACGGTGTCAACAAATCCCAAAAAAGTTGGGACAAGTAGTAATAAGAGACTGGAAAATGTAAATTTGAGCATAACGAAGAGCTGGAAGACCAATTAACAGTAATTAAATTCAAATTCAAAATTCAAATTCAAATTCAAATTCTATTGGTCACATACACAATCATACACAGTATAATATGCAGTGAAATGCTTTATACGACCGCCAGTGACCTTAAAAAAAAGAAAATAAAAGCTTGTACGTAAAATAAATAATCAATAAAAAGGAAATACTAAAGAAATAAATTTAACTAGTAAAATTAACTGTGCATAAGGGCATAATAAAATATTGCAAAAATATAGGATTAAAGTGACAGTGGTTGTGCAAGTATGCATGGAGGTGACATGTGCAATTGTCCAGATGTATGAGTATTTAGTGCAAGTGTGTATGAATGTGTCCATGATTGTCCAGTCAGTGTTGTGAGCTTAAAAGATGTTATTAGTCCTGTGTTTGTGGTGTGATTGTGTGATTGAGAGACCTTATCGCCTGCGGGAAGAAGCTCCTCCTCAGTCTCTCTGTGTTGGCCTTTAGGGAGCGGAATCTCTTCCCAGACCGCAACAAAGAGAACAGTCCATTACTGGGGTGACTGAGGTCCTTCATGATCTTCCTGGCCTTAGTCCAGCACCGCTTGCTGTAGATGGAGTGTAGGTCAGGAAGCTCAGTGCGGATGATGCGCTCGGCTGATCGCACCACCCTCTGTAGAGCTCGTCTGTCCTGCATGGTGCTGTTCCCGAACCAGGTCGTGATGTTTCCCGTCAGGATGCTCTCTATGGTGCAGGAGTAGAAGTTCCTGAGCACCTTGGAGGGCAGTCTAAAGTCTCTCAAGCGTCTGAGGTGGTAGAGACGCTGCCGGGCTTTTTTCACCACGGTGCTGATGTGACAGGACCATGATAGGTCCTGCGTGATGTGAACACCGAGGTATCTGAAGCTGTCCACTCTCTCCACTGGGCTCCTGTTGATGACGGGGGTCTGGTAGTTCCTCTCCTGCTTTGTGCTAAAGTCCACTATCAGCTCCTTTGTCTTACTGACGTTCAGGAGGAGATTGTTCCTCTGGCACCAGTTCTCCAGATTTCCAATCTCCTCTAGGTAGTCCGACTCATCATTGTTGGTGATCAGTCCGACCACGACGGTGTTGTCAGCAAACTTGATGATGGAGGTGGAGTTGGTAGTGGAAACGCAGTCGTGGGTGTACAAAGAGTACAGCAGGGGGCTCAGAACACAACCCTGGGGGGCTCCAGTGCTGAGGGTGAGTGTGGCTGAGACATGTCCGCCCATCCTTACTGCCTGTGGTCTGCCAGTCAGAAAATTGGAGATCCACTGACATATAGATGAGCTCAGTCCCAGGTGCTCCAGCTTGGTGGTGAGTGTGGAGGGAATTATTGTGTTAAAAGCAGAGCTGTAGTCGATGAAGAGCATTTTAACATAATTCCCTTTCCTAGTGTCCAGGTGAGTGAGTGATGTGTGGAGGAGATGAGAGATTGCATCGTCTGTGGAGGTTAATAATTAGGTTAATTGGCAACATTCTGCATCAATCACAACATCATGGCTGCGTAGGAGAAGGATCCGGGTACTGAAATGGCCAGTCTGCAGTCCAGATCTTTCCCCTATAGAAAACATTTGGCACATCATAAAGAGGAAGGTGCGACAAAGAAGGCCCAAGACGATTGAACAGTTAGAGGCCTGTATTAGACAAGAATGGGAGAGCATTCCTGTTTCTAAACTTGAGAAACTGGTCTCCTCGGTCCCCAGACGTCTGTTGAGTGTTGTAAGAAGAAGGGGAGATGCCACACAGTGGTGAAAATGGCCTTGTCCCAACTTTTTTGGGATTTGTTGACACCATGACATTTTGATTCACCATATTTTTCCCTTAAAACGATACATTTTCTCAGTTTAAACTTTTGTTCCGTGATTTATGTTCTATTCTGAATAAAATATTGACATTTGCCGTCTCCACATCATTGCATTCAGTTTTTATTCACAATTTGTTTAGTGTCCCAACTTTTTTGGAATCCGGTTTGTAATTTCTATCTCTTTTAGCTCCCAGCTAGTGTGATAAAATGATGCTTTCACAGAATTGCTGAATGAATTTACTGTGGTTATTCATAATAAAACAAATAGTCCAACAACGACAGCAATTGTGTCCCAAGCATGGTAGTTTAATGGTTAGCACTGTCGCCTTCCACCGAGGGTCCGGTCTCGATTCCCGGCCAGGCTCAATTCCCATCTCTGTTTGCATTGAGTTTGTATGTTCTCCCCGTGCTTGGTGGCAGGCTTGTGCACAATTCAGAATTTGAGAATTGGCCGCCATTCAATTCATGAGTTGGAATTTTAATTGAATTGACTCCGCCCCACAGGAAGTTGAATTTGAATTTGAATGACAGGAAGTGGAATTAAATTCATGGCAATTCAAAGACATTCGAAACAGTCATACAACAGTAAGAATGTGTTGAATCTCACATACAATTACATTAATTTTGTAATTTAATAGCATAATTTCATTACACATAACTAGTCACTCCTCAACCCTACATACATTTTGTTCCAACATATAGATAATGATCAAATTCTTGAAATTTGTTTGATTAGTTTTGTTCAAAATGTTATTTTCATTTCAAAGTAATCAAATAAAACAAAGTCGAGTGTTGACCATCAAATTGTGTAGAAAAGAAGCTTTCAAACAAATGTCCACCTCAAATTGTTTGGCAACCATTTTAAATACTTGGTTAAAGCAAAGCATTCTGGAATATGGAGTCACGTTCCATTGTGTTCCACAAAATTCCAATTCCAATAAATCAAACTTAATTATGTGTTCTGTGACTAGAGCTTTTAACATTCATTGCTAGGGGGAAACATTTCCTGTTAACGTAATCTGTACAAGTAGTTCAAACTAATATAATTTATAGAATATGTAATGAAATCATATCTGACATATATTGTAAAGCTTCATTGTTAAACACTTCACTTACAGTATGTATATGAATTTCTTTGAATTTGTATTGAATTGCAATTCTGCTTCCTTTAATTCAATTCCGAATTGTAATTCTAGATCCTGTTTTTGACATAAATTCAAATTCAATTCAAATTCAAGAACTGAATTGGAATTTAGGAGTCATTCTCAATTCAATTCTGAATTGTGCACAAACCTGCTTGGTGGGTTTCCTCCAGGTACTAGTCACTCCCCCCCATAAACAGGCTAAAGTTGTATAGATGATGGGTGAGAGTGTGTGAGTACTGAGCTGTAAATAAGATGGAAATAAACCATTATTACAACATAAATCTTTAAATTAGACAGTTCTGAGCTGTAAAAAACATGGTTATGATCCGTATTTGTTACAATGTAAAGCCTGGAATTTGACGGGAATAAATAGTTTTTCTAACAACATAAACATGTTCATTAGACAGTTATAAACCGTAAAAAAAAAAATTAAAATCTGTAAAAAAAATTACAGTAAACTATTGGCAACCATAGCTGCATTTTTTACGTTTTTTTTTTCACAGTGCAATAACGGTGCTACCGTATTTTTTACGGGAGAATTCTGGCAACCACAGCTGCAGTTTTTTTTACCGTAAAATGTACTATTTATTTTTTACAGTGTACAATCATTTGTATTACAAATTAGACAGACTGAAGCAAATTAAGTCCCATAGAGATCAATGGTTTGAGCAATATACACTTGCCTGGCCAAAAAAGGTCACCATTTCAGAAGAGTCAAATTATTGGGCTGCTTCTAATAAAGAAAACAACTAAAGTGATTTGCAATTACTGCACCGGGATTGGATGAAGAACTCTTCAATACATTATTAAAACCTGTAAAGATTGTGCTGAATCTTAAACTTCATGGAAGAAATGTGGTCAAGTTATGAATAGTCACTTAGTAAAAATGCATGGAAAAAACTGACAGTAAAAATATCAGCTATAATTAATAGTGAAAGTAAAAGCATTTCCACACACACAATGTGATGAGAACTCATATGATTGGAACTAAACAGCTGTGTGGCCATAAGAAAACCACTTGTTAGTGAGACTATTCTGGAAAAAAAAACACTTTGCTAGGAATCATAAATATTGGACTTTGGAGTAATGGAAAAGTAGGGACACTAATCTAATACCTGGTAGAGCCTCCATTGGACCTCAAAACAATCTAAATTCTTTGTGGGAAGGATTCAATAAGATTTACAAGAAAGATTTGCGTTCATCCTGCAAATCTCCCATATTAACATATCCCAATGGTGTTTTATTGGATGCAGATCTGGTGACTGGGAAGGCCACTGATGAACATTGATATCACTGTCATCTTCATGAAATCATGAAGAATTGAGTAAAACTTACTTTTTCTTTGTGCTGGCTTGTGTTATCATACTACCATAGCCATTGGAAGATGGTTAAATTGTGGCCATGAAGGGATGCACATGGTCAGCAACTATATTTAAATAGCATTCGAGCAATGATTAATTGTTACAACTTGGCCCAAAGTGTTCCAAAAAACATTCTCCACACCATTACACTGTCTCCATCAGCCTGGACTGTTGACATAAGGCAGACTGGCTCCATAGATGCATGGTGTTGGCGCCAAATTTTGACCTTACTGTCTGTCTGGCTCAGCAGAAATTGAAATCCATCAGACCAGGCTGCATTTTTCCAGTCTTTAGCTGCTCAGTTTTTGGGGAGTTTGTGCTCACTGCCGGCTCAGCTTTCTGTTCTTGGCTGACAGAAATGGAACCCGACATGGTTTGTTGTAGCCCATCAACCTCAAGCTTAAATTTGTTGTCCTGAGATGCTTTTCTGCCCACCACAGTTGTAAAGAGTGGTTATCTGAAGAATACTTGTTGAGAATATGGTCTGACCATTCTTTGTTTACCTTTTTCATCAATAAGCTGTTTCCAACCACAGAACTTCTGCTCAGTGGATTTTTTATTTTCAACACATCAAACAAAAGCAAGTAAATTCTATTGACAGAGACCAGAAATTGGTCCAACCAGGGGGTAGACGAAACACTTTGAAGCTTGAGTAAAACTAATGGTCAGTGGCTGAGATTGACACAAGATTAGAAATACAGGTCGCATGCTATTAGCATGGACAGAGACATAGGATAAGCTACAGTAACAGGGTAAGAAAGAGGCCATGGGTCCATGCTGGTATTCAGAGTTGGTTAAGTGGTTGCTGGCAAATTTGTTAGAAGGAAGAGCCTGTGGCTCTTTGATTGTTTGACAGTTATGGTGTTGCCTTGCGGCAGAGCTCATTGACGCATCTTAAGGATGGGGGTACTTTCTCTAAAGATGTCTTCAAGAATAACCCAGGCTTTTTCTAACTCCATCTTGGTGAGTACAGCATCACCCAGATGCAGACCGATAAGCGCCTCACCCTATGATGTTATAGGTCTGTTTTCTCTTTCCAGCTGCATTCTTTTGCCATACTTCCTTTTTATTCTTTTCTTGTTGATAAATCTAGATAAAATTGTTTCCAGAGCACTAGTGGTTCCTCATAAAAAGTTCAGCTGAGTTGGCTCTGATAGTTATACCAGCAATTTTTCTATGTTTCATATGAGAGAACAGGGCCATACTGCTTGAGTATTCTTTAAACATTTAGCACCAAAACAGGGCTCCACATTTAATGGCTTCATTCACCAACAGTTGATTGAGAAGAACAATATATATTTCCCTATTAAGGAGGAAATAACACAAAGTGTATTAGTAGGGTGTTCCTCCTTTGCCAAAGCAGTTATAGTCCTCTTGGCATAGATTCTACAAATTTCTAGAACTGTACTGATGACATCAATGTTCAAAAAGATATTTCCTCAATTGGTATTTTGAAGAGCTTGGTGCAGAGTCCTATCTAACATATAGATTTAAAATGCGTTCAGCTGGGCTGACTTCTGGTGATTGCAAAGGCCATATCATATGATTTATATCATTTTCATAATCGTCAAAAAGCCTTTTGTGTTCTGTGGATATGGATATTATTATTATGAAAAAAAGTATTCTCATTAGCATAGACATTTTTCCTCATAGGTCTAAAGGTGATCAGTCAAAAAAACAACTTTGAATTGATTCCTAGTCACAACTTCGACTAAGGGGATAAGTGGACCCAAAATCATGCCAGCAAAATAAATCACTCCCAACAGTATTACAGACACACCAGTTCTACTTAATTTGTCTGTAGGTTGCTTTTTTGACAGGCTCGTTTGACTTTTTAAGTCTGTTGGCTGAGTCCACACTGACTTAGGTAATTGTCTTTCATGCTCCATAACTGCACAGCAAGGTTCTGGACTAGTGAAATGGATTCCACATAGTAGGCAGTTTGTATCCTTTGAGCCAGCATGGGATTACCCATTAACTGAAAGTCTGTATAAGAGCTCTTTGTCTAAAATCTCTACATTTTAGAACCCCCAATTTCTTCCGATCTTATAAATTGATGTAAATCCTGCTTCTACTTCATTACCATCTTATCTAAAATAATTGTATACTTTTTTCTGGTTTGTGTTTCCTGTTCTTTTCACACTCTATTCACCATGGTAGATCAGGTTAAAGGACGGAATACTCAGTCAGGGAAATCTTCACATTCACAAATCTTTGAGCACATGCAGAAAAACAATGTTTCCTATTAACCTTTTCCCTACTGTTTCTCAGTCCTAAAAGCCAATTTGGAGGTCACAAAACTCATAAAATGGCATGCTCTTTAAGGACACTTAAAGGATGATGTACTGTACATTACCCTGTACATTATAGGTTTCTTAAAATTTTTCCTACTACACATAATTAAAAAAAAAATTGAAATAAAACCTTGACTAATTATAACTAGTTAATATTTTACAAGCGGCGCGGTGGTGTAGTGGTTAGCACCTTAGTCGCCTTGCACCTCCAGGGTCTGGGTTCGATTCCCCGGCCAGGCTCGAATCCCGTCTCTGTGTGCATGGAGTTTGCATGTTCTCCCCGTGCTTGGTGGGTTTCCTCCGGGTACTCCGGTTTCCTCCCACAGTCCAAAGATATGCAGGTTAGGTTAATTGGCGTTCCTAAATTGCCCGTAGTGTGTGATTGGGTGTGTGAGTGTGTGTATGTGTGTGTGCCCTGCGATGGATTGGCACCCTGTCCAGGGTGTACCCCGCCTAGTGCCCGAAGTCTCCTGGGATAGGCTCCAGGCCCCCCGCGACCCTGAACACAGGATTAAGCGGTATAGAAAATGAATGAATGAATAATATTTTACACTAAAGATACAAGAAATATCATTAATAAATACAAGATTTACCAACAAGGTTATCCATTTCTGATTAGTGCAATATCTGCATTAAGAATTATGAGCTTTAACATTGATAACTTTGCAGCGCTTGTAAATTTATCAAAGAATGTAAGTACAAAGAATAGCAATAATCATGTCAGTCACCACTCAGGCTGCCCCTGCCCCAGCGTCGATGATGACCAGTCAGGCAGACAAATACAAACAGTGAGTCAAAGGTCAAAACCAGAAAACATATAAATGCAATTTCAGGACTAGAAAAAATGAAGTTAATGATATTCATCTGTAGGACATGTGGTGCTACAAAATATTCTATTTTTTACTTTCAGTGCAGGACATGGGATATTATGTGTACTGTATGTTTCTGCTTTACAAGCTACGAACTGGAAATGTCAGGTACAAATATGATAATCTGAAAAGATTAGGGTGGTGGTTTTGGTTGAACAAATATGACTGGCTGATTAAATAAAAAATAAATTAAACATGCATTGAAGGTTAATATGAAAAAATATATCACAGTGCTCAGGTTTTGCATAGCAGAGTAACAGTCCAAGGTCTGAAAACTTGGACATTAAAAAGTTTAACAATTTAAAGATCATATTTATCAGAATTACATTTTGTATTTATTTGGGTTCATGTACAATTTTGTACAGCATACAGTACATGGATGGTATTAGAGTTGTTTAGATTATTTATGGCATGTAAAAGTGCTCTTTCACTACTGTGTAGCCTGACTGGAAAAGTAAAAAAATATATATTATTAATTATTCTTTAATAAGTGTAAGGCTACAGCAATTTAATGAGATAACAGAGTGAAGGAGCGATGACAAAAAGACAGGATCTCAATGCGTTAGATTGTGTTTGGAACAGTAGCAGAAAAGGAAGTTAAGAGTTAGAGAATTTACAAAATTCACTTTCTTTGTGTGAAATGAAAGACTATATAGAGACATTAATATATTTTGCCACTGTTCTTAAAGAAGCTGGGGAAAAATCAGCACAGTACTCAATCAAACCAGAGACCGCAGCTGGGGACGATTAAGCATGGAAGAAAAATATGATTAACTGGTAAGGCTGTATACTATAATTTACTACGTATATAACATAAGTATGTTCACTTTCATAAAAAAAAAATAATAATAATAATACATCTTACATCTATAAACCAGTAGTTACATAATTCAAATCTATACACCATAATTTACATAGTTGTATTATAATTTACATAGTTGTCAATAAATGAATCATAGTAATAATAAGAGAATCGCTTAGGGTAATTAGTCTAAAAATCAGGAAACTTTACCATAGACCTTATTGTCCTATTAATAATAAACTATTAATGATAAACATATTAATTATTATCCTGACCTGAGCATGAATACATTTTAGAAATCTCCAAACACGTAAGACTTGCTCTTTCTGTTCAACTTTTATATTATTGAATTTAGCCATATAACATAGTGGATTTCTGTAATTCCAAATTTTTCATAATTCCCAATTGTACGTATATGTTAAAATAACAATGGTTTTACTCAGGTCTGTTAATATTACATTTTGATGTCAAATAGGTGAATAAAATTTAATCATCCCATATTTAATTTTTGGAGGAATGTTAATAAATGACCTAATGTCTGACTTCGATAATAAACTTGGGGGAAAATAGACTAGTTTTCTATTATCTATTATCTGTTTACAGAAAAAACGTACACAATTAAAGATACAGAACCTTGTTTGGAAAGTGTAAGAATAAAACGTTTTAAATTGTAAGGAATGCTTTTTCTTCTTTGTTTTACCTGCAGGACTGGACTGTTGCTATTTAGCCACAGAAAAATCACTTGGTTAAAGTATTTATCTTGGACTCTTTCCCCTTCTCCTCATCCTCCTCTCTTAGAATGTTTGAATTGGGTTAATTGGGACTAACCAAACCCAGACATGACTCTCTATATTGGTCTTGGACCTAAGCCTGCAGTTGTCCAAGTCTTCTCACGCTCTCCCCTCATCCGCATCCCATTATGGGTCTCTTTAGTGAGCCTGGACAGAAAGAAGGATATCAGATCAACACAGTCCGCAGACCACTTTCCATTAAACTCTAATCCTAGCACTAACAAACATAACTTTTCAGAATCTATTTTGTTTTTGCCTGGTGTACTCACTTGTGAGTTCTTCTGTGTGAAATACTTGGAGCTTTCCCCGTGTTTGTTGGGGGTTCATAAGGAAGGAAAGAATTTTAGGTAAAAGCCTTAAAAGAATCCACTACAATATTTGAAAGTATGTCAGTTCATTTTAAATATATAGTTAATGCAATGCCATTGTGTAATTCTTGTGCCCGAGGAGCTGATAAAAGGTAATAAAGTATAATTGCAGTTATCCTGTAAATTAGCGCTGCTGTATTAGACCTTAAATGTTTAACAGAAAACTGTTGCAGTGCTGAGATGGGGAGGCTGGATGCATTACCTCAGCCAGATGTGAATTTTGATTTACAGGGAGGCAAAGGAACATTCCTGTGGAGAAAGGCTGGAGATGGTGAGTCATCGCCTTCATACCCTGACTCACCCACACTGAGAATAGTGATAGAGGCACACTCTGAGCCTGAAAAAATGACTATGGAGAAAATTATACACTACAAATCATGCAACCAAACTTACATAAACTGACTGATAGTACAAAGATTGTAGACGTGCACATATACACAAAAAAAGCCTAGTGGAAAAAAACATTCTACTTTCCGTCTCTCAATACAGTTCTTGGAGAAAAAATCTCTGAAGTGCATCTAGTCTAGCTAAACATGAGGGGCTTCCTGTGGTGATTCCCAGCTCCCTTTCCCATAACTGACAGCTCTCTCCAGGAATTTCAGCTTTGGTGAGAATAAATGCACTGCACTTATATCCTGGCTGGGGTCTGCATCACGCCTGGATATTATATTCACACATTGTAAATGCTTTTAGTGTTTATCAGTATCGGTTTATCAGTACCTCCTTCAAGGCTTAAA
The DNA here is from genome assembly GCA_030522415.1 of Channallabes apus. Taxonomy (NCBI): domain Eukaryota; kingdom Metazoa; phylum Chordata; class Actinopteri; order Siluriformes; family Clariidae; genus Channallabes; species Channallabes apus. The sequence continues at coordinate 56,212,984 of CM060104.1, forward strand.
TTTTAATTTATAAAAGCTCATGCCTTGAGTGGATAATTCAAGCTGGGTAAAAGTTAAAAGGGAAATAGATTGGCAGAGTCTGAACCTTGAATTTACTTAAAACCCGTGAGAATTTGTTTTAATGAGAAAGAAAAGAAGAATGAGGCCTTGGTTTGTGCAGCTGTTTTCGCTGGCTCAGCCCTGGATTTCCAAGCAGAGACAAGAGGAAAACATATGCCGAGATTCTCATTTTATCCAGTTGAGCATCAGTACTGTCTTCCTAATGTCTTAAATTAGAACCACTGTTTTCTCTGTCCTGCTTTACTGCCATATGTGAGGATCATCCATGAAGCCGTTTAGACCTATGCAAACAATGGGCCATGAAAGCATTAGCCTCTTGTTTAAGCAATGCTTCTTGCCTGCTCATTAACAAAGTTGCATCTGCATCTGCTAGAAATATGGTATTATTCAATTAAAAGTGGGTTCATTATGGAGAAATAATATTCTTTTTCAGTCTTTCAAGCTTTCAAGTTTTCATGACAAAGTGTGTGGGAAAGCATCATTTCCTACCATTCCTACCATAAGTTCCTACCAACAATGTTATCCCATGAAGGATTCAAAACAATTCTTTTGTTCAGGTCATAATTAAATATAACTGAACATTCCAGATGTTTATAGTCAGAAAGGGACTTTTAGTGGTAACATGCTGCAGAGCAAGTACCTACATTCACATGCAATGATTTAGTAATTTAGTAACTCTTTTTTGTATTTATTAGTATTCAGCGTGTTTTGGTATTATAAATTTTGAAGTATGCTTGGGCTTTGGCAAGGTGCTATTTATTATTTTCTTTATTTTTCCTTCTTCTACTTGTTATTGTTGGAATTAGTAGTAGTAGTAGTAGTAGTAGTAGTAGTAGTAGTACTAATTTTAAGTGGATCTAATATATAATGTGTAACAAATAAAATACGTGCTAATAGATAAAATATAAAACTTCTTATGCCTGACAACTTGTTGTTGGTCTTTCGGCTGCTCCCGACAAGGGGTCGCCACAACGGCATATCCAGTCTGCACTACAACTTGGCACAGGTTTTACGCCGGATGCCCTTCCTGGGCATCACATTTACCCGTGCTAATGTAATTGAGTAGTTTTTTTTGTGTATTTCTACTTTTTAAAGTAGTTTTTAAAATCTGTAATTTTACTTTTACTTAAGTACGTTTTGTTTGAAGTATTGTAATTCGCTACATTTTAAATCATATTCGCTACTGAGTAAAAAAATAAATTAATGAAAATGCTTAAATAATAAAAATATTATGCTTTGTATAAATGCTTCATTGCGCTCGTGTGAGCACTGTCGCCTTGCACCTCCAGGGTCTGGGTTCGATTTCCCGGCCAGGCTCGATTCCCGTCTCTGTGTGCATGGAGTTTGCATGTTCTCCCCGTGCTTGGTGGGTTTCCTCCGGGTACTCCGGTTTCCTCCCACAGTCCAAAGATATGCAGGTTAGGTTAATTGGCGTTCCTAAATTGCCCATAGTGTGTGATTGGGTGTGTGAGTGTGTGTGTGTGTGTGTGTGTGCCCTGCGATGGATTGGCACCCTGTCCAGGGTGTACCCCGCCTAGTGCCCGAAGTCTCCTGGGATAGGCTCCAGGTCCCCCGCGACCCTGAACACAGGATTAAGCGGTATAGAAAATGAATGAATGAATGGTTTAGGGAGTCCGGGAAGGTACCTGTATTTTTGTTTGTGTGTCTTTTTTTTTTTGCAGGTAATCTAGCTACTAAATATAAATACCATTTTGTTTGTTTATTTTGGCCTGGGTCCATCCTGAATCTGATCCTCCGCCTCCTGTGTGTGTGTGTGTGTGTGTGTGTGTGTGTGTGTGTGTGCGTGTGTGTGTGTGTGTGTGTGTGTGTGTGTGTGTGTGTGTGTGTGTGTGTGTGTGTGTTTGTATAACCTCATTATTTCATCAGTTAATGATTGGATCTAGTTCTTTCTGCCATATACCACCATTTCCATACAGTTTAAAATAGAACCCTGAACCATTCTTTTGCTGTATGACCCTAGACTGGGATGTAACACCATATTTAAGTGACCACTTTGATTTTCAAGCACAACAAAGACAACAGCTTTATTATGCAAAGGTGTTCCTTCAGTTAAAAACAACTAGTTTGAGATTTATATCTGCTCATCTTTTTTGAACTACGCTAGAATGCCTCATCCCACCCCCACTGTTAAAAAAATAACTCTGTAACTTTTACTCTGAGTAAATTGTTTATGAGCTACTTTTTACTTTTACTTGAGTAGATTTTTATAATTGTAACTTTACTTGTACTTAAATAAAATTTCACTGAAGTAACAGTACTTGTACTTGAGTACAAAATTTTATTACTCTTTCCACCTCTGTTCCTGACGCAACCCTCCCATTTTATCCAGGCTTGGGACCGGCACTGTATCCAGTGGCTGGGGTGTGGGCACTGGCTGGGAGTCGAACCCGGGCCTGACAACAATAATATATAATCATATACACCCATCAGTCAAACAATTAACCCCACTGCCAGGTGAATTGAATAATAATGACGATAAATTATATGCCAGTAAGTTGGTTACAGGATCATGTGCACCTATGTTCATCTATGCCTTGTGGGGACAAGCCTGTTTGGTCCAATCCCATAGAAACGTCAACATAGCTCAAACCACTGAAAAAAACCCAACTCCAGCCATGATAGAAAGCCACCAGAACAGTCAGTGCAATTGACATGGCTTCTATTGGTTTAAAATAGAGGGTTCCGTACTTTGCTCTAACGTTTTAAGGCAAAACTTAGCTTTGGGGAAAATGGCTGGTTTTTCTTTTACTGCAGATCATAACCTTAATTGGTGAGGACCTGCTTTTATGACTGAAAGATGTCAGGCAGGGGAGGAAGGTATCACAGTACTGAACACTACATTATAACACATGAAACTTAGGTCATGTTGAACTTGGTCAAGTTCACAAGAGAAAAATACAAGTTATTTGCATTTTGCTTATTTTTTGTGGCATATGTAATTCATACAGAAGAACACATTTTGTCTTATAACATGAATAAGATATTTTATTTTAACAAGGGGCTGCAGGAAATAGTTTTGAATATGATGCTTGATGAAAACACTCCATTATTTAGACATATGTCCACATGAATCACATATATTTAACCTATGATCCAGATGTTTGAAGTCAGAATTGAAATAAAAAGACATTCCAATGAAAGATCACTACAGCTGTTTGAAAGCACTTTTGACACAGACTGATCAGAGATGATTGTAAAATGGAAAGAGCTCAAATCAAATCAGTATCATAGAAATCTGAACAGCACATCAGTGTTAATATTAGCTTTTGACTACATTTTGACATAGCAATCAAATTACTGTCACCTTAATTCAGAGGTTGATCACATGGTTGACTTGCCACTGAAATGATACTTTATTGACCAAGCACACAATGTATTTATATTTATATTATATTTATATCGATATAATATTTAAATATATTGAATTCTATATTTATTAATTGTGTCATTATGTGTTTACAAATGCTTTTGGAATATTAAAGATTCCTCAAGAATTACAAATTGTTAGGTTCTTGTTTGTTTTTTTAAACATAAAATATCATAAATATCATGTAAAACTTCAGACTTGAGTTTGGGAAAAAGAGAAACAAAAGACTTCTTTTAGACATTTGGAAGTAGTTAAATGGCTTACATGTTGGGACTGGCATGTTCAGACAGACAAACATTTTTAGTGATAAGTAATGCCATTTAGACATTCACATGTTTCTAGCTGATGGCTGTACAAGACTGAGATGCCGAAGAGCTCTAGATATAATACCACAGCCTTAGTACCATAAATTTAGCATCACATAAAATCACTCTATAATCAGTGAGCATGGTAATGTAATGGTAATACAGAGTCATGTTAATATAATGGTAATGCAATCAATATTCTTAATTGTAGTGAATGGATGCACACTATAGCCTACTGATCATGGCACAAAACTTGTAAATGGAGCCTGTAATTACTGTATGATACTTCCTGATACAGTTGTAAATAACATACTTGACAGCTGGCAATGCAACACTGTTCAAGTTCAAAGGAGTTTATCTTCGGCAACTGTCCATTTAGTCTGGATTGAATTTGGACTGCTTAAATACTGAAGATTTCAACAGGCTGTCAGAACAGTCCCACCAACACAAAACCTGCTTCTTATCAGCATGCATCAAGCTCATAATGACTATTCAAGAAGCTCAGCTTAATATTAGGGAACTTCCTGCTTTGTTTTAGTTTTTTTGGCCCTACAAATGAAGCATGCTTCCAAAATGCAACTATTTAGCAAGGTTATAATACCTACACAGCCAATTACATAATTCCTTTGTTTGTTCAACTTTTTATATTCACTGCAACGAAAGCACTCAGTCATCACATTCTTAAACAGGAACCATTACGACTAAATATGCTTCATCTCTGGAGTTGTTAGTGGTTTTAAGTGCTGTGGTGATCTAGCGACCCAAAACTGGGTCAATAACAGTCTCTTTTCTGTTGTTCATCGTAATTAAATTTGCATCAATTTGTTTGAATATGCCTCTTCCTGCAATCTTAACATTACTGCCAGAATGTGAATTACAGGAAGATATAATTACTGATATATTTCCAGTTGGCCTGCATACATAATTTCAATGCCTGTGCAGAGTCTGCTTTTCTGCCATCGATCCTGCGACTGAGGAGAAGAAATCAGAGAGAGTGAAAGTCTCCTCCTCTACCTCAGACTATAGCCAGGTCTTGGTCACGAGCATGATTACTTTAACATACTGCATGTCCAAGTTCTGCAATTTCCCAGTGAACAGCACCCCTTTTAAACATGAACGAAGAACACAGACTAAGTCAGCCAACAGCAGGCCACAGTGACTCACTGTTCACTCAATCTTGCTAATGTGATGTAGTATTACGTATGAACTAAAAGGATTTATTGGCTTAGGTTTCCTAGGGTTTTATTTATTTACTACTTGCATGCTAATAAACTTGCACTTCAGATGCTAAGATAGAAGAAAGTGTGTGTATAGAAAGTATTTATTATCATCTGGATCTGTTTTTTTTTCCTTTGCTTATAATTTGGTTATTTACAGCAAAGAAAACAAACAATGTAGCAAGTTTTTTCTAATACAGAAAAGTTAGAAACAATCTTCAGGGTTTTCTTATGAATTAAGAGTGCCTGGAATCTATTTACTTGTTTTGAGGATCATTATCTGATGAATAACTTTTAATGAATTCATCAATATAGTGTTTATTTATACACACAGTTCTGTTTTTGTTTATTTGTTCTTTTAAACAGAAAGATGCTGTGTATAATCATAGAATTTGTAGATTTCTTTGTTTGTTTATTTTGAGCTTGGAGTAGGAACAGGAAATTGAGATTGATGAAAGTATCATACTGTTCTGTCTACATTGTTTCCAGGAGCATTGGTTAAAATCATTGTAAATCTGTTTACTCCTTGTTCTAGACAAAGATTTATGAAGTAATCACAAGTCCTAACATACTCTTGCCAAAGTAAGTATGTAATAAAAAAAACGTCTAAAAATGTTTGAGGAAGCTGAGAGATACAAAGAATCTAATAATCTAAGAATCAGCCAGTATTTTTACTTGTCATGCCCTTATGTGCTTCTTTTTCACACACATACATCATACGTTACTAAGATCAAGTGCTTAAACATATTTTGGTCATAACACTAAATGACTAGTATGTGGATATTGACCATCGCACCCATATGTGGTTCTTTTCCAAACTCTTGACACAAAATTGGAAGCACACAATTGTCTAGAATGTCTCAAGATCTAAAGGAGCTAAAGTGGCCTCCAAAGATCCTTGACCTCCACCACACCGAACATCTTTGTCCATAGAGTGTAGCTATGTAATGATATTATTTGCTTCTTTAAAGCAGAAGAGTTACAGTATTTTATCTTATAGGTATGTAAAAAGGCAAAGAAGAAGTATTTTTTCCAGACGCTATAATTCAAAGGAACTTACAGATCTAAATTTAAATCCAAGATATGATGAATGATATGGTGAAAATCAGATGCAAAGTGTTATTGGCTTAAGTACAGGAGCGCATCTATGACCTATCAAGAGCTAATGTTATCCACTGTTCCTACAGTAGCAAGTTTCTGTTCATTAATCAGCTGTAACTAAAATTTATTTTAATTGTCCTAATGTAGGGGGCACAGTGGTGTTGTGGTTAGCACTGTTGCCTTGCACCTCCAGGGTCCGGGTCTGCGATCGATTGGCACCCTGTCCAGGGTGTACCCCGCCTTGTGCCCTGACACACCTGGGATAGGCTCCAGGCTCCCCGCAACCCTAAATACAGGATAAAGTGGTATAGACGATGAGTGAGTGAGAGAGAGTGTTCTAATGTAGATTTCTTCAGAAAAGGATTAAATATACAATTAAATGAACAATGTTCTAAAAAAGTGAAAGGAAGTTACTGCATTTTTATTTTCATTTTTTATGACAAAGGATTAGTTAGCAACAAAGCTATATACACTGTTGCGCTGAAAGGCGAATGACAACTTATAACTTATAGGAATCTATAACCATACCTTAAATTTTAATGTAACTACTTAGTCAATTTCATTAGTGTTTTCTTGAGTCTATTGCATGATATACAGTACATTTGAACCATTAGAATATTTATGAAATTTCAACCAGATTATGTGAATATTCTTTCTACTTACTTGTTGATACAAATGCCAGAGCATCAGCCTGGTGCGCTCTACCAGCAATAGACTTTCGGCAAAAATGTTTTCTTCTGAATGTTTTGTACATTTTATAACGTAGAACATCGTTTGGTCCATATTATAAGAAAGAATTTTTATATGATGTGCCCATATTCTAAACCAAATAGCAGAGGCTATACTGTACAGTGTCTAAAGTTGTGAGCATTGGTTAAAGTATCAATATATCATTTGGTGAATGACATTTTCTGGCATCAGCTTCTCGAGTTTGATCCCACTGAGTTGCTGAAACCATCCAAAGACATTAATGCTGTAATAGCCATAAAGATTTCAATGAGTTGCTGATTTTTTTCTTTCTTTTTTTGTACTCAAGCACACTTTTAGATTTATGGCTGTTTGTTTTATCCAAAATTTTAAGATGAAAACAGCTACATCTCTATCAATCACTACTGTTGCTGCTGTGCAGGAATCCAGACAGGTTTTTTTTTCTGTTTTTACTGAGAGCAGGAAAGGAATGTTCCATATGATATTCAAATAAAGAAAAGAAAAAACAAGATGAAGCAGGAGGACACTACTGAGTGCTAGAGAAATGGACAGGGCTTTAAGTATAATCTACCATCTGTGTCAAGTACAGATGAAACCAGATGCTTGGCTTTTCCTACCAGATAGAGGAGTAAGTCTACCAAGACTGTAGCAGGTGTTTTCCATTTTAGCTCCCCTGAACCAAACACTGGGACAGCATATGACAAACATTACAGGGCTTCATTTGTACTTACTGAGCATTAAGGTTGCTACAATTTAAGACAGTCAGTCAGTTGCAAATGTCACTAATTAGGGCTAATAATGCATGGTGAATACATTACTATCAAGAATTACAAATAGCAATGGAGCATTAAGTGAGACATATTATCACATTAGATGGGATTTGTTTGTTCGCATACCTCATTTTTCTGTCTCTCCCCAGCACTGTGGCCTTGATTTGGTTTGTGATAAACTACCATACTCCCTCAGTGGTATTTGTGCTTAGAGTCATCAACCATAATTCACCTGCAAACCCTTGTGCATTTTACTCAGTACATTCATCCAGTGCTCGAGTAACAATGAACATTTCTTGTCATACTTCACTAATCAACTTTAGATCCACTTATAAGCCATACAATCTGGGAATTGAAGAGCACCACTTTGTTTTCTATTGTGTCCTGAAATATTAGGATAAGGGAAACTGGACCGGCTTAGGAAGGACTCTTTTGGGAGCCTCAAATTAGGCTGTCAGTAACTTCTGGAAAAAGTCTAAGCTCTATGGAACGTTTGGAGATGGTGTTCCATGACTTGGCAGTGCACATAATTAATAAGAGCTATACCCATATATTATTTCATGAGCCTTCAGAAAGCACTCTGGTTCTTTCCTTTTCTTTTTAAAATTTTGTGATAGAAAGGAAGCTGGAAAGAAAAATACAAATGCACCTTGGGAGCACAAAAAGATTTTACTCTAACAATTTACTCTAACAAGATAAAGGGATCTTTTAATGGACAAACATTTTTTAAGGTTCTATTTTCTTTGACCTGAAAGCTTCACAAAGTATCACACAAATTTGATTTTGTCATGCACACTTGTTCCGCGATCGGGACTAGTACCCGGAAGTAATGCGGTCGCGAACAGGAAGCATAAAAGGAGACAAGATGGCGCAGCACGTCGCTCAGTCATTGAGTTCGCCCATGCCGCTTCGGATTCGTTCACCTATTCGTGAGTACTCACTTTCTTGGGTTTGCTTTCAGATTGAGTGTGTGTTTATAGGACACGGGTTAGATTGTGTCTTTCCCTTGCTCCCCATTTGTGAGAGTCCTTAGACTAAATCGCGTGATTATCCTGCCTATTCGTGTCACTATTGGGTTTACCATTCACGCTACAAAGGGCTAACTGCTAAAGCCCTAAAGGTTAGTTCTTGACAGAATGACTGAGCCATCCGCGGTGAACCCAGCAGATCCTGCGCGCCTCTGCGACGTGGTAGATCAGCATGCCATGCTTATCAATAAGCTAACTGGAGAGATCGCTACTCTGTGCCAGAGCATTCAAGACGTCACGGCTTTTTAAGATGTCCGCGCGGCTGTTGATAGCGCGGCTAGCCAGCCTCCTGCCGCACCAAATCCCCCCCGTCCATTCATACAATGAATTCACTCACCAGCTTAACACTAGAAGCGCCACGCCGGTGTCAACTACTTATAACGCGGTTCAGCGGTCATTTGACCGCCTATTGTTTTGAATGGGAACCTGTTGCTGACACACAATGATCGCTAGATGGCGCCTTCACCCAAAGCAAATAGTTTAGCTCCAAGATCAACTTGCACTTGGACAATGCGCCATTCATTCCCGCGTTGATAATCAGCGGTCTTATAACGTTTTAAGAAAATTAATTAGTTCGTTCATTCTACAGTATTTGAAGCTTCTGAACTTCTCTGATGTTTTTTTAGTGTGACGGTGCTTTAGATTAATTCTGAACTCGCTTCCGTGAAATGGTCGCTTAAACAATGTAATGACCCCTCCTGAGGATATAAAGCTTTATTATTGTGTTTGAATTAATCAGATCTACCACAGCAGATAATAAACTATGCTATGTCAAACCAAAGAAACACCACGATTATGCCTCGTTTTGCTAGGCAACGGACCACGCGCCTATTCGGGAATGTGGAAATGTGGAAGTGATGTGTGGCCACTCAGAACTAAAAAAGATTTCAGTAACTACACGGGGTGTAACATCTGCATGGTGACACTAAACAGCTGGAAAACTTCACTTTTCCGTTATGATAACATAATCACCTAAACATTTCTAAAACAATGTAATGACCCCTCCTGAGGATATAAAGCTTTATTGTTGTGTTTGAATAAATCAGATCTACCAAAGCTGAACAACTTCACTTTTCCGTTATGGTAACATAAGCACCTCAGATACCTGTCGCTGCCGCTGTGGAAATATTACTGATATTAAATATTGAAACGTTTATAACTCATCGAAAATGTTGGCTCAGTGGTAGGTGTTTCGCCTGCCATGTGGAAGACTCGGGTTCGATTCCCAGCCAGTGATCAACAACATTTAATACTAAGGGTTTCTAAATTAAATTGAAATGTAAATTATTATGTCCTATTTATATGATGTCGTCCTCCGTAATGATTATAATAAATATATAAATAATTTTTCAAGTAAAATTTTTTCACGCTCCAGCGATATGTAATGACTGATAATTTTTAATTCCCTTTTCCGCTAAAATGAAGATCCGTTGTTCACTAGTTCCGTACAGCGCTACAGTTCGCTACTCAGGTGCGAGGTGTGTGTGTATGGAGACTGTGTGTGTATATACTTAGTTAGTAGTTAGTAGTTTGTAGTATATTTAGTAGTATATACTGTATGTATGTGTGACTGTTTCATATACAGTGGTGTGAAAAACTTTTTGCCCCCCCTCCTGATTTCTTATTCTTTTGCATGTTTGTCACACAAAATGTTTCTGATCATCAAACACATTTAACTATTAGTCAAAGATAACACAAGTAAACACAAAATGCAGTTTTTAAATGAGGGGGTTTATTATTTAGGGAGAAAAAAAATCCAAACCTACATGGCCCTGTGTGAAAAAGTAATTGCCCCCTGAACCTAATAACTGGTTGGGCCACCCTTAGCAGCAATAACTGCAATCAAGCGTTTGCGATAACTTGCGATAACGAGTCTTTTACAGCGCTCTGGAGGAATTTTGGCCCACTCATCTTTGCATAATTGTTGTAATTCAGCTTTATTTGAGGGTTTTCTAGCATGAACCGCCTTTTTAAGGTCATGCCACAACATCTTAATAGGATTCAGGTCAGGACTTTGACTAGGCCACTCCAAAGTCTTCATTTTGTTTTTCTTCGGCCATTCAGAGGTGGATTTGCTGGTGTGTTTTGGGTCATTGTCCTGCTTCAGCACCCAAGATCGCTTCAGCTTGAGTTGACGAACAGATGGCCGGACATTCTCCTTCAGGATTTTTTGGTAGACAGTAGAATTCATGGTTCCATCTATCACAGCAAGCCTTCCAGGTCCTGAAGCAGCAAAACAACCCCAGACCATCACACTACCACCACCATATTTTACTGTTGGTATGATGTTCTTTTTCTGAAATGCTGTGTTACTTTTACGCCAGATGTAACGGGACACGCACCTTCCAAAAAGTTCAACTTTTGTCTCGTCGGTCCACAAGGTATTTTCCCAAAAGTCTTGGCAATCATTGAGATGTTTTTTTTTAGCAAAATTGAGACGAGCCTTAATGTTCTTTTTGCTTAAAAGTGGTTTGCGCCTTGGAAATCTGCCATGCAGGCAATTTTTGCCCAGTCTCTTTCTTATGGTGGAGTCGTGAACACTGACCTTAATTGAGGCAAGTGAGGCCTGCAGTTCTTTAGATGTTGTCCTGGGGTCTTTTGTGGCCTCTCGGATGAGTTGTCTCTGCGCTTTTGGGGTAATTTTGGTCGGCCGGCCACTCCTGGGAAGGTTCACCACTGTTCCATGTTTTTGCCATTTGTGGATAATGGCTCTCACTGTGGTTCACTGGAGTCCCAAAGCTTTAGAAATGGCTTTATAACCTTTACCAGACTGATAGATCTCAATTACTTTTGTTCTCATTTGTTCCTGAATTTCTTTGGATCTTGGCATGATGTCTAGCTTTTGAGGTGCTTTTGGTCTACTTCTATGTGTCAGGTAGCTCCTATTTAAGTGATTTCTTGATTGAAACAGGTGTGGCAGTAATCAGGCCTGGGGGTGACTACAGAAATTGAACTCAGGTGTGATAAACCACAGTTAAGTTATTTTTTAACAAGGGGGGCAATCACTTTTTCACACAGGGCCATGTAGATTTGGAGTTTTTTTCTCCCTTAATAACGTAAACCTTCATTTAAAAACTGCATTTTGTGTTCAATTATGTTATCTTTGACTAATAGTTAATGGTTTTTGATGAGCAGAAACATTTAAGTGTGACAAACATGCAAAAGAATAAGAAATCAGGAAGGGGGCAAATACTGTAGTTTTTCACACCACTGTATGTGTATTAGGGATGCTCATATTAACCGATTAACCGTTAACCGAATGAATGAATTTTGACCGATTATTACTATCAGTTATAGTTATAGTTTAATGGTTTAAAATGTTTTTTCATATTTTTTTTTTTAATTAAGTGTGCCTACTCGCACTTATTACTATTCCCCAAGAAATGACCCGAAATCCATTTATTATTCTTCCGCCTAAAACTTTGAACCATTTCTCGCCCCGCAGCTTTGAGACGACCCTCACGTATGTTAGACCGTTTCGTGCGGCTTGATCGGGAATGGTGCGCTATCACTTTTGGTGGGGATTCGTCGCACGGTTTTTCCACAGATCCCCGAAAACCACCCCAAAATGTCCTGTACACCAGGCTTTGAGACCAGCATCAGCTATGACATCATACAGTAGTTCCGTCTATGATGCCACACACATTAGAAGTGACCCGGCAGCGGCATAGGAACGCTTAAAATTTCTTCAGGAATTTTTGCTCTATAGTTATTATTATTATTATTATTAGTAGTAGTAGTATTAGTAGTAGTAGTATAAAGTTTTGCGGCATAAATATACACATATGTTATTTGTTAACTCATGGGGCGTTATCATGTATTTTGCCTGGCAAGCAAAATGAAGCGAAAGAAGAGAAGTCACTGATTATGGAGTAGAGGTGGACATTTATATGAGAGACAATCCGTCCTCTTAGGATATTCATGCTTTAGACTGGTAGAAAGCAAATGAACAGCGCTTCCCGAGACTGGCCATTCTAGCGCGACGTTATCGCTGCATTCCTGCATCTGTGCCATCTGAGAGGGTGTTTTCTGCCGCGGGTGTTTAGGTTGCACTCCAGACTATCCCCACAGCACATTGACATGTTACTTTTATTATATATAAAAACTAGACAGTTTGTGGTTTGAGGCAGGCCTGCTATTTTTTTACCGAAAAAACTTTTTTTGCCTACCTGAGGCAAGCTTCATAGGTATTTCAGCGTGTTTTTCATTTTGTAATCTTAATTTAGTGCAGGCCTATTTATTTTATTCTTTTTATTGATAGTACTTTGTTTTTCTCTGTTGTCGGAAACGCTGCAGGTGCGTGAAAATTTGACGATCTGTGAATCCAGATTCTGATCTTGATATGTTCTCTGTGCTATTGTTCGCACATGTTAAAATAAAAACTGAAAAAAAATGTGTATATTTAATCAGACACTCCTCAGTTCTATTTACATTTAATTCTAATTTAATATTCTAATCGGATCAGTTAACGGTTAATGTTCGGATAACGAACGGCGGTTGTCGGTTGGGAAAATTAATCGAATTGAGCATCCCTAATGTGTATGCAAGTGTTTCATGTGTGTGTGCATGAGTGAAGTTTGATTTAAGCCCTACTGTATATGGCGCCTCATAGAGTTTCAGGTAAATTTCAGGTAAAAAAAGATCTTTCATGATGAGTGTGTGTATGCACTTTAAATATACAGTAAACAATAAACACTGCCTTTTGCAAAGTAAAAGTGAGTGCCGTTGATCAAAAGGCTGATAAACGCACGCGCAGATATGAGCAGATTTATTGATAAAACTGCAGACATACTCCCCCTGAAATGCAGCAAACAAATATATAGTCTATTCGCTGAATACAACGCGACAGCGCTCTCCGAGCCGAACACCCGCACCCCCCAGTTACTGTAATGCTTTCATTCACGATAAGTGTGAAGTTATCAAATCGGTTTCACTGATGGGGGAATTGACTGTATTGGGGGTTTTAAAACAAAATAACAAGACCGAGCTGGCGTCTCTGCCTAAAATGTATTTCGCCAGCAAAACATAAAAAAATAGTAAATAAAATGTTAGATGGTACCAATTAAATCAGGCTTCATAGTTGGATTTGATACTTTGAGTATAATTCATACATTTACTGAATATATTCAGATTTTGTAAAATAACGAAAACTTTTGTTAATAATTTGTCCCCATCACCATTCTTTCCTCGTATTCTTTCGTTTTAATCTGTGTATTTAAGTGAAGTATAGTTTGCATAAAGGTCTAAATATTCCTTTTTATTTATGGACAGGTGTATTATGTTTGATCTGTATTATTGCATTATGTTTCAAGACATGCTTCCTTTACCTTAGTTAAATTTACACATTTACACCCTCCAGCGTGGACAGACTGAAATCTTCTTCTTCTTTGTCTTTCGGCTGTTCCCTTTCAGGGGTCGCCACAGCGAATCATCTGCCTCCATCTAACCCTATCCTCTGCATCCTCTTCTCTCACACCAACTAACTTCATGTCCTCTCTTACTGCATCCATAAATCTCCTCTTTGGTCTTCCTCTAGACCTCCTGCCTGGCAGTTCCAACCTCAGCATCCTTCTACCTGAAATCTAATGTGTATTATATAGCATACATCTTGTAAATTAATCGAATCATTTTTGATAAGTTATAAACATTTCAATACGTTATATATTTTATAATGGTATTAGTTTTTGTTTCAATAAATATTCTATGTTTAATATCAGTAGCGTAATATTTCCACAGCAGCAGCGACAGGTATACGAGGTGCTTATGTTACCATAACGGAAAAGTGAAGTTGTTCAGCTGTGGTAGATCTGATTTATTCAAACACAACAATAAAGCTCTACAGTATATTCTCAGGAGGGGTCATTACATTGTTTTAGCGATAATTTCACGGAAGCGAGTTCAGAACTAATCTAAAGCACTGTCACACTAAAAAAACATCCGAGAAGTTCCAAAGCTTCAAATAGAATGAACGAACTGATGAATTTTCTTAAAAACGTTATAAAATTAAGTAGAGCTAAATCCCTAAATCTCCTTATAAATTATCGCTGATTATCAATGCGGGAAAAAATGGCGAATTGTCGATATTTCACGGAAGCATATATATATATATGGAATGAAACCTGAGATAGTTACATATACACACTGAATGACGCATAGATAGTATGCGCGATCCCTTGTGCCATCTGCTTAGAGAAATGAGAATTGTAGGTTGGAAAAAGCAGGAAATGTCATGCCGCCGCGCAGCTGTCAGCAATTTCACGTAAATAAGAGCAAAATAGCTTTATATTGGCTTTTACTGGTGCGATTTTTAAAATTTAAGCATGATGAGTGATTAAGCTCACAGATCAAGGAAAAGTCATGAAAGGAGGGTCCTGGATTTAGATAGAGTGTGGAGTATTTATTTTTTTCCCCCATTTCGGTCAAATGACTGTGTTAAACTCACTTTCGAACACCCTGCGGGCGAGGTGGAGACCAATACCAAACTTTATCATCTGCGGCAGGGAGGATCGTCCGTGAGCCGCTACACAGCTGATTTTCGAACCCTCGCCATGCAGACATCATGGGGAGACGCCGCGCTCCGTACATCCTACTACGAGGGGTTGGCTTCGTGGCCAAGTTGGAGGAACTAATCCAGCTTGCCCTCCGACATCGATCAGCGCCTCCTCTCTCGTCCAAAGCCAGCCCTGAGAACCCTGCCGCCTGCTCCCACCTACTCCTACACTGCACCCCGACCACCAACCACCTTCACCTCTGCTACTACTGGACATGTCGCCTGCCGTGGTTGACACCGGAGCCGGGGAACCCATGCAATTAGGACGGGGGCCGACCTGCAATGAACTCTGCCTATGGGCCCAGGCTGGGACGTGTTCCTCGGAGTCCAAGGCCCCCGATGTCGACATCAACGCCATCCCTACTGCCTATCGGGACCTGACTGGAGCTTTTTGCAAACGAATCGCCACCCATCTTCCCCCCCATCGCCCTTACGACCTGGCAATAGAGCTTCAGCCGGGTTCCGTCCGTCCCCGCGGCCACCTCTACTCGTTGTCGGCTACCGAGACGCAGGCGATGGAGGAATACGTCGCCAGCGCCCTTCGCCATGGAACCATCCACCCATCCTCGTCGCCAGCGGCTGTGGGTTTCTTCTTCGTGAAGAAGAAAGTGGGCGAACTTCGCCCATGTGTCGACTATCGGGGTTGAATAAGATCACCATTAAGAACCGACACCCGTTGCCGCTCACCAACTCAGCCCTGGATGCCCTCTCTGGTGCCACCGTGTTCACAAAGTTGGACCTCCAGAGCGCCTACAACTTGGTGCGTATCAGAGAGGGCGATGAGTGGAAGACGGCTTTCATCACTCCCACCGGACATTATAAGAGCCTGGTCATCCCATTTGGACTTTGTAACGATCCCTCATTATTATCAACGATGTCCTGAGAGACATGCTAGGCCGATGCGTGTTCGTCTACTTAGACAATATTCTCATCTACTTACACACCACCAAAGAACACATCCAGCACGTCCGGGCTGTTCTCAAGAGATTGCTCGCTCACCAACTGTACAAGCACTCCACCACGTTCCTGAGTTTTATCATCTCGCCCTAGGGTGTGGCCATGGACCCGCAGAAACTAGAAGCTGTTCGTCATTGGCCCCTACCCAGGACTCTCAAGCAGCTTCAAAGGTTTCTCGGGTTTGCGAACTTCTATCGTCGCTTTATCCGGGGCTACAGTACAGTTGCAGCACCACTAACCACTCTGACCAGGCCCTCCTCTCATCCCTTCCAACTCACTCCTGCCGCCATCTTTGCATTTCAAGAACTTTGCCACCGTTTCACCACCGCCCCTATTCTTCTTCTTCCAGATGCCAACCAACCACTCGTTGTGGAGGTGGGCGCCAGCGCTGTTCTCTCCCAGCGAGGTCCAGACTAGAAGCTACACCCCTGTGGCTTCTTCTCCAAAAAATTTTACCCCACTCAGCAGCGATACGGGGTAGAGGACCGCGAACTGTTGGGCATAAAGTGGGCCTTGGAGGAATGGCGTCACTGGCTCCAGGGCACCAGTGAGCCATTCATTGTCTGGACGGATCACCAGAACTTCATCACCATAAGAAGCCTCAAACAATTCAATCCACGGCAGGCACGGTGGGCATTATTTTTTGAACAGTTCAACTTCCACCTGTCATACCGCCCAGGGTCCAAAAACACCAAGGCCAACGCCGTATCCCGACAACAAGAGGAAGAGGCCCCCTGGGCGGACACCGTGCCTGTCATCCCAACTTCATCGCACCTTTTCTGTTTGTGAAACGGGCATTCTGGTGGCCCTCCATGAAGAAGGGCATCGCGGAGTTTGTTCAGGTGTGCCCGGTGTGCGCCTGGGCCAAGGACACAAACCGACCCACCCCCGGAGTGCTTCAGCCACTTCCCATTCCTCGACGGCCCAGGACGTACATCGCCCTGGATTTCATCACAGGTCTGCCGGTTTCTGAAGGAAAAAATACCATCCTCACTATCGTCGACCGGTTCTCCAAAGCCGTACACCTGGTGGCTCACATCGGACTCCCATCAGCCAAGGACACTGCTGAGCTGATATTGGAACACGTAGTCCGCCTGCATGGGTTTACCAAAGACATCGTCTCGGACAGTGGGACCCAGTTCACCGCCCGGTTCTGGAAGGCCTTCTGCCATCTGATCAATTCCATCACTAGTCTGTCCTCCGGTTACCACCCCCAGACTACTGGTCAGACGGAACGGACCAACCAACAGCTGGAGCGCTACCTGAGATGTTTTGTTTTCTGATGGCCAACGCTCCTGGGCTCGATACCTCACATGGACAGAACTGTCTCACAACCTCCACGTCTCCTCTGCTACCAACCTAAGCTCATTTGAGGTATGCTATGGTTTCTAACCTCTGGTGTTTGACCATCTAGAACCGGAGGTTGACGTACCATTGGCCCAACAATTGGTCCGTTGGTGTTGACGGCTATGGAATCAATTGGAATATGGAATTCAATGCACTAACACCAATTACATCGCCCAGCACCGCCGTCGACACCCTCCAGGACGTTTTTACAAAGTAGATGACAAGGTATGGCTATCTACAAAAAACCTTCATCTACACACCGAATCAGTCATTGAGTTCGCCCATGCCGCCTCGGGATCGTTCACCGATTCGTGAGTACTCACTTTCTTGGGTTTGCTTTCAGATTGAGTGTGTGTTTATAGGACGCGGGTTAGATTGTGTCTTTCACTTGCTCCCCATTTGTGAGAGTCCTTAGACTAAATTGCGTGATTATCCTGCCTATTAGTGTCACTCTGCGTTTGGGTTTACCATTCATGCTACAAAGGTCTAACCACTAAAGCTACGTCTTCTGGTCACCTCAGGTTAGTTCTTGACAGATTTGCTTTGGTAACCATTAAGTTTTTCACAGAAAACATCTCATACATATACATACACCCAAGAAAAACTGACAAATGATTCATATATTTATGGAAAACTACAGTATTTATTTATTTTTTATTTGTGTAACCCATTGGGGAGTTTACTAAGTAAGTTTAAGTAATTTAGAGATTACTGTAAAATTAAACAGTTTATGAGATTTATCTTCTTGTTTTCCAAACAAAAAAATCACACTAAAAAAGTTTCATGTACCCCATGGTCCCAGTGTTAGTTGGCTATTGCAAAATAGAGAGCATATGGGTTCCCTTAAGTGCAACGGAGAACCACACACTTTTTGTTTTTACATTTTGTTCCAACTTTCATTATCCATTGCTTCCTTTTTTAGAGTATATACAAAGGCCAGGTCTGTACAAATGCAACCATTATATGGAAATAATCAAATGGAAGGAGTACACTATTATAATTTTACTACGGTTTACTGTTTTTACATTGTACTGTATAGCTAATTGTACTACATTATTATAATTTAATAATAATAATAATAATAATAATAATAATAATAATTTCGTTCCGGTTTGATATTATACCTTATAGTTAAGTAAAAAAAAAAAAAGATTTCTTTAATGCTTAAAATCATTTGTATACTTCCCAAAGGTTACATTTGGCAGGATGTAAAGGTTACATTTGGCAGGAATCCTGACATCAAAGAATTTAAGAGTATTTAATATACTTTCCAAGGACTCTAGATTAATCTGATATCATGCCAATATGTCTCTATATTTTAGTGTCAAACATACATAAGTGTTTCTACAATATTTCCATTGTAGCTTGTTAAAATCATGACCGAACTGTCTGCTTGGTATATGTGGTGAGAATAGCGCCTCTTGTAGTGTCTCTCAGATCCAGCAGTGTAGGCAAATTGTAGGGTGAGGCTGGTGCACAGACCGCGCTGCCGCATCACTGCTCCTAATCATAACTGAGACTGAAAGGGGGAAGAAGGAATAGCTTTTATTAACGGTAATAAAATATATTTAACCAGTTTGCCATCATAGTAGAGGTATATTATTTTGGTTTCTATTATACACATCAAGGGCATTTTTCCCTTCCAATGCTACACACACTATGGAGAAAATTCATCATAACATACTTGTTGTGTTCTTTGAACACAAGACAAAGAACATGATGGTAGTCTTGTTAAGCAGAACAGTTAAAGTAGAGAAAAATTATGTACACAGACCCAGAGGCATCAAGTTATAACTATATAGAACTGATGACAGATAGTGTAGAGTGCTGCGAATGTGACTAGCTTAAAAAATAAAGAAAAAATATGACGGGGCCCAAATATGCTATCCAATGAGAACAACATTAACCCATGGCTAACCAACGGTGTCAAGCAGATGAATGTAACTCAGTCACAATGGGGAGCCACACAGAGGCTACGTTTGTCTGTGACTCCAGTGAGAAAACAGGGATGGGTGATATTGTAAAAACATGGCCTGTTACAAAGAATGTGCTGACACTATGGGAAAAGCCCACATTAATTTTCTAGTACCATCTGTGAACACGCCTTGCTTCTTTCTGGCTTTTCGTCACTCATCCTTACCAGGTGATGAAGATTTGGGCCTGAATAGAGAAAGTTATTATTTCAAGCCTTTGAGCCTCATTCACTGATTGATTTCTGCCATGTGTCTACTATTATGTTATTATGGTTCTCTCACTATATTCCAAACTATTAGCATGAAACACGCAAAAAGATCATCAAGCATAGTATCAATCACATCCCGATGGAAATAAAGACTTGTCTGAATTAAAAAATTTGATGATTGCATGATGTTTTCCCTCTACAGAGGTTCATTCACTATAATTAATCCATGATTAAGATTACAACAAAAACAGAGATACAAACATGCCATTTCTAAAGTGTACTATTGACCAAATAAACATTATACAGCTCATTTAACAAATCATTTATTTTTAGATGCCTGAATAGCCTTTTTGTCTTTGACACTGACATAAAAGAACAAACGATGGACCAAAAAGAAGCATTAATGCATAAAAAAGATCCACTTTTTGATCCAGATTTTGTTCCACATTGTGGTTTTTGCTCTTCTGTATCAAAAATGAAATAAGCCATAGGTTTCTAGATACATTTTATTAAAACGCCAGCTGCTATCTATAATAATCTTTATATTTGTCATTGTACTCAGATGCCTGTGAGTTTTTTTCTGGTGTATTTAACAATGTGGAACTTTGAACATATCACTCAAGTGTGGAAAATCTTACCACTTCTCATATCTGCTTTCCACAACATTCACTGCCCAGCATAATGCCTCACATTACCTCATGAGCGAATACACTACACAAAACAAAACTATAAATGCACTCCAGGGAGACCAGCAGAATTTTTGGAACGAACTTCTAGTGCAGAGATTCTTGAATGCCAAAAGAAATAGTTCAAGAATTAAGTATATTTTAAAAGGTAGACATTGGGGTTGCTCTACGTGAACTGAGTTGTACCACAAAACCATCATGCCCCTTTTATGAGAGTCAAAGTTTCACTAGTTATAAATAAAACTAAAAAGATTACTTTTGGAAAGGCCTACGTATAAAATCAGGTCTTATAGAATTCATTGCATGGGATAGTGTTCAGATGCAGACCAAGTCTGTCTACTCAGCAGGACTGTGGTTTTGTGATTTATTTATTTTTTGGTTGTGCCATCCTGACTGGACAGTTTGCATATTTGAATGAGGCTGCATTTGTGCTGAAGCTTAAGTGAAAACACTTGATCATCAAATTATTTCTAAATGTCAGGTTATAGAATCAAGATGCAACAATGCAGTGTGGAGAAATGTATATGTAGGCATGAATTACTGTCATTGTGAAAGCCAACTTCCAACTGAACCACATCCAGGGAAAACTCATAAGTGAGGTTCACATCACAGGAAATCCCAAAAGCCTGTCAACAGCCATTCTTGGGCGTCCCACTTTTCTTTTCACACTTAGATCACCCTACCCTGGCACCAATATCCATACTGCTGGCTCTTTCATTCTCTGCTTTATACAGTTGCTGTACTGCAAAATACAGACCAGGTTTAACATAACCATTTCTTATGCATCCCTGTCTCCATCTATCAAGGATCTTTCCTGAATAATAGCCAGCTGAGGAAGAGAAAACTGAACATAAAAGTCTTTAATTATTGTTTCAGGATGTGAGATGGTGGTTTTCTATTCATTTGTCTACTTCAGGGCTAAAGTAGTGATGCTATGCAGTTTTAAGGATGAAACCAGGATTAGCATGTATTTTTTCCATCCACTGCTCATTTTTTCTACTTCTGAGAAGTTGAGTAGGTACTGACAAAATCTGTGAATTTTCAATTTTATTATGTGCAAACAAATACTGCTTTGTGTTCAACATTGTGTCTTTTTAAATGTTCACATTTGGAAGGACAGAATTAATTTCTAACAAACTTAAAAGTTGTAAAGTGGAGAATCCTACACCTTGTTTATTAATACACTGCCTGTTCGGTAACCGGAGAGTAAATCACAGATGAGAAAATATTGTTATACTGTTATTTCAGTGGTGAAAATATTAAGTAATTCCAGTAAAAATATTCAGTTTAGATTTTGTAAATATATGTTGGTACAGGTGAGTGTTTACATTAAGCAAGTAGCTTATTAGTTACTTATTTTAAAGTAGATTATTAAATCTGGCACTTAATTGTTCATAACATCGCTTTTACTCAACATTTTGATTTCATTTATGGCGTAGGTTTTATTTCAGGGAAAAGCCTAATTACTAAACAAACAGTGATCTGTCCATTCATCTTTGAAGGTTCAGTTTTCATAGTCTACTTTCCTTTTTTTTTTGGAGGAAATCAGGCTGTGTTGCGCTGTTGTTTCTGTTTCTTGAGGATTGTGGGGGCTTGTAGGTGCATTACTGCCATGACGTTCTGTGTCTACTCTGTCGATATATGGTAAACTCTGTTGTTGATCAGCTCTGTTGAGTAAGGAAAAAGCGCAAAATTAGTTGAAAAAACCTAAAAAATGCTAGATGCTGTGACATAATTTAGCACATAACTGCTCATAACTTCACTTCTACTCAGCATTTTGATTTCATTTATGGTGCAGATTTTATTCAGGCAAATACCTAAATAAGGACAAAGTTTCGTTAAATAGGGATGATAGACACACCTCATTTTGTGTTTTCCATGTAATGGTCTCATTGTGTACAAGTGTGCCCTATACAGTATTGGAGCCAATACCCCAAAAGACAACCTTTTTCAATGTGGCATCAATTTCAACATTCTGTGGGTATAAAAAGCTGGTATTGTCAGTAAGTCATTCCAAGTTCATCATTCAAACAGCCATGAACACATGACGTCACTTAACGGACGAGCAGCGCCACCTGGCCATGGTGCGCCTTCGGGTCGGTGGCAGACAGTCAGATGTTAGTTGTGGACTTGGTATGTCTCAAAGTGTCATTTACATTTACATTTGCATTTAGGCATTTGGCAGATGCTCTTATCCAGAGCGACTTACAAAAAGTGCTTTAAAGTTTACATCACTGGATACATACTTACACTGGGTTAACTAGGTTAATAACTAAGTGTCATAAGTCCAACACAACTGGGAAGAGTTTTTTTTTTTTTGTCATCAGCAGACTTGCATCAAGACACAGAATTACTGGCAGAGTTCATGACAAACCCAGGAGTGGAGTCCCACGAGTGACAGACCACAACGATGACCAGTATCTATGGACCTATGCACTCAAACATCGTTATGCAACTGCCACACAGCTGCAGGCCCGTTTACGAGATGCAGGGGGTACTAGGGTTTCCAGACAAACCATTTGCAACTGACTCCACCGCTTTGGTGGAGGAGGTGCAACAGTCTGGGCAGGCATCACCAGTCAGCGCAAAACAGATTTGGTTATTGTACATGGCTCAGTCACTGCACGTTCTTACCTCAGAGCCATCATAGAACCCATCATCATCCCCCAATTCCGCCAGCACACCCCCAACTTTCTGTTCATGGATGATAATGCTCCACCAGTAGAACCAGCTGGGACCAGTTGAAGCAGAGACTGGATGATCGTACCCCACCCCCACGTGACCTGTCAGAACTGCGTGTAGCACTTGTGGAAGAGTGGAACACATTGCCTCAAAACAACATCATGAGGCTAGTGAGGAGCATGAGACGTCGCTGTCAAGCTGTCATTGCGGCAAATGGTGGAAAGACAATGGTAATATCAAAGTTATTACCAAAGTAATAACTTTGATATTACCAAAGTTAACATCAAAGTAATATCAAAGTTATTATCAAAGTAATATCAAAGGGAACTTTTACATATTTAATTAAAATTCAGAGCAAATAGGAAAAGCACTCATGTAAATAACTATATCCCTAATTTATTGTGAGTAGTGTATATATACTGTATATACTCTGATAGGGCCTCTGGTCAACATTGACATATTCACACATTAGGGGCAATATTGGAAAACCAATTAACCATATCTTCGAACTATGGGAGGAAACTGGAGTACTGGTTGGAACATGAAAACTCCATGTACACAGACCACAAAACGGGAATCAAAACCACCGGGCCACTATGTATACATGGGGGGGGGCGCTAGATCAGTGGTTCTCAAAGTGTGGGGCGCGCCCCACTAGTGGGGAATACAGACATGACAGGTGGGGCGCAATGAACGGGAGGAAAAACAGGAAAGTACCTATTCTAATTCATGCTTTTCTTTATAGATAATGAAGAGCGTACGCTCAAAACTAAACAATGACATACAAATAAATGGATCATTAATACAAGTAAATTTAAAATAACATCAGTTGTGGGCCGGGAGAAAAAGTGGAACCATAGTGGAACAATAACGGTTTAACGTCGGGCCAACTTCAGCAGCGCTGCTCGAATCACAAACCTGCGCGAGCCACTGGGCAGCGCTGCGCGACTCTGACAGAAATAAACCGCGCCAACCTTCAAAATATATGGGAAGCCAAACACATCAAAAGTGGGACGAAACCGTGGCACCCGAATGAGCCGCTCTGCGCGGACCAAATATCTGCGCGGCCCAGTGGACAGCGCAGCGCGACAATCTGGATAGCGCAGAGATGATCTGGTTTATTTGCGCGGCCCGGTGGATCGCGCAGCGCGGATCAGTTTCAGTCGCGCAGCGCAGACCAACTTGAGCAGCGCTGCTCGAATCACAAACCTGCGCGACCCACTGGACAAATCTGTGATTACCTGTAAACTGTCCAGTATAATCAACGAAACTTGCATGTGTTCCACAAGATGAAGACGACTGTATTGTAGGTCATTAAAATTTCTGCTTTGAACAGCCCCTTCTGTTGAAAGTAGAAATTCGTGTAATTCCACGAAGTACCGTCGAACACTGCAGTTTCCATAAAGAAAAAATAAACAAAATAAATGTAAGAAGTTCAACTTCATAATGTCTGCCAATATCGTTATAGCCTAAGAATAAAAAAAAACTGCTTCCACTTTGTGCACTCTACAGCGGGGAATTGTGGGGAAAATGTAATATGATGGTGGGCGGGGTCTATTTCTATCAGAGTCGCGCAGCGCTGCCCAGTGGGTCGCGCAGGTTTGTGATTCGAGCAGCGCTGCGCGACTGAAACTGATCCGCGCTGCGCGATCCACCGGGCCGCGCAAATAAACCAGATCATCTCTGCGCTATCCAGATTGTCGCGCTGCGCTGTCCACTGGGCCGCGCAGATATTTGGTCCGCGCAGAGCGGCTCATTCGGGTGCCACGGTTTCGTCCCACTTTTGATGTGTTTGGCTTCCCATAAAAATACATTTTCTGGGATGCGCACATACAAACCAGGCATGGCAAGGCGGAAACAATAATAAACAATTCCTGACATTTTAAATAGTTTGTAAATAAAAACATAGTGGGTCGCATTCGAGCGGCGCTGCGCGATCCACCGGGCTGCGCAAATAAACCAGATCATCACTGCGCTATTCAGGTAGTCGTGCTGCGCTGTATTTGCGCAGATATTTGGTTCAATCGGGTGCCACGGTTTCGTCCCACTTTTGATGTGTTTGGCTTCACATACACTTCGACAATGGAAGAAGACGAGCAGTGAGCTTGCTTATATGTGACAAAACCAACAACGAGGAGATTGTAAAGAAAAAAGGTGCCTCGTCTGTGGTGTGGAATTAGTTTGGGTATAAGAAAAGTGATACGAATGAGATGAACGTGATCCACTTTAAACATGTGGATGGCACAACCCTGGACATTACCATTCTTTTCCTACTCGTACAGCTGCTCTTATTGTTCACATATTCTTCATATATTTTCTATATTGTGTATTGTTGTACAGTTATTTTATTTTAACTTTAGTTTTTATATTTTATTTTATTCATTCCTAGTTAAATTTACCCCCTATTTTATTTTTCATATTTATTTCCTATTCATAGTCTTTTATTTTAAGGTTTGAATTAAATAGAATTTTTGAATTTGATTTGCAAGGTACGCAAGTTCACTGTTTTGGAAACACGTTAAACCTCTTCTATCATCTGAAAGCCAAGCATCCAAACGAATATGGCCAAAGTAAAAAAAAATGCGGCAAACCTCAGCAATTCACAGTTTATATAAAATTACATTATGTAAAACAGTTTCTTTGTGTTTGAATTTTTATTTATGCATTTTCAGATACAATAGCATTTTCAATTGCTATATTGTGATTATATTGTTACCGAGGTAGAAAATAGCTTCTACTGTGATAGAAGATTTTGGTTATATCACCCACCACTAATGAAGCCTAACTTGCTTCATGGTGGGGATAGAGGAGAGACCTGTGTGTGTTTTGTGTCTTATACCGCTGGCAGCAGACCGCATGAGACCCAACAAATTACGAAGACACTTAGAGACAACACACGTTAATAAGCCACTCGACTTCTTTCAAAGAAAGCTGGCAGAATACAGACAGCAGGAGAATCGCATGGTAAAATCTGAATCAGTGGACAGCAAAGCACAAATGACTTCATTCAAAGTTGCATACAGTATTGGCCAGTGCAAAAAAACTACAAACGATTGCTGAGCAGCTAATAAACATGGGGTCAGTTATGCAAAGATAAGTGACAACGTAAGCCTTTTATAACAATTGCACGTGTATTTTATCTGTTTTTAACTTGGTGTTGCTTGATCTTATTGGTTTAGAAATTGATATTTCAATAAACAGTAAACTTGGCAGATTTCGTTATTATTTTGTTGACAAGTGGGGCTTGAAAATTTGCTCACCCCCTTAAGTGGGGAATGACAGAAAAAGTTTGAGAACCACTGAGTTAGTCCAAGATGCAGCCGCCAGGGTTCTCACTAGATCAGGAAAATATGATCATATAACCCCAATATTATCATTCCTGCACTGGCTACCTGTTCAGTTTAGAATTAATTACAAAATAGTAATACTTACATACAAGGCTTTAAATGGTTTAGATCCCACATACCTAACCAGTCTTCTGATACGCTATAATCCACCACGCGCCTTAAGATCACAAAACTCCGGACTTCTGGTAGTTCCCAGAATTTCAAAATCTACAAAACAGGGTAGGGCATTTTCATATTTAGCTCCAAAGCTTTGGAATAACCTTCCAGACAGTGTTTGGGGAGCAGACACGGTTTCCCAGTTCAAAAGTAGACTCAAGACGCATCTTTTTAATCTGGCATACACGTAACTCATCCCATAACCTCATACTCCAATACACCTATCCTGAATTGCAACTACGCTAATTCTCTCCATCTGTTCTGTATTTTTCTACCCTAGGTTTTTGCCTAGGAAGAACTGAATTACGGATATCTGTAATACATATCTATCCAGACTTGCCATTACACGTAAATGTTAAAACAGCTTGCCATAGTTTTGGCTCTTCAAAACTTAATTGCAGATATATCTAACTTTCATTGTGACTATCCAAAACTGAATTACAGATATCTCTAACTGTCATTTTGACTTGTCAGAATGCAATTACAACTAGTCAGAAATATGTTGTTGATATCTTTAAGGTTCATTCCAGATAGTCAAATTTTGCCATTAAATGTTAAAACGGCTTGCCATATTGCGTGTTCTGGGTTGAAAGTGATACGTAAATGTAACTAGGGGCGACGTAGTACGATTTCCAGATTTCTATTTTTATGGGTTGAGTGCATTCCAGCATGAATATGACCCCTTAAATTTAAGTCGGCTAAAAGTTATGGAAAGAGGTTCATGTCTGAAAGGTTGATAAACATTCAACTTGTAAGACAATGTTAATCCCAAGCTTATAAAATAATTTTACCTTTCTACTACTGGCCAAAAAGTTAAAGGGAGTTAAGAGACTATAAATCATTTACTCCCAGTCTGGTTCCAGGGTGACTGATACTTTTTCAGCAAAGGCAGTGTGCAACATATGTCAAAGGGTGGGAGTAGTGCATGGGCCACAGGGATATGACCTCATCTGTCAGATGTTTGGGGTTTAGTTTAGGTTGTGGCTAAGGAACAGTTGTTTTTCGGTTAGTGCATTTCATAGGAGTGTTCAGGAATGTGAGTGGAGGCCTTACCTAATCTTCTGAAATTACAGTATGTGGAAAACTGGCTTCTAAACACACTGCAGGGAGCGCAGAATCTACGAAGTCAGCAGAAAACATCTCGTTTTAGTTACCCACACGACTCTTCTGTTCACTGATGAATGCAGTTTGTTTTATATTCCAACTGGGGGCAGTAAAAGTTTTTGTAGCACTAAGACAAGTGCAAGCTTACAGTCAAATTATGAAACTCAAAGCAGGAACCCAAAGACAGCCCTGTACGTATATGGTAAAATTGTTTTTAATACAATAGATCCTGTGCAAATATGTTCAATATGAACACTGTGTAGTTATTATTCTTGATTATTTTTTTCTTTTGACTTTACACCATAAATCCATCAACCTGCTCAGAAATAATCCAAACGTAAAGAAAGCTACTGTAATTGTTGGCAGGGATATTTGCTTTACTGTAGAGCAGTGGTTCTTAAACTTTTTCTGTCATTCCCCACTTAAGAGGTTGAGCGAATTTTCAAGCCCCACTTGTCAACAAAATAATAACGAAATCGGCCAAGTTTACTGTTTATTGAAATATCAATTTCTAAACCAATAAGATCAAACAACACCAAGTTCAAAATAGATAAAATACACGAGCAATTGTTATAAAAGGCTTACGTTGTCACTTATCATTGCATAATTGACCCCATGTTTATTAGCTGCTCAGCAATCGTTTGTAGTTTTTTTGCACTGGCCAATTCTGTATGCAACTTTGAATGACGCCATTTGTGCTTTGCTGTCCACTGATTCAGATGTTACCATGTGATTATCCTGCTGTCTGTATTCTGCCAGCTTTCTTTGAAAGAAGTCTAGTGGCTTATTAACGTGACTGGAGTGTGTTGTCTCTAAGTGTCTTCCTAGTTTGTTGGGTCTCATGCGGTCTGCTGCCAGCGGTTTAAGACACAAAACCCACCATCACCACCATGAATCCAAGCTCAAGATAGGCTTCATTAGGGGTGGGCGATATAACCAGAGGTGGAAAGAGTAATAAAATGTTGTACTCAAGTACAAGTACTGTTACTTCAGTGAAATTTTACTTAAGTACAAGTAAAGTTACCATTATAAAAATCTACAAGTAAACGTAAAAAGTAGCTAATTAAAAAATGTACTCAGAGTAAAAGTCACCGAGTTACTTTTTTATTTTTTTAACAGCGGGGGTGGGATGAGGCATTCTAGCGTAGTTCAAAAAAGATGAGCAGATATAAATCTCAAACTAGTTCTTTTTAACTGAAGGAACACCTTTACATAATAAAGCTGTTGTCTTTGTTGTGCTTGAAAATCAAAGTGGTCACTTAAATATGGTGTTACGTCCCAGTCTAGGGCCAAACAGCAAAAGAATGGTTCAGGGTTCTATTTTAAACTGTATGGAAATTGTGGTATATGGCAGAAAGAACTAGATCCAATCATTAACTGATGAAATAATGAGGTTTGTACACACACACACACAGACACACACACACACACACACCAGGAAGAGGATCAGATTCAGGTTGGACCCAGGCCAAAATAATTTAAACAAAATGGTATTTATATTTAGTAGCTAGATTACCTGCAAAAAAAAAAAAAAAAACACAAACAAAAATACAGGTCCCTTCCCGGACTCCCTAAACCAAAAACAATGAAATTATCTACAAATATATACAAAGATCAACCAAACCAAAGGGACAAAGCAATAATCAAAGTCAATTGGAGGCAAAAAGTCAAACCAGAATACACAACCAAATATCAAACGCCAAAATCACAACCTCTTTCCTCTTTCCCGCGTCTCTCTCCGGTTTATACATGGTCGCGCTAGTCGATGACGTCACTCAGGGCGGAAGCGACCGTGTGGAAGGTCAGGAAGATGCCGATGTCAGAAAACCTGGAGTGGAGTCTGGAGCGGCGCGCGACCAGGACATGATACACACACGCGAGCGCAACGGAGCATTTATACAAAGCATAACATTTTTATTATTTTATCATTTTCATTCATTTATTTTTTACTCAGTAGCGAATATGATTTAAAATGTAGCGAATTACAATACTTCAAACAAAACGTACTTAAGTAAAAGTAAAATTACAGATTTTTAAAACTACTTTAAAAAGTAGAAATACACAAAAAAGCTACTCAATTACAGTAACGCGAGTAAATGTAATTCGTTACTTTCCACCTCTGGATATAACCAAAATCTTCTATCATGGTAGAAGCAATTTTCTACCTCGATAACGATATATATCACAATATAGCAATTTGTATCTGAAAATGCATAAATAAAAATTTAAACGCAAAGAAACTATTTTACATAATGTAATTTTATTTAAACTGTGACTTGCTGGGGTTTGCCGCATTTTTTTTTATTTACTTTGGCCATATTCGTTTGGATGCTTGGATTTCAGATGATAGAAAAGGTTTGACGTGTTTCCACCACTTGTTAAAACCGTGCACTTGCGTACCTTGTAAATCACATTCATCTCATTCGTATCACTTTTCTTATACCTAAACCAATTCCACACCACAGACGATGCACCTTTATTCTTTACAATCTCCTCGTTGTTTGTTTCGTCACATGTAAGTACCGTAAGCTCACTGCTGCTGCACCGTCTTCTTCCATTGTCGAAGTGTATGTGAAGCCAAACACATCAAAAGTGGGACGAAACCGTGGCACCCGATTGAACCAAATATCTGCGCAAATACAGCGCAGCGCGACTATCTGAATAGCGCAGTGATGATCTGGTTTATTTGCGCAGCCCGGTGGATCACGCAGCGCCGCTCGAATCACAAACCTGTGCGACTCAATTTATATGAAATGTCAGGACTGTTTAATATTGTTTCCGCCTTGTCATGCCTGGTTTGTACGTGCGCATCCCAGCGGGGTAAAATGTACTTTGATGGTCGGCGCGGTTTATTTCTATCAGAGTCGCGCAGCGCTGCCCAGTAGGTCGCACAGGTTTCAATTCAATTTACTTGTATTAATGATCCATTTATTTGTGTGTGATTGTTTAGTTGAGAGTACACTCTTCATTATCAATAAAGAACAGCATGAATTAGAATAGGTACTTTCCTATTATTTTCCACTAATTTCCTCCCGTTCATTGCGCCCCACCTGTCATGTCTGTATTCCCCACTAGTGGGGCGCGCCCCACACTTTGAGAACCACTGGTCTAATATTACGTCCAGGTCTTCTACTGTCGAGCTGGTAGTAACAGTACATCCTTCTAAACGCAGGCTGAATTGTGAAAGCTGTTGTGTGCTGGTTTTTGGGCCGATAAGTAATATCTCCATCTTATCTGAATTTAGTAAAAGAAAGTTATTGGTCATCCAATCTTTTATGTCCTGGACACACTCAGTTAATCTAGACAACTTAGGTATTTCGTCTGGTTTTGTTGAGATATATACTCAGCAAAAAAAGAAACGTCCTCTGGCTTTCAACTGTTTTTACTTTCAGTAAACTTAATGTGTAAATATTTGTATGAACACTAAAAGAGTCAACACCATAAGACATGAACTAAAAATGTTTCACAATGTGTCCCTGAATGAAGGGAGGCTCAAAATCAGTCAGTACCAGTCAGTATCTGGTGGCCACCAGCTGCTTGAAGTACTGCAGTGCATCTCCTCCTCATGGACTGGACCAGATTTGTCAGTTCTTGCTGTGAGATGGAGGGATTGTGTGTTCCTGGTGTGACTCGGGCAGTTGTTGTGGCCATCCTGTACCTGTCACGCAGGTGTGATATTCGGATGTACCAATCCTGTGCAGGTGTTGTTACACGTGGTCTTCCACTGCGAGGATGATCAGCTGTCCTTCCTGTCTCCCTGTAGCGCTGTCTTAGGCGACTCACAGTGCGGACATGGCGATTTATTGCCCTAGCCACATCAGCAATCCTCATGCCTGTCATGCACACTCAGCCGCGACCGGCACTAGGACCCGGAAGTAAGACGGTCACGAACCTGAAAGCATAAAAGGAAACAATGTCGGATCATAAAAGGTGTTTTGTGTCAGATCGTACCGCGTATTATGAAAACTACAGGTGGGGGCAGAGCTTTTTCTTACAAAGCCCCAAAATTATGGAATAGTCTTCCAAATAGTGTTCGGGACTCAGACACAGTCTCAGTGTTTAAGTCTAGGCTAAAAACCTATTTATTTAGCCAAGCATTTTTATAAGTAGATTTGTCTTAGGAGATCTGGGGGACTCATGGACGTAGAGTATTATGGTGAACTGGTATGTTTAGATGCTGTCTTCCTCACTCTCATTTGATCACTCAGGTTTGTTGACGGTGAGGTGATTGATTGCTTTACATCTCAGGGAGCCCTCATGTTTGTGTTTCCTTCTGGCTCTCCCTTTTAGTTATGCTGTCATAGTTAGTCCTGCTGGAGTCTCTGCTTGCACTCTACAGTAAATATGCATTCACATTATACATTATGTGACTTTGACTATACCTAACTGCCATCTCTACTCTTCTTCTCTTCCTCCCCCTCTTTCTCTTTCCTCTCTCCCCCTGTCTCCCCCTTTCACTCTTTCTCTCTCTCTCTGTCGAGTTACACACGTCATTCCTGAGCTGCCAGTGATCCAGATTCCCTCTGCCCTCCGGACCTGTCTGTCCATCCTGGTGCCCCGTTTCGGGTTGGAGGTCTCGTCGCATGGATGCCCCGTGTGTCTCTTTGGGAAGCGTCTGGTGTCTGGGGATGATTCTATCTACTTAGAAGATGGTTCTGGCCTCGACTGGTGTTGTCAGCTGTTTCTCTGAGGACTTGACAATTCGATAGTTCAGGACTGGAACTTTCTACAAGTCTATCTGAGTCTCCAATAACTACCTGGACTCCATTTTAACATCAATTAACATCAACTATTATAGCTGAACTGCCTGCCACCTAACACACTGTATGAATGCAGATCAATTCCTGCTATCTGTTTCACCCAGATGAGGATGGGTTCCCTGTTGAGTCTGGTTCCTTTCAAGGTTTCTTCCTATTACCATCTCAGGGAGTTTTTCCTTGCCACTGTCGCCTGCGGCTTGCTCACCAGGGACTATCTGAACATTTTGATTCATACACATTCCATACAAACTCAAATAATTCTTTTGATTTTGTAAATCGTTCCCGTTCACGTGAGTACTCACTTTCTTGGGTTTGCTTTCAGACTGAGTGTGTGTTTATAGGATGCGGGTTAGTTTGTGTCTTTCTTTTGCTCATTCACTTTGAGAGTCCTTATAGCAAATCGCGTGATTATCCTGCCTGCTCGTGTCCATCCGCGTTTGGGTTTACCATTCACGCTACAGGGCTAACTGCTAAATCTATTGTCTTTCTGGTCGTCATTGGGTTAGTTCGTGACAATGCCTCCCTGCAGCATGACTAATGCACGTTCACGCAGATGAGCAGGGACCCTAGGCATCTTTCTTTGGGTGTTTTTCACAGTCGGTAGACAAGTCTCTTTAGTGTCCTGCGTTTTTAGAACTGTGACCTTAAATGCCTACTTTCTGTAAGCTGTTAAGGTCTTAACGACCATTCCACAGGTGCATGTTAATTAATTGATTATGGTTAATTGGACATGCATGGAAAACATTGTTTAAACCCTTTACAATGAAGATCTGTAAAGTTATTTGGACTTTTACAACATTATTGTTGAAATACACAGTCCTGAAAAAGGGGCATTTCTTTTTTTGCTGAGTATATAATTGGGTATCATCAGCATAACAATGGAAACTAATCCCATGTCTTCTAATGATGTTACCCAAGGGAAGTATGTATATTGAGAACAATGTATGTTGATGGCTTGACTGTAAACAACATAACAAGCAATGCAATAAATAGTTTTGAAGAAAAATCTGCTTTGTCATTGAACCTGAGAAAAACTTTGAAAATAACCATAATGGCGCAGTCTCCATGCTACAATAATAATGATAGAAGTTTTTCACTGTGGGGACATATCTTTATAATTTATAAAGTACAATTTGACTGTATTATTTGTGTCCCCTTCAAAAATTGCTCATGAGAAATTTTATATTTATTGCCCCCCCTCCCCTCCTACTGTTAAATGAAATTTACACCCATGCTTATGTCTGAATGAGAGAAATCCGTAGTTTTATGGACTTTTGAAGCTATTATGTTACATATCGTATTTCTGAAATGCCATATGCATCTGAACAATATTAAGTGAAAGTTCCTAATATAAACCATTATTTTTGTTGCGTTCCATTATAAATTAAATATATTATATTAATATAGTATATGGGTAACTAATTGTTACAGTTGGTACTCTCCTGATCTCTAAGCACTAAATGTACGGTACTTGTATTTTGTGAAGTTTATTTATTTATCCTCAAGATGGCAGTCATGCCAAATCTTTGGTTGAAAATTTGATCTTACTGTGACAAATGGTCATCCTTGTGACAGCCAAAGAAAACAATTGTTAAATAGGTCTTTAATGTTATTTATGGTGACAGAGAACATTTAATGTCATAGACATTTCCCGTTTATTGCGAGGTTCGCAATAGAGAGACAGAGAGAGAATAGTCACAGAAATATTAGTCGTAGAACAGCAACTGTTCAACAACTGTAGAACAGCAGTACATGAGTGAGTTCAAGAAGCTGTAAATATATACTTTCTTTCTAACGTAATTTCCATTACAGTCTGTTGTCTACTTTAATTAAAAGCACTTTAAGGCACTGTTGACACCGGAAGGTTGGTTAATCCAGGATTTCATTAGCACTGCTAACGATTCAGGAGAATAAATCTACTTTCCTTTGGCTACTGATCCCGCAAGCAAACAGACTGATTGGTTAGTCAGCAACAGGTCAGCACATATGATTGGTGGAATAAATAACATTTCTGATTGGAGGCAGGAGATTGGCTTGATAAGATTAGGCTTGACTTAACTCCAGGAAAGAGTTAAGTATGCTCTTGTTTGTACAGTATACTGTATGTGATCCTCAACACAGCAGTTAAGGAAATGGCTGGCAGGAAGCATTATGATGCTATGCACATTTTTATGTCAGGCCTTTCAAAACTACATCTGGGTGTTTCTATACATTGTAAGAAATGCAGCAGAATGTGACATACCAAAAATAATGAGATGACATTCAATGCACATGATTGATAGTGACAATACCTAATAGTGCACTGGGTCAAAGCACAAAGAGTCAATTTCACTGAGATAATTTGCACTGATAAGCCATTTACATAAAAATTAACAAGTCATATATGCAAAGAATGAATTACTAAATTCACTTTTATGTTTTGATGTTAATTACTATAAATAATTTCCTTAGTGTTATCCTAGGACATGGTTCTAGGATTAATTCAACTATAAAACATATAAAGATGCAAGCTTAATGCCCATCTTTACTTTATGATCTAATTTTAATTAAAAAAAATACAGGATGAATCATGGAAGTCAGACAGGAATTATCCCATTATATGAGGTACTTATTCCTGAAGGGAATGACGTTTGTGCCTTTATTAAGAACATTATGGTAGAGGTTAATTTTTTTTTTTTCTTCAACAATATTTTTATTGATTTTAACAGGGATAAAACAGGGTAAACATGTAATATTTTAATACAGGTTTTATAATCCCCTTATAAACCCTATAACACCCACCCCGTCCCTCCCCGACTCCAAGCCAGTTTTACAAGCATAAGAAAGGCTAAACGCCAGGCATTGAGAGAAACCAAAAAAGAAAAAAGAATATGGAGCTGGAAGTTTTTTGGTTCTACGTGCAAAAAAAAAAAATAAATAAAGAGGAATAAAAAGGGGAAAGAAAGCAAACAAACAAGTAATTAAATAAGACAGGAATCAAACTATAAATGTATATGAAAAAAGTGAAGGAAGGGCCCCCACACCTGTTGAAATTTAAAGTCTGAGTAATGAATTGTGTAGTGAATCTTCTCCAGGGACAGACAGGACATGATATCTCTGAGCCACTGGGCGTGAGTGGGTGACGTGGCATCCTTCCACTTGAATAAAAGAGAACGCCTGGCCAGGAGTGTCGCAAAAGATAACAATCTCTTTTTGGCTGGACTTAGACTCTTACCCTCTTCTCCAGTGACACCAAAAAGAGCAATCAGAGGGTCTGGTTCAAGATTGCAATTCAATATGAAGGACAGGGTCTTAAAAACATCCCTCCAGAATTTTTCCAAATTCGGGCATGTCCAGTACATATGAATAAGAGACGCCTCTCCACTTTTACATTTATTACAGCAAGGATCAATGTCAGGGTAGAAACGGGAGAGTTTAAGTTTGGAGAAATGAGCCCTGTGTACGACCTTAAACTGTAATAAAGAGTGGCGGGCACATAAGGAGGTTGAGTTGATAAGTTTAAGAATTGAATTCCAAGTATCATCTGATAGTGACAGATTTAAATCGTTCTCCCAAGCAGTTTTAATTTTACACAGAGGGGTGTGACTCGAAGCCATCAATCCACCATAAATAGTGGATATTAGGCCTTTACGCAGCGGAGACAAACAGAGGAGATTATCTAGAATGTTTGCTGCAGGAGCCTCAGGGAAATTTGGTATTAAAGAGCGAATGAAGTGTCTTACTTGCAGATATCTGAAAAAATGAGAATTGGGTAAGTTAAACCTTTCGGAAAGCTGTTCAAATGATGCAAACTTATGGTCAACGAACAGGTCCTTGCAAAGCTTGATGCCCTTATTGTACCATTCCTGAAACACTGAGTCATGTAAAGAAGGTTGGAAGAGATGGTTAGAGACGATAGGACTGGACAGAGAAAAGCCCAGAAGGCCGCTGTGCTTTCTGAACTGAGCCCATACTCTCAAGGTATGCACCACTACTGAGTTATTGATTAATTTAATTGAGGGGATGGGGAGAGCAGATCCAAGGAGTGCAGAGACAGAGAGATTTTTGACAGACTTTATCTCCATTTCCACCCAGGCAGGCCGATTAGGTTGGTTATGAAAATATGACCAAAAGATGACAGATCGAATGTTTGCTGCCCAGTAGTAGAAACGAAAATTAGGTAGAGCCATGCCACCGTCTCTTTTAGATCTTTGGAGTAGGGACTTATTCAATCGTGGATGTTTACCTTTCCAAAGGTAAGAAGATATAATTGAGTCTAACGCGCCAAAGTAAGATTTGGGAATAAAAACAGGTACAGACTGAAAGAGATATAAAAATTTAGGGAGAATACTCATTTTAATGGCATTAATGCGGCCCACCAGGGACATGGACAGTGGTGACCATCGTCCCAAGTCCTTTCTTGTTTGGTTCAACAACCTAATAAAATTTTCTTTAAAGAGGTGTTTATGTTTCCTTGTGATTGTAATACCAAGATAGGTAAACTGATTTTTCACAATGTTGAATGGAAAATTGTGCATACCAGTTGTTACTGCTGTATTATCTAGCAGAAAAAGTTCACTTTTGTGCAAATTTAATTTATATCCTGAAAAATAGCTAAATTCCCTAAGCAATGACAGCACAGGTGGCAGAGAGGAGACTGGATTCGATAAAAAAAGTAGAAGATCATCTGCATAAAGGGAAACTTTATGTTCTTCTCCCTGCCTCCAAATCCCAGATATATCTCTACAGCTTCGGAATGCAATTGCTAGTGGCTCAATGGCGAGGTTAAAGAGCAATGGGCTAAGGGGACACCCCTGACGAGTTCCCCGCTGAAGACTGAATGGTTGAGACTGTTGAGCATTTGTCAGAACTGAGGCAGTGGGGCTTGAATATAATAATTTAACCCAAGTGATAAAACTTGGACCAAAATTAAATTTTCCTAAAGCCCTGAATAAATACTCCCATTCCACACGATCAAAAGCCTTTTCAGCATCCAAAGAAAGGACACACTCAGGGGTCTCCTCTGATGGTGTGTACAAGATATCCATAAGGCGTCGAATGTTAAAGTAAGAATAACGATTTTTAACAAAACCGGTCTGGTCCTCAGATATAATTGAGGGTAGAACATTCTCTAATCTACGAGCCAAGACTTTAGCAAGGATTTTAACATCCACATTAAGAAGAGAGATTGGTCTATATGAGGAGCACTCTGTTGGGTCCTTATCCTTCTTTGCTATGAGGGTGATGCGAGCCTCATTAAATGACGCAGGCATCTTACCTTGCTTGAAAGATTCAGATAGAACCAAAGCTAGTTGTGGTGCAAGGTATGAGGAGAATGATTTAAAAAACTCTGCAGGGAACCCGTCAGGACCCGGGGACTTACCAGATTGCAATGAGGAGATAGCTAAACTGATTTCCTCTTGTGATATGGGCTCTTCTAATCTTAATCTAGAATCAGGGGACAGTGTTGGGATATTTAGTTGAGTCAAGAAATTCTCAACTGCACTATGGTCCTTTGGGAACTCAGAAGTATATAATCGAGAATAAAAATTCCTGAATGCATCATTAATTTTAGAATGGTCCGTAGTGATGGTACCATCCTCCATCCGAATTTTTGTAATTTGTTGCTGTGCTCTAAATCCTTTTAACTGATTAGCTAAAAGTTTCCCAGATTTGTCACCATGAATGTAAAATTGGCTCCTACTCTTTAATAATTGCCGTTCAATTACATGCGTTGAAATAAGTTCAAACTTAGTTTGCACTTCTACGCGTTTTTTATAGAGATCGGGATTTTTAAATAGAGCATACTGCTGGTCAATTTCTTTAATTTGGTTGGTCAAATCTTTTCGTTCTTTATATGCCTTCCTTTTCATATTTGCAGTGTATGAAATTATCTGTCCCCTGAGGTAGGCTTTCAGAGCATCCCAAACAACCAAACGTGACACTTCAGGTGTTTCATTTGTGGTGAAGAAAAAAACGATCTGGTCTTCCATAAATTTTACAAAATCGTCCTCCATCAGCAACGATGAATTAAAGCGCCAATGTTTAGTAACTTGAGGGAGATCGGGGAGTTTTATAGACATAACAACTGGAGCATGATCTGATATCACAATGCTCTGATAAGCACAAGAAGTAACCATTGGGATCAGTTGATTATCTATAAAGAAATAATCAATTCTGGAGAAAGTATGATGAACATGTGAGAAAAAGGAGTATTCTCTCTTTTTTGGATTAAGGAAGCGCCATATGTCAGAGATACCAAAGCTGCAGAGATAGGACTGAAGTAGCGTGGCGGATTTACTCGGAGGTATAGGATTGGGAGATGACCTGTCAAGTGATGGATCTAAACAGCAGTTAAAGTCTCCCCCTAATATGAGAGAGTATGAGCTCAGATCAGGCAGAAGAGAAAAAAAATGTTCAAAGAAGGAGACATCGTCATAATTAGGGGCATATAAATTAGCCAACACTACATTAGTATTAAATAACTTCCCTGAAACAATGATATAACGACCTTGTATATCCGTAATAACATTATGATGCTCAAAAGAGATGTTTGGGTTAATGAGAATTGAGACACCCCTAGCTTTGGCCTGAAAGGTTGAGTGGTAGTGCTGCCCACCCCAGCGTGACATAAGGCGAGAATTATCAGAACTGCGAATGTGAGTTTCTTGTAAAAATGCGATTGCAGTGTTAAGTTGTTTAAGGTGTGAGAGCACCTTCCTTCTCTTCACCGGATGGTTTAAACCCTTAACATTCCAGCTCACAAAGTTTAAAGAACTATTCATTCTCCCTGAGAGAAAATGCAGGTAGATAAACATAAATAAGATGCCTGACGTCAGCCTTAAAGTGTAAAACACAGAACAACGTGTTAAAAATACACAGTATACAAAGAACTAACACAATACTGGCTTTGGAGATCCCCCACCCCTGCCCCCCACACCCCTCCCCCCCACACCCCTGCCCCACGCACCCCTCCCCCACACACCCCACTACACCCCAACAAACAAAGATAGCTGCTAACAAACACAGCAGCAAGCTCTTCCATTCCTCCATCTTCCACCCAACAAATCCTCCTGCCGCTAACCACCCCATCTTCTGCTCCGACACAATTTACAGAAACTAATAATTAAATATATAAATAAAACATTTCAACACTCCAATACTGAAATCTCTCAATGAGAGAAAAACACACCACCACCACCCCTCCCCCCACGTCACATTGTAACTCTAAATATACAAACATGTAAATCACACGTGATTAAAAATAGAAAAAATAGTAATATAAAAATAATAATAATAACCCCTTCACAGGTTTAACACAACACTCTTACCGGGAAAGACGTAAACATGGCCAGATTTTAGGTTAAAAATGGTACTTTCCTGAGAACTGTAGTATCGCGTATTAAAATAATAATAATAATAATACAGTGCACTACGCAGTTTTCGGCAGACTGTCTATGTGTTTCTGCGCCTCTTCTACCGAGTAGGGAGAGTGATCCGGAGCCGCGCTGGATACAGCAGAGAAGGCCGGAGACCACGGCTGTATAACTCACTCATCACTCCTCTATACTCGGCTCGCTGGTTTAAAACTTCGGGAGCGTAGTCTTCCACTATGCGAAGCTGCTGACCGCGGTATTCCAGCTTCCCTCTCCGCCGAGCTTCCCGAATCAGAAGGTCTTTCACCTGGTTCCGGTGCACGCGGAGAATGACGGGCCGAGGTCTCTGTCCTGAAGCGGGTTTAGATGCAGGTATTCGGTGGGCTCGGTCAATCTCCGGCGGGGAAGGCAGCGTCTCAGTCCCAAACACCTCGCACAGAAACTTGGAGAAGAACTCGGTAGGGAGTCCACCTTCAGTACCTTCCGGGAGACCCAGGACACGCAGGTTTTGTCTCCTGCTCCGGCCTTCTAAGTCTACAACCTTGGACGTTAACTTTAAGTTGTTTTCCCGAAGTCCGGAGCAGATGTTCTCCAGCTCCGTCACACGCTGACTCAGGTCGTCTGTAGCGAGTTCTAATGACGGTAAGCGCTGTCCATGGTCCGCTACTTGGGCCTGAATCTGGTCCAGTTTAATTTCTAATAAACTAAACGAGGATTTAAACTCCGCCGCTAACGCATCACGATGTTGCTCTAACAGCGCAGAGATAGCCTCGACTGTTAGAGGGGTCGCAGTGTCGTCCTTTTTCACGGCTTTAACACTCCTGGTAGCCATCGCAAATGAAAAAACATATAACCGTGGGGTAGAGTATAAAGTTATTGTCAACTAAGATTTTAATTTAACATTTAGAGACGAATAAGGGAGTGAAGAAATTCGAAACTGTCGGAGCACCTAACTAACACGTCCTACTCCATGTGGCTGCTAACCGGAAGTCCGAGGTTAATTTTTTTAAGGTACCCAATTAGACATTAAGGACCACAGATTAACCTCTGACAAATACAATTAGAATTTGTACTTACCAAATGTATTAAAAACTCTTTCCAGCACATTGACAGCACACAAGTGCTTACAGATACATCGCTTGGATCAAAGTCAAGCGACCGTCCATAGCCTGATGCGAAGCCATCTGCTCACCGCCAAAACTAAAACTCGACTAGCCACATGGAACGTCCGAACTCTTTTTCAAACTGGAAAGTTGGCACAACTGGCGAACGAATTCGACCGATGCCATTTAGATATCCTTGGTGTCAGCGAGGCCCGATGGACAGACAGTGGAAAGATGACTATTAATGGCAAGACCTTTGTCTACTCCGGACACCCCAGATAGCAGAACAACATTGAATTATCGTTGAATCAACATTAAAGCATCAACCAACTTGTCATTGAATCAATGTTGAAATTTCAATGTTAAATGTTGATTTTTCATCAGGTTTGCACCTTGAAATAATATTATTTCAATGATGAAAAATTTATCAAGATGGGCATAAAATCAATGTTTGTTCAACGTAAATTCAATCACTTATTTTACATTGAATCAACATTGAATCAACATTGAAGCAATTATAGTTTAGTCTTGCTTTATGAACAGCAAGATTCTATGACAGTAAATCATGTCCGTTTTGATTTATTTCTTTAAATCAGAGACCATGTAGGGCTGAAAAGCTTTTTTTTTTTTTTTTTTTTAAACAAAAAGTCAGTAACTCAACATCCTTCAGTTTACATGTAAACATATTTATTTATTTATGCTCCATACCCATTTAAACAGGAAGTAACATCACAATTACAATAAAACAACTATATAATAAAACACACTACAACTTACATACAAATTATTATAAACTGGATGACAATATGACTTTTTAGAAGAGAACTATTAGAAGAGATTGTTAATTCTGAATTCATAAAACAGAATCTAACTGCCAAGAGAAGAGACTGGAAAACCATAATATAAAAATGGCAACCTGCCTCAGCAAAATTCAGTCAAATGCACAACAGAAACAACCAAGTCAGAAACACAACAGATGACTGAAACATTATTCGTAAGTTGAAATGTATTTACTCAGCAAAACAGATAATAAGACATGAGTCTGAACTTATGGTTTTCCACCACGAGCAATTCCCCCCAGCCGTTCTGGGGCATAACGAAGCCATTTCTGAACTGTTGAAGCAAAGAAACTCTGTGGCCTCCTTTTCTTCAGCTTTCAGTTGTTGTTGTTGTAGTGCATCTAAAGAATGAAAAACAAACAAAAGGTTAGAACTATACAATGCTCTAAAAACTTGGAGTGGTAGTTGTTTATGAATGACAGAAGGTGGGTCCTAAATTTTTGGAAATGTGACTTTTACAAATGTACAGATATGTAACATATGTTTTGAAATGTCATACAATCTTACATAGATACAATGCACACATTAGATTTTTTTAATATACAGGTCCTTCTCAAAAAATTTGCATATTGTGATAAAGTTCATTATTTTCTGTAATGTACTGATAAACATTAGACTTTCCTATATTTTAGATTCATTACACACAACTGAAGTAGTTCAAGCCTTTAATTGTTTTAATATTGATGATTGTGGCATACAGCTCATGAAAACCTCAAAAAATTAGCATATTTCATCCGACCAATAAAAGAAGTGTTTTTAATACAAAAAAAAGTCAACCTTCAAATAATTATGTTCAGTTATGCACTCAATACTTGGTCGGGAATCCTTTTGCAGATTCTTGTGTCTTGCGTCTCTCAACTTTCTCTTCACAATATCCCACAGATTCTCTATGGGGTTCAGGTCAGGAGAGTTGGCAGGCCAATTGAGCACAGTAATACCATGGTCAGTAAACCATTTACCAGTGGTTTTGGCACTGTGAGCAGGTGCCAGGTCGTGCTGAAAAATGAAATCTTCATCTCCATAAAGCTTTTCAGCAGATGGAAGCATGAAGTGCTCCAAAATCTCCTGATAGCTAGCTGCATTGACCCTGCCCTTGATAAAACACAGTGGACCAACACCAGCAGCTGACATGGCACCCCAGACCATCACTGACTGTGGGTACTTGACACTGGACTTTAGGCATTTGGGCATTTCCCTCTCCCCAGTCTTGATTTCCGAATGACATGCAAAATTTGCAACCTGTAGCCCATTTCCTGCACACGCCTGTACAAGGTGGCTCTGGATGTTTCTACTCCAGACTCAGTCCACTGCTTCCACAGGTCCCCCAAGGTCTGGAATCGGTCCTTCTCCACAATCTTCCTCAGGGCCCGGTCACCTCTTCTCGTTATGCAGCGTTTTCTGCCACACTTTTTCCTTCCCACAGACTTCCCACTGAGGTGCCTTGATACAGCACTCTGGGAACAGCCTATTCGTTTAGAAATTTCTTTCTGTGTCTTACCCTCTTGCTTGAGGGTGTCAATGATGGCCTTCTGGACAACATTCAGGTCGGCAGTCTTACCCATGATTGCGGTTTTGAGTAATGAACCAGGCTGGGAGTTTTTAAAAGCCTCAGGAATCTTTTGCAGGTGTTTAGAGTTAATTAGTTGATTCAGATGATTAGGTTAATAGCTCGTTTAGAGAACCTTTTCATGATATGCTAATTTTTTTAGAAGGACCTGTATGTGTTATTTCACAATCTGCAAATGTTGTCCTACAATGTACATATTCAATGCTTGTCATGGTTCCTGAGCTCAGAAGTAGGACACAAGATGCAGGGTGCGGTTTAGTCTCGCCTTTATTATTTTGAGACAGGAGAAAAGAACAGAAAAACACACGCGAGGCCGATTAACTGGTGGGCTTTCTTAACAGAAAATAACTCCCTCTCTCCCCGAGTCGGGTCTGCAGGCGGGATGCCGGAGGTGCACCTTTGCTGTGCAAATAAAAGTCAAAACACCAAAAGCACGCTTTTTTTTTTTTTTTTTGCAAATATTTTTTATTGAAAAAAGGGAAAACAATACAGTACTTGCATTTACAGAAATCCAATTTACCTTTTCATTTTTCTAAATAAACAAATACACACACATAAAAACACTAAACAAAAACACTCAACTAAACAAAACAAAAAAAAAAAAACAAGAAGAAAAAGAAAAAAAAAAAACCCCCCCCTTGTAACGGTTAACCGCTAGATGGCGCCAGAGCGCCATTTATACTTTTGTTGGGTTTTGAGTTGTAGTTTGTTTTTCGTTTAGTTTTCACTACATTTCCCGGTTTGCACCTCGGTCAGGTGACGTAGAAGATCACCTGAACCGAGGGAAGTTAATTTGATGATTGTTATGTTTAGTTATAAATAGCCTGGCTGGACTCCAGTCAGGCGTCTGGCAACCGTTAATATACGTTTGTTTGTGTTGGAGTGTATTTTGTTTATGTTTATTTTGAATAAAGGACATTGTTAACCGTCAGCTTGCCTCCGCGATCATGCCTCACACACACGGCCGACACAGACGTAAGGGGAAACGTGACAGATTGCTAGACCAACCAAGAGGCATGGCGGAGGATCCCCTCCTGAAGTTTTTTGGGGGGGGTGCAGTGGCCATCTTGCCCGAGCTGACGAACTGGCGGGACAGCGAAGAGGAGTACTTCGGCTGGGACTATAACATCGGGCTGGTAGAGGACGAGGAGGAGATGTACCGCAGCTG
Source organism: Channallabes apus (assembly GCA_030522415.1). Lineage (NCBI taxonomy): Eukaryota > Metazoa > Chordata > Actinopteri > Siluriformes > Clariidae > Channallabes > Channallabes apus. The sequence continues at coordinate 56,257,364 of CM060104.1, forward strand.
CGAGTACAGATTGCTGGAGGAGCAGGAGCACCTGCGAGAGAGCAGCGAGGAGAGAGAGAGAGAGACACCACAAAGCTGGGAGGGCTGCAGGCTCGCCATTCGGCGGACGCCATTCAGGGGCGACGCGGCACGGGGTCACGTGGTTCCCCGCACTGGCCGGAAGAGAAGGGCAAGGAAGCCCAAGTACGGCGGTGACGAGGGGGAAATAAAACCCCAGGCAGAGCAGCAGCAAAGAGAGGAGGAGCTCATGTGGTGGATTCCGGAGCCGGAACGGGTGAGTGAAATGCTGGAGCATGTTAAGGAGCTCCAGCAGATGATCCTCCACTTCCGGGATGACCGCGAAGCGGGCTCGGAGCTTTCTCCTCTCGTGCAAACACTCAGCAGCGAGCTAGCGTGTCAGCAGCCGCTGCCCGACGCACCGCCACCTTCCAGCTTCGAGGACAGCGAGCCAGCGTGTCTACAGCTGCTGTCCGACGCACCCGTATTACCGCCGCCTTTCGGCTTTGAGGACAGCGAGCCAGCGTGTCTACAGCTGCTGTCCGACGCACCCGTATTACCGCCGCCTTTCGGCTTTGAGGACAGCGAGCCAGCGTGTCTACAGCTGCTGTCCGACGCACCCGTCTTACTGCCGCCTTTCGGCTTTGAGGACAGCGAGCCAGCGTGTCTACAGCTGCTGTCCGACGCACCCGTATTACCGCCGCCTTTCAGCTTCGAGGACAGCGAGCCAGCGTGTAAACAGCTGCTGTCCGATACACCCGTTTTACCACCGCCTCCCGGCTTTGAGGACGACGTTGAGCCGTCGTTGAGCGCCGTGCACGCTCCAACGCTGCAGGAGAGCGCCGTGCACGCTCCAACGCTGCAGGAGAGCGCCGTGCACGCTCCAACGCCGCAGGAGAGCGCCGTGCACGCTCCAACGCCGCAGGAGAGCGCCGTGCACGCTCCAACGCCGCAGGAGAGCGCCGTGCACGCTCCAACGCCGCAGGAGAGCGCCGTGCACGCTCCAACGCCGCAGGAGAGCGCCGTGCACGCTCCAACGCCGCAGGCGAGCGCCGTGCACGCTCCAACGCCGCAGGCGAGCTCCGTGCACGCTCCCACGCCGCAGACGAGCTCCGTGCACGCTCCCACGCCGCAGGCGAACGCCGTGCACGCTCCAACGCCGCAGGCGAGCGCCGTGCAACCTCCAACGCTGCAGGCGAGCGCCGTGCACGCTCCAACACCACCGCCCGGCTTTGAGGACAGCGAGCTAGCATGTCAGCAGCCGCTGTCCCACGCACATGTTCTGCCGCCGCCTCCCGGCTTTGAGGACGCTCCAGGGCCGTCGTCGAGCGCACTGCACGCTCCAGGACCGTCGTCGAGCGCACTGCACGCTCCAGGGCCGTCGTCGAGCGCACTGCACGCTCCAGGGCCGTCGTCGAGCGCACTGCACGCTCCAGGGCCGTCGTCGAGCGCACTGCACGCTCCAGGGCCGTCGTCGAGCGCACTGCACGCTCCAACGCCTGCGTCGAGCGCAGGGACCGCTCCCACGCCGTCTACGAGCGCAGTGACCGCTCCCACGCCGTCTACGAGCGCAGTGACCGCTCCCACGCCGTCTACGAGCGCAGTGACCGCTCCCACGCCGTCTACGAGCGCAGTGACCGCTCCCACGCCGCCTACGAGCGCAGTGACCGCTCCCACGCCGCCTACGAGCGCAGTGACCGCTCCCACGCCGCCTACGAGCGCAGTGACCGCTCCCACGCCGCCTACGAGCGCAGTGACCGCTCCCACGCCGCCTACGAGCGCAGTGACCGCTCCCACGCCGTCTACGAGCGCAGTGACCGCTCCAACGCCTGCGTCGAGCGCAGTGACCGCTCCAACGCCTGCGTCGAGCGCTTCTCCAGCCCTGCAGCCGCCGAGCACGCTTCCAGCTCAGCAGCATCCGAGCACGCTTCCAGCTCAGCAGCATACGAGCACTTCTCCAGCTCTGCCGCCGCCGAGCACTTCTCCAGCTCTGCCGCCGCCGAGCACGCTTCCAGCTCTGCAGCAGCCGAGCACTTCTCCAGCTCTGCAGCAGCCGAGCACTTCCCCAGCTCTGCAGCCGCCGAGCACGCTTCCAGCTCTGCAACCGCCGAGCACGCGTCCAGCCCAGCAGCCGCAGAGCAGGCCTCCAGCCCCGTCACCCAGCCTCCTGGATAGGAGCCTAAAGGTAGAACATTGGGTTGGGTGTCCGGGGCCTCCGGTGATGCTCCGGAGGAGCATTTTTGGGAGGGGGGGTAATGTAACGGTTAACCGCTAGATGGCGCCAGAGCGCCATTTATACTTTTGTTGGGTTTTGAGTTGTAGTTTGTTTTTCGTTTAGTTTTCACTACATTTCCCGGTTTGCACCTCGGTCAGGTGACGTAGAAGATCACCTGAACCGAGGGAAGTTAATTTGATGATTGTTATGTTTAGTTATAAATAGCCTGGCTGGACTCCAGTCAGGCGTCTGGCAACCGTTAATATACGTTTGTTTGTGTTGGAGTGTATTTTGTTTATGTTTATTTTGAATAAAGGACATTGTTAACCGTCAGCTTGCCTCCGCGATCATGCCTCACACACACGGCCGACACAGACGTAAGGGGAAACGTGACACCCCTCCCCGCCCCACACGGCTCAAGACAACCACCAAACATATTACATAAATATCAGTAACAGGTATACATTTAATCAGGCAATACCTCTAGACTAGTAAAATAAGAAATAAATGGTTGCCAATTGTGGAAAAATTTGGCTGTACATCCTCTTAACGTATATTTAATTTTTTCAAGTTTTAAAAAAAACATGACATCTTTAAGCCACTGGGAGATAGTAGGATACTTAGCAGACTTCCAATGCAACAACAATAGACGTCTTGCTAATAAGGATGTGAAAGCTATGATATCCTTTTGTGTAGAATTAAGTGTAAGTGAGCGATCAGGAATCCCAAATATAGCAATCAGAGGGCAAGGTTGGAGAGTTACCCCAAGAACAGTGGACATAATGGCAAAATAACCTGTCCAGAAACCTTCCAGCTCAGGACACAGAAAAAACATGTGGCTAAGATGACAAGGAGAGCCATGGCATTTATCACATTTGTTTTCCACTTCCGGATACATTTCTGAAAGTCTAGACTTAGAAAAATGTGCCCTGTGTATGACCTTAAATTGAATAAGTCCAAGACGAGCACATGAGGTGGAAGACCGTACCCTTGCTATAGCCTGTTCCCAGGACTCCTCCCGTATTTGAATTCCTAGTTCCCCTTCCCATGTACACTTAAGCTTAACATTTGAGTGGTTACTAAGAGACAGGATAGTATCATAGAGTTTCGAAATGGTTCCTCTATGATGAGGAATAAATGATAGCATAGTTTCCCACTGCTGTTCTGGAGGTAAAGAGGGGAAATTAGGGAAACGCTTGGCAACAAAATTTCGAATTTGAAAATAGCGAAACAGATGGGTAGTGGGGAGACCATAACGAGATGACAAATTGGCAAAACTATCGAAGACACCGTCCACATATAAATATTTAAATTGTTTTATACCCTTGTCACACCACACTGAGAACGACGAGTCCAGGAGTGATGGGGGAAACAAATGGTTATCTTTAAGAGGACCTGAGGAAGATGCCATTACAAATTTAAAGTGCCGTCTAAACTGGAACCAGATCTTGAGTGTGTTAAGAACCACCTGATTATCAGTATACAGAGAGGGTTTTATGGGTATAGAGGAATAGAGCAAAGCCGGTATAGAAGATCCCTTACAGGATGATAGCTCCAATTTACACCAAGAGGATCCAGAAGATTTTAACCAGTAGCAAAGTTTATGAATGTGAGCAGCCCAGTAGTAAGCCAGAAAATTAGGTAATGCAAGTCCTCCACTAAATCTGCATCTCTGCAGTATAGTTTTACGAACCCTAGGTGGCTTCCCTCCCCAAATGAAAGAACCAATAATTTTGTCCAGTGAGACAAAAAAATGTTTTGGCAAAAATAAGGGAATCGACTGAAATAAAAATAAAAATTTTGGTAAGATATTCATTTTTACTACATTAATCTTACCGATTAATGAAAGGGGGAGATTACCCCATCTTTGAATATCAGATGTGATCCTTGATATAAGGGGAGTAAAATTAGCTGATTTAAGGCCAGATAGAGAACGAGTCACATTAATCCCCAAGTATTTAAAGCCCGATGGACTAAGATGAAAGGGTAGATCGGACTGTTGAAGATGACATGCTGACGTATTAATGGGAAAACACTCACTTTTCCCCAAATTTAATTTATAACCTGAAAATGAGCTGAAATTCTCCAGAATACCTAAAACAGCCGGGATGGAGAGTGCAGGATCAGTTATATATAATAACAAATCATCTGCATACAATGATAATTTATGTTCAATTCCATTACGGAAGATACCCTTGAATACGGAGGAAGATCTCAATGTGATTGACAGAGGCTCGATGGCGATGGCAAAGAGTAAAGGTGACAAGGGGCAACCTTGACGACATCCGCGACCCAGATCAAAATAATCTGAATAAACATCATTAGTATGTACACTGGCTTTAGGGGACGAATAAAGAAGCCGAATCCACAAAATAAATTTATCGCCAAATCCGAATTTCTTTAAAACTGCAAACAAGTACTCCCACTCCACTCTATCGAAAGCCTTTTCAGCATCTAAAGAAATCACAAGTTCAGGAAGTTCAGATAAATGCTTTGAGTAAATAACATTAAAGAGTGTACGGGTATTAAAAAACAATTGACGTCCCTTTATGAAGCCATTTTGCTCTTCAGATATAATACAAGGAAGCACATCCTCTAGGCGAGATGCAATTACTTTAGCCAACACCTTTGCATCGGCATTAAGCAGAGATAATGGCCTGTAGGAACCACAGGAGGTTGGATCTTTGTCATTTTTGAGAAGGAGCGCCATAGTGGCTTGTGTGAAAGTTTGTGGTAATGAACCCCTTTCCAAGGATTCATTAAACACAGATAAAAGCAATGGTGCCAATTTACCAATAAATGTTTTATACCCATCAGGGCCTGGAGCTTTATTAGACTGCATAGCTGTAATAGCATTTGATACTTCTTCAACGGAAAATGGGGAGTCCAATTGCCCGGCAATATTAGTATCAATGACAGGGTTTGAAAGATTATGGAGAAATTTATTCATTTTAGCTTTGTCCGTAGGAAATTCTGACTTGTATAACGAAGCGTAAAATGTTTTAAAGGTAGAATTAATTTCCAAGGGATCTGTAGTAATAGTGTCATAAGTGTTTTTAATACTAGGAATTAAACGCGAAGTGGCTTGTCGTCGTAGCTGATGTGCCAACAAGCGACTTGCCTTGTCACCATATTCATAATATGAGCCACGACTGCGTAGTAACAAGCGCTCTGCCTCTTTAGTTGACATAAGATTGAATTCTGCTTGCAAATCAAGACGCTGCTTCAGTAATTCTGGAGAAGGGTTCAGTGTATAACATTGATCAAGGTTACTAATCGCAGCTGTAAGTTCTTTAAACCTGGCATTAATCTTTTTATTAGCAAGAACAGAATAAGAAATAATTTGACCTCTCAGGTAGCATTTAAGTGTCTCCCATAGCAAGGAATATGACACTGAATCATTTTGATTGAAGAACAAGAACTCCTCAATAGAACTTGAAATAAATTCACAAAATTCTTTATCTGCCAGAAGAAGAGAGTTAAATCTCCAAAGTGGTGGGCTACGTTTATAGGTAGAAAGCTGAATATCCAATAGCAGAGGTGAATGATCAGATATTACAATACCAGAATAGTCGGAAGAAGTAACACACAAATCAAGAGCTCTGTCTATAAGAAAGTAATCAATCCTGGAATAAGAATGATGCACCTGGGAGAAAAAAGAAAATTCTTTGATTGAAGGGTTGCGAAATCTCCATGGATCAATAAGATCGTTCTGTTTCATAAAATCTGAAAATATTTTAGACATAGATGATGGAGTCAGATTACGAGGATTAGATCGATCCAAGATTGGATCAAAAACACAATTCAGATCTCCACCGAGGATCAGCAAATGAGTGTTCAAGAAGGGGATGTTACTCAGCAGTCTATTAGCAAATTCAGCATCATCAAAATTTGGGGCATATACATTTACCAACAAAACCTTTTTTTGCATTAGTGTACCAGCAACAATGATGTATCTACCATTCTTATCAGCGATAACATTGGTCGAAGAGAATTGAACTTTCTTATTAATGAGAATGGCAACTCCTCTAGCTTTCGAATTAAAGTTTGAGTGAAAGACCTGACCTACCCAAGGGCAATTTAACCTATAATGATCTTTACTGCGAAGGTGAGTCTCCTGTAAAAATGCTATATCAGAATGTAAACGTTTCAAGTGTGTGAAAACCTTAGATCTCTTAACAGGATTGCCCATACCTCTGACATTCCAACTAATGAATCTAAGAGGCATGCCTGACCCAGCATTGCTGGGATCTATATTACCATTAACCATTCAAAAAGAAAAAACAACAACAACCAAAATGCCAAAGAGCCGAAGTGGGACACCCTCCCCCCCAAAATACCCCTAAACACACACACCCAAAGTCTCCACATAACAAAAACAAAGGAGACAGCAGTGTTCCCCAAAATAGCATACTATCCACTGAAGTGAATGGACTAACCGGAGCCCAAACAAAAACAAACAAGAGAGAGAGAAAAAAAAACCTCCCACCGACTTCACACTGTATAACAGCGTGCGTGTAACAAACACGTTATATATACATATATATAAAAATATTAAAAAAAAACCCTGTACAAAATATTGTTTCCTCAGAAGATGAACATTCTAACAAAACAACGAAAATACGTAAAAATACCACAAAAAAAGGAAGTCCTGTGCAAATATTTGCAATAAGCCTAGAAAAGATTGTGCTGGACTAATCCGAAGTACAAGAGTATAATGTACGATTTAGTCTTAATATATAAAAGTGAAAATACAAAAATAAAAACCGTACAGTAACTAGCGCAACATACTTTTTTTTAAAAAAAGGAAAAAAAAACCCAATGCGCAGGTAGCGTTAAACCTAAAGAAACCGTAAACACTTAGCAGCATTACAGCACCAACCTGAAGGACTATTGAGGCTCAACCCGAAATCAACGTTTTAACATAAACACTGGCTTCCTCCGCTGAAACAAAGTCCTTCTCAACCCCCTTATGTGTGATGCGAAGTCGCGCTGGATGAAACAGGCCATACCGAACTCCCTCAACGCCACGCAGCTGCTGCCTGACCGTATTAAATGCAGCCCGAGCGCGTGCGATCTTGGCAGTGTAGTCAGGAAAGACTGAGATGGTCTGGTCTCCAACTTTAATCTGCCGGCGTTCTCTAGCGCGTCGTAAAATGTCAACGCAGTCAGTGTGGTAATGAAACCTGCACACGATGGCTCGTGGACGGTCGCCGGGCTTAGGTGCGGGTTGGAGGGTCCTGTGGGAACGATCCAAAAGCGGCTCCTTCTCCAGATTAAATGCTTCCTTTAGCAAGGAGGCCACGGCCGCAGTAGTGCACGTGTTAGGCCCCTCCGGTACTCCCACTATCCTAACATTGTTACGCCGCGTCCTAGACTCCAAGTCTTCACATTTATTCTCCAGCTTGGCTACATTAGCTGTGAGACACTTGATAGTGTTTTTCATTTCGGCTATGTCGTCGGAGCACACAGTAAGCGCGTGCTCCATCTCCCTGACCGTACCTTTTAGCTCGGACACGGTAGCGTCATTAGCAGCTTTATCTATCGCCAGCTGCGTCTTCACCGCTTGCAAGTCGAACTTAATAGTAGACAAAGCATCACCGATAGTATCCTGAAGTTCTTTTTTAAAAATTTCGGCGATATCTTTCCTCAGCGAGGCCAACAACTCTACTTTAAGAGCGTCGATATCCGGATTAGCCTGGCTCGAGGGGGGCTTTACAGGTGACGACGGCTCACTCGAGGATGTGGTCGCGGTTTGCAAACTAGGCCTCAGTTGTGTTTGAATCGTACTGCGAGTTTTTATATTTTTTGCTGCCATTTTACACAGTCCCGAATAAACTTTTTAAACTCAACTAACTACAAAATAAAACAAGACTAAAATTATGGCCAAAAAGCGCAAAGGAATAACAATTGTAATGGAAATCGGCGGGAGCTCCCAAACTCACGTCCTACTCCATCAAAGCTCAACCGGAAGTTCCCAAAAGCACGCTTTAACAATAACGCCACCTGTCCAGGCGATCGCGTAACCCACTGTCAGTGGTCAAGACTTCCCTGAACGTCCTCAGCGTACGCTGGCCCGGTCCCTGCAGACACCGCTTAGTCCTGGGAGGCAAAGAGAGGAAGCATAAATAAGCACCAATTTTAGTTTGAGCAACAAACACATTAACACAGATAACACAACAGTGATCGGACAGGGACCTACGGGTTCGGCTGGTTTAAATAGTGACACACAGGGGACAGACAGGTGCAACTCATTTGACAACACAGGGAGACATACTAACATAGACACACTAGGGGGCGACAAGGTTACGGCTCAGTAGTCCGGGGAACCAGATCTTATTCCCCGGGACTGTGGTGGCACAGGTGTGACAGTACCCCCACCCCCAGGACCGGCCTCCCGAGGGGGGCGAGGACGCCCTCTTCGCTCATGTGGAGAGGGTCGGGATGGCCCACCCGAGTGAGGAGGTCGGCGGGGGGGCGACCCGGGGGTCGAGGAGCCGGGCGATCCGGCCGTGCGAGGTGGTATGTTGTGATGAGCTCCGGGCTTAAGATGTCCTTAGCGGGGACCCAACTCCTCTCCTCCGGGCCGTATCCCTCCCACTCGACGAGATATTGCAGGGTCCCCCCTCTCCTGCGTGAGTCTAATAGTTTCGTTACCTTGAACGCCGGGGCGCCCCCGATCTCCACCGCCCCAGGGAGCGAGGGCTCTGCCTGGCCCTCGTCTAGGGGTCCCCGAACCACTGGCCTGAGAAGGGAGATGTGGAAAACAGGGTGAATGCGCATATGACTAGGAAGCTGCAATTTGAAGGAGACAGGATTGATTTGAGACAGAATAGGGAAAGGACCAATGTACTTGGGGGATAGCTTATGACAGGGAAGGTGGAGGTGAAGGTCCCGTGTCGAGAGCCATACCCGATCGCCTACCTGGAGCGGGGGGCTTTCCCCTCGTCATTTGTCTGAAAATTTTTTGAAGCGAGCTACTGCTTGTGAAATTTTTGTATGTGCGTCCCCCCAGACTGTTTCCGCTCGTTTAAACCACTCATCCACCTTGCACGCCTCCATCTCGACCCCCCGTGGCCCTATACGATAGCCGAGGAATGCGATCTCCTCCTTGTGGAATGCGCATTTCTCAGCCTTCGCGTAGAGCCCGTGTGCGCGCAGACGACGCAGAACGGCTGTTACATGGCGGACGTGCTCGGAATATGACCGCGAGTATATTAGGATATCATCTAAGTATACTATCACAAAACGGTTGAACATATCCCTAAACACGTCGTTCATGAATCCCTGAAACACCGCAGGTGCGTTTACCAATCCATAAGCCATCACGTTGTACTGGTAATGGCCTGATGTAGTGCTAAACGCGGTCTTCCATTCATCGCCCTTACGCACACGAACGAGGTTGTAAGCGCTGCGGAGGTCGAGTTTAGTAAAGATGGAGGCACCTCGGAGTTGGTCGATAGCGGCCGGTACCAGCGGCAGTGGGTGCTTATACTTTACTGTTACTGCATTTAAACCTCTGTAATCTATGCATGGCCTGAGGCCCCCGCCTTTCTTTTCTATAAAAAAGAAACCTGCCGAAGCGGGGGAAGTGGACCTGCTGATGAGCCCCTGCCGAAGAGCCTCCTCCACGTATTCCTCCATCGCCCTGGTTTTCCTCCAGGGATAATGGGTAAATACGCGAGCAAGGCGGTGTTTTCCCCGGCAGGAGCTCAATCGCGCAGTCCCACGGACGACGAGGGGGAAGTCGCGCTGCTGCCCTAACACTAAACACATCTCGAAACTGCGCATACTCTGTTGGCACTGTAGTTGACACTTGGGCACGCAGGCTCTCGATACTGGTGGTTTGGACCGTCAATGATAACGGTTTACAATATTTGGAGCATCTAGGGGACCAGGACGATGGAGGAATACGTGGAGGAGGCTCTTCGGCAGGGGCTCATCAGCAGGTTTCATATATGCACATATGTCCTCATAAAGGTGCGGATATATGCGCATATATACTGCATATAGGTTTCATATATGCGCATATATCCTCATATAGGTTCTTTCTATGTGGGGCATGCACACTGCTCTGGGTCAGACACAGACAACGGGAAACAGGAACTAAGCTCTCAAACAAATGCTTCCCAACAGAATACCGTAGGTCGCATTGCCAAAATTCTTTCACCGTGAGTGGCAGGACCTTCCAGACTACAACATATTGAATTCTCATGCCTGTAGAGTGTATTATAATGACGTGGCGACAGTGTAAAAACACCCTCCGATGTTAAATGCGAGCCGAAAATTGAGTACTTTTGAATGGCAAACAGGAATTAAGCTCTCAAGTGAGTAAACTAGACAGCAAGGTAAATACACAAAACTTACCGTCAAATTATTTTTTTCCCTCAATAACTATATATATATATATATATATATATATACCTGTTTTAAACACATACACACATGAATACACATTTTTATAGAAATGCACTTAGTTAATTTAATTTGCCTTACATTGTTGAATGAGGATGGATTCCAAAACCAAAAATCAACATTGATTCAATGTTTGTCTTTTCAACACAGAAAAGCATTGAATTATCAACATTGATTCAACATTATTTAGCATTGAAAAATCAACCTCAACCAAAATGATGATTCTGATGAAATTTCAACATTGAATCAATGTCACCTTGCTATCTGGGACACCACCGACCACGTCCGCGGGGTTGGCATTATGCTTTCACGCCAAGCAGCGTCGTCCCTACTGGGCTGGTGTCCCGTTTCCGACAGAATTGTCTCTGTGCGATTACAAGGCTCACACGCGAAGTTGACGTTCGTCCAAGCTTATGCTCCAAAGGAAGATGCCGCCGACGCGGATAAGGTCTCCTTCTACGACAACCTGGCAACCGAGCTTTGCCGTACTCCTCGGCACGACCTTGTCATCCTCGCTGGCGATTTCAATGCTCAAATCGTCCCTGAGAGGCGAACATTTGAGCACGTAATTGGCCCACACAGTTCGGTGGCGGCAACTACGCCTTTTGACCTTCTGTGCGGCACACGGAATCGCGATCGGCAACATCTACTTTGCGCATAAAAAGATCCACAAGGCGACGTGGAAAGCTCCAGCCGCTCAAGGCGTATGCAACAAAATCGACTACATCTGTATCTCGAAACGCTGGCGGTCGTCCCTCCTCGATGTGCACAGCTATAGAGCCGCCGACGTTGGCACCGACCACTTCCTCCTTGGTGCAGCCTGTCGTATTCGCCTCAAGCGCCAGTTCGCCCTTGCCCCACGGCTAAAACCGTTTGATGTCGCCTGCCTCCAGGACCCGGCCGTAGCCCAACAATACAACGTTGCAGTCCAGAATTGTTTCGACATGCTTACCCCATCTGACGACCTCGAATCACAGTGGGTGCAATTTCGGGATACACTCGCTGCCTCTGCGGAAGCAACGATTGGTCACCGTCGTGGCACCTTCAAGGAGCGTTGGATCCAGGGCCGATCCTGGACACAGATCGACGAACGACAAAGCGCGAAACAAGACCGGGACCAGGCGCGTGATGATGCAACTCGCCAAGCAACAGAGGTGAGGTACAGCGACCTGGACCATCGAGTCAAACGAAGTTGCAGATGAGACAAACGTGAGTGGATAGACTGCAAGGGCGTCGAGGCGCAGGAAGCAGCAAACCGAAACGACTTGCAGACGCTATACCGCATAGTTCGAGAGCTCGCCGGCTCCATTACGGGACGAGGGGTGCCGATTAAAGACGAAGACGGCAAGCCACTTCTTACGCAAGAAGCGCAGGACCGACGTTGGGTGGAGCACTTTCAGCAAGTCCTCAATCAACCGGCGCCGACCACAGTCTTTGACCCTGGCATTCTCACCCCTGTGTCTGATCTACCTGTCAGCCTCAACCCCATTACTACAGCAGAAGCGGAACTAGCAATCCGTACCCTCAAGAGTGGTAAAGCGGCCGGCATTGATGGGATTCCACCTGAACTCCTCAAGAACGGCGAACACACCATTGTCAATGCTCTGACAAACCTTTTGAACATGTGCTGGTTGGCGGCAATGGTACCCGAAGACTGGAAACGAGGCGTTATTGTCACCTTACTGAAGAAAGGCGATCTTTCCAAATGCGACAACTGGCGGGGTATCTCCCTGCTGTCAGTGCCTGGCAAGGTACTTTCCATCGTTCTTTTAAATCGTCTGCGACGAGCAGTGGACGAGCGCCTCCGCGAGCAGCAGGCAGGCTTCCGAAGTAGCCATTCCTGCATTGAGCAAATCTTTGTCCTCCGCCAGGTGATTGAACAGACGCTAGAATACCAGCAACGTCTTCCGTTAAATTTTGTGGACTTTGTCAAGGCCTTTGACTCAATCCACTGCGATACCTTGTGGAAGATTGTCCGAACGTACGGAATACCGGCCTGTTACATCAATCTTATTCGCAACCTATACCACGGCTCCCAGTGCTGTGTGTGGAGAGAAGAGGGGATGACGGATGTGTTTTCTTTCTGAAAATGTTCTTTCTCCTGGTTATCGATTTCGTGTGCTGTCATTCAATCGACCAAGCGATGCTGGGTGTTACCTGGGCCGATGGACAGCTTCTGGCCGATCTCGATTTCGCTGATGACATCGTTCTACTTGGTCCGACCCAAACCGCCCTCAATAACCTCACCGCGATCCTGGAACAACAGTCGGCCAACGCCGGGCTTAGAATAAGCGACCAGAAGACCAAGGTTATGCGAGTTGGCTACGCACATGCGCGGATCCCAGTCATCGTCAATGGCCATCGCATGGAAGAAGTGGTGGAATTCACATACATCGGTAGTGTAATTAGCTCAGACGGGGACACGGCGCGCGATGTCACGTGTCGCATTGGCAAAGCGTCTGCCGCGTTTCAACGTCTCCGCCCCATCTGGAACTCCCCATCGCTTTCTATGCAAGTCAAACTCCGTCTCCTTGACTCCATCGTAATGCCCATGGCGACATACGCGAGTGAGACGTGGAAGATGACGGCGGCTGTTGCCCGGAAACTAGACGTTTTCCATCAACGGTGCCTATGATGCATACTGAGGATCAGTTATCTGGACCATATTACGAATGAAGAGGTCTATTGTCGAGCAAACACTCGACCCTTCTCAGCAACTGTCAATGAACGCAGATTTCGCTTTGCTGGCCATGTCCTCCGTCTACCTAACCACCGGCTACCCAAAATGGCAATGCACTGGCGGCCAACCCGGGGTAAACGCAAACAAGGGCGGCCAAGGACTAACTGGCGGCGAACCTTTGCGAACGACCTGAGAGTTGTCAACATCACATGGGAGAACACTCGTTGCCCTATGCACCGATCCGTGCGGGAGGCCTTAAGGTTAAGGTAAGGCTTTGACACTACAGCTACTGTAGGTTCCTTTATGGCTGCATTCATCCATTTCTTTAGAGAACTTTTTAAACAGCAAGCAGTTCTGATATGCTGCTTCTAATTTTGCTTGTACAGCAACATCAAATATTATGAAGTCCAATGCCTCCCTATTTTTCCATGAAAATCTTTCTTCATTCTCATCCTTAAACTTTCCTAGCAGGAAATAATGATGACTGTTGAGTTGGATTCATGTAAAAGTTAAATGGCTTCTGATTTAACGGGTCAGACTGGGGTGGCATTGGGCAAAAAAAAGTCAGCTTTGTATGTGATTTAGCACCACATATGGAAGTGTCCCAGATCATGATAGAAAAAATCAGATTCCATGTACAGTACAACTACCAGCTATTGTATACCTTCACTAAAGTAGATGGCTTTGGAAAGCACACAGCATCATCAGAGACTTCTCCCACCCAAGTCACAAACCTTTTGACTTCCTTTCATCAAAGAGAAGGTACAGGAACATGCACACATCCCCAACATGGGAAACAAACCCAAGAGCTGGAGGTGCAAGGTAAGAGTGCTAACCACTAAGCCGCCATACCCTATAACTGACCTGAAACCTAAATGCAATGCCAATGTACAAAAGTTATTTTTACAACAAAGTTGTACCTGCCAATATTCATATTTCAAATTATGTCAAATTTTTGGAACACACTATATTTTGTAAATCAACAAATTGTTAACATGCATGCGAATAACATTGCTGTTTTTATACAAAATCCTAGCATTTTTTTAACTACCAGGGAAATATCTAATTCTCTTGAGGAAAAAAAAAACATACATCGTTTGGGACGTTAGGGCAGTGGTTCTCAAAGTGTGGGGCGCGCCCCACTAGTGGGGAATACATACATGACAGGTGGGGCGCAATGAATGGGAGGAAATTAGTGGAAATAATAGGCAAAAACTAAACAATCACCCACAAATAAATGGATCATTAATACAAGTAAATTTAAAATAACATCAGTTGTGGGCCGGGAGAAAAAGTGGAACCATAGTGCAACAATAATGGTTTAACGTTGGGCCAACTTGAGCAGCGCTGCTCGAATCACAAACCTGCGTGACCCACTGGGCAGCGCTGCGCGACGCTGACAGAAATAAACCGCGCCGACCATCAAAATACATTTTACCCCGCTGGGATGCGCACGTACAAAACAGGCATGGCAAGGCGGAAACATTATTAAACAGTCCTCACATTTTAAATTGTATTTAAATAAAAAACAGTGGGTCGCGCAGGTGTGTGATTCGAGCGGCGTACGCACGATCCACCGGGCTGCGCCAAGATCATCACTGCACTATCCAAATAGTCGCGCTGCGCTGTATTTGCGCAGATATTTGGTTCAATCGGGTGCCACGGTTTCGTCCCACTTTTGATGTGTTTGGCTTCACATACACTTCGACAATGGAAGAAGACGGTGCAGCAGCAATGAGTTTGCTTACATGTGACGAAACCAACAACGAGGAGATTGTAAAGAAAAAAAGTGCATCGTCTGTGTTGTGGGTATAAGAAAAGTGATACGAATGAGATGAACGTGATTTGCAAGGTACGCAAGTGCACTGTTTTAACAAGTGGTGGAAACACGTCAAACCTTTTCTATCATCTGAAATCCAAGCATCCAAATGAATATGGCCAAAGTAAAAAAATGCAGCAAACCTCAGCAATTCACAGTTTATATAAAATTACATTATGTACTGTAAAACAGTTTCTTTGTGTTGGAATTTTTATTTATGCATTTTCAGATACAAATTACTATATTGTGATATATATCGTTATCGAGGTAGAAAATTGCTTCTACCGTGATAGAAGATTTTGGTTATATCGCCCACCCCTAATGAAGCCTATGTTGAGCTTGGATTCATGATGGGGATGAATAGGGGCAGAAGAGAGACCTGTGTGTGTTTTGTGTCTTAAACAGCTCGCAGCAGACCGCATGAGACCCAACAAATTAGGAAGACACTTAGAGACAACACACTCCAGTCACGTTAATAAGCCACTTGACTTCTTTCAAAGAAAGCTGGCAGAATACAGACAGCAGGGTAATCACATGGTAAAATCTGAATCAGTGGACAGCAAAGCACAAATGGCTTTATGCCAGAGCAAAAAAACTACAAACGATTGCTGAGCAGCTAATAAACATGGGGTCAATTATGCAAAGATAAGTGCCAACGTAAGCCTTTTATAACAATTGCACGTGTATTTTATCTATTTTTAACTTGGTGTTGTTTGATCTTATTGGTTTAGAAATTGATATTTCAATAAACAGTAAACTTGGCCGATTTCGTTATTATTTTGTTGACAAGTGGGGCTTGAAAAATTCGCTCACCCCCTTAAGTGGGGAATGACAGAAAAAGTTTGAGAACCACTGCGTTAGGGACACTCCACACATGAGGGGGGCGGGGAATCAGATGTGGATTGCTTTCTACCTGCAGTGTAACCGTAGCCCTCGAATAGGCTGAAGTGGCAGACAGGGCCCGGTAGAGGGCGCCCTGTAGATGTAGAAGTGAACGGTGTATTTGCATACCTCGTAGTGTGCGTGTATGTGAGCACAAGTGTGTGCAAACTGACTAGATGTGGACGATTGAAACAAACATCTGACTTTGGGAGCCCAGAAAGGCAGAGGAATATCGACTCGTCTAGTGAAAGTGTGATTGTATCTGATATAAGTGCAGTTTTTAAACGACACGCTGAGAGAACAGGGTCTGCAAATACAAAATTTGTCAACGGACTTTATCAAGGACTTAAGATAACTACAAAAGAGGGGATATTTTCGGGAATCGTAATATGAAAAAGGAGCAAGCTGAAACATTAGGTTTTGTCCCTCAGAAAGAGATTGTCTACAACAAACTCCTTCCCTATGCAGAGAAACTAGACGATGAATCCAATTACATTTTGTCCAGAATCAAAGGCAACTTGGGTCGCGCTATTCAACTCAGAGAGTTATGGCCCGGAGTTTTGTTTTGGACAAGGAAACTATCAACGTGAGTATAAACTACTTATATCTAACGACCAATAAGTACTGGGTCCCTCTGTACCATTTGAAATTAGTATTTAGTCATCAACAATGAAACTGGGGTATTAATCGGAACCCGGGTCTGGGGTGGCGAAATATAGCTACTAGCTAGCAAGCTAACGTTAGTGAGCTAGCAAACGGCTAGTCCGCTATGTCTAATTCTCATGAGTCACTCAGCTGCTGAATCATATAGCAAGACAGAGTCTTAAATAATAATAAAAAATTACGTAAAACAAAGCATCCTAATTAAAATCAAGTAAATTAATTGACTAAATTATTATTTTTGGTCTTTTATGTGTAACTCTCTTGTTGTCTAGTATTAGCTAATCTTAGAATGTCCTGTAGTTGCTATGACCAGGGTCAGTCATGGCTAATTTTCCAGCCTATGATTTTTTTTTGTCAGTAGCCTGTAGAAAGCAAACCAGCACAGCATAACAGAAGCAGGCAGTTTATACTTTAACCTCTCACTTTTGCGTATGTTGTAGTTTTTATAGTCGTGTTTTTATGCAGGAAAAAGAGGAAGTTTACAATAATCTGTTACTTTATTACTACAATTTCCACCCAACATAGTTAACATACATATTAAAACACGCTACAACCGTCTGTCTTCTTTCTTTATTCGATTCTTTCTTCTTTTTTTAATGGCAGCACGATCAAGATTAGCACTGTTTATTTTATTGCTTTCTAAATTTAGCTAATCTTCACAGATCAGAGTTTTGTTCAAGCTTTTTGTGATGTCCTCGAAGCATAATGGATAGTCTTATTGTTTGTAAACTGACATTTACACATTAGATTTAGTGTAAGTTGAAGTTACACTATGATTTAAAGATTGGTAATCAGTTTTTGTTTATTTATCCATAACTTGTACAGCTTATACAACCACCATATGATCATGGCTGCTCTTTCAGTACCAAGATCAATGTCAATAAACAATTTTTAGATAAGATATTGCTAAGTGACTTCTTAGGAAACTGCATCAGTAATTGGATGTTTAGTAAATACATATACAGTATTAATTTAATTGTAGTCTAGTTTGGACTGATGGTTTGTTGTATGATGTTTTTGCCTTGTGCGCTCTGTCTGTTTGTCTTGTGACACTAATTTATCCTGTTGTTCATGGACAGGTACCTTCGTCTTAATGGCAGAAAGTTCAGCAAGGAAGACCATGTGCTCTTCGTTAAGCTCTTGTACGAGCTGGTCACCATTCCTGATCTGGAAATCAGCATGTTGCAGGGCTTTGCTCGACTACTCATCAACTTACTCAAGTATGCAACCTAAATGCACAAGGTTGCGACACATCTACAGTTGGGCTCAAAAGTTTGCATACCTTGGGAGAATTTGCAAGATGTGTACCACTTTTTTTTTTTTTTTTTTTTAAAGGAAATATGAGTGAGAAGGCAAAACAAATTTATTATATGACTCAAGTTCATATGTAAGGCATAACAGAATGGCACAGTCATCAAACAAAACATGACATCAAAGAAAATAAGGAAATAATCCCTGTTCACAGGTTTGCATACTTTTAGTTCTTAATATCACGTATGTCCCCCTTTAACAACAATGATGGCATGTAGTCTTTTGTAATAATTCTGCATTGAGATCAGGAGACTGTGATGACCCCTCCAGAACCGTCACCTTTTCGGCTGTAGCCATTGCAGGGTCAACTTGGCCTTGTGCCTTGGATCATTGTCATGTTGGAACATCCAAAAGTGTTCCATGTCTGCCAGTATTTTTTGATAACATGCTGCATTCATCTTGCCATTAATTTTGATTAACTTCCCTGTGCTACTGGAGCTCACACAGCCCCAAAACATGAGATCCACCACCATACTTTACAGAGGGGATGATGTACATTTCACTGTGGGCCTTGTTGACTCCTCTGTGACTATAAAGTTAAATTTTGGTCTCATCACTCCAAATGATTCTGCTCCAGAAGCAGTGAGGCTTTTCTAGGTGCTGTCTGGCGTGTTGGCCTTTTTGTGGAATGGACGTAGTAATGGCTTTTTCTTGTCAAATTTGTGTTAACTACCTCCTCATTGAGCTTCTTGAAACAACACCACCACTTTTTTTTTTCCAGAGCAGCCTGTATTTCTCTCGAAGTTGTTTGCGGGTTTTTCTTTGCATCCTGAAAAATTCTTCAGGCAATAGTCACCCAGCCATGGTCAGGAAGACCAAGATAACGTAACCTCCACTTTCCACTTCTTTGTCCGAGTTTGAACAGTACTGACTGGCCTCCTCAACTTCATTTACCTTTTTCTGCTTTATAAAGTTTAACTACCTCATTGTGCAGGCCCATCGACAGTTCTTCCCCAATTGGCAATTGTTTTCCCCATGGTGCAGTACTCAGCCAAGTCAGTGCATCACCTAAAGGGCTGAGAAACTCACTGACTATTTATGCACAGACACTAATTACAATTAGTCACAGGTGTGGAAACTTCCCTTGAACGACCGTTTGAACCTGTGTGTGTCAAGGATATATACACTTTTGATCAGGATGGTTTCGGTGATTTCAGTTATCATTAGGTTTTAAATAGGAGTCCAACAACTATGTAATAATTAATGATTTCACGTGACCACTGTCCTTAAATAAGATGTTTAGCAATTTCTTTCAACTTCTTTAAGCATCTATTCTATCCATTTTCTGCAAACTTTTGAGCACAACTGTATCAATCTATCTAAAAACTATAAAAAATGGAATTCCTTTTGGAAATTCTTTGTCTATCTATCCATCTATCATAGTAATGCATACATTCCTTTTGCATTAGGTGTTTTTATATAGTGCTAAACTTGTTCTCTTTTCTAAATAGAAAAAAAGAACTGCTCTCACAGGATGACCTCGAGTTACCTTGGAGGCCTTTGTATGAGCTCTATGAGAAGATCCTTTATTCTAAAACTGAACATCTTGGTCTCAACTGGTTTCCAAAGTAGGTCCCTCACTCTGATTCATGATGTCCAGTGCCCATGTAAAAAAACCTTATAGCTGTTGCCCATCATGAGAAATGTTTGTTTGTTCTGCACATGCATAAGAGAGAGGCAGGGTTAGAGCTTCCTGCATAACTGGGTCAGTCTGCTGGATAAACTGAAGTCATGGGGAAAATGTCATGCATGCTTCATGGAAGGCACAGACCCTGCTCAGTACACAGTGGCTTGTTGATGTATTTTAAAATTTAGTTTTGGACATTTTAAGCAATCACATTCTTCCTAAAGTCAGAATAGCAAATTAGCCACATGATACAGATGTATTTAGAAGGTCTCATGAAATGGTGATTGGTGTGTAACATATCAGTTGATATTGTGTTTAGTGTTGGCTTATGCCTCTTTCCTTTTTTCACATTCAGTTATCAAGCAGAAGCCTCCCCTAAACAAAAAATACTTAATTTTGTGCGCAAGCGGTAAGCACAGCCAGTGTTTTTTTTTTTTTTTTTTTTTTTTTTTTTTTTTTTACATGTTGGATTGTATTTTTGAATGGGAACCTTTGAATTTATTTGCATGCTTTTGGAGACCAAATTCAGAAAAAAACACAACTTATATTTATGTTTTGAATCATATTCCATGTCGTCTTGAGGCAAATGAGCTTCAGCTTTATAGTGCTGTATAACATGTACAACAGCGGGCCAGAATTTTAATTACAAGGATGTCACTTTAAAACCTATGGGCAAAATTGTTTTTTCAGTAAACTATAACCTTGATCAACCTGGATAGGTGTTCATTTCAAAAGCACTGTTGTTTACTATTGTAGGTATAGCAGCAAATGGTAATTCCTGTTCTTTAATGCCTTATGGTAGTTTTCTGGTCATTGGCACAGTCTGACTTATCATGGACTCCGTGCGCCAGATTAAAAAAAAAAAATAAATCTTATGCATGCTTACTAATCCTCTTGGGCAAGAAGAAAGGTAATGGCACTTCAATCACTGCTGATGTTTTTTCCTTGTTGCCTAAATTCTTGCTTAGTGAAATACAGTGATGTTCCTTGTGTCTCACTTTAGGTCACAAAGGTCACGTTAGTTTTGCCAGTTTTCCCCTTGGTGTCTAGTATCAGAAAGCATTCTATTTTAAACCTGTCCACCCCGACATGATGGCGTTATGAGTGTATAGAGCGAGTCTGCTGGTGATTTATTATTATTTTATTTTTTTAAGGTGGGGGGAGATGATGGATGATGTGTCTGTTAGGAAGGATGTCAACAATTCTGACTATGCTTATTGAATTACTTACAAAATCACATGCTGTAAGATTCTATATTTACAAAACTGTTTTTGTGTGACAGTGTGCTGAGTCACTCAGTAAGAGAAGACTCTTGGGTGTCTTATCCAAAACAGTTGAAGAAAAAAAACTGATTCAGTAAATTGAAGATAGCAGCGTAAGGTAATTTTAGGATTAAGTGTCAGAGGAGAAACAGATTCAGCACATCTTTATCCTTTGTTGTAGACCTTTGTTGTAGGCAGTAAAAATTTATATGAAATACAAGTTTTGCTTCTAGAAACTGAAGTAAATTATATGGCTCAGAATCTGTCAATTAAATGCAATAGTTGCTGCTTTGCACGCAATTGTATTGCATCATGTGTCCTTATTGTAATTGTCTGTTAATAGTCATGTTAGGCTTTTTTCTAATATTATATCAATGTTTTTTTTTTATATATATAAAATTTATCCCTCCTTTTTTCCTCATTCTCACTCTCTAGCTCTGTGGAAAACGTGCTGAAAACATTGGTGAAGAGTTGCAGGTTGTAAGTACATTATAAATCCCTGATTACCTATCATCGTTTAATGTCATCTTTTTAAGCCAACAAATGTCTAACCTTTTCACAGTTTAATAATCAGATTTTCCTTCTGCTGTTGAAAGGGTAATGTAATCAAGTCATTTTTGGGTTAGCCAGTAGGATGTATTAAGCATGAAATGATTAGATGCTTTAATTAATTGTCTAATATTTTCCAGCAACTGTTTGCTTTAAAGTGGTTAGTATAAAAAGTGTTTTATTTCATATGTGTATTCACTGCCTAGCCAAAAAAGTCACCACCTGGATTTAACTTAGCAAATAGGTCAGAGCCTTCCATTGGATAATTACTGTAGTGATTGTTTCAGTTGTCAACAAGTTATTTAACCCTAAATGATGCACTGAGCCATATAGAAAATGATTGAAGGGAATGCAAATAGAATTGAGGTTCTCCAGAAAAAGGTTTCAGTTTTTTTGGGAGCATGAAGAATAGACTGTGGTCTACTGTGATTTACCCTGTTCCAGAGGGATCAGAGTTAGAAGAGGATGCACATGAAGTGATTCACTCATTATTCCTAGGTTCAGAAACGTTATTTACCCATAAATTAGGTCAGCTGACTACCTGATTATACCGAATGACTAGGTTTTTCCATCCATGGATCTGATGGCACGGACATATTCCAAGATGATGATGCCAGGATTCATCACACTCAAAAAGCGGTAGGCTACTAATGAGGCAAGACCTTAACCCCATTGAGAATCTTTGGGATATGCTGGAGAAGGCTTTATGCAGTGGTTAGACGTCAGACTTCCATTATGAAAGCAAGATCTTGGAGAGAAATCAATGCGACTCTGGATGGAAATAAATGTTGTGACATTACATAAGCTTTTGGAAACAACGCCACGGCCCTAATCAAAACAAAACGTGGTCTAATGAAATGAGTGATCACTTTTTTTTTTTGTTTTTTGCCTGAATTGAAAATTTATGTGGTTTGAATGCTTTGTATGTATCTGTAGGTACTTCCCTGAGTCAGCCACGCAGGAGATGTTGGATGAATGGCGCCCATTGCTGTGCCCATTTGATGTCACAATGCAGAAAGCCATCAGCTACTTTGAGCTCTTTCTGCCCACCATCATGCCTCCAGGGAAGCATGACAAAGGCTTCAGGTAACAGTCTTTTATAGGTTCTTATTCTTTTACTGATGCAAAAACTGACAAGTGGATGTTGTTTATATAAACACAGTAGATTTCTTGGATTCAATGAATGTGACTTCTTATTGTTCTGTACCCATTACTGTCAATTAGGTTGAATGGTATATTTCATTAATAGAGCTTGATTTGAACTGAACAACATGATGGATTTTAAGTGTGCTTTAATGATAATTTTGTGTGATATATCTATACACAAAATATCTACCTTTACCTAGCATAGGAAAATCCTGGCGTTTTTGTAACCGTGCTTATCCCAGAGTACAGCCAAATTATTACACTAAACCAATGTTTTTCAACCACTGTGCCGTGGTACACTAGTGTGCCGTGAGAGATCATCAGGTGTGCCGTGGGAAATTATTAAATTTCACCTAATTGGTCTAAAACATTTTTTGAAAACCAATAAGTCTGCGAATAATATGCCATTGTCGAGTGTCCCGCGCTGTCTACACCGGCAGAGTAATCATGTCATACTCTTCCATATCAATAGGTGGCAGCAGATAGCTAATTGCCTTGTATTTCGACACGAGAATTAGTGATTGAGCTTCTCAACCCTGACTGCTATAAAAACTAAAAAGAGAGAGACTAAGAGCTGTTGAGAGATTTTCGGCTACATTTACACTGCAGGTCTCGATGCCCAATTCTGATTTGTTGCCTATATTTTTTTTTTTTTTTTTTTTTTTTTTAACCGTTTGTTTACACCAGGGGTGTCAAGCTCATTTTAGGGTGAGGGCCGGATGAGAAGAAATCTGACCATGTGCGGGCCGAATTAGTTTTGTGTTTTTTTAATCATAGTGCATCAAATTACAACAAATGCACTATATTCTTTAAAACTGCATTTAACAAGTCCTCAGAAACTGTTCATTAACACTCATTCCTTTTTGGGGAAAAAAACAATGCCAAGTAATGGCAAGCAAAATCCTTTCCTTTGAACGTGAATATTACTTGTCAGATACTTTTTAGTAATGATAAAATAAGAAATAAAAAATGCTGCAGACTCTGTACAGACGGTTACATTAAATATGAAGCTATAGGCTACGATATAATTTACAAACTAGAAAAACACTTCACAGTTAAAAAAAACTGCCTTTAACAACTCAATAGTTTAGAAAAAATCGTATACAAAAATTTATTTATAGTTAATGCAAATGTAAAAAAAAATATCATTCACTTTGGATATGAACATTAACTATACACTACAAATGAGAACTTTCTTTAACAAATAAAAATCTAGATACGTTTTTTTTTAAAAGCGGATGCTAAAGCATTAACTTTTTCCGTTTGGAGCTGTCCAGTATATTTATCATATTTCTCTGCGTGCACGTCATAGTGCCGTTTAATGTTGTATTCTTTTTGCACAGCCATGGCTTGTGAGCAGATTAAACATACCGGCTTGCCGTTGACCTCACAGAAAAAATACTTCTCTTTCCATTTCTCCTGAAACATCCACCCTTCCCGATCAATTTTTCTTTTTTTGGACATTTTTTTAAATCGCGAGTGCTTGCCACACATCTTCAAATTGCCGAAGAAATTTGAATGTTAGAGGTTTCGGCAGAAGCGCAATAGAAGAGCAGTTAAATGATAAAATAAAAAAATTAATAAAACCAAACACAATATTGCAGCGAATACCCGGACATAGACTTTATTTAATACTACTACTACTACTACTCATAATAATGATGATAAAAAAGATTTGATATTTAATATTATTGTTCAAATCATCCCGCACTGGACGCCTTAGTGGGCCGTATGTTTGACACCCCTGGTTTACACGTTATTTCAACTATGACTCGTATCCGATACACGTGTTTACACTTGCCCTACCATCTGAAACAACGCGCATTTAAAGGGAGGTTCTTGTGCTACACACTAGCCAAGATAGACGAAGGTGAAATATGCTTAACGCTAGCAATTCGATATACGCAAAGTTTGCGAAACGTCACCATGATTTTAAAACGGAGAAGGAGGGAAAAAAAACAAATTGCAGCCTGCGCATATGCTTTATTCACGAAATACTGATTTCTTAATGTTATTTAGCCCAAATAAGCATTAACACAAGGCGAGTGTAACATTATGTTACGGAGAATAACATTACATAATTAAACCGCGAAGAAGTCGCAATTTTAATGACGTACAGGACACAATGCCTCAGGAAATCCGATCTGTCTGTTTACACGACAATTACATTAACACATATCTTATTTCTATGAATAAGGCTGAAACCGATCTTGAAATATCGGAATGCATGCATTTTTTTTTTTCCTGTTTACACGGACATAGAACATATCTGATATGGTCACATATGAGCAAAAAATCGGAATTGGGTCACATTTAACTGACAGTGTAAACGTAGCCGTGTCTTTCTTCAATTCCTGCCAGGATATCAGCTCTGTGTTCATCCAAACAGGCCCAGGTTTCACACTGAGTAGGTAGACATATGAAAGATCAAAAAAGACTGTTTTCATTGTGTTTATCTGATTCCTGTTCAAGAAACTTTGATAAGAATGACTGTATATTGTTAATTGCACTTTTTATTTGAAAGAAGAAGAAATATGAAAGTTCATATAAGACTTTTTCTTTGTGTTTATTTGATTCCTGTTCAAGACACTTGATAAGAATGGCTGTTTATTGTTAATATAGGCTACAGAGTTTGATTTCTTTTTTTTATTATTATTTTTTTTTTTTCAATTAAAAATGGCTCAAAAAAGGTTGAA
The DNA here is from genome assembly GCA_030522415.1 of Channallabes apus. Lineage (NCBI taxonomy): Eukaryota > Metazoa > Chordata > Actinopteri > Siluriformes > Clariidae > Channallabes > Channallabes apus. Next base: position 56,282,626 of record CM060104.1, read on the forward strand.
AAACACTGCACTAAACTATACTGGAAAATTAACTAAATAGACAACATTTTATTTTTTTGTTTGTATGTTTAGGTTATGGTTTGATGAACTGATGGGTCTGTGGGTTTCAGTACAAAATCTACCTAGCTGGGAGGGGGTAAGTATTTGTATGAGAGCTGTTGTTTGAAAGCAGCAAATTGATTCCACCACTGACACTTATTTATTTTTTTTCTTCATAAGAATCTTGTGAACCTTTTTGCCCGTTTGGCCAATGACAACATTGGCTATGTAAACTGGGACCCTTATATCCCCAAGGTATTAAAAAGTTATTTCACTAATTCCGTTACATGTTTATACTCATTGTTTTATTGTAAGGTGCTTGTAATTTTTGTTTTTTTGTGGCCAGATCTTCACCAGAATTTTGCGAAGCTTCAACTTGCCTGTAGGCACAAGTCAGGTGGTGGTTCCTAAGTACCTGACTAACTCTTATGACATTGGCCATGTTGTCCTCTGGATCTCAGCCATGCTGGTTAGTCATGCATTTAGGCATTTTGGCAGACGCTCTTATTCAGAGCAACTTACATTTTTTTAATCTCATTATACATCTGAGCAGTTGAGGGTTAAGGGCCTTGCTCAAGGGCCCAACAGTGGCAACTCGGTGGTTGTGGGATTTGAACCTGGGATCTTCCGAACCGTAGTCCAATGCCTTAACCACTGAGCTACCCCTGGCCCCTACTGTTCAGACTGTAGGGAACTGTGTTCTGAAACAGTCTTGTGTTAAGTTTATACATTAATATTTCCTACTTGTGTTAGGGAGGAGGCCAGAACCAGGTCCAGAAGCAGCTCAATGGCCTCTTTAACAGCATTGCCTCCTTCTACCACCCCTCTAACAATGGCCGCTGGCTGGTGAGAAACTTCCAGAAACATTATGTCCTGTTTTCCAGAGATTACCCTAGCAACCTTTTTTGAAGTTCACCACTCACTTTTGTCCAGAGCATTGTGTTGTGCATCATCAGTTTTTTGTCTGTAAACAGTATACATTCTCTGTGCAGTTTGCCAGCATTTTAACTTTAGACATACACCTTTGCTTTAAAGGTGTGCTAGAGATGAGTTTTAATCATGCATACCACAATATTAATTTTAGGCAGTACATTGTCATTCTGAAGATAAATACTAGAGGATCTTTTAAAAAGATTTTTAAATTATTGGGAGCAAAGAGATATTACTTTATAGTGGTAATAAGTTTGATTAATTAATTGCCTTCTAAAGTACAACATGCACTCTGTTCTGTCAGTATTTTCAAGATACAAGATGCATTTTTTTTAATTAAAGTTGTATGTCTCTGGTATCATGGAATTTTTCAGTCCTTTTCCTCCCTGTAGTCAAATTCAAAATTCAAATTTTATTTGTCCTACACAGTACGATATGCAGTGAAATGCTTATACGACTGCCAGTCCTTAGAAATAAAAGCTTAAACATAAGAAATAAATATGAATAAAAGAAATACTTTAGGAAATTAAATTAACTAGTAAAATATACTGTACAAAGTAAAATAAAATATATTGTACAAATAAGAACAAAATATTAATATAACAATATAGAAATTTGTCCAAATCAGAAATGTAGAAATGACTGGGGTGTGCAAATATGCATAAAAAGTGACTTCTTAACGTGTCTTATTATTAAAGTGATTTGTGCAGTGGTCCATAAATGGAAATATAAATATATAGTGGAAAAGTGTGCATGAATGTGTCCATTTTGGCCATGAATGCCCGGACAGTGTTGGAAGTCAAAGTCTGATGGACTATGCATTTGTGTGCTTGGAGCGCAGGTAAAGCTAATGAAGCTTTTGCAGCGGTTGCCAGCAAGTGTGGTCCGACGGCTGCACCGCGAGCGCTACAAGAAGCCTTGCTGGATCACACCAATACTCTCCAGCCATTGTCTTACTGATGACAACATCACAGAGTTTGTGGAGAGCATGAAGCAGCCAGTTCTGATGGCTATGTTCAGTAAGACAGGCAGCATGGATGCAGCCCAAGCACTGCAGAATCTAGCCCTTATGAGACCAGAGTTGGTCATTCCTCCTGTGCTGGAAAAGTGAGTGCCTCACTTTGATTTAAATTCCAATGAAAGCATGATTATTTCTCCGTTGGCCCCCTGGGAATAACTACTTGCTTCTAAAGAGTCTTTCTGTATCTAGTTCCAACCAGATTAATGATTATGCAAGAGCATGACGTGTGTATTTTTGTTTGCCCCCTGCAGGACATACCCTGCCATGGAGACCTTAACAGAACCACATCAGCTGACCGCTACTCTCAGCTGTATGATCGGTATGGCTCGCAGCCTGGTCAGTGGTGGGAGACACTACCCAGAAGGCCCTATTCATGTGCTGCCACTGCTAATGAGGGCCCTTCCTGGCGTGGACCCCAATGATTTCAGCAAGTGCATGGTGTGTTTACAGGTTCTAAAATAGCTTGTACACATGGAGCCTCATATAACCCTTCTAAATATCAAAACAACTGGAAGTTCAGAGTAACAACAGCTGTTCCTTAAATGCCTTTCGTATAGTGATTGCCTCACACTTGACAACTGCTAGTACTGTTTGACGATGACGTGTATAATGTTTTGTAAGATTCACGTGGGCATAGCACATACCTGGAAACTGACCTTTCACTGAAAAGTGTTTTAATTGGATATCCCCAAGTTATCACCACAATAACTTTTTTTCTCTCTATTTTAGATAACATTTCAGTTCATTGCTACCTTTACTACCCTTGTGCCTTTGGTAGACTGCTCTTCTGCCCTGCATGAGCAGAATGACTTGACAGAGGTGAGGATCATCAGTGTTTGTTGTGTTCTTTACAGTACACTTTAAGATGTGTTCTGATTACAACAAGCCTGTTTTATAACTAAATGTATTTCTTCTCTAGATAGAGAGAGAGTTGTGTTCAGCATCAGCTGAATTTGAGGACTTTGTTTTGCAGTTTATGGATAGGTAAAGTCATTGTAATGCCATATTATAGTTTTCCTTTTTTAATTTTTTGTTTAATGCCTATTTAATTAAAGCAATGTGCCATGGTCTGCATTTGGTCGCTCTGCTTATAAAGATGTTTATAAAACTTGTCTATGCAGGTGTTTTGCACTGATTGAGAGCAGTACTTTAGAGCAGACACGAGAAGAGACTGAGACTGAAAAAATGACACACGTGGAGAGCCTATTGGAGCTCGGTTTGTCCTCCACCTTCAGCACTATCCTCACTCAGAGCTCCATAGAAATATTCAAGGTTTGTGCCACACTTAACAATTGTAATTAATCTGTTTATTTGTAACTGTAATTACATCAACTTTTGTATGTTTTTCTGTTGGTGGTTTTTAAACAGGTTGCTCTTGAGAAAGTCTTTAACTTTGCCACTACCAACATCTTTGAGACACGTGTGGCAGGTCGAATGGTAGCAGACATGTGCAGAGCAGCAGCTAAGGTATGAGTCCAGATATTTAGTTCAAAGAAATTAGTTCATACAAAAGCAATTGATCACTTTTTCACCTTTATTTCACCTCTCTCATTTAGTGCCATCCAGCAGAGTCCTTGAGACTGTTTGTGCCCCACTGCTGCAATGCTATAAGTCACATCACTGCTAGTACGTACAGCAGATCAGATTTCCTGTGTGCAAAGATGTATCTGTGTATTAAGTGTATTTGTTGTTATTTTATAGATGAGGATGTTTTGAATGAAGAGGAGCTGGATAAAGAGCTGCTGTGGAACCTCCAGCTGCTTTCTGAGGTGTGAAAGCTTGTTCTCTTATAAAACTAAAATGAATATGATGTATAAACTTAGAAAAAAAGTCTTAATGTATATTTGTATATATATAATGTATATTTTCTCTTGTCCTAAGGTGACCCGTGTGGACGGAGAGAAGCTGTTGCCATACCGTACGGAGTTGGTTCAAATCTTGCAGCTGACCTTGCGGCTGCGCTGTAAACAGGGCTACAGTCTGTCCTGCAATCTGCTGCATCACATCTTGCGCTCCATGGCCCTTACCTACCCCACAGACTACTGCAGTGTGTCTGGAGGCTTTAACAGACCACTGAACAAGTATCTTCCCATTAAGGTACTTATTATTAGAGTACTGTTACTCTAATAATAATAATAAGAAGAAGAAGAATTTTACTGTTTTCAGGTCGTCCAAAATTTGAGATGCGTGTTAGTGCAAGATTTTTTGCATTTGCAATAATGAACTAAACTGATACACACGGGTATTGTCATGTTAGAACAGGTTTTGGCCGCTAATTTCATTCACGGGAAATTGTTGTGCTACAGCATACGAAGACATTCCAGACAAATGTTCCAACAGTCTGAAAAAGCGGTAATGGTCAGGTTTCAGTTTATTTATGTCCACATGGTGTGTGCATGTGTGATTTTTTTTTTTTTTTTTTTATTATTTTTTTTATATATATTATATTATATTATATATATATATAGCTTTATGTAGATCACACAGACCTACAGTATGTAAACGTGGGTAAAGTTTATTTAAATGCAAGAAACTGGCTTATGTTAACAGCAGAAATAAAGGTTTTAAGATGTCAATGAGGGGAGTACATACAAATTACTTTTTACTTTTTTCCCCATAAGCTTCCTGAGACTAACATAAGAAATACATAAATAAACAGATTTTTTAATTATACTAACGTTGTGTGTTTATTGAATTGTCCACACCACAGGAGGAGGGAATGTTTTTTTTTTTTTTTTGTAATCATTAATTGCTCTTTCCTGCCTCTATAGGACTGGGGCCTTCCAGGTGACCTGTGGAACCTACAGATTCAGTGGCATGTGGCCAGTGCAGAAGAGAAAGCCTTTATCTTCTATATATTAGACCTTTTTCTCCAGCCAGAGCTGCAACGCTTGCAGAGATACGCTCAGGATGAGAAGAACATGAGCAGGTCAGAGACCATGGGTCAATGAGAAATGAATAAATTTAGTAACTTGGACAAAACAATTCGGTTTTCTTCTCAAATCATGGCTGACATAAATTTTAAGAAGTGTTCAAACTTTGTTGTGAGTTATATGTTTACCTTTGCACACAGGGATGATGTTCTACGGAGCCTGTCAATCGTACAGCACTGCTTGCTTGGGGCTGGCTGCATGTTGCCACCTCTGAATGGACCCCCTGTTACTAACCTGTAAGTAAATAGTCATATTAGTTATCATTTTTTGCAGAGTAGAGAACAATTTAAGGATTATCCAAGAATTTAAATATCTTCCCCCTTACAGTATTAATAGCATGGTTAGTCTGGACGAGACAAAATGCTACGTTGGGGTCGAATATGGTAAGCCGTAATAAAGCTTAATTAATACTCAGCATCCTAGTTCACAATTAATTTTTTTTTAGTAGACAAAAATTTATCAGCAAGTCCGGAAGCATCAATGCAGGCATATAAATCTGTTTTCCGATGGTATTCCCACAGATGAGTCCAGAGAGAACTACAGAGATGCTATCTGTAAAGTCATGCGACAGCTTCTGCGTGAGTGTCCAGTTTTATATATTTATATATAGATATTGGGACGAGACAGCCGCTACTGCTATCGTTGATGAAATTCTAATTTTGAAGATCAAAAGATGAATTTTGGGGTATTGAAAAGAACATGAAACGTTTGAGACGAGGCCACACAATTTTTAGACGACCAAAGGAATAGGAGAATTTAAAGTTAGTTATGGTAAATAGCTTTTAATATTTGGTTGTATGAAAAAAAACATCAAACCGGCAACCCACTGACATTACCAGACTGTTGAAACTTTTCCAAGATTTTACTGCAGCTGCTTTCAGTTTTTTTTTTTTTTTTTTTAATAGACTTAGGGGGTTGTTGTAGGTTTCTCCCTTAAGTGTCATCTTCCAATGTGACATGTATGCTCATTTAGGTTAAGGTTCGGTTATTGACTTGGCCTGTTTAAAACCTTCTGCCTTTTAATCCGAATAAGTCCTTTGTTGAGTTTGCAATCAGAGTTTTGAATCATTGTTTTACTATGTGAAGTTTCTTTAAATTAGATTGGATGCATTTTTTTTTTTTTGTCACTCTGCACTGCAGACAATATACTTTGTAGATTTCTAATTCAAATTGCTTGTTACAGAAGGAGCTATGAAAACCTAATCAATGATACTGCTTCCACCATTCTTGATCGATGCACTTGTATGTTTTTTTTATTTTCCCCTTTACCTACTTTATTAAAGGTTAATCTTTCTTCCAATATTTTGCGTTTGTTGCCTTTATTTTGGTTTTCAAAGTTTTAATTTCTTCAAATTATGCCGTGCCCTGTGGAGGTTGTTGAAATTATAACTGAATGTTGTGGGCTGGTTGTTTTTCTTCAAAGCTCACAAAATTTTGTTTTAAGTGGCTAACCTGTTAGATGGCTGTTTATAAGTATGGTGTCTTTTTCAGGTCATACCAAGTTGTGGTTTTAGCTCTGTTTAATGCTTATATAAATCTTTGTAATTATTTTTTACACTTTTCTCAGCTTTAATATGGTTTGCTCTTGCTGCCTCACTGCACTACTAAATAATTTACCCTTTTTGGTTCTTCCCACAGATTACATTCTGGAACAATCAGAGGATGACACAAAGTCCCTCTTTGCTATCATCAAGGTGCATTTTAGAAATTATGTCTTTAATACCTATTAAGTTAAACACACTTTGCAAACACATAAAGAAGAATATTTGTTTATTTTAGTTTTCCATTTTGACTTTCAGATCATCAATGACCTCATGCATTTTAAAGGCTCCCACAAACATGAGTTTGACTCTCGTTGGAAGAGTTTCACTTTGGTTAAAAAATCTATGGAGAACAGAGTGAGTTATTGTCCATTATTCATAGCTTGAAAGATTATTTCAGGTATAACAAAATAATAGTTATTGTTAAATGTTGCCACTGTGCATTTCATATTTAAAATATTGTTTTTTGTGTATCACAGCTGCATGGAAAGAAGCAACACATACGAGCCCTACTCATAGACAGAGTGCTTCTGCAACATGAGGTATCAATCAAATTCAAGTTAGGAAATGAAAAGCACCTTTTCTGTGATGTGCTATTGATTCACTTCATAACCTAATATATTAGAAATGAGTGAACTCAGTTGTTTCTAATGTACTTTCTTTTTCTATAATGTATTTATTGTTTTTATGTTTCTTTTGTAATTGTGTATTTTTAGTACATCCTTGTCTATTTCATATTGCATATTTTCATACATGTTAAAAAAAATAATAACCTGCTTTGTTTGACATAAACACTTTGAATGTATTTAGCAGAATCAGAGAGTTTTATTGCCAAGTACGCTTGCACGTACAAGGAATTTGTTTTAGTGACTGAGCTTCCAGAACAAAAAATACAAATGACAAGACAAAAACAGCATGACGCAAAAAAATAAATAATATATATATATATATATATATATATATATATATATATATATATATAATTTTTTTTTTTTTTTTTTTTTTTTTTTTTTTGCGTCATGCTGTTTTTGTCTTGTCATTTGTATTTTTTGAACACTTTGAATGTACAGTTTTAATGGGATTTTTCCAATGACAGATGCGTAAACTTCTTGTGGAAGGGTGTCAGTACAAAAGTGTTCACCAAGATCTCCTCAGAGACCTTCTGCGTCTGTCCACCAGCACCTACAGTCAAGTATACTGGCATTCATAGACATTGTTTGTAATAACCAAATTTTTTGAAAACATGACAGTTCTAAATACCTTAATTGTTACCAGGTCCGCAGTAAGGCCCAGAGTGCTTTGTTCACTGCTCTGGGAACTTATAACTTCTGCTGTCGAGACATCACTCCTCAGGTGCTCAAGCTACTGGAGCCAGCAAAGACCGATGTCACACAGCAGCAGTTCAAGGTAGATAGCACCTGTGAACAACTTGCCACATTATGCTGTTTTTTCTTTCTCTCCCCTTTCTTTTTATTAAATTTTTTTTTATAGTGCAGATGCGGTGGTGCAGGCAAACACTTAGTTAATCAAATGGAACCACCACACACCAAAACAATGAACCGCCATACACCAAAGTCAGTTAGGATCTGTGATCGGTTTCCAAGTGTTTATGCATGCAGTATTATAAATTTAATTAAGCTTTGACGTATTCAGTAACTTGGCTTTGATTAGTCAGTTGTATGATCTAAATTGAAAAGATATTCAGTGTTGTGAGGCTAAAACATTATAATGTAGTACTTACATAAACTGTAGTTATATCTGTATATGATCTCTCTTTTTTTATTATTATTATCTGCCTTTACAGGGTGCTCTGTATTGTCTATTGGGAAATCACGGAGGTGTTTGTCTGGCTAATCTACATGACTGGGATTGCATTGCTCTGACATGGCCAGCCATGGTGCGCTCAGGCCTCAGTCCTGCCATGTGCCTGGAGAAACCCTCTATTGTCAGGCTCTTTGATGACCTTGGAGATAAAATCCATCGCCAGTACGAGACAATTGGCATCAAATTCAGTGTAAGCTGCTATACCTCTCCACCCACTACCACTCCTAAAATAAGCAGTTTTCTCAGAAAGCATTTCTCATTCTGTAGTGCCCTGCCGCAAACATAGATCAAACACTTGTGTGTCTTTTATTGGTGTACAGGTGCCACAAAGCACAGTGGAACTTGGCTGCAAGATTACAGGTTCGGGTAGCCCTGTTGCTCACATAGACCCTCCATCAGAAGTGGAGCTGAAACGGGGACTTGCATTGGAGCAAGCCAGAAATAAGGATGCTGTGCGGTTAGTGATCACACTCCTTTACACAGAGGCGCGCACACACACAAATATGCAGACATTGAAAAATATATATTATTACAGTATTTCAAACTTATTCTGTGCAGGAGTTATGAAAAGCTGGTTTATGATCTATTAGAATGCCTCAGTGCCCGAGACCTGTAAGTTCCATTAATTTTTAATCCCCAGTCATGTATAATGTAAAGTAGTAATGTTTAGTATGTATAGTATAGAAATGTTGCATACTTGCACATGATAAATCTATGTCCTACTCCTTTCAAAGGCCATGGAAGTTTGAGCACATGGCCATCGGCTTCCTGTCTCTGCTACTGAGAGATGACCATCCTCTTCCTGCCCCAGCTGTACGCTTCTTTGTCCAGAGTCTCAATCATGACGGACTTGTCGTGCGCAAGGTGGGTGGCCTAGTCAGCTAGTTTTGGCACTATTTTGTCCGTCATCATGTTTCAGTGCTTTTGACCAGTTCCTGTATTCTCATTATGCTGTAGGTGGCAATATCTGCTGTGGCAGGAATTCTCAAGCAGCTGAAGAGACCCCGCGTGAAAGTAGCCGCCACACCCAGTGACATCAGTATGTATGCATTGACTGACTGAAAGACCACCAGTTCATTCAGCAGTTCAGTTGTCCACCGTCTGTGAGAATATTTTTTATAGACAGTGGACAATTCATAAATTCATTTGCTTGCCCACCAGCCAAATGTGCAGTGTCTTTTTAAATTGGTCATTAAATTAATAATGTTCAAAAATGCACTGCCTGGCCAAAAAAAGTTAATATTTTACTTAAGAGCATTTGATTGGTTGATTTACACTACCGTTTAAAAGTTTGGGATCACTTTCTAACTCCATGATCGATCCTGATTTTTATTTCTTTCTACATTATTTCTACAAGGAATTCTGAAGGCGTCCAAAAAATGCATTAATCTCCTTTGAACAGTTGATATTGAGATGTTTCTGCTACTTCTGCTCTGTAAAGACTTCATAACGCCTCTGGTCTGCGGTGCTGTTAATTGGTAATTTTTCAGGCTGATAACTCTAAATGAACTTCTCATCTGCGGCAGAGGTAGGTTTTGGTCTCGCCCTCCTGAATGGCCTTCATGAGATCCAGTTTCATTATGGTGCTTAACGGATTTTGCAAATGCACTTGACAATACTGTTCTTGCAAGAACTATTACAGAAAGGCTGACCTCTGTGTCTTAAAATAACAACTAACTGTTGTGTTATTTTATAGTTTTGAAATCCCCAGTTTTGTTGTAGAATGTAGAAAATAAATCGCTAAACAAAAACAAAGAAATTTGCAAGTGACCCCAAACTTTTGAACGATAGTGTATATCTTTTAGCTCTCACCAATTCTTTTAACTCTAACTGATAAAACCATCAACTCAGCAGAAAAAAACGTGATCGTAAAAACATGTGAATAACCATGTTTGGAGATCACTTAAACACTTGAAGTTGAATCTTAAAGTGTCAGTATACATTATAGCCATGTTTAATAATGAAAGTAAAAGCATTTTCACTTAAACAATGTGATGAGAACTCAAAGGATTGCGACTACACAGCTGTATGGCCATAAGAAAACCACCTGTTACTGAGACTAATCATTTTTAAGTTTTGAAAATATATGCTGTGTGAAAATTTTAAAATTTGCTAGGGTGCATAAAGCTTTACAGACTTTGGAGCAAGGGTGTGATGAGTCCAGATTTCTCCTATACTAAAGTAATGGGTATGTTAGACTGAAGAGAAGCACATAAAGTGATTCATCCATAATACTTGATAAAACTGCTTCCAGAGGCTGGTACAGTGGATATGATCTGTGCTCACAGATCTAGGCTCAGCAACATCATGTGGCAATAAAATAAACTCTGACTACCTCAATTTACAATATGACATTTACATTTAGGCATTTTGGCAGACGCTCTTATCCAGAGCGACTTACATTTTTATCTCATTACACATCTGAGCAGTTGAGGGTTAAGGGCCTTGCTCAAGGGCCCAACAGTGGCAACTTGGTGGTTGTGGGGTTTGAACCTGGGATCTTCTGATCCGTAAGTCCAATGCCTTAACCACTGAGCTACCCCTGGCCCGCTATGACGCTATGACCAGCTTAGGTGATGCCAGTTTCTGCCCTAATTGTGCAAGGTTGGCTTTGAATACATAAATTGATCACCAAAGAGTCCTGAACCCCACTGAAGGTCTTTAGGATGTTCTTCACAGACTTTGGAGAGTCAAAATGCTCTATAGTCATCAATACAATGTAATTGCTTAACACATACAGATTTTGAAACAATGCAGTGGCAAATTCATGCCATAATCAAACTTAAAAGCAGTCCAATGAAGTATTAGGAGTGTTGACTCCCCCCAACCCCCCCCCCCCCCCTTTTTTTTTTTTTTTTTTTTTTTTTTGCCACGCATGTATGCCACGCTGTATGATCAGCATTGAAAGGTGATGGTGATAGGGCAGCATGTTTTTTACAGAAACATACCACCGTAACAATTTACTGACTTCATATGCCTGCTGGACAAATAAGAAATGGGGAAAACCTATAGGACACACTGCTTGTCCCAGTTGGAAAGGCTTTTTCCATCCTTGCCACATATTGAATTACTGATCAGTTAGATATGATTTAGAATTTTAGCTCTACAGCTAATGACTGAGTGTTTTCTTGTAGGTGGGGTGATTGAGCCAAAGGAACTAGTAGCTGGAGACAGGCCAGAAAATGACTGGCTTCAGTACCATGCTGAGAGTTTACCTCACACTCAGCAGGAATGGGAAAATTTCCACTTTGTGGAGAAGACACACTGGGGTTACTACTGTTGGCCAAAGTATGCACATCTCACCAACTACGTCTTACCCTTACCAGTATATATGTACTGTACTACTCTGAGTCTAAGCTTAACCTTTCTCTTTTTACTCACTCTGTATTTTCTGTAGGAAGTTGATGTTGTATGCTCCACTTGAGCAGCAGCTGAAAGACCTCATACCAGAGGAGATGAGTGAGGTATGTACACACACGCTGTCTGAGTGAATTCATTTCAACTGTAGAATTGTTTCTGGCTTTAACAAAAAAAAATTCTTTGTTAATTGCAGAGCGAACGGATCATCTATGACCATTTCTCTAACCCCATGTTTGTCAGTCAGCTCATTGAGTACTTGTCACTTGAGGACCGCAAGGGAAAAGACAAATTCAACCCACGCCGCTTCTGCCTCTTTAAGGTTTAAAAATGGACAATGTTTAGGTATTTTAATTAAATAGGCCACAGTATATGGTCACAGATTTTAGCATATTTCTATGTGATGTATTGAACAGGGTCTATTCAGGAACTACAGTGATGTGTTCCTGCCAGTGCTTAAGCCTCACATGGAGCGCTTGGCTGGTGATTCTCACGAGAGTACACAAAGGTGTGTGGCTGAGATCATTGCAGGCTTAGTGAGAGGCAGCAAGCACTGGCGCTTTAGTCAGGTGAGGAATTAAACAATGACCTTAAAAATTCATGTAAAAGAATTTTCCTGTTTTTTTTATGTCTTGCTTTCTTTTCTCATTTTTCCTCATTTCCTTCTTAAATGCAGGTGGAGGCCCTGTGGCAATTTCTCATTCCTCTGATGCGAAGAGCACTGTCCAACATCACAGTGGAGACCTACACTGACTGGGGCACATGTGTAGCTACTGCATGTGTACGTTCTTCCTATCCTGTACACACATCTTAATTTTTGGTGTGTGATGGTTAATTTGTAGTGTTAACAAAGTGCTGTCTGGGCTTATACTGTAGGAGAGCAGAGACCCACGGAAGCTACACTGGCTGCTGGAGATGCTGATGGAATGTCCACTTAGTGGAGAAGGGGGTTCTTTTGTAGATGCCTGGTAAGAAGGACCTGGGGTCTTGTACAACTTAAATTTAATCTACACCGACTTCATTTGGAATAAAGATTAGAAAGATCACTATAATTTAAACAAACCTCTTATTTAATCCGGCTTCAAGTTTCAAGTTTGATCTTGAAGTGTATAAAGTTTGCTTCTTTCATTAAACAATGTGGCTAAGAACTACAGAAAAAGGAATTTTGACTGGCCTTGCACACAACCACTGACATTTTCCTGTATCCCATTGGAAAGACAAACTTTTAAAAACAAAACATTGAAATTACTTAGGTAGTCCATAACGTTTTCTCATTTCAATAATTATACAGTACATTATTTTACACGTTATAACATTCTACTTAAAGTATAACATTTATACTTGAGGCTTACGACTAGAAAAGTGTACAAATGAAATGGCAAGATCAGTTTTGATTTAGAAAAATGTCCAATAAATGCCCAAATTAGTTATATAATGTTGCTGCTGAAGTGAATTTTATGATGTACTGATTTGCAAATTCCTGATGGTGCACAAGGTCGTTAATAAATGTGGTTGTCTTCTCCCCCTGTCTCTCGCTGCCCAGTCATCTGTATGTGCTTCAGGGGGGTCTGGCACAGCAGGAGTGGAGGGTACCAGAGCTGCTGCACAGGCTTCTGGCTTATTTGGAGCCCAAACTCACTCAGGTGTACAAGAATGTACGAGAACGTATCGGCAGGTAAGAAGCAGACCGTAACTACAATAGTGCGTTTCCAACTGTTTTGTACATTTTTACATTATTGCAGGTTTATTCTATTATTGGTCATAACCAATAATCACAATCATTTTAATAAGTACTCTGTCAAGAAGGTCATCATTTTCATATTTGTTTAAGTAAATCTGTAAAATCAGCAGGGGGGGATGGGGTCGTCCAGTAAAAAATGGTGCAAAAGAAGCAATTACATTTTTAAAAAGTAGGAACACTGACTTTAATAGTATGTTTCCTTGCCATCATGTGTTCATTTTGAACAACTGAGCTTATCTTCTTTTTTCTCTTTCTAACATTATCCCCTGTTCCCCCGTCTTGCAGTGTGCTGACCTACATTTTCATGATTGATGTCCGTCTGCCAAAAACGCTACCCACAAAGTCCCCTCACATAACAGAGTTTACAGAGAGGATCATGGCTTGCCTGAAACCGCTGCTGGATGGGGAGGAGGAGATCCAGAACCATGTTGTGGAAGAAAATGGAGTGGGTGAGCAAGATGAAAGAACTCAGGCCATCAAACTGCTCAAAACTGTACTGAAGTGGCAGATGGCCAGCGCTGGTCGCTCTTTTACCACCCCGTTAGTTCAGCAGCTCGAGCTCCTGCCTCTGCTTTTTAAGGTTGGTCTCATACTCTCATTATTTTTTTTACATTTACCCTAAATAAGATCTATTGGTGAATAAGAACTTTATTCAAAGTGACTGTATTCAGGTAGTAGACCACTGTCATTCTCAATGCACAGTAGTGGCACCCATGGAGTGTGTTGTTGGTACCATCTATTGGGTGCAGCAGCTTTGCTCAGGTTTTAAACAATTCAATATCATTGCTATTTTGAGAAACGTTCCACCAACCAATCACAGTATAAGTGTAATCTGTAGAATTGGCATTGTTTGGATGAGAGAAATTGCAAACCTTTCTGTCCTGTTGATTAGATGGTTACAAATTATGGGAAAATCCACTGGACTCCTGCAAAAGTTAAGGGTTTTGTAAGGTGGCTGTGAAGTGCAAAACAAATTAACAAAACTGAAAACAAAACCAACAACAAAACCCAAAACAAAATAACAAATTCAAAACCAAATTAACAAAACAGAACATTTAGTTGTTTTGTTTTTGGTTTTATTGTTTTCGTATTGTTAATTTTGTTTTGAATTTGTTAATTTGTTTTCCATTTTGTTAATTTGTATTGCACTTCTCGGCCAGTCAGATACAAACCCGAAAAGGTAGGTATAGTTTGCGAATGAAATTCTTACCGCTGATTGGACGAGACATCATTAGGCACCATATTATATGCTGTACCAATTTTGTTATACATGTTTATCATGTCTGCATAATTGTGTACAAAATCATTCAGTATTTCCATATATAGCTTAAAAATTTATAAAAAAAGTAACATTGTAGGATAATTTATGCATGGCTGTAAAGAAAACAAATATAGAAGTTAAAAGTAGAAGACAGACCAGTTTTCAGATGGAAACAAAAAAACCTAATGTACGCTCCTGGGATTTGCATAAAAATAGAAAGGAGTGAGTGTTACCAGAAGTTGTTCAGTAAGCAACAGTAATGACTGTTTTCTTTTAGTACTGTACAAAGTCTTGGGCACATGCAAAAATATGGCATATTCCAATTTTCTCCCCAATTTAGTCCTGGCCAATTCCTCCCCGTCGCTAGGGGGCTCCCACATTAAGGCTACCACTACCATTCAGTGGGAGGACAAAGACACTATCACGTGTTTCCTCCAAACCGCGTGACGTCAGCCGACCGCATCTTTTCGAACTGCTTGCTCACGCACCATTAGGGGCGGAATAACACACTTGGAGGAAAGTGCTAGCCGCTCCTTCCGCGTGCGCGAGCTCACAGACGCCCCTGATTGGCTGTAGAGCCGTAATTAATGTGGGAGCGCAAGTACCTCTCATCCCTCCCCCCCTGAGAGAGCTCGGCCAATCAGCTCTCTCTATGCCTCCGGCTGTGAGAGGAAAACAGCATCACCCGGGGTTCGAACCAGCGATCTCCGGATGATAGGGCGAGCGCTTTACCACTGCGCCACTCGGAGGCTGCATAAGATGATTTTGAAAACATTTCTGCATAAAAGAAACTTCTATACAGAGAGAAATAAAGAGCAATAAAATAAACAGTCAATATTTGGAGTGAAAACTCGTTGCTTAAAATCAGGAGTTTTAGACAGATTTTTGCAGATTTACAGTATAAGAAAACAGCTGTTAGGTTTTACTGAGCATGCTGGAGGATGAGTTCTTTTGGTAACACACTCGCACACTCACACTCGGTAACTTTATCACACTTTCTACTTCATGCAAATTCCAGGAGCATACATTAGGCTTTTTGTTTCCATCTGAAAACTGGTCCGTCTTGTACTATATTTCTTTTCTTTCCTTGCAAGTTATATATGGAAATACTGAATGATTTTGTACTTAATTATGCAGACATCATGAACATGTGTCTGTTTATCAAGAATATAGGGACGTAACACATGTATAACAAAATACGGCATATAATATGGTGCCTAAGACTTTTGCACAGTACTGTATATAGTTATGTTGACTTTTTTCTGTATATATATTTTTCTTTTGTGTGTGCGTATGTATAGATTGCTCCTGTAGAGAATGATGATAGCTATGATGAACTGAAGAGGGATGCGAAGACCTGCTTGTCTCTCATGTCCCAGGGCCTACTCTATCCAGAGCAGATTCCTCTGGTACTCAACATACTGAATGAAGTGAGTTTATACTGATGGAAAAGGTGGCCTGATGGGACCCTGCTGATTTTTATTCATTTCAGTTATTTAAAAAAAAAAAAAAAATATATATATATATATATATATATATATATATATATATATATATATATATATATATATATTAATGAAAGTTAGTCAATTCAGTTTTGTTTGACGATAAGCATTTAGCTGTGGGTAAAAAAATGCTGTTCATGTTCAGATTGCAGGGAGCAGCTCATGGCATGCACGCTATTCCGTGCTCACCTATCTACAAATTATGGTGTTCTACAACCTGTTCACAATGCTGAGCAATGAACAAGCAGTTAAAAGTGTGCAGGCACTTGTCATCAGGCTACTGGAGGATGAGCAGTTAGAGGTACAGCCTACTCTATGCTACTTTTTTCCGTTAAGACTGAGTGTCATCATTCACTCACTGCACAGCACTTGCATTTGCTTCTTTCTTCCCAGGTGAGAGAGATGGCTGCCACTACACTGAGTGGTTTCCTGCAGTGTAACTTCTTGACCATGGACATCACCATGCAGACTCATTTTGAGACTCTATGCAAAACCAGACTGCCTAAGAAGAGGAAGAGAGACTTGGGATCTGTTGTGGACACCATACCATCAATTGGTAAGTCCCTCAATTTGATAGTACTTTAGTTATTATATGCTCATAAGCAAATGGTGCAAACGGTACCACTGTGTAATTTAATTTAACCATCTTGTGTTGGTCAGTTTAATTAATGGGAGAGTTTTCAGCTCAGAATCAAGTCATGTTTTTTTCATTATTTAGGTAAACCTACAAACATGAAATGGTCTAGTCTTTAAAAATATATCACAGCTTTTGTAAAAAATATATAGACATATTCCATCTTCTGCAAATACAGTGATACCTCAGCCTATGATTTTAATGCCTGCCGTGCCTGACAGTTAGTGTAAAAGTAATTAACAGTTATAAAAACAGCTGGGATGCAGAGTGATTCATTTTTACTTAAACATCCTGGTGCTGTTACTGTCTATTACCACAGATTGTGGAATGCCTCTTATACAACAGTTAGAGCAGACAGAGTAATCTGATTGTATAACGTTTATTAGATACTCTTAGAGTTTTTTAAATACTTCAAAACATGTTAGAAATACAGCAGCTTCAGACAAGTATACATTAGGGCTGTTGAATCAAACTTGCAACGCCCAAAATTTTAATCAAATTGATTTGACAATCTGCCTGTGATTTATGTTTAGATCTAGTGCGGCGCCATGCAGGAGTGCTGGGTCTCAGTGCCTGTGTTCTGTCCAGCCCTTATGATGTGCCCACCTGGATGCCCCAGTTGCTTATGGACCTCAGTGCCCACCTCAATGACACACAACCTATTGAGGTGGATTAGATTCATTCATTCATATTTCCTTCCTGTCTTTTCTGAAGCTTTAACTATTATTATTCCTCAAACTAATGTTTATTTTAACACATTTTAGATGACTGTGAAAAAGACTTTGTCCAATTTTCGCCGGACTCACCATGACAACTGGCTGGAGCACAAACAGCAATTCACAGATGACCAGCTAGTGGTGCTCACAGACCTACTAGTGTCACCATGCTACTACGCCTAGACAGGTGAAACAGGTCTTTTTGTAGGCAGTTTTTTTTTTTTTTCTTTATTAAACTTCACTGTTTGTGGTTGAGAGAAGACATTTAGGGGACATGAGTTAAGGACAAGTATATGCATGGAAAAGCAGAGTGAAGCAATAACTTGAATTTGTGTGTGGGGGGGTGTATGTACTGTATGTATTTAATTCACTTTTTTTTTTCTTTTAACTATACTTAATATTTAAGGTTTATCTGAGCAGGGATACATGTCCTGCAGTCTGTAATATTATTGTACAGATTTCTTTTGTTTTTTTTCCTGTATGTGTGGACATGAATGTGTGATCAAGGACCGACTGCCTGTGGATCTGATCTCCCACTCAAGCCATTCTTCAAGCCATTTATAACTGGTCTCTTCAGAAGGTGTATGGACAGTTTTAGATGTGGAAATCTTTTATCTTTTAATAGTGACTACATTCACACTGGAGGTAAAAGTCTGATTTATTTAAAACATAAAAAAAAATTTCAATCACAATGCAAATCTTTCTACGCTTAATATCTATACACGTGGCGATGTGACGTTTGTACACTGTAGGGCCAGGGGTAGCTCAGTGGTTAAGGCATTGGACTAGGTTCGGAAGATCCCAGGTTCAAACCCCACAACCACCAAGTTGCCACTGTTGGGCCCTTGAGCAAGGCCCTTAACCCTCAACTGCTCAGATGTATAATGAGATAAAAATGTAAGTCGCTCTGGATAAGAGCGTCTGCCAAATGCCTAAATGTAAATGTACACTCATGTTACTTCAAGGTTAATCTAACTAGACTTGAGTCAGATTTGTATTCTGCAGGGATTTTTAATGCAGGTGTATGACAGTTTGGACTCTACACTGAAAAAAGCCACCATGGCTCCACTGTTGTTTTTTTATTTATTTATTTTAAATACGCATTATTTTGTGTATTTGCATACAGAGATTATTTTTATAGCTGGTATAGACGGTACATGGTCAAAACAGTTTCAGTTCAGTCGTTGGCTGGGTCCCTCATGAAGTGTCATCATTTCACGTGTACAGGTCAGCTCAGGAGTATTGACCGGAACATGTCATGTAAATGTTAAATTTGAAATCTGCACTTAAGCTTACAGTGTGAATGTAGTTCACCTCCAAACAGCATCCTTTAGACACTTTCTAACACTTTCTTGAACTAGGCCAAATTAATTCTAAAGGTGGCCACTGAAAGTACTTGAGATCACGCAGTGTATAGTGTGATGAAAACCAGCATCGCTGCATATCGGACATACCATTTTGTATTACTGTGGTAGGTGATTGATGATTTAGTAGCTCTGGTGGGGATCTGACTCACAATTTTTGCATAAGTCTCAGTTCACATGCCATAATTATTATTATTATTATTATTAGTCTTGTTCTTGTATTTATAGGAGTGTTTCATTTTCATATATAAAATGTAATTATTTTAAACAGATGTTAAGTCTGCTGGAGGATAGGTTATTCTACATTTAAAAATAAGCACCATGGATGTGTGAGCTGAAAGCATTTGAAGTGCATGTGCATGTTGGTTTGTGTGCATGTTCATGGTTTAATGATGTTATTTATGTGGCATTTGACTGGGTATCCTCACAGCATTCAAACCATCCAAACACAGACCTTTTCCCTTGGTTCACAAAGCAAGACTGATTTAAAAGCAGTAGCTGTGCTCTCACATGTTTATTTAGACAACCATAAAGATCTTTAATTTATACATTTTAAGTGCACTTGAATGCAGCTCGGAATGAACCATGAATAGGTCTGTTATTCATTATGGAATGTCCATACAGGCAACACTGTGTAGCTTAGTGCCAAAACTGCAGTGAGGTTTTTTTTTTTTCCTCTTTATTTTTTTAGACGTCCCGTTTGATTATTTTACCTAAGAATATGCAAATAAATATTTTTAAATAAAAAAATGACTTGTATCCATTTTGCATTTCAAGTTCAATTCTCATAGTTTTTTTTTTTTTTTTGCTGCAAGGCCTGTATTACCAGTTTTACTTAAAAAAATTTAAATGCGCAGTACATTCAAGTAGTCATCAGACTTCTTATTGCCACAATAACATTGTCGAGCTAAGGACCTGACCAATGGAAGCAACCCCAGATCATAACGCTGTCGCAGGTGGGTACAGTGAGTGGGCACTATGCGTCACACACATCCCTTCTTACCCTGACACACATCACTCTGGAATAGGATAAGTAAATTGATTGATTTTTTTCGGGCCAATAATTTGTAATACTTTTTAATCTTTTTTTTGGCCAGCCAAAGTACAAAGATTAAATGGTCATACCTGCTTTTACGTTTAGATGTGTTTTATCAGATACTATGGGGTAACCACGGCTCCCGTACACGTGCAGACCCCGATGCCCACATGCTACCATTACCTGCGAATGGAGTGCGGGGTCAACTCGTTGCCACTCCTCACACTACTCCAATGTTTCGGCAGTTATATTATTACCTCACATTACAACATAAAAGGTGGTGATGATGCTGTCTACAATTACATTAGAAGTCACTGCCTACTGTTACGTGATGGACACCCGTTACACCGGCCACCCAAACATCAGCCACCAGTGGCAGGCCAAACTGAATTTCTGATAGATGGATGGATGTTTCTCTTATTTATGAAAAAAAATAAAATTTTGTCGTGTTTGTTTCATAAGTATTGGCCAGTGACACCTTTTCTATTTGTCTTTGTTCACAATCACAATGGATTTAAAAAGAAAGAATTAAAAATTTAATTCAAAATGTGACTTTTTTATTTATTTTTTTTATTCAAGGTAGTTGACAAAATATTGCAATAACTGCCTAGAAAGTCCATATACAGGCAAAGTTGATAGTTTTTTTTTTTTTCAGTTATGAAAAATAAGGTCTGGTGATGCTTTTTTCATGGGTCAACCATCAATATGCATTTCAAAAAAGTGTTGTCATCTAACCTTAATCCAACTTTCTTCTCTTCACTTGCTGAAGACCAAATTGAAGGTATAAAGACTTAGAAACCAGCAACAACAGAAGGTAGCTGCTTGTTTAAGGTGTGGCAAAGTAGCTCAAGTGAGGATTATTAAAAAATAATCCTAATATTTTAGTTTGTCCGATTAATTACCTGTGAAAGTTAAGAGGCTGTAATTGCTAAATAGTTTTTAAAATATTTTTTTTAACCCCTTGAATTAAACCTAAAGGTCTGCACTTTAACCTCATCTCACTTGCTTCATTTTAGTTCTGTGGTGGTGTACAGAAGAAAAATAAACTCACTGTCCAAATATTCATGGACCTGCCAGCATATAATTTCTTCTTATCCCTAAGATATGATTTCCCCCCTAAATTAGCCCTGCTAAAACTCTACAGTGGTCTTAATTACAATGACCTATACAACTGCTGATACCCATTGTATTCTTTGTGTGACTATAATTTACTTGGTGCATAAATATTATACACAAGACCCCTACAACCTAAATATGCAGTTATTTGACATTACAATAGAGACACTGAAATATTAAAATCTAAGGTTTTTAATAATCTGCTATTGAGTTAGGGAGACCCCATATACAAGATACCCTTGTGTGTATGTGGATGAACCTTCAGTGTACAAAAATGCTACATGGAGCGGTAGTAATTAGTGTCATTCAGCAGCCTCCTGTAGAAGTTTCTTGACCAGTTGCTCCAAGGAGAAAAGATGATCATCTGCATCTTCAGGCATCAACTCCCTGAGAGCGTTGGCCAGCTCGAATAAGTACTCTGTGTTTTTTCCACTGGGTCCAACTGACCTAAGGATCTGTTCTGCGATGAGTTCCAGGGGTGCTGGTCCGAGGTAGTTTGGGTTGTCATGGGATCCAATGTAGAGTAGTGTGTTCTGGATGGGCTCGTGCTGATCATCTTTAGGATAAAATGTAACTGTCATCACTCTGTATCCACCTTTCTCTCTGTAGTCCAGATACTCTTTCACCTCTTTCTCTCTGCCTGATGGAAGTTTGTAAGCAACACCCCAAACACGGCCCTGTGCAGCAATAATGACATCATTTTACATTCTATATCTTAGTCATTGATACAAATCTGGCACTCACCCAATTTTTTTTTCATGCTTATTGAACAACTGAAGCCTAACCTTTGAATTAAACGTAGAGAACCGCTATCTAAGGGCATTGTGATCTTGCAAGATAATGCACATGTTTGCCTATACTTCCACACACTTCTGCCTTCACTGATCCATCTCCTGTTTGTTTCCTAATGCATTCCTACAAGGACAAAGATTCTGTTCTGATGAAGAAGTGAAGATAGAGGTGCATTTGTGGCTCGCAGCTCAGCCTAAAACATTTTAAATGAGGAAATATTAAAGCTTGTTGACGGATGGACAGAGTATTAAAAAGCTAGGAGATTATGGCAAAAATAATTCTTTGCGAAAGATTTATTAAATGAAATTCTACAGCCAAAGCCTGAATATTTGTTTTGCTCACCGTTGTATATGTCTTTTCCAAACTGTTCCCACACTATTGTCTAGAATGCACTTTAAGATTTCACTTCACTTTCGTTCAAAAAGACATGGGAGTGCCAAGGTTGGACTGGAAGAATTTAGGTGGCCTGCACAAAGCCTTAACCCCATATCCAGTGATAAACTGGTCTACTGACTACACCCCACATCCCCTCACCAACAATGTCAGACATAATGTTCAGATCTCACACACACATACACACACAGTGAAATCTAGAGCAAAGACTTCCCAGAAAGGTGGAAAATTATAATTGCAACAGGAGGACTAAATTTAAAGTTAGATATTTGGTAAGCACGTATGGGTTGGATGATCAGGTGAAGACACACTTTTGCACTATTTACCTCGGGGTCGTCAATTAACGTCACCACACGTCCAGGCTGGAAACAAGCAACAGAAGGACATTTTATCAATGAAAACAAGTATTAAGGGGGAAAAGTGCTGATCATTCTACAGCATGAGGCTATTCTGGCAAATGTCTAATGATTTAAATGATGACATATAAATGAGTTTGAAGGAGAAGGTGTTTGTTACCTGTCCGGGAACTCCGCGGTGGTCTGTGCTTCCCTGCCAGAACCGGCGACTGAAACCTTTAACGAAACCGACTCGCTTCTCCTCGAACGGAAAGTCAACTTTCCAAATGAGCGATCCGTAACCGAAGACCCACATATCTGTAAAAGCAGCTCACCTCCCTACGCTCAGTACTTCCGTTTAAACGATCTGAGATTATTATCAATTCATTATTTCCAATAAAGACAAACCCAGCAGCCGCAAATCCTGTGACAGCTCCGTCCACACTGTCAACCGCTGGCGGTATAATGCGGAAGTGACGTCAGAAGAGCGACCGGTTCAGTTACTTTTTTTTTTTTTTAAAGTGAGCGAGTATTATTTAAAACATTAGTAACGGCCTTTTTTTTTTTTTTTTTTTTAAACCCACCAAAAACATGTTAAACATTGAAATTTCACAAGAGGGCGCTATTTATTTAAGACAAATGTTTTTTGAGGAAAAGTCCTGAGGAGGTTTAAACCACGCCGAATTTACTAAAGCAATCAGCCAGCTTCACCAGCAGTGTTGTGGCATTCTAATAGAAATAACTGTTGTTACACATTCATGAGTGAAACAGCACCTAGAACACGAAATAATCATAACATTCATCCCAAAGGTGCTCGATGGGGTTGAGGTCCAGTTCTTCTAGACAGAACTCATTAAACCATGTCTTTATAATCGCTGCTTTGTGAAAATTGTCTTCACCAATCTCACTCTAATTAACAACATCTATACCGCCAAAAAAGGCAATACCGTTTTATCCTGTGTACAGGGTCGGGGTGCCTGGAGCCTATCCCAGGAGACCTAAGGCACTAGGCAGGGTCTAGAGTTAGAAGCACAGCATTGTCCAAGTTGTCTTGGTATGCTGAAGCATTAAAATTGCCTTTCACTGGGGATAAGGGGTCTGATTAAAACAGCTGAATTTAATTATTAACAGGTTTGGCTAAATACTTCAGTGCATATACTGTAATGTACATTACGTATTAGTTGATTTTTGGTGCCTTGATTTGATGTGATCTTTCATCTTTTAACATAATGCTGCATCTATACCATAGTGCTAATAATTCTTATTTATTAACAAGAGGAGTAAAGTGCCCTTCAGGGTTGTGGGTCCAAATCTCAAGTCTGTGTTGAAGTTTGCATGTTCACTTTGTTTCCTCTGGGTACTCCCTCTCTCCCGGGGCAAAGAATCTGTACACTGATTGGTATTTTCAATCTACCTGTATGGTATGATTTCAAATAAGCGGATAAGTGGAGCGGAAACAGAATTAGTTAGTCTGGTCAATCCACGTCCTCAATTTTCTAATTATTATTGTGCATATTTAAATAATGACCATAATATTTAAATGTATAAATACATTAAGTACATTTGTAGGGAAGGTATTTTACAGTTATAGTGGACCCTTAATGCAAAACTCATGAGAATGCCATTTGTCTAGTCAAGTGATGACCTGCTCTATTAACATTGGTTTCCATTTTATTGACAGAAGGCAATGTTGCTGCCTCTAAGCCACACGTGTAGATTTGTTCATTGATTTAGTTACTGAAACTTTGATAAAATTAAATACATTATTTTGGCAGGTGACCAAAGCACAGGCATGACAAAAGAAACCCGTTCTACCTCTGAAACCGGTCATTATTTTACTGTCTGCTCCCTAACTTTGTAATGCAAACGATTACTGTAATCAACAACCTAAAATTTTATTTATTCATCTGCCAATTGCTTTGATTCAAAGCAACTTACAACTGAGATGAGCAAATGAAACCCATACATTACGTGTTCAGAAAAAAAAAAAAAGTCAGTATGTGCTGCCCTAAGTAAATGTCTATAGCTCCTAAAAGAAACAACCACGAAATGACAAGTTTTTGATGTGGGAGAAATGGTACAAAATTTACTGAGCACACTTAATGGTAGTGTTAAATTACGAATGCTAGTGTTCTTATACATGATCAGTTAACTACAAAAATATACTCTAAATGCCAAAGAAAATCAAAGTCTATAAGCATTTTAACAAGACAGTACCAAAATATTTCCTTAGATCAGAAAATACAGTCTGTCATTTAAAACAGGTACAGATCTTCATAGAATTATATATTAAACATTTAACAACAATATTTTAAAATTACAGTCCTAAATTACATAATGCATAAATGGCATTTGGAAAAAAATTAAATGTAAAAAAGATTAGAAACCAAGCCCCTTAGAAAATCGTATCCCACAGAAATGACAGCATGTGCGCTACACAGTAGTGAAAAAGTACCTACAATATAACTACACACTTCTCTCTCTCTCCCTTTTTTTTTTTTTAAGCCTGGACTGATGGGGAAATGGCATTACTTCTTCGTTTAGAGTACAGTATAAATGTCCAATACACAGTAGATGTGGTTTGTCAGCACTTTGTCAGTTTAATTTTAGCACAAATAGGACAAATCCTAAGACTCCAAGTAATCCCCGTAACTATCGGTATGTTTCCCCTTGTGTGAGACACGCCATTTCTTTTAGATTTCAAAGTCTTCAATCATGTAAAAAAAAAAATTTTTTTTAAAAACGCATAAAAATGATAATCATTTTAAAAAACTGAATAAAATGCCCCTGCCACCATGCCTTTGCTCCTTGGCTTTTGGATGATGCAGCTGCAGCTCATAGGAAGGTAAGGGGCATGCTAAAAGCTGGAGCCTGAGGGCAGGCTTATGGTTGTTATGGATACAGTGGTTGGTCTTGGCAGGCACAAGCGGTTCCCCCTCACTCGAAATCCCGTAACTGGAGCAGGTTTTCTCTCCAGGGCTTGATGTGGTTCAGTAGTGATGCTAGCAGTAGTGTTCATGTCTTTAGCAAGGTCAGAGTGAACATTTCAGGCACGGGTTTCCAAAGCTTCATCTGGATCAGGCATCAAGGGGAAAAACATGAATAAAAAGGATTTTAAATCATTCTGCTTAAAGATAGGTCAAAGCTTACCCTCTTTATCACAACATCCTGCCTGGTGCTGGCCTGGTCCGTACACTGTTTTCCAAAAAGACCCTGTAAGTAAATAAATAAATGTTAATTATGAATAATCTTGTGAAACCGAGACTGACTTGTACAATGAATAACGATACTCACATCTGATCATCTTCTAGAGACTTCTGAATCTCTTGAAGTACATCTATATAGGGATAGGAGTCACAGGGGATGACATTTCATATTAGCACCACTCAGCTGAAACAGTGCAAACACTTGGCACTGTAATATGAAATATAATGTAATTCTGGTGCAGTGCTGTATTAAATGCAGCTTCAACGACTGAAAAAACAATAGTGATAATATGCTGTACGTGTATAACATGTGCAGACATAAGTTTGTTATTGATCATGCACACACAAATTATCATGATTTTGCAGACAAAGAGTTGAAGATGTCGCACATATTATTGCACATCAAACTTTAGAAACAAGGCAACAAGCAACATAAAACCAACTGGGAAAAAATCCTAATGATCTGCCCAGCAGTTTTAATCCTGAGCGTCCAATCTTTCCATGGCCAACTCTGCCAGGTGCTAGGTACTAAAATGGCCACTGGTTAGTGATGTACTCACTCTCATCGTTCAGCAAAGCATGCTCCATTACTTGTCTAGCAGAATTCTCTGGAATATACAAGCATACAAGCATTCAGCAAAAGCATGCTGGTATTCAAGCAACACTTAAGCAATAATGTTTTTCGGGTTAGGATCCGTTTTTTTTTTTTTTTATCTTGAAAGCATGCACATTATTTTATTTGCACTTATCCACAAGGGTTAGAATAACTGGAGTGAAGGATTTATTTTCAGTGAGAAATTTAGCCAAACAGAAACACCAGTCTTGTAATTTACAGTGGCATTCAATCACAGAGGACAAAAAATTTAACTATTATGTATATAATTATGTAACTTACATTCTATCTTTAATTAGTTTCTTTCATACATTCATCAAACCATAGCATACATGACAGTCAACTTTCTGTCTCCTTTAAAATAATTGCAAGGACATACGTTTTGGAATTTAAAGTTAAACAAAGAAACTACTACCAGAAAACAAATGTTCACTCCAGCTGCGACAATAATATTTTGAAATATATAGCCAGACAAGTACAACTTATCACAACACAGAATCACAATATTTGTTAATATTAAGCCGTTAAGAGTAATGAGGCATGAAAATCAGAAAAAAAGTAAGTCAGGTGCTCAAGCCCGCACAGACTACACGCATGATTAGCATCTAATGCAATGCTTTTTGGAATACATATTCAGTTTTTTTTTTTTTTGTAATCTTACCATACTTTTCACTATTCCTGCTATAGTTTCTGAAAAAGCAAAACACAACAGAAATATTAATTACTTTTAATAAAAAAAAATAATAAAAAAAACAAGTCCAGGGATTGTTTAAAATAACATCTGATAAAGAGCTGAGTGGAAATGTTATT
Organism: Channallabes apus; assembly: GCA_030522415.1. Lineage (NCBI taxonomy): Eukaryota > Metazoa > Chordata > Actinopteri > Siluriformes > Clariidae > Channallabes > Channallabes apus. Next base: position 56,309,793 of record CM060104.1, read on the forward strand.
TTAGTAATAACTCAGCTCTGCTGAGGCAACCTCAAATTATTTTACCTGTGTTCTGTGGACGCCCCATCAGGCTGGTCTCTATGAGACAGACTTGGGTGTGATGTGGGTCTTGTTTGGGAAGGAGCCTCCACCAAACACCGTGGCTCCACCACCCACCGTGCAGAGAGGGAGAATCGCTCAAACTCAGATGGAGAGATCAGGTAAAGTCCTAAAGAGAATATAAAATATAATAAGTTTGTTTAGCATAGTAAAAAAACAAGTAAATAATTTGTTAATTTAGTAGCATGATCAAGTGAGCCCAAAACCTACCCTGGCCATACTTCGTGAAGACACAGGATGCAATCCCACTGACATCCTCTTTTCGGATGCAGGGGTAGTGCACTTGCATTTTGATTGATGGCAAAGAGATGACGTGTAGCTCGCCCTGATTCGTCAACACAACCAAACTGCTTTCGCCATAGTCCTCGACACGACTGCTTCCAAACCAGGCTACGCCTACCCGACGCACCCGTGAACCATCAACTGCTGTCAATTTAAGCTTCGCCTTACTGCTCACTTTTGGCAATGTGAATAGCTACAAACAAATAAAGACAAGGTGATCAATTCTATTGTAATTGTACCACCAAAAATCCAACAAAACATTAAATGAATTATAAAGGCAAATAAGAAGAAACTTATGCGAGAACTAATTTACCAAATTATTTTCCTAAAAAAATATTTTCAACGTCTGCTTGATTTACAAAGCAAACATTTTAAATGGTAAAGAAATGCGCAATAAACAATCAGACCTTTAACTGTTCCTCCGAGATGACGAGCAGTTGGTGGGATCCCTGCATATCAGGGCTGCGGGAAAGATCATGTGCAACTTCCAGTGGCTCAGGTAATGGGGCTCCCCTTCCATCCAAAACCACCAGGCCTACAACCGGAGCCCGATGCATAAGCTGGATTTCTTTAGCTGAGAAGAGATTACATAAACAAAAATTAATTATTGTTAAAAATTCCACTTTAACTGCTAAAAAATAGGAAAGTGTAGAATATCAGCTCATTTTACCTGCATGTGCGATCACTTGGTCATCCATTCTCCGTTCTACAGCAGGAAGGCGGAGCATGTAGGCAAACACAGCACCACCATTGGTTCCTGCCCATAGGGAGGGTGTGCTGTGAGAGCCTGTAAAAGAAGTTACCATTACTATATATTAAAATATTTTGATAGTGTAATGGACTACATTATAATTTATAAAAACAAACTAAAATAAAAATTAAGAACTGTATCTTTTATTATCCTACTTACTGTCACTGAGGAATGTGTCAGCAAAACAGAGAGTTCTAACAAGACCAGTAAAGGAATCATCAGCAGAGCGAGCTTCAATCTTCCTCTGGACTGGGGCCAGCTCCATTTCATGCAAAGCTTCTGCCTCCAGCCGCGCATTCAGTTCCTGCAACTGATTTGTATGTACCGCAAAGCGGAATTAATGAGAACGTTTATCAAATTACTCCAGGCAATATGAAACAGCAAATGTGTGACCAATGTAACTAAAAATTTAATTATGATTCTAGTGCTGAAACAACTGAAAGCAAGAGAAAGCTACCTTGGCTGCATTGTTAGTGTGGTGTTTGTGCATGGAGACTCGACTGCGGCGAATTCGACGGAAGGACTGGCGCAAAGACTTCTTAATGGACTTCACTCTGGACAATGGCCCCTCAAGAGCCACCTGGTCACTGGGGTTAAGCGTGCATCTACCAGAGAAAAAGGGCAATATGGTTGTGTAAAGTCAACTTCTAAAATAATAAATAAGCAGTAATAACATTCACTATGCAGACTGTAAGTTTTATAAAAGATTCATCAGACTGAAATACAACAAACTAGAGAAACACCAGCATAATAAATAAAATGAATCAGTATCATAACATCATGCCAGGCCAAGATAACTAACAAATAGCAAGAGCCTGGTAAGTATTTTTAGCTATATTTAGCAAAGCAGTGTTTACTAAAATAATTTATATGCTAGGTTTCACAGAAACCATCACAATCATTCTCATGACTAATTAAACAATGATAAAGCAGTGAAGCTATATAAATATCTTACTTGACCATGACATTATTCTTCTGTTGGTAGTCATAGACACCAAAGCCATGGCTAGTACCAAAGGCCACCAGCTTCCACTCTGAATGCAGAGCTATTGCTGTGACCACAGCTGGTGGCTGACATTGCACCAAGGCGAAGGGCTGGAAGCCTGGGGGAAAGGTGACCGGTTCACCTCGGAGATCCAGACGTGCCTGACCCTTCCAGCGAAAACCTTCCTGGCCCTGCAGCAGGTCCACTACTGTGGCCTCTACTGTCTGTTCAGCTGCCTCATCATTAATCTCCAGCACAAGAACCTAAGACAAGGTCAGATACAAAAGTTACAGGAGCCATATTGTAAAAACTTCAATTTATAGTCATAAATAAAGCTCCTGGACGAGACCTTACCTGTCCTGCAGTTCCTGCTACAGTCAGGTAACCGCTATATTTACACAAATGAATCTTCTGAATGCCAAGTCGAGGGTCATCACTATACGGGTCAAAGCAGCCCACCTAAAATAAACACAGTTTTGAGATCATATATTAATGATAAATTGAAAAACAGAATTAACTACATGGCCACACAGAAGTCACATAATTTTAAATATATAAAAATATCAAAAGAAAGTTATTTCTCCTTACCTTACGGAAAGGTGGCCACTCGCCCTCAGTGCCCTGGTTCATGTTGTCATTGGGATCAGCATCGGTGTGGAAAACCGCAGCCGTGCTGAGTTTGTATATGGGGTGGAGACAGACCCCTGAGGCATCCCAAAAACGCACCGTTCCATCCTCATGCCTATACAAAAGAACAGAGAACTTTAGATTAACACATTGCATGGTCATTTCCTCATAGCAGAGAAACTCAAATATGCTTTCTGCTTTAACACTGTTAAAGAGAGCATACAGTTTAAATGAACCTCTGCATCAGGCAACAAATTTTTTTTTATTTTTAAACTGGTGGTCACTCACCCAGTCAGCAAAAGGTCTCTTTGTGGAGGATCTGGAGCAAGATTTTGTCCTCCATTTATTGGCCAGGGCTAAAAAGAAAGCAAACAAGTTGATCTGTCAGAAAATGAACGTGGCAATGAAAATGGGTGTAAATCTGAAATGTTATTAATTACCTTTATAAGTAAAAATAAATGCACTTCATGAATTTGGCCAATGTTTAAGGCATCAGATGATTATATACAAGTTAACTCCCCCATCCTCTTGTCCACCCCTCCCAGCAAAATAAATAAACAAATCCATCCTAATGGTGTTTAGCCCGATTCGGACGGGACTAGTTTTACAGGGGGTTGTTAGAGAAACTTCTGTTTCACAGACGTACTTTTTAATCCCATCCGAATCTGCCAAATTTGTGTCTCTCTCACACGACCTCAAACATCAGCAAACTCAGAGGTTCTCTGAGAAATCTAATCCCGTCCGAATGCGAATGTCTGTGATTGGCAAGTTTTTTTTTTCCAAAACGCGTTTTCTTTTGTGTTTTGGTCAACGTGAACTACCGTACTATCACTAGCGATATACCGGTATTCAAGTTTGCGCACCAATAATGGATGTAGATATGGACATGCGGTCTTGTGCAACGCCCACATGTAAAACACAGACACTCCTACCTCCGTAATAAACACAGATGTTAGTCCCGTCCGAATGAGTACATGAAATGACAGACGTCGTCTGAAAAAAATTCTAACTCAAGCGTCGTTTGGAAAACTAGTTCCGTCTGAATAAGGCTTTTGAATGATGGTACTTCTAGTTAATAACCTAATAAACCAGTGCAAGGATATATTTGATAAGGGAAACTTTAAAGCATTTATGTAAGTCACACTGTATATGAGCATCTGCCAAATGCTTGAATGTAAACATAACCATATGTCAATATTTCGTGGATGAGTAAATTGAAGAGGAAGACAAAAATTCTCTATCATTTCAAGTACTATAAATACAACTAGGGTTGGGCGATATGGCAAAAAAGTAATCTCTATCATTTTGGCCCATATTGAACGATAATGATATAGATTTCGATATAAGCTGTTAATGCTGCCAGCTTTAAAAGAGTATCCCAACAATGACTGAAGCCACAAAAATTAAAGGGTTCATTAAATTACATTTTACAAGTATAGTTTATTAACAAAAACAGATGGCCTTAAAAATTAAGATAATATAGGCACATGCTCAGAATCTTGCAGCTATCAATCTGGGCCAGGACAATTTCACTTTTACTGTATACTTGGATACCTGCTAGGTGTTGTATAGTTCATATTTGCTTGGCCAGAATGGTTTAAATATTTAAATATTTATATTGGCCACCAAAATAACGTTTTATTGATAAACTGCGCAGTTTTCGCCAACGTGAACACTCCCGTTAGTAACGAGGCGAATAAGGAGCTAACTTCAGCCGCAGAATGAGACGCTGAGCAATAAGAAGCCAAACAAATCAGAAGCTATGAATAAGGAGCTAACTTCAGCCGTAGAATGAGACGCTGCGCAATAAGAAGCCAAACAAATCAAATAAATCGTGATTCGATATGATATCGTTTATCGGCCCAGCCCTAAATACAACCAATTGCAATTTCTGCACTATATACAACATGTAGTACGTGTACAAAACAAAGTGTCCTAGCAACTAATTACAAGTCTGTGTCCCAAATACCTTTCTTGAGTAGCTTGTGTTTTGAAGTTTGCCAGCAGCATGAACCCTCTCCCACAGTTTAAGTGGGATTGAAGAGACATGGTGAGAGCAGGTGATTGCCGAACAATGCAGAGGCACTAGGTATGGGGTCTGGAACACAGGCCAGCCATCAGTCTGCAGATCGACCACCACCAGCTCCTCCTCCACCAACACTACCAGAGCAATTGGGTCCCCTGCAAAACACAGTAAGGCATAAATACACACAATTAGATACCACTAGGACTCCTTGTGTCAATATGTTTAAACAGCCTGGGAAGTAGCAGCATTAGTTCCTGAAATGTGTACAAAGGGTTTATCGTTTAGAACATCATGTAATGCAATTAATAAAAGTTGTGCCCGCCTTTTTGGCGTTCCCCTTCTCTGATGACAAAGAAGTCAATGATGCGGGAGGTGAAGTCCAGCGCTACATGAGTCTTGCTGTGGATGACCGAGATGCAATGGCGATCTCCGTAGCTGGCCCTCGGCATACCACCACTAAAGATGAGGAATGGGGGCCTGCATAAAAACAAAATATTAAAATATTAAAATAAAATAAAAGAGGCTCAAGTGAGTGAGTCAACTCTTTTTCCTACTACAAAAAAAAAAATACTCTTATTGAATCAATACTGCTGGTACATTTATTGCAGCTCCACAATTAAACATTGTTCTATTGTCTTGTGGAGTCAACATGGACGGACTTGTGAATTGATTATTCGGCACCTCTCTCATAGTGTTGTGCACATGCACTGCAGTCTTGTGTATTACACCAGTACTGCAGTATGAGCCTGGACGGATGACATTTCTTATACAAGGTCCATAGAGGAAGGATAAAATACACCTGATTTCTCCTCTTATAAAAATGTATGACTGTGAATGTGACTGAAATTTTACTTAATTAATTAGGATGAAAAATGAAAAATCTATCCATTTGGAATGACTTTGTAACTGTGGGAAACAAGAGGGAAATATAAACCTCTACACACAGGTTATAAATTGGTTATAAATTAACCAGCAATGCGGAGTTACACTGGAACATTCTGGTTAATGACATCGTAAGCAAACACATCTGTCCCAGGTCCACAAGGATCTCACCCAACATCCCCTCCCCAAAACACACAAACACATACTAACCCTTGTCTTGTTGAAATCTGTAAAATTTTGGGAATCGCCTTGCACGGAAAGGATCCTAAACACAGTAAGAACAATAACTCAATTAAAGAAAGCCATATAGGTAATAAAATCATTGAGACAACCAGCAGAATGCCTTACACCAACAACACTGGTACAGTCAGGTGCATAAATCTTTTGAACAAAGATATTTTTCTTTGGCATTTGGCCTCTGTACACCACCACACTCACTAACACTCAACATGTGAGCGAAGTCAAGATGTTCAGCTTTAATTCAAAGGTTTTAACAGAATTGTAGTGTCTCACACACACTTGGGGCTCATAAATAATGTTGACAAGCAGTTGCATGAGCATTTCCTCATTACTCCATGGCTAATGAAGCAGATACCAACTGAATCAAAGCTGAAAGTCTTGGGTGTTTCATTTCAAATTCAGTGTGGTGGTGTACAAAGGCCAAAAAGCAAAAAACTTATTTGTTCCAAATGTGTGGACCTGACTGTACATCTGGTTTTAACATAAATGTTAATGCACTTGTTCTAATGTTATTGTTTCTATATTAACAGTCCTCACACAGGGAATTTCACAGACACATAATAAACAGATTTAAAATGAGTTTATGTTAATCAAGTACAAAATGTTTTTCCTTGCAAGACATTTATTTACCATTTATGCAATGAGGCTAAGTTGCAAGCACTCTCAAATTCGAGTACACCATTCCTTTTACTTAGTAAAGAAAAAAAGAAGAAAAAAAAAGAGCTGTGTGTGCTGGTGAGAAACGACAGTTTATCATTGCTGTAATGCAAGTGTAAAGAGGAACAAATTTGTCTCGAGTGTTCCAAAATGTTAAAACTATTACTATAATGTTAAAACTAAGACTATAAAATGTTAAAAAAGCATGGTATGCTGTTAATAAATAAATCAAAGTAATCATTGACAAATATCTGTGGTATAAGTGAAATAGCATACTCCTGGTCATGCTGTCGCACAAAAATTGCATTTTGTGTGTTTTTCCTTAGAAAGTGGCATGACACATTTTCATACAGCAAAGAATTTAATCCAAAGTGTTAATAAGAATTAACTGCAGGAAACTTTACCATATGGTGTCTCCTGTTTCTCTGGTTCAGTCTGTGGGTCCCTTCCAGTCACTGTCCAGTGGCAATAACTGCCATCACTATGGGAACTAAGAATGATTCCTCCATCCTCCATCCACCACACACTCTCCAACTGCTGCAGTTGGTACAATAAAGAAGAAGCATTATGAGGAAAGTTGAGAAGGAAGCATCTTACTAATGTGCAGTAATTATACACTGTTCCTCTAGATATATTAAAGAAAATTCCAAACAAACAAACATACTCAATGAAATGGCGTCTTCACTTCGTGCTGTCGCATAAAAATAACAGTGACTCGATGGAAGTCTAGACTGTGTGTTTTATTGGAACTAAGCATGACAAGTCAAGTTACTCAGCATAAGCTTTTTGTCTGTCTGGAACAATTACTGTAAAAATGTAAAGCTGACAGAAGCTTCTTAACAAATCTATGACAAAACACCAGGCTCTGATAACAGCATTAAGAAATACCTGAGTGCCTAAGAAGTGCTGAATGGCACACCGACGATCAAGGTCCCACAGAACCATTAGGCCTCGGCTGTAGCCTATCAACACCTGCCGTGGGTTGAGAGGATTCTCATGCAGCGTCTCCACACATTCCAGGTTTCTACGGCCCACGTATTCCTCTGGAACTCTGAAAAGGGCATCAGCAAATACAGTAAACGCTGACAGCACATAAAACAATCCATGTCTTCCACGCAAGACATGCATACAGTCATGTATTCCCAAAACTAATAAGTAAATAGAGTAAATCTGGCAAAGAATGAAATTCAAGGAGATTTGATTAAAGACAAGAGAACTATTCGTTTTAGTCAAAGTCCTTTTCCTGAGCTCAAGGTCAGCAGATAAAAATCATTCAAGTGGACAAAACATATTTCAACAAAAGAACTGAACAGAATTCATGACGTATATCAGGATAATGAAAACAAAAGTAAAATTATGTACAGCAAAGTTCTCCAACCTGTGATTTGAACACTTATTTGTGAACAATTTGAACATAAAAGCCTGCAATCCGTGCAAAACCACATGTACAGTGGTTACTCAATCGGAATAACCATCCCGCCACGCATACCGCCGTTTAAAGGCAACAGCGGCCAAAATAAATCAGTTGCATTTCAAAGTCATTCGTAAAATGGCCGCCAGGTGGCGCAAAGTGACATTTTCATTCATCGCAGTAAATACAACAGTGATGGTAATTTCCACAACAAACATGAAAAATCTGAACCAGAGCTATTGATGTGTACTGTACAATAATGAGTAAAAAAAAATTATGGTAGATTTATCAACTGAAATAAATGACCATATTTTTCAAGAGAATTTTCAAGCCCCACTCATCAAACTAAATTATAACGAAATCGGCCAAGTTTACTATTTATTTAAATATAAATTTCTAAACCAATAAGATCAAATAACACCAAGTTATTATTATAAATGGCTTACTTCGTCACTTATCTAGAGCTTGCGTTCAAAGAAGTCGAGTGGCTTATTAACGTCTCTGGGGTGCATTGTCTCTAAGTGCTCGCTTGGTGTAGCGGTTAGAGCGCTCGGCCAGAGATCTACAAAGTGCCGGTTCGAATCCCGAGTGATGATGATGTTTTATTTTAAAACTAAATAAAATGTTTTAAGTGCGCTTAAGGTAGAGTCTTATAAAGGCTATGTAGACTTATATAGTTTTATTATATATTTTTTGCACATTAATCTGAGTCCTCATCTGTTAGATCTGTTTAGTTTTTTTTTTTCCTGCCGGCACGAATACGCGGCTCCATCCCTTTCCCGCCTATTCAGGGAGCCTACGGAGTGAGCGATTAACCATAGTCGAATCGATTGGTGTGCGCCCAACTCGCGTTACTCGTGAGCCGGCCTATTCATGCCGGCTGGTGATAATTAACGTTAATATGATCTCGGGCTTGCTCACGATGCTCAACATCTATAAAAATAGCAAAGTATTGTGTATAGAGTGATAAAAAAAATGATCTAACGCATGTTTTGATAAGGAAAATCTGTAAAGAACAGTATGGAGGAATGGGTGCTATTTATAGTCTGGGGCGTGTTGTCTCTAAGTGTCTGAGTGGTGCAGCGGGTAAGTCCACGGTGTTTCACGCGGGCGACCCGTGTTCGATCCCTGTGTGATACTGTTTTAAATTTTTTTATTTTAATTATAGCAAAATAAAAATAAAACAAAATAAAATGTTTTATTTTGATTTTGTTTCAGCATACTATAGGAACAACAGCAAACTCGCACGCAACCAGTTTGTATTCTTTCAATTTAGGGGAGTGACGACTCTGTGTGTGTGTGTGTGTGTGTGTGTGTGTGTGTGTCATTATACTGGTGGATTATTCAGTGAAACGAGGCTCAGCTGAAAGATGTTAGGCACATCAGTCATTTAACCCCAAATAAAAGGTATTTCTGAGTGTTCTTATATAGTTGTAAAATAATAAATGTACAAACGGTGCGCACTGAATATTATACCTATACCAGGCAAGAATGGTTTTTTTTGTTTGTTTGCTGTTTTTTCTATAGTATGCTGAGCAAAATAAAAAAAAAAAACATTGGTTAGTTTTCGTTTAGAAAGACTGTTTGTATCTGATTATTTGTATTATTAAAGAACCACACACTAAACCCTACACACTTCTTTTCTAATTATACGTGATAAAATCTAAAGGCTCACTGTGTTAATATTTATTGTGCTTAAATTTGATCTTAATAAGATTTGATTTAATTTGAATTCTACATTTGTACTGTAATTTTAGTACTGTGATTATGAATTCGGTCAACTACAGTGTTTCACTTGATGTTATCGGCTACTACGTGTATTATTTAATGGAACGCGTCTCATTAATGCGGCAGAGAATGAACTAAGGCATGAGGCGTCAGTCTGTAGTTATATAGCGCCACTCAGTGGTAAAAGCCAGCAAATGCACATGCCGAAATGCGGCGGCGACGGTAAATACGACGCTCCGATTAGGTGACCACTGTAGCCCTGGCAAATATCCAACAAACTAACAGGATGCCAAAACCAGCCATCCATTCAGCAATACAGCACTGGCCAGAACCCAACAATGCCTTAATGTTATGAGGGGGAGGGGCCTATAACAGACAGACAAAATACAGTGACTATGATTCTAGCAAATGTGCAAAAATAAATAAATAAAAATATATATTTTAATTCAAAAAATTTTTTTTTTTTATAATAAATGTAATTATATACTGATATATTTTAAGTGTTTATTTCTTTTAATCTTGATTATTACTTTCAGCTAATGAAATTACAAAACTCTGTATCTCAGAAAATTTGAATATTGTGAAAAATTTATTGGACACTCATGGTGTCACACTCTAATCAGCTAACTTGACAGTTGTCCAGAACATTGACACTCTGCACATGGAGACTAAGACACAAAAGATCACTGCTAAAGAAGCTGGCTGTTCACAGATTGCTGTATACGAGCAAATTAATGGAAAGTTGAACGGAAGGGGGGAAAAAACGTAGTAGAAAAAGGTGCACAAGCAACAGGAATAATTGTAGCCTTGAGAGGATTGTGAAACAAAGCCCATTCAAGAATTTGGGGGAGATTCACAAGGAGTGGACTGCAGCTGGAGACGTATCCATTACATGGGCTACAACTGTCGCATTACTTATGTTAAGTCACTCCTGAACCAGAGACACATCAGAGGCGTCTTACGGTGTTTTATCTGTCCAAGGTCAGCGTAGCCATCTACCAAGAAGTTTTAGAGCACTTATGCTTCCCTCTGCTGAGCAGCTGTATGGAAATGCTGATTTCATTTTCCAGCAGGACTTGGCGCCTACTCACATTGTCAAAAGTACTAATACCTGGTTTAAGGACTAAAGTATCTCTGTGCTTAATTGGCCAGAAAACTCGCCTGACATAAAACCCATTGAGAATCTACGGGGTATTGTGAAGAGGAAGAAGCGAGACACCAGACCCAACAAGGCAGAGGAGCAACCTGGGCTCCAATTACACCCGAGTAGTGCCACAGACTGATCTCCTCCACGCCACACCACATTGCTGCAGTAATTCATGCAAAGGGAGCCCTGACCAAGTATTGAGTGCTGTACATGCACCTGTGTGTGTGTGTGTGTGTGTGTGTGTGTGTGTGTGTGTGTGTGTGTGTGTGTGTGTGTGTGTGTGTGTGTGTGTGTGTGTATACACGTGTGTACATTAAATAATAATAATAAAAATGGTGGTGACATTTTCATAGTCCGAGCACATGACTCTTATCCTTCTCCAAGACAGGTTATTAATTTCTCTGCTAAGAGACACACTATAAAAATCATCAGCTAATTGCCAGGTTTAGGCATGTTATTGGTTAAACGCAGACACTTGTCATGAAAGAGGGGAATTAGGATCCAGAGTTTCGCTCTACCTGCTCTGAACGTCCTCCACACTGATATTGTTCTCCTCCAGCTCCCGGAAGCCAGGTACTTCCACCACAAAGACGTGGCCTCCCTCAGTGCCCAGCAGAAGGAGCTCACCTGAAGAGTGGGCCAAGACGGCAGTCACCCGTGTCACACTAGGAATGGCACTGCAGTACAACCAGTAGAGACACCAAAAGAAGTAATTAATGTTTAAACTTCATTAAAATTAACAACATATGAAAGGTTTTCTTCATCTTACAGTATTTGTATAGTGGTGACTAGGGCTGGGCGATATGGCAAAAAAGTAATCTCGATCATTTTTGGCCCATATTAAACGATAACGACATATATTTCGATATAAGCTGTTAATGCTGCCAGCTTTAAAAGAGTACAGTATCTCAACAATGACTGAAGCCACAAAAATTAAAGGGTTCATTAAATTACATTTTAAAGTATAGTTTATTAACAAAAACAGAGGACAGATTTGGCCTTAAAAATTAAGATACTATAGGCACATGCTCAGAATCTTTACAAGGCAAAGATTTTTATGAAAAAAAAAAAATACTTCTTTGTGATGATAAAAAGTATCTTGTGATGATATATTACAATGTTTTGAGATTTTTAAACAATAATGAGAAACAACATTTAGACCACACACACTAGGGCTGTCTTTTTATCCCACAATTCAGAGTTAAATGAAGGCTATTGCACACGGCCCCAATAAACTGACATATTGGCTTAAGCATGCAATGACAACAAAAATGGAATGAATTATGCAGCTATCAATCTGGGCCAGGACAATTTCACTTTTACTATATACTTGGGTACCTGCTAGGCGTTGTATAGTTCATATTTGCTTGGCCAGAATGGTTTAAGCCACCAAAATAACGTTTTATTGATAAACTGCGCAGCTTTGGCCAGCGTGAACACTCCCGTTAGTAACGAAGCGAATAAGGAGCTAACTTCAGCCGCAGAATGAGACGCTGAGCAATAAGGAGCCAAACGAATCGGAAGTTGCGAATACGGAGCTAACTTCAGCCTCGTGTGGTTAGGGGCATCATATCTTTCGCTAGAAAGTTAGAAACGGCCCTGGTTATATCCTTGATCCTTTTGGAACACCTTTCATAAGGTGTAATGGCCACGATAGACGACACGATCGATATCTGCTTTGGTACAGCCCCACTGCTAGCCCTGCTAGTTGACGGAGTAGCATCGGCCTGCGTTTTCATGCTTTCAGTGTGGTCGTTTGGGTGATGCGTTCATATAACGGAGTTCGTGCTGCCTTTTTTGTCGACAATTTCAACATCTTTGGATAATAACTCGGTTAGATTCACTTTCGTCGCTGCTTCCACTCTTTTTTTTTTGTCGTCCTGGTGTCAAGTTTGCTTCGCAAAGTGCGGTAGGAAATTAACTTTGACCTGCACGGCACGCGCAAGCTGTATTTTCTGCTGTGTGATTGGCTCTTAGATTAATTCATATAGAGCAAAAAATGTCTAGAGCTTTTCATCGTTTTTAAAATCAAATAAATCGCGATTCGAAATGATATCGTTTATCGGCCCAGCCCTAGTGGTGACTATACAAGAATTAAGTCAAAAGTGAAATTCAGTGTTTTAATGGCACTCAATGCCATTAAAATGCAGTTCAAGTCCGTTTTATTTATATATCCCTTTTAATAATGGTCGCCACAGCTTTACAGAATCAAAAGAAAAATTATGGAAAGTAGAAACCTTTTCTATAGTAAATGTTTTCCAAAGAAATTATTGAAACCTGCTGGATCTGCTGTTTTCTGGTGTCACTTGCTCAATCCATGCCTGCTTGATTGCTTCCTGAACATCATGGACAGAAATTTGCCAGAGAATTTCACAATTCACTTGCGAATGCTCTTCTTTGCGACCTTTTTGCGCAGAGGTGGAAATACTGGCTTCAGAAAGTAATATTCCTTCCATGTATTTGTTCCATCTATAAACTAAACCGATTCTAATTAGCACAACTCTTCAGCCAGATAGGTGAGAACAAACTAACTGAGCATTTTCTCCACAATGGTCACATCATGATTCATGATACAAGTCAAACATGGAATCACATGGACTTGCAAAAAGCATGTTAGTCAGCATGTCTGACTAAAAGGAAAGTATGTATCTTAATCTTAATCATCTCAGCATGTGAGTATCAACTGTGTCTGAGTGTACGTATTCGTAGACACCCTGTAGATATATGTGTCTCACAAGTCAGTGTGTTCTTGGTTTAAAAAAAAAAACTAAGGAAAAAAAACAACAAAACAAACATGTATCACTTAGTGAAGTGTTACAGACTATTTGCATGACCATAACTGACTCACCCAGGCGGGCCAATAAGTGTAAAGCGTCCAATCTCCAGCAGCTCCGACACTCCCTTATGGGCTCGAAGTGTCCACATGTGCAGACTATTGTCATCAAGTAATGTCACCAGCTCAACCTTTGAATATAAAGTGGTATTTGGGTAAATGCTTAGGGTCACTTGGACATAAAAATTATCAGAAATAAGCATTTGCTGTCTGCTAAAGACCATTACATGACAACACCCTTGAATTCTGTTAACAAGGAATTGATAAATCTTCTATTGTAGGCAAAACTTTTATTTACAGGAAAAGTATACTAAATTATGTTAAAACCTTTAAAATTTCTGTACAAGTCCAGAGTGTTAGCACTTTGTAACAGTCATAGAAATTCTCAAATGCATTTCTTATTGCATCTATCCAAGCTAGATAGATGCAATAGAGCAGCCGCCACTGATTATTTATATATATATTACACACACATACATATACATTTCTGTCAGAGTCGCGCAGCGCTGCCCAGTAGGTCGCGCAGGTTTCAATTCAATTTACTTGTATTAATGATCCATTTATTTGTGTGTGATTGTTTAGTTGAGAGTACACTCTTCATTATCAATAAAGAAAAGCATGAATTAGAATAGGTACTTTCCTATTATTTTCCACTAATTTCCTCCCGTTCATTGCGCCCCACCTGTCATGTCTGTATTCCCCACTATTGGGGCGCGCCCCACACTTTGAGAACCACTGCCCTACTATGTCAGAAAATAAATGCCCATGACCCTGTTGCCACATATGCACTGTCGTATTTATATTGGTTTTAATAAAAGTGCGCTAGAACGCGTTCAATTTCATGACTAGCTCGTTCAGAATCAGGTATTTATTGTAGATTGTTTGACGCGATTTTCTTGTCATATATTTCTGTACCGCACAGCGGGTTAAACCCTCCCCCTGAAGCCCAGCTTCTCTGAAGCTCTATTGGGAAGCACAGACTAGCTTTTTTCACTGCAGAAAAGCTGGACGGTAATTGGATAAACGCACCAAAATCGTCACTTCCAGGGAAGCTGAGCCTCTCTGGGGGTGAATGGAGCAGTGGGCGGGACAGAACGCTGAGCTGCTGCATGATGATTGGAGGAGCTGTTTAAACGGCGGAATCCCTTTTTGATTGACAGCATGTCTTAAGTATACATCAGCACTACAGACAGCACGTCGCTATTCCATTTTTAGGAGGGGCTAAACATTTGTACTCAGCCCCCCTAAAAATTCTCCATAAACTTCACACAAATTGCTGGTCGCCCATCATCGTCCCCTTTTAATTTCATATGAAAGCGGCGGCAGACTTCGGCTCCTCACCGTCTTTCAGCGGGTCTTCAATTCACCATCACAGAGGGAGGATTAAGCCACGGTGTGCGTTTTCCGATAAATTGTTATATCTGCATCAGTGCAGACCTTTCTCATAAATACAGTTTACAAAATGTCATGAGGGATTAATCAGTTAAATCTCGCTGTGTTCACCCTCATCACACCATATGTTTCCTCTAGTGAACATGAAGCCCTTAATACAGACTCTATGAACCTACAGTCTACTTTATAAAACTATCATGCTATTACTATGAACTGTCTATATAAAACATTGCACAGTGCATATGGCATTAACTACCATAGAGTTATGAACATAAATGATTAAAAATAGTGACAGACAGCATTCACTGCTCTCGTTTAACTGTATAGCAGTGTGATTTACAGAGATAGAAAAATCCTTTTTTTTGTAATCAATATTGTATTAAATAATGTCCCAAATCGTAAAATACATTTATTAGCCTTAGAGTAGGGTTTTTGTCACTTTGATTTAGAAAAAGTAACTTTTTTACTGAATAGAAACAAACAAAGAAAAAGAATGATATTAAAAAGATGCTTTGCTTAATTACATTAAAACAATGTTTGTCTATATTAATGAATTTGAATAAATAGCCTAGTACAGATTCGAGTTCAGTCCCATGCGGATTTGCAGGTGATTTTTTATGATAAATTTAATTATAATAAAAAATTTTATGATGAAGGCCAAATGAGCTTCCCCTGTTTCAAAAGCTAGCAGCCGCCACTGATATATGAGAGTGTGTGAGAGAGAGAGAGAGAGAGAGAGAGAGAGAGAAAGAGAGAGAGAGAGTGCTTCTATAACATTAGTGAAAAATATCATGCCATTCATTCATAAATGGCAAAATAAAACTGTATTCGTTATCCAATTGCTGTGCCATAAGCAGTTATCACTGCAGAGAGAGTTTTATTCTTTTTACAAATATTTACAGGTGAAATACTGAGCAATAAAATAAAACCTGGATTGCTTAAACAAAAACTAGGAATAAAACATTTTGGATCATACCACCCCCCCCCCCCATCTTTGAAGATTTTCCTATGACAACCACCATGTCTTGCTTTACTACTTGTATATTAAAGACAAACGTGTTTGATTGTTCAATACATCATGTAAATCCATGGAAATATTATGGAAATAATAAAAGTCCCTCGGCTGTGATAAATACACATACAAAAAAAAAAAAAAGTATTATGCAAGAGTTTGCAGGCATACCTGGTGTGGAAGAAAGTGCACCTGGGTGACTGCAGCATTCTCATCATGCAGCCCCATAAACTCAACTCCTGGGGCTCCATAGCTGAGAAATAGTTAAGTGAAACAAATCATCATGCAAACTACCTCCATGTCAGAAGGATAAGGATTTTTAAAGAATAATAAGAAGGCAATAATTCAACAAGCTTAAAAAAAAGGCAGAAGAGAGTTCTCAGGAACAATATTCCTGTTTACAAAATAAAAAGTGTGAGCTAACCAATGATCTTTTCTGTTTATAGAATGAAGTAAAAATACATAAACAAGGGATACTAAATAGGGAATAATTACAATTTAGCAAATGTATAAAACTGGCTAAAGATCAATAATAGTCAGTCATTACACAATTCTGTGGGAAGAATATAAACACACACCCCTTTACACAACAGCAATCGTGGGTGTGTCAGGAGATGAGAAAACAGGAATGGCTCAAACTAAATTATAATAGAACTTCACTTCAGCGCTCCACAGAAAGTGGAAATTTGACACAGCAGAGCCCACAAGATTTCCCTTTCTGATCTAACCACAAAACACTTTCTTATTCCCAATTAGGGTTAAGGATACAGTTTGATGGCTCCAGATCTGGTGCCAATGGCGAGGAGTCCCAGACTGGGACTGAAGCCTAGTGCGCTTGGTTGGTGGGGAAAGCCATGCTCTACAGTCTACACAGAGAACAGAGTAAGAGAAATTATTGTTGCTGTGAATAATATTTTAATATGTCAAAGTACCACATCTGCTGCAGCAGTCTTAATCACCTTGTTGAACTGGTAGAGCTCCTGCTTGAGTTTGTCCCTCTGAGAGTCATGCCCATGTCGCCGGAACCTCTTCATCCTCCCGGGACGAGCAAGGGCCTCACGCTCCCCTCTCTCTCTCGCTCTCTGTTCCTCGCTGCGGCCTATACAAAGCAGAAAAGAAAGACAGAGGAACAACATGAGACAATCAAAAGGAAGTAAAATGAGAAGTCAAGCAAAGTCACAAACTTTATGCAACAGAACAAACCTCAGGTGAATACAGAAAAAACTAAAAACCTTTATTAGCACTTGCAAGCAGAAAATGGATGAATAGCGTACACAACAAAAAGCAAGGGAACAAAATTAATGGTAATAAGAGAAAGAGGAATTCCAAAGGAGGAGCCAGGGGCTGTTGAGTGAAACCCTTCCTCCTCCCTTTCTCTCACTCTCGGCCCCCCTCCCTATGGACTGCCCAGCCTCACAGAAGAACAGGGGGGGTTGGAGGTCATTTCAGACTTAACTGAAGCACCTATTGTTCTCCTGAGGCATGAAGTACCGCCTCCCGCACAAACAGCAGCTGATGAAAGCACCTGTTGCACTGAAACCATTGGAAAATGAGCCTGTGTCTAAAGACGGCAAAGTACCAGGTCCATCAGGGAGCAGGTCCATCTGTTTCTTCTTTAATACCACCATTGAGAGAACAAAATCCTACTTGTAGCCTACTAGTCAGTACAACATTGATTGTTAATGCTGAGGACTACACGTTATATTTTAAAATTGTAACACACAAACACGCACAACAGCCAGCCTAGAAACAAAAACCCAAAGAAACACCCGAGTGTATAACATACCATTAAAATAGATACTTCTAGAATAAGCTATGACTATCTACAAAGTCAAAGTTTAACTGCACATGCATCAAGTACCTACAAAAACTAAGCAACGATACACACACCAACCCAGACCAAACAGCTAAATAGATATTCCTGCTAGGTGAGCAGACGTGTCAGATGGTCGGTTACACTTTTGGGAAGAAGGAAGTATCATTCACACCTCTTTCTTCCATCAAGTGACTCAGCTCAGTCCAGCCCAGACACATATTTTAACATAATTCTGTGATGTTACATGAACACATTTACTCATCTTTAGACATGTGACTGATTCTGGTTATGCACTATATTCTCATTCAGTAACGGGACATAATCATAAGGGTTGAAAGGCCCTGGAGGAACCATCCAGGCAGAAAGGGTGAACTTCAGCTTAGTAGACAATAACAGAGTGGGAGGTCTTCTGCTTAAAAATAAGCTCATTCTCTGAAGCAAATTTTAATAAAGCATGCAGTAAAAGACCTGAAGAAAAGGCTGGATAACAAAAGAAAAAAAAACTGCAATAAATAGCCTATTGCTTAAGACTTTGCACTGGTGCTTCAAAATCTGAACACTTCTATGTATAAATGTGCTTAGGCTTAGAGGAGGTGTTTATTAATACAAGGTATCCATGTAGGAGGAAAGGACTGAGCAAAGTTAAATTAGTGGTAGCAACATCTCCCAAACTGGCAGAATTAATTATTCAGTATGTTAGTATAGCTGTAGCAAAATAAACACTAATTTGTTACACATACCTGTAAAAAAGTGTCAATATTACTAAGAAGAAAAACTAAGCTGGCATGGAGAAAACAAAGATTCACCAAAAGAAAAATCCTTCATTCTGTTGGTGAAGAGCTTGGTTCCATAGCATTAATTAGATAATCAACTGGATAAAA
Organism: Channallabes apus; assembly: GCA_030522415.1. Taxonomy (NCBI): domain Eukaryota; kingdom Metazoa; phylum Chordata; class Actinopteri; order Siluriformes; family Clariidae; genus Channallabes; species Channallabes apus. The sequence continues at coordinate 56,328,562 of CM060104.1, forward strand.
TATTTAGCTGCAGTATGCAGAAATGTTGAAATCTGTGACTGAACATACTTGTTTAGTTGTCGGATGTCTCGTAAGAAAGTAGAGAGGCAGCTGTCTGAAGGTGTTCGCAGATCTCTTAAAAGTAATCCACATTTTTACAACCTTAGAGACAGTAGTCTTGCGTTCTTGTTTTTGATCAGACTTTCACATGTCAAAGTTCACCCAGATAAAACTCGCATGAAGTGAAACTAAAAGCCATCACTACCAAATGCACAGCTTTCATGTCCTGGGGAGGATTGAACGTGCATTTTTGTCTTAATGCTGGTGAGATTATAGAACAAATCTTATATTTTATTTATATTAATATTATAAATAGTTAGAAATTCCCTAAAAACACATCGTGTTGCATTTTTTCCTGTGCACTAAGGCAATTGCTGTTTAACAGAAACACATTAAATCAGAGGAATGCATTAATGCAGATAACTGCTCATGCTCACATCATGGTTGTGTAAAATAAAGATAAAGAGACTTTATTGTCATTGTAGTGATACAACGAAATTTGCCTGGTAGCTCTCAGAGACCAGCAGCAATAAGAATAAACAAAAGAAATAGCAAAAGAGAACTGCAGTAAAATATAATAAATATAACAGCACATACAATGGAATATATGTGCAGTGGGAATTGGATCTTGGTGCAAACAGGGAAACGAAAACAGAAAAATGGTGCATAATGTGCCTTAAGGTGATGATGTACAATTTTCCTGCTGCTCTCGGTTGTCCGTACATTTTGGATTTAGGAAAAATTATACAAGTAAACCAAGGAAAATCTTACTATGAAGAGCATGATATGCAAAATCTGTCACAAGGAGTCACGAGAAGATAATGTTTTTTTTGGCTTTGATACTTGTGTACATTTAACTTTATTTTTGATAGCTGTGTCATGTTTGTAATGTAAATATATTAGGTAATAGATGCTTGTGTGAATAATCCTATTTGTTAAAGGGACATGTAATGTACTCTGGGTGTGGTTATAGTGAATGGTGGTGGGATATTCAAGAAACACAAGTGCAAGAAGCATTGTACTGTGTGGTTAAACCGATTATAAATTTATCATCAATTGGTTTACTCAAACTGATGAGCGATTATGGAATTATACCAACTCCTATAACAAACTGAATCTGTTCTTAAAAAAAAAAAAAATCTTTGGTCAAACATTTTAACATTTGACGAAATGTCATAAATGTGAATAAAATGAAATAATGTAAAAATAACTATTACAACAACATAATAAAGCATTAAGCACATTTTGGAGCAGGATTTCATGGAGAACAATAGAATGATGTCACGAGTATTTCTTCCATAAACACAACAGAAATATCTAATAAATCTTGCATATTCTTAACCACTGTTAGATGCCTCACAGCCTAATTAATGTATTGCCTGAGATTTTTTTTATTGTTCTGACTGATAGATTTTTCCCCCAAATATATGTACATACATATATTTACCATTTTAAAATATATTTTTGCGTTTGATGTACAGTAGTAAAATAATCCCCTTATAGGAAATCCTGTTGATTTATAATACTACAAGTGGTGCGCTCTGTTATTATTATTAACTATTCACGCAGCACAGCATCCCTTGTGGTAGGAGTAAATTATTACCCAAGATTGTTTGGAGTTGTAACAAAATCTTGAAAAAAAAATTATAATGGATAAGAATATTTATAAAAGCACAATAAAAGAAAAATTTCAATAGAAATCGAATCCCTGGTAATTCCCATCCCTACTTTGTTGTTCTACAAAGAAGCTGTTCATTTATCTAAGAGCACAGAAGCCACAATCTTTATTGTTGATCTTTATTATAAATTGTACCACTTCCACTGCTGATGCAGAAAATACCTAATATTTCCTGATATTTCCAAAAATTTATCAAAAACATTTGATGTGAGAAAAGATGCCACATGTTCATAAACTGTTAGTGACTAAAGGAAGTAGAGATGTTCCGATACCATTTTTTCCCTCCCGATACCGATTCCGATACTTGGGCTCAGGGTATCGGCCGATACCGAGTACCGATCCGATACCTGGGTGTGTATCTGTACTGTGTGTGTGTGTGTATGTATATATATATATAATTTCTTTTTTAAGTAAAATACTACTAGCCCTGTGTAACGGGTTCGACCATAAGTGCACGGGCGACACCATGAAACACGGACACGAGGCGAGGTCTTACAGGAAAAAGGGTCATTTATTTAGAAAAATGGGGAAGGAAAGGGTTAAAGGCTCTCTGCGGTCTTTCCCCCTTCGGCGGCAGGGATGTGAAGGCGGGCTCTACGCGGAAGTGAAGGTGCCGCGGGAGCTCGCACAGCTCGTTCACGCGCTCCTCTTGCGGAGATCAAAGGCGCCCCCCCCTTTTTAAAGTCTCTGGGGCGCATCACATCGCCCCGCTCTTGTGCCAACGTCTCTCATAAAATCCATCGCGTCGCAATGTCTAGCTTCCCAACAGTCAGACCCCGAGCTACACTCCCCGCTGTGTTTTATAGCGCCGATAGCTCATGGACCGTTGCCTGATTCTGCGGCCCTGCTACTTCACATACCGCCGCCTAACTAGTGAGCGAGGAGCGATATCAATTTGGACGCACACCCATCACAGGCGCACGCCGTGACACTCTGTAAGTAAGCTAAGATAGCAAAGCTAGCGGGCATAAATAGGTTTTGTTTAGGAAAATGGTATCGGATCGGTACATGAACTCAAATACTCGCCGATTCCGATGCCAGCTTTTTTTGTGGTATCGGCAGCATTTCCGATACCAGTATCGGAATCGGAACAACCCTAAAAGGAAGTGTTCTTGTGTAAACAGAGGTATTAGTTTCGCAGCGCTTACTAAGCATTGACTGTCCCCTAAAACACTGACATCACTGCATTCTCTGCATACTACTGCCATGAAGCACTTAAAGAAACCTGTGAATTACACACCGTAACGACAATCTAAAGCAAGCACAACAAATCTGTTCTAACATGAATAAGCAGTATCTTCCTAAATCTCATATTCTAGTTCTAGAGGATCCACACAAAGATAGAAAGTTTACTAATTTCTCACTTCTTAGTATCACTGATCATTATCACTTCACCTCTTTCTACCTTGATTTTTAGTTCATGATTACAAGTATTTTATAATTAATAAAAGATTTTGTGACCAGCATGAACAGCCCTCTTCCATGTAAGGACCTGCACGTGCATATTGTTAAATTTATAATCTGCATGATCTTCATAATAACCTGCATGTTCTCCTACAGCAGGGATAAAAGCAACAATAACGCTGCATAACTAAGATAATTAATATAACTGTACATCCAGTCTCAGCAATTTCTATACGAAATTATATACAGACACCACAATACAGCACAAACTAGCCAACATGTAGAACCTACTGACATTTCTAGATCCACACCAATAATTTAGGTTATGTAAAAATTTTTTGATTTGCCTAACCCTTAAGATAAAAATTGGTTTAAAAGCTTCATTAAATTAGTGATGTTATTTATGATTGAAAGTTGTGTCCACACCAGTTTCATGAAAAATATATAGCTACTCATGGCTCTGGGCATCCACTATAAACAAAGCTTATGATGTACATTATTTTTCCTTCGGCTTTGCCATGGGGAACAGTGAGACACACTGGAGTCTGGAAAACTTGAAATGGAATCATCCTAATAACCTTGAGTCTTAATCACCTGATCAAATGAATGCTTTTCCAGTTGGTTTAAATACAAGCAGGCAAAGCGGGTTTATGTTTGACTAGTTTGACCATGGACACCATCTTGTTCTCCGTTAGGGATAAACAAAGCGATGGGGAAGTAACCACTGGACAGTAGGATTGATTACAGCACCAGAGGCGCACTGAACTTACAAAATTTACACTGCTTAAACAAAGACCCAAGGATGGGATGTGGAACAGTGGAAGCAGGCGACTTCCTCCATTTCTTACAGGCCAGCGTGAGACACTATTCTTAGTCAAAACTCTCTTCACACTCACAGAAGAGGACAGAAGAACACGTTACTGTGGAAGTGCAAATGCCTCGTTTATCCTTTCTTCCTCTCTCTACATCCGCCCCTCAGATAAACAAAAATATGAACAACCACTGGGTGTGGTTATAGACCTGCAGTCCCCAGACTCATCTCTTTCCTGCCTTTTCTGAGACAAAGATTAAATTATTGAGGCTGTACAAACATCATAAATTTAATCGAAAAACTAAATAAATAAAAAATACAAAAAATCACAAAGTGTGTCTGTGTGTATATATACACACACACACACACACACACGCGCACACACACACACACACATACATATATACACACACTTTGCACAGAGCCTTACACACAGAGCCTTACTTACATGCAGATGTTCTGTGTGTAATATATCCAGCAATAATAAATAAATGCATTTATTACCTTATTAATTTTAATAATTATTTTTTAACTAAGCTTTAATGCTAGCTTAGTAAATTTTATTATGATATAACAAAAACAACTACTAAAGCTCTTTACTCTTACATTCTTGTGTCTCACAACTTCATGTCAAAGTGCAATGTCTGACCTTCAGAGTAAAGCATACCCACAATCTTTAGTTACACTGCATTAATGCAGATGATGATCAAATACTAGGAGTTATTATTCAGCCTTACAATTGGGCAAAATGTGTTTTTTCATCACTTAGTGTGTGAAAACGCATCAACACATACCCACACCCACCCACACCCAGCCACAAATACACACACAAGAAAAACCCACACATGGACACTGTCTAGTACTGTATAACAGTAGGCAGATTAGAACACTCCTGAGGACAAAACAAATTAAAAAGTAAGATGCTAAACATGAATTCAAACATTGGAATGAATGTCCACACTATTTATGTATTCAGGTAGACTAGCTGTGCTCTTATCATTGTCCAGTCATTTGATCAGTGATCACACACATACACACACGCACACACACACACAGTACACAGCCTCTAAATGAATTCAATTCTGTTGTAATGATTATGAATTACTGAATTCGATACTTGGGTAATTATTCACTCAAGTTAAAATCTAAACCTAACCCAAATCAGAAATGTTTACAAACATTCTAGCACAATGTAGCTGTGGCTAGTGGCAATGAAAACAGTTCTGCTAAATACAATCAACTTTGTGCAGTGAAACTTTTTCTGCACATATTTGTACTCGACTTGGCATGAAAGGCTGACAGATTGTATTACCAACGTATATAAACTTACCTGTGTTTACAAAACTGATTGAATTGAGAGATAACTGATGTAGACCTGCAGTCATGACTATCTCTCCCAAAGACTTACAGTCATCTATCTAGCTCTGTATTGTACCCAACTGAGTAGTAGAATGGCATTTAATCTACTCATCAGGTAAAAACCCACTACACATATGATCAGTGTCCCCTGGTTTGCATAACGAATGAGTTATAAGAAAATTAAGGGCCACCACAGGACAGAAAAATCATACGAGCAGCAGATTTAAGGCGGATGTGATCGTCATCTCTGCTGAAACCTGACAGACCGGTGGAACAGAAACACAGCACAATACTCCGCCCCCAACCACACACACACACACACACACAGGCGGCCAGAGTTTGTAATCCACACTGCTGGAGATTCACCTGCCGACAAGGACACACCTCGTTTAAACAGAACTGTTGCTCAACACACAACAGTGTAAAGGAACAATCAGACTACCAGCGTGTCTCCTACACACACACACACAAGACGATGATCTAATCAGTTAACACACACTACCACTGCACTCACTAAAATCTAGCTAATGTTAAACAAGCCAATCAAAACCAGTTTCCAATGTGGGACTAAAACTTTCCTAACACACACACGCGCGCGCGCACACACACACATCTGTCACACTTAACGGTTGGATTATTTAGAAAACAAACCGACAGTAGAGACAAAATGCTTAGGGTCAGGATTTTATATTTTCACTTTCACTTGGCTTTAACATAATCAGCTAGATAAATCGGCTAATTAACTAGCTATAATCAGCGTTACCGAAAGTTAGCTATAACAGCTAGCTCCGCGGCTATGCGTCTGAATGGGCTGGATAACCCGTGAACACACAACAGGAAAATTTATACGGATAACATATCGAATTAAAGCTCTGTTTAATTTAAACGACACATTAAAACCTAGCGCCAATTACTGCTAGCTACCACTGTTAGCTATCACCACTCCATCGGCAGGAGGCACCTGTAGCTCTTGGGTAAGTTAGCTAAGAAGCAGCTAAACTAGGCAGCAGTGCGGGCCCCATCCCCAACTCACCTGATTCCTGTCCCTGCGATGTCCACTGTTTACGGAGACCGTGCCAGTTTCCCAAGGATTCAGTTCTGTATAAAACCACCAAACAAACGCGCCTTAGATACAACTTAACAGTTGTCTAACGCGATAATTGTTGGTAGTTGCCGGCTGTTAGAACACAACTATACAAGATTTTTCCAGCTTTCAGTAAACTACTGCTGCCCCGGCCACAGCCAAAGCAAGCCAGCTAACTGCCTCTAGCTCTGGCTCCGCCCTGTACATCTACTTCCGGGAAAGTGGAACGACCGCGGCCAAGCCGCATACTACCCTACTCACTAGTGTGCTATCTGTAGAACTGACGCACCAGTAGTGGCGCACTACTTAGAACGGTAGTTCAGTAGTATGTAGTTGGACTTAGCCATTTTGTGTTTGTCCAGCAGAGGGAGGAAAAATGCAATGAAGTTGAAAATGTGCTTCACGAATACAAGAATGAGACAAATCACAATGCAGGGGCTCTAAAAACGTTTCGCAATCAGAAACTCCAAGAACCTCCTAAACTTAATTTAACATAATATGATCAATTATTAAATGATTATTTTTTCAGCAATTTTAATTAATTATTAAATCAATTAATTAACAAATAAATTGATCAATCAACTAGTTAATGAATTCTTTATATTTTATCCCTATTATTCTTACCGTTTAGGATCACAGGGACCTAGAGCCTATCCCAGGAGATGTCGGGCACTAGGCAAGGTACACCTTGAACAGAATGCCAGTCACAGCACACACACAATCGCACACACTATGGGTAATTTGGGAATGCCAATTAGCCTAATCTGCATGTCTTTGGACTGTGAGAGAACTCGCATTAAATAAACCTTGAATTAAAGCTGAAAGTTTTGTGTACTCTCAGATATTGAGTGTTTCATTTCAAATTTAATGTAGTGGTGTACAGAGACCAAATTGCAAAAAAAAAATAATTCTTTTAACATTTATAAACCTGGTGACAAGACCATTGACATCCGAGGCTCACCCATGCCAGTAGGGACCCAAGACAGAACATGCAAACTGAATGAACACAGACTCAAGAAGGGAATCGAACCCAGGCCACTACGACTACCATGCCGCCTAGCACATTTTTATTTATTCTTATATTTTTATAGGCCTATGTACCTACACTAAATATAAACTCAATAGGCCAGTTGTACTAAAATACGAGAAGGGAGCCATAACACAACTTCAGCAATAACCCTAAGTCAGCCATTCATTCCGTTATTCATAATCCACCAAACGTGTGTATAAAAATTGCTTTAATTCCTGAAGGGTTAATGCCACACTTTTGTCAAACCCCTTGAGTTAAAGCTGAATGTTTTGAGTAATCTCAGATATTAAGTGTTTCATTTCAAATTCAATGTAGCGGTGTACAGAGACCAAATGGCAAAAAAATCCATTCTTTTAACATTTATAAACCTGGTGACAGGATTATTGGCATCCAAGGCTCACCCATGCCAGTAGGGACCCCACCACAAATGGCTGAAATTTTATATAATTTATATATATATATATACAGTGGTGTGAAAAACTATTTGCCCCCTTCCTGATTTCTTATTCTTTTGCATGTTTGTCACACTTAAATGTTTCTGCTCATCAAAAACCGTTAACTATTAGTCAAAGATAACATAATTGAACACAAAATGCAGTTTTTAAATGAAGGTTTACGTTATTAAGGGAGAAAAAAAGCTCCAAATCTACATGGCCCTGTGTGAAAAAGTGATTGCCCCCCTTGTTAAAAAACAACTTAACTATGGTTTATCACAACTGAGTTCAATTTCTGTAGTCACCCCCAGGCCTGATTACTGCCACACCTGTTTCAATCAAGAAATCACTTAAATAGGAGCTACCTGACACAGAGAAGTAGACCAAAAGCACCTCAAAAGCTAGACATCATGCCAAGATCCAAAGAAATTCAGGAACAAATGAGAACAAAAGTAATTGAGATCTATCAGTCTGGTAAAGGTTATAAAGCCATTTCTAAAGCTTTGGGACTCCAGCGAACCACAGTGAGAGCCATTATCCACAAATGGCAAAAACATGGAACAGTGGTGAACCTTCCCAGGAGTGGCCGGCCGACCAAAATTACCCCAAGAGCGCAGAGCCAACTCATCCGAGAGGCCACAAAAGACCCCAGGACAACATCTAAAGAACTGCAGGCCTCACTTGCCTCAATTAAGGTCAGTGTTCACGACTCCACCATAAGAAAGAGACTGGGCAAAAACGGCCTGCATGGCAGATTTCCAAGGCGCAAACCACTTTTAAGCAAAAAGAACATTAAGGCTCGTCTCAATTTTGCTAAAAAAACATCTCAATGATTGCCAAGACTTTTGGGAAAATACCTTGTGGACCGACGAGACAAAAGTTGAACTTTTTGGAAGGTGCGTGTCCCGTTACATCTGGCGTAAAAGTAACACATCATTTCAGAAAAAGAACATCATACCAACAGTAAAATATGGTGGTGGTAGTGTGATGGTCTGGGGTTATTTTGCTGCTTCAGGACCTGGAAGGCTTGCTGTGATAGATGGAACCATGAATTCTACTGTCTACCAAAAAATCCTGATGGAGAATGTCCGGCCATCTGTTCGTCAACTCAAGCTGAAGCGATCTTGGGTGCTGCAGCAGGACAATGACCCAAAACACACCAGCAAATCCACCTCTGAATGGCTGAAGAAAAACAAAATGAAGACTTTGGAGTGGCCTAGTCAAAGTCCTGACCTGAATCCTATTGAGATGTTGTGGCATGACCTTAAAAAGGCGGTTCATGCTAGAAAACCCTCAAATAAAGCTGAATTACAACAATTCTGCAAAGATGAGTGGGCCAAAATTCCTCCAGAGCGCTGTAAAAGACTCGTTGCAAGTTATCGCAAACGCTTGATTGCAGTTATTGCTGCTAAGGGTGGCCCAACCAGTTATTAAGTTCAGGGGGCAATTACTTTTTCACACACGGCCATGTAGGTTTGGATTTTTTTTTCTGCCTAAATAATAAAACCCTCATTTAAAAACTGCATTTTCTGTTTACTTGTGTTATCTTTGACTAATAGTTAAATGTGTTTGATGATCAGAAACATTTTGTATGAGAAACATGCAAAAGAATAAGAAATCAGGAGGGGGGCAAATAGTTTTTCACACCACTGTATATATATATATATATATATATATACACACATTTTTTTTTTTTTTTTTTTTAATTTTTTTTTTTTTTTAATCAATGCTGGCTATGATAGAAAGGCATCAGAACACCCAGTGTTCCGCTGTGCAGGTGGATATTGGTATCCACATTAAATATTTTAATATTTTCAAGCACAATTAAATGTGCACACTATCTGGCCAATTTGCAGCCCAAATTACGTTTTTTAAATGAGTCATTGAGGGTACACATTAATGCATAAGAAAAACTGCCCTTTATTTAAAAAAAACATGTACATTCTGTTTTCCTCATAAAACATTTAGAGTTAGAAAAATTACATGAATCAGGACTTTCTATTTGGAATATTTGCCACTGATTAAGATTAAGGAATTAAGTCATCACCACATGTGCTTAAATGTTGAAATGGTATTTTGACTTCATTATTGATTTTCCTTAAAGACACTGAGGACCCGAGCGCCATCTGATGGGGTGGTTATGTAAAAAGTTGGGCATCCGCTATATCTCTCCTGTTATGGAAAGGAAAAATAAACAAGACAATGGTCATATTGTAAATATGTAAATATTTAAGATGTGTAAATAAAGGTATACCTTTATGTGCTTTATAGTTCTCTCTGTGGCATCAGACCTAAGCAGTGAAACTGTACAGCCACCAAACCCTCCACCTGTCATCCGACTCCCGAAGACTCCATCAACCTCCATGGCTGCAGTTACCAACACATCCAGCTCTGGACAGCTCACCTTATAAAGGTCTCTGGTAGAAGACATCATTTTAATTTAAGCAATGCTGTCTATTAGCAGACGTAAATATTTGGTTCAGCATTTAAAATGACATTTTAGCAAAATAAAAATATGGCTTATTATAATTGTGGTAGAAATTAATTTATTAATTGAACTACTGTATTACATATCAGAGGACAAGCTTCAATATACCTGGGAAAAATGGTCATGGTCAGAGTTGTCTAAATGTAATTAATTTCCACTGTTCCACATTTTCTCTGTAACAGAATTGCTGGATATTACCTGAGAGAATTGTGGCTTTCCACCATTAGCTTCCCAAACTCTTGATAACCTCCTTTTTTAAGGGCCTCAGCTGCCTTTGCGGTGCGCTCAATCTCTTCTATAACATGACGTACTCTTTTATATGTGATACTGTCCAATTGGGCTTTTGCACCTACAAATTGGCAAATGGGAGTATTTGAAATTGCAGCCCTATACAAACTGAAACTATGCTTTTGGAGAAAATATATTTTTCTGTGGCATTCTGAATAATTCTTACCCTCAAGATCTTGCATTGTGGCCTCTCTTAGACTGCTCTTGCCCATAGTGACTGCTGCCTCCTCACACTGTTTTCGTCTGCTGGGATATTCACTTCCTGTCAAAGCATGCTTCACATTGGAATTTGTGATAAGGATAACCAGACCAGGATCTGTCAGGGGAACAGCAGTGGCCTCCAGTGATCTGAGGTGAACCACAAGCAGTGCAATAAATAAAAACAGACACTGGGATACAAATGTTACCAAACACACTGATTATTGCATATTTTTTTGCTGTTTTGACTGACAGAGTATAGAGTATAAAAACAATCTACCTGCAGTCAATGAGCAATGCATGGCCCTCTTTGCCTAGCACTGAAATAAACTGATCCATAATACCACAGGGTACACCAGCATGAGTATGCTCTGCCTTCTGGCACGCTAGTGCCTTTGCTAACTTATCCCCATCATCTGTTGGAGAAGACAAAATTATTATTATCATCACATTACTCGAACTCCAACAGTGAAGTTGTCATCAGCATTACACTCAACCATAAGCCTTCAAAATTAGCTTGTGGTACTGAATGAAATTTTACATGTGATGATGCATATTCATTTTTTTTACCCATAACCGGTGTGTGATTTCATCCAGAAAATCACTCATTTCAAATAAACCATTTGCGATTTCTTCTTACCAGGACACAACTGCTGAAGGAAGGTGTAGACCGCCACTTCAAGTGAAGCCGAGCTGGACAGTCCACCCCCCAATGGCACACTGCTGGCTATTACAGCTTTAAATGCAGGCAGGGGCTGAGCTGTGCACAAACCAAATCACATGCTTATTTTATGTTTCGCAATCCACTTCTTCTCATACAATGCTTGACCTTTTGTCAGGAAATGCAAACTGACTTGTTCAACATACTGTATGTTAGTCACAAACAGCAATGCAAGATGAAATAATGTGTATCAGTGTATTATGACTCAAGAATTCATTGTCGCATGATTGATTTCTTTTGCACTGTTGGTCAAATTATCGGCACCTTCAAAGTGGAGTTCATGAAAGCTATAAAAGAAACGTTAAGTTTACCTCTGTAGTGCTGCACCACGCCTTTAACATAATTGGCCCAGGCAGGCTGTCCTCCTGTCAGAGGTTCACTGTTTGTTGGTAAATTAAAGTCCACTTTTCTTGGCTCATCTGCAGATTCTGCAATGGTTACAACAGAACAGCTTCGTCCAGGGATGCTGCTGCCCACCATAACCGTCACAAGGTGCAAAGCCTGTAATCATTAACATATTTAAAATTAGAACAGTCCTGATATTATTATAGATAAACCTGGCATGAATAGAGTAACAGTTCAAGTATTTTGTGTCGAAAAGCATGTATTGGAACTGGTTACACCATGCTGTCAAAACCATGGTTTTATTCGTGTTATTGAAATGCTGGTGAGATTTGGCTTCTGTAATTTTGATTTCATTCCAAAGCGTAATCAATTCACTATAGTTTAGAACTAATGCAATATTAATACGACTATGACGTTGTACATCTTATTTAGCCTTCTAAAAAAATAACATTGCTGACAATCACCATTGGCAGAACAAATCCTTCATTATAATCGGTGTGCTCTCCGATTAAATTGACCCGGCCGGGAGCGCAGACGGCCACCTGCGGATCTTCGCGGAAAGTATCTCGATAAACCCGGGACGCCTCCGCCACTAAAGCCCCGACATCATCCACTGCATTCCGTCCGGTCATGGTCACTGAATCGGTTATACTTATATTAGTGCAAACCAAGGGTTACAATTACCACGAGTTTAACAAACCCACCTACGCTGAGCAAGGATAAAAATCTTACAATTACTTTTGACTGGAGATACGCAAGGATCACGCGCTGATGGGGAAAGTTATTGCTTCCTGGATTCCAATGATTGGTTTAGAAAGATCACGTGAAGTCGCAAAAACAAACAGCGCCGAGTTTGTTTTTTCCGGGTTTTCTGGTATTAAATGTAACATTCTGTTTAAAAGTACCATTTATTTGATTTTATCATACTACATAGTTACTCGTCATTGTTACTTAGAGTATTATCTCACACACATTCATTTGTGTTAGGCGCAAAACTTTAACTGATTCCACCAGATTCTCCAATTAGATTCATTTATTTGTGATAGTTCGATGCGGCAAGTGAGAAAACTTAGGAAAATAAGGAAATTATTTAAAAATAAATTAAATTTAAATAAACTGAAAAGCATGTAAGAGGTAAGTAAATAATGACTGTGAAGGAACTTCTGTACAGTGTTTTGCTTTTAGTTTGCTTAATTTGTGTTCACTTTACTTAAATAAGATGTTAAATAAGAATAAATAAATAAACAAAAAATAATAAATAGAAATTGCAGCCAATATGCCAAGGAGGAGAGAAGAATAATCCAATTATCATTCCTGAACTTTAGAACTGTATATTAACATTTCATTGGCACAAACATAGTAAAGAATTTCCATTTAGTTTCCTTCCACTCACACATGCTCACACACACACAAAAGTTGTTCCCTGAACTCGATTGACATGAAAACTGGATCGAAAAAGTATACACATAAAAAAACTGTTTATTTAAAATTTATATAAAACTATAATTAATACCTTTTTAAAGTAAAGTGAATGAGTACCTTAGTAAAAGTGAAATCTTAGTAAAGAAGTACTGTACTTTAGCAATAATCTAATACATAGATAATATACAGTAAGTACAGTGGCTGAGACAGACCTAATATGTTAGACTGGTACCAGAACAACTTTTTGACCAGAATTACTGCTTCGTTTTGTAATGCATTTTTGGTTTTTGCTTGTCAAAAAGATTATGTTCATCAACAGTGGACATAGCTAATATTAATGAATGTCATAACCGCATCTGTGTTTAGCAAAAACTGGTGTCAGTCTTAACTCAAGCATCAGTCAATATACATCTTTGATACAAAGATCATAACATTAAATGTTCATACATAACAGCGAATATTGCAAAATAAATGCAAAAAATCAACGCCCTCTTCTCTTAGGGACATATTCCTTAGTTATCAGGGTTCCATACTGTTTAAAAGGCCGGTGTCCTTTAATATTTTAAGAACAAATCAACATACTTTTTCCAAACTTTAACCTACTGTACATCCAAATTACAGTCTAAATATTCACCTTGCACTATTGCCATTCAGGAAAAAAAGTGGACATTAACCAGATGTTCTGCAGTGACACCTACTGACATTTTGTCTTAGAAATACTGAGTTGTGTTACAATGTTCAGGTTCTCTAAAGCTTCACCCATCCATTTTACTACTGCTTTTTCCATCTGTATTCATTACATTCTTTCTTGTTGATGGCTCCTTAAGTGTTTTGGGGATTTTGGGTTCTTTTGCAACCTTTGAGACTTTCTCATTTTTCTCCTTGACTTCAGTTTCTGAGTTCTTCTCAGTCGTGTCCCCTTTGACCTTGCGTAATTTTTGCTTGTTCCTGACTGGGGCTGAGAAAGTAAGGGAGGACTTGTTAAATTCTAGAGGGAAAATCCCCACATCCCCATCAAAGCGATTCTTGGCCACCTGCAGGGATCTGCGTCCAGGACAGGTAACAAGCTTTTTCTCCTGAAGAATAAGCACATTGTCAGCCTCCTGGCTGGCCTGTAGGTAGAAAAAAATGAATACAATTATGTATGAACAAGTTTTACATATATTCTGTAATGTATTCCATAATATCTACCACCTTCTGTATTAGGAAAAAAAAAAATTCTTCTAGATATACTGTATGTTCACTAACTGCAGTCCATCTGTCTGTTGCTATGGAAAATTTGTCCATCTCTCTGCTGTGAGAACTAGTCATCCCCTAAACAATGCTTGTACAGGAGAGCTTCTATGATGTTCCCTTTCTACTGATGGGGTTAAAGGTGACAATTGCACAATTTCTTAGTCACTTTTAACTCCATCAGTAGAAACGGACCAGTGGTTGTGAAAGGGGATGCTGCACATATTTTAAAAGACCATGGAGAACACCTCATATCCCCTCCAAAACAACTTTCTGCATTGTAAAACATTGCTGACTATTTACAAAATATATAATATTATATATAATATATAATCTCCTTTCAACAATTGATATTACATAAAGCCTTCATAACAGCTCTAATCTGAGGTGCTATAAAAATTGATGATGAGGTGCTTTTTAAGGCTGGTAATTCTAAATGAACATCTCATCTGCAGCAGAGGTAATTTGTGATCTTGCTTTCCTGGGAAAGTCTTTATAAGAGCCTGTTTTATCATGGTGCTTAATGGGTTTTGCAAATGCACTTGCAAGGATTATTTCAGAAAAGCTGACCCTTGTGTATTAAAATAACAATTAACTTGTTATTACATAAATTATTGCCACGTGTTATTTCATATTTTAAAAAATCAGTATTGTTCTAGAATGTATCAAATAATTACAAACTTGTGTCCAGAAATTTGATACTATATCACAATTTATCCCATGAATGCACCATAATAAACTTAATCTTTAGTTAACTGTCCTCTTTCTTACTATTACAACTTATCAATATCACACTGATGCATCTAAATGTCCAGTTATTTAAAGTGTACATGTGCACATACAGGCACAACTGATATGACCGCATGAAAGCACCTTAAATGTACTGTTCTTGGTTTATCCATCTAAATGCACTCTCTTTGCCTGCTGGGCCCTGTGCTGGGCTGGCTGTGGTCCACTGGTTGTTCTGGTGCCTTTCTATTGGGGTCAGCATTGACTTTGGTCAGTTGTGTTGCAGTGCTTTGTGTGGGATCGGACCGTATGGGCTAGCCTTTGTGCCCCACAGCATGGGTTAACCTTGGTGACCATGATCCTGTCACCCGTTTATCAGTATATAATTGGTAATCACTGTTAATATTATATGGCATTAAAGTCAGGGCCGATCAGTGTATACAGTATATCTCCCTAAATAATACAAAGAAATATGGTATAGCACCAACAAAACCCTGTAGTATAATGAAGATTCATAATGATGTACTAACCTTGGCTGTGCCAAAAATGGATGCTGTCTGAAGTTCTTTGTCATCTTCCTCCTTTCTAGGATGGATGATCATGGTCACATGACAGCTGCTGTTTGTTGCAAATTTTCTGAAAGCTCCAATAATGTTGTCCTGTACTGCAAACCTGATAACAAATTAAACTGCATTCACAAACTATCTTAAAGCACAGGTCATGGCTCCAAAAATAGCACCTAATAGAAAAAAAGACAATTATATATAAATGCTTAAAGAGATTCACTAATTTGTCTCACTTATCCACAGACAGATTCTCCTGCCCCATCATGAACTGCAGGTTGTCAATGACCACGTGACCGATATCGTAGAGATACACAGCATGCTGCATGGTGTCGAGCACTGTCCTATAGATAGAATTAGAAGTAAAATGTGATAATTCAGGTCAAATTCATGTCACACGTCTAAACTAGCGCAGTGCTATTTTAGACCTCACTGAAAAGAGCAGCTTTTTTTACAATGTGATTGTGCCATTTGTTAATTATTATAAAAAACATTTAATCCTGCAAACATTTTAATTATTAACTTACTTAACATTCTGTTGTCCATGGAAGGTCATAAAGTACAGTGGAAGCTCCTCAAACTTGTCAGCCCAGTAGTCATATTGCTCCAAGTTTTCCTCCAATCTCTGCATAGCGAACTGGGTCAAGATAATTTTGGCCAAACGTACGTTTTTGATCTCAAAGCTGCCCCACAGTGTGTTCACTCCCTGCATACACAGGTCAAGAGCATACTCACTGATGAAGGTGGTCTTACCACTGCCAGTTGGACCTGCAAATGTAAAAAAAAAAAAAAAAAAAAAAAAAAAAAAGTTAATTCCTCAGCATATTTTGTATACTAGTCAGGATTGTTGTCATTTTGATGCCATACCTGTGAAAACGGTTAACTCCCCCTTGCGATGGCCTTTCAGTATTCGACTGAGCT
This sequence comes from Channallabes apus, assembly GCA_030522415.1. Lineage (NCBI taxonomy): Eukaryota > Metazoa > Chordata > Actinopteri > Siluriformes > Clariidae > Channallabes > Channallabes apus. The sequence goes on from CM060104.1 coordinate 56,345,309, forward strand.
CAGGAAAGCGGGCCCACTTTATTCCTGCCACCTGCTCTACATTTGCTAGCTCTCCAAGCACGTCTTCCCTGAGCTGCTTAAAGGACACTATAGACTTGTGGGCAGCAGGGATAGAGGCCTTAACGATACGTGCAAGGTTCTTGCCTTGTACCAGTGCTTCATGAGGACATGGATGAAACTCCCCTGGTCGCACAAGAGAACAGCGCTTCAATCCTAGTTTCTTTGAGAAGATTTTTGAAGCCTCCCAAGCACGCATATCACCACCCAGCCACAGTGTGACCTTCCTGAACTGCTCCAGGTAAGGAAGAAGTACCGGGGGCAGACAACTGACTCCCCGCGGCAAGGCCAAAGCAGGCAGGCCAGTTGCCTGGCTCACCGCCATACTGTCAATCTCGCTTCCTGTGAGCACCATCTCCGTTTCCTTCCGTCCTACTAAGGGAAGCCCAAAAAGGTTGTAGTAGTTGGATAATTTAGGAATACTAGCTTCTGTATACACCACTTGGTTATTATCCTTGGTGGCAGCAGAAAGCAGTTTTATGCCACGGAGCTTTAAGTCTCGCCCGCTGAACCAGGGAAACACAAGACTTTTAGTAGGCCTAAAGAATCTCACCCCAAATCTCTTCAGAGTTGCATTGGTGAGCTTACTGATCTGGAACATAGTTTTGATGAGCTGCAGTTCCTCTTCAGGGAGATCCAAGAATGTCATGGAGCTGCTCCAAATCCTGTTCACCTCCTTCAGTTCCATGTCCCTCTGTCCCTGTTCCTCTACAGTTTCTGAGTAGCTTAACAAAACATCTGGATTGATTGAGGTTTGTCCTTCTTTCTGCATCACTTCAAGACAGTCCTGCAGGTCTTCCCAGCTTCCTTCTACTAGAGTGTCTTTACAGAGAAACTGCCCAGTCATTTTGTCAATGAACATCGTGTAACTGTCCTTCCCAGCTCCTTCATGTGTTTGTGGATTTTGTTCTAAAAAAATACTGCTAGCATGTAAGCAACTATAACCATCGTGAAATGAAATTCCCTTAGACCGCAGATACTGCTTGATGTCGGTGACTGTAATGGGGTGGTCAGGGACTTCTAATGAAGACTTCGCATCTCTCTTTAATGTTCTGCAGGGATTAAAGAACGCTAGAGAAAAGAATTCTGATCTTCCATGTCGGTGACACCAAGAAGGTCTCCAGGCAGGATACTGCACCAGAGACCTGTGCACCTGTAGACAGGTGATGCGTCTCAGACATTGTCCAAGGGGCAGGACTGTCCTCTTCAGGAAATGTCTCGACCACATTTACCGCTACTTCACGATAGCGAAGTTGCAACAGAATATTGAAGGAAATTATTTGTTTCGCATAACAACACAAACACGCCTCGGTGCTGACAGACCGCTAATTGTACCGGTGCATCCTGCTGTTCCGTTAGGTATCTGACCAGTACATTTCTCCACGGTTCCGTAGTCACATTTCTTTAAAATTTTCTAAATAAAACACATATATTCCCATCACTTGACAAATAAACTGCTGCACGTGCAAATACTGAAAGGACGTCACTAAAATACTGTACAGCATGGCGCGCGCCAAACTTTCAGCAGCACGCGCTCCAGACCTTTACACATTTCCCGCCCCTTTTCACACACAAACCTCACATCCCTTAACAGTATTGGGTACTGTCTCAAGCTTCATATGGATCATTGGGTGAACACGTTCTAAAAATAAAATATTATCCAATCCCAGTGCAGAAGGCGGGATTTGTCGGAATACGGGTGGCTAAAAAGTAACTCCTCCTAACGACCTTGGTTGTTCACCTTCCAAAATAAGTCCGTGTGAAAATACCGCACCAGGCGCTGTGATTCCGCTTTTAAAAAATTTAAATTACGCTGTTTGTATATCATGTAAATATTATTTTCTGCACACATCAATATGTTATACATAATATTACTGTATATATACATTTAAATAATAATGTTTTTAGGAATATGAAATTTGCTTTTGTGTGATTTCTACCCGGAAGACAATAAGCGTCGGACCGGTGCTCTAGCAGTGTGCGTGAGTGTGTTGACGGTGTCCTTAAAACTAGTCTCGTTGTAAACCACACATTTATGGCAGGTCCTTGCATTTCTTTTGGTTCTTGAATGTTTAATATTTTAGTAGACTCCAAAAGTGATCATGACTGCTCGAGGCACACCTAGTCGCTTCTTACAAAGCGTTCTGCAGAACGGAGTGGGTCGATACGTGTGTCAGCTGAAACGTGTGTCTCTTATTTTCTCTAAAAACGGACAGAGCTCCTTAGGGGTCAGGTAGGTGATTAAAGACACGTGTTTTGAGATTACCCTACCTTGTTTCTATACACACTGACAGTAAAGACTGCTTAAAAATCATTAACCAGCCACAGGCAGGAGTGGAGAAATAAAGTAAAGAGACTTTGTCATTGTAGTAGTACAACGAAATTTGTTCGGTAGCTCTCATAACGTTATAGCTGTATACAATGGAACATATGTGCAGTGGGACTTGGATGGCGCAATCAGATATGCCATTAATTACTGTACTGTATTTACAGTCCTGGGTGTAAAGTGTTCAGCGCATTAGCAGCAACTTGGGGAAAGGGGAAATAAGTGGGTGGGTAAGAGAGCTTGGTTTGTTGCTGTCTTCAGAAGCTTAATCTGGGGAAAAAACAATCCTTTCAAGCCCCCACAACAGACTCATTTCATTCATTCATCTTCTATACCGCTTTATCCTGTATTTAGGGTCGCAGGGACCTGGAGCCTATCCCAGGAGACTCAGGGCACGAGGCAGGGTACACCCTGGACAGCGTGCCAATCCATCGCAGAGCGCGCACACACACACACACACTATGGTCAATTTGGGAAAGCCAATTAGCCTAATCTGCATGTCTTTGGACTGTGGGAGGAAACCGGAGTACCCGGAGGAAACCCATGAAGCACAGGGAGAACATGCAAACTCCATGCACACAGAGACGGGAATCGAGCCTGGCCAGGAATCGAACCCGGACCCTGGAGGTGCAAGGCGACAGTGCTAACCACTACACCACCGTGCCGCCTACAGACTCATTTATTTGCTTTTATTTGCTTTTATTTTATTCGGAAAACCAAACTATTCAAGCATTAGGATCATTATTTAAATATGTGTAATATTATTTTGTCTATTTTTAGGGACATAAAGCATTTTCTTTCTTTACACGGACAGAACTCGGTCATAATTGCGGTCTGAGTTAAACCTATTCCATTTGAAAGTAATCATTCAAATACATTGATAATTTAGCTGTTCATTATCATAAATGTGAAACAATGAGAACAGTGAAACCAGTAATGCAACATAATTTAAGAAATCAAGAAGAACTCCCTAGTTATTTCCTCTATTCAAAACCCCTTTCTAGTGATGAGGAGAGGTACTCCCAGTGTCTATAGCAGTCGCTAAATGTGTATAATGTCTTGTTTATCAATATATTTTTCTGCAGTAATGGTATTATTTTTTTCTTTTTGAGAGATACTAAAATGTCTTAAAAGTCATTCAATTTGTTCTGAAAATGTACAGATACCCTGAACCTACATTCCTGGTATTTTACAGCTGTACAGGTGCACCAGCAAGATGCTTATGTATAAAGTCAATAAGAATATGGAGTGATTAGTAACCTGATACACTTTTACTTGGAAAACTTATTACCATGCAGATACCATGCAAGTGCCACTGCTTTGCTCAAATAATATTTGGTCAGTGCTAATTCTCTAGGGTCCCTTACCACTGATGGAGGTGTTGGATAAGGTCTTGTAGATTGTGTATAACAATAGAATCAAAAATAATATATATTATACAAAGTTATAGATTTACCTGATAAAATAGTCAATGAGTGTAAATTCAAGGTGGGTGTTCCTAATAAAATATCAGGCTGCACTTAGTTGCAGAGTTTGTGATATTTGCAGAATGTGCACAGAATGTTAATATGCTTTTCTTACAGGGACTTCATTGAGGATGGTGCTGTTGACTTTGCCAAAAAGAACCCAGGAACTGTTGTTTACGTATCGCCCCAGTCATGCAGAATTCCCAAAATAGTTGCTGAATATCGTAAGTATGCTATAATTATAGTTATTAAAATAAAGTTTTATATTACTGGCATTAATTTGGTATAATTTTTTGAATAAAAGCTCAATTACCTCTCCTATTTTATCCACAGTTAATGGTAATGTGAAGGAAGAGCTTATCACCAATAAAACATCACAACAGATTGCAGAGCTGATCACGAAAATGGCCAATCAATCTGGCCTGGATATCATCCGCATCCGAAAGCCTTTCCACACAGACAGCCCGAGCATCCAAGGCCAGTGGCATCCGTTCACCAACCGGCCACCCAGCACAAAACCAGTTGGTCCACAGGCCAAATAACTTATTTCACAATTTATTTCTACACTGACTCTTTTGACATCTTACAAATTACAAAGTGAATGTAACACCTAAGGATGATGTCGATATTTTGTGACAAAGGCTTTGGTTTCATAAAATTAGTTGGCAGAAACTCTATTCGATATTGGTTGTTTAATATGTACTGAATGTAAACTGATTACATTTACTGCATTTGGCAGATGCCCTTATCCAGGGCGACTTACATTTTTATTACATCTGAGCAGTTGAGGGTTAATGGTCGTGCTCAAGGGCCCAACAGTGGCAACTTGGTGGCTGTACGGTTTGAACCTGGGACCTTCCAAACTATAGTCCATTGCCTTAACCACTGAGCTACCCCTGACCTATTAAGTTCTCTATTGGCCTATTCTTGCCAGTCTCAAAATGTAGCATCATGGAATTCAGATCTGAATATATTGTGTTATAAGGATTGTCTTCTGACATGATATTGTAGACCAACAAAGAATTAAAAAAAATAAGATCATTGTAAAAAATTAATTTATTGAATATATTGGAAAAGAATAATAGATATTAGAGCACGCTATTCATATCATACATTGCATGCTTAATATGGGAAAGGTGCAATTCATGGATCTTTACAGTGACTGCGGAAAAATACATGCACATGATAAAACCATTATTTCTGTCTCTTTCCATAAGCCTTGCATGAAGATGGAATAAGGAAACAGTTTGGTACGAAAGAACCATGTGGTTATTATAAAAAGTTTACTTGGTTTATTTCTGATATCTCAGAATAAAACAAACATTGAGCCTTACAAAAGCTATGGACTAAAGTAGAGACAACAGCAGGTGTGGGGATAGAAAACAAAGCACAGATTTAGAGAGATCTAACTGATTTACGTTTTCCCTTGTGGTGGTGTATCTATTAATATATTTAGCATATTACAGTCAGATTAGACAAGTGTGCTCCAGTCACATTATCTTTCCTCTGTGAAGACTTGCTTGACCTACTCTGTGGATTACAGCAGGTCCTAAATGCTGTTGCTAGGTGACGGCTACATATAGGACATATAAATGGGTCTGAAACACTTGATTAAATATGCAGATGCAAAATGTCAGAGAATGAGCTTCTCGTTTCATTCGAATCTTGTTAGTGAAGATATTTTTTTACTGTATAAAATAGGTTTACAGATCCAAGCTCTTTGTAAACAGAAGGAAATTAGGAATACTTAAATTCTGTAAAATGTGTCTAAAAGAATTTCTTTAGTAAGAAAATTAGTGCAATAAATGTCAGTGAATTCCTTAAGGTGGGAAATGTTTAGCACAATGAAGCGCACTTCTTTTCAGCCCTTTATCGACTGTCCATGATTCCAGCATGTGTAAATATCATCTGATAGCATCTGTAGATATCAGGAATGAGCTTTCTGCATTGAACAGAAATTGCTTTAATAAAGCAGTGGGAAATATATATACTGTATAAACACACAATTTAGTACAAGACTTAAACAAAACTCCAAATTGTACCATAAAAAAGACTTACACAGTAGATCAGTCATGTGATTTGCCCATCACAGGAAATGGTTTGTCATAGTTTCAGCATGTTATTACTCATACTGTAAGTGATTTCATTATATAAAATGTGAGGAAAATACTTGAGCTATGAGATGTATGACAGCCAGTTTGCCATAAAGAAAAACTCATCACAGGTACTCCTGTTGTCACTGTAAGCTGCCCGTTGACAAAAACACCAGTCAAGTGCAGAAAGCTAATAATGACAAAAGGCAGATTTTATGCTACTGATCAATACAAACGGTATTGTACAAGGGATCATATTGCACTATATGTTATGTACAGAAATATTAAAACCTTCTAGTTTAGATTGCTAATGTTACAGAAAAATTATTAACATCAATTAGGTTCAGTCACTGATATAATAAACAAACTGGATTATTATTCTAGGTGTACACTCTCAAAATGATAAAAATGAAAACCAGAATTGTATATTGTCACTGACTAGTGTGTTTCATAACATTTTTGAAGAAACTTATGAAGACTTGAGCACAATTATTTGCACATTATTGGCTTAAAGATGATATACAATATAGAAAAACCTAAATCATTTCGAGGTTGTTTGGGTCATGTGGCAGTGCTGAAGAAATTTTACATATGCATACAAAGGTATTCTTGTGGTGTTTCACTTATTATATTTTTCATTCATCACACTTTGGAAGTAATCTTATTTTTATCCTTCAGCTGAACAGGCACTGTAATAGCTGAAAACTGATACTGACTTTGCCAAGGGCACCATGCATTAAGCAATGAAAATTTTGTCATAATGATGACAATTTCACTTCAAGAGGCTCAGTGCCGCAATGCTGCAATGTCCTCTGCAGGATATTCAAATGCATACACAGTTTACTTTTATTTATCATTTTACCATGTTGTCACTACAGAATTTTATTATAGTAATGAACGAAACTTGGCTTTAGTCCCTCTGAACATTCTACATTTTTTGGAAATAAAAACTGTTCATTCAGTATTAGTTGGTAAATTAGTCACTTTAAACAAAAGGAAGTGACTGACAAAAATAGGCTTATGCACTGGCAAGATTGCAATAGATTCCTTTGTTCACAGTATGTTTTCCATTTGCAGAGATTGTTCTGGTCCTTGTCTCTTCACATATATATCCTGCAGTTGAAGCTATACATACTGTACATTAGCTAGAAATCATTAATGAGATCCTAGGCAGTTTAATATCATTGGGTGAGATTTTTATGTCCCAAGCACGGTTTAAAAAAAATAAATCCTGGATCTGGTATATTCATATTTTTTTCAATTTTGTGCAAGGCTAGGGGCACCAGTGACCAGAGGTCAGGAACCCATGCAGTAAGATATAATAAATAAATAATGTGCATACTCTGATGATATGAATGTATTTACATATTTTTTTGTAACTCAGTCAGTGGACATTTTTTTACATTTAGTTCTGCATGTACAGTATATACTGTCCTCTGAGAACATGATCTCTATTTGAGGTCTTTCCTTTACCACTTGAGATAAATGTCAGTTTTACCTCATTATATTACAGTATTAAACATATTATGGTATATTCTTAGATTTTGTCTGAGAAATTCTCAAGGAATAAAACAAAACAAAACATCCAAATATTGGTTTATAGTATCTATAGGAATTGATGTGTACATCAGCATACAGTGCAAATAGAGCATAATACACCACATTTATTTTAATTATTTGAAAATACAGCTTCAACAACAGTTAAGATTCCCTCAAAAAGAAGCCACTCCCCAAATTAGTAAGAGAATGGGCTACACTGAGCTTTCATCTGGCTGCAGATCAAGCTGTGTGTGTTTTCTCTTCTCTAAGATCCTGTTGAGCTCCTCTGTGAAAGAATGGTAAAGAGGTGAGGTTATATCTGAGTCCATCTGACTCAGGAGCATGTAGCTGTTCCCGTTTATTTTTCTTAAAACACTGGGTAATGTGGGCGACAAGCCATTTGCATACTCTGAGGATGGGAGTGGAGGTGGCATGGGGAGTGGAGGAGCAGGAGGAGGCTCCTTGTCAGGGCTGACCTGCCCATCACCAGGAATAATCTGCATGAATTCTCCATCTATTGATGCTGCTCCATATAATCCATCAGTCCTCCCATTGCAGTGGCTAGAGATTGTCTTCAGCTCCATATGAGAGCTCCGTTTCCTCTCGGTGGTAGGGGTAATGGACAGCTCTTGCTTAGAGTACTTCCTGTGACCAGGGGCACTGTGTGCACAGAAGCTAACATACAGCAGCACCACAGTCAGCACAAGACAGAGTCCACCTAAAACAGCCACCAGGAAGATATACATAGCCTCCATGTGTCGGTTGGTGTGGAAGTCAGGCTTGGAAGGTAGTGGATGCTGGGGTTGCTCTATAGATTCTGTAGAGGGGCTGACAGATAGGGTGCTAGTGGTAAAGAACCTTTCTGGTAGGGCAGTTGGATCTGTGGGAAGATGAGGTGAAGGTGGAGGAACAGGCTGCACCCTAACCATATAACTGCGTACTGGAATCCAAACAGCATTCTCCACAGCATAACAGCGATAATGGCCATTGTGCCGGGTCTGAGCTCCAATTACGAGCAGGCCATCAGTGCCAATTCGGTAGCCAGAGTCTACAGCATAACCCTCCAGCGGTTCACCATCTAGAGTCCAGTGGGGAACTGCCAGATTAGAGCGAAGCTCACAAAGCAAGAGCATGTCGTGGCCTTCCATCACTGAACGAGTACGATGGGTCACAAAACCTGAGAGAAAAGATATTAATATTAATTTACAAATGCACTAAAATGGCAAATTCAATTGAATGTAAGTGTCAACATTTTTATTAGATTTTTGTTTTAAACAAGTTACACACCATCCTCTGTGATGTTCTCACACCCTCTTTTACCCATCTGAATATCCTGAGTTAAGTTGGACCTGAAAAAGAAAATGCCATTAGATATTTCATCAGGTTCTTTCCTTAGGTACATATGGAAAAGATGTATGGTTTTGTGAAAATGTAACCTTATATCTGAAACAGAGGAACAAATTTTAAACACTTGCTGATGAAAGGGTGGCAAGAGTAAAGAGCAGGAGGGTGGTAAATAGGTAAGAGCCTTCACTTGATAATTACTGCAGTGAGTACTATTGTTCAACTGGCAACAAGTTATTTAACCTTAACTGATGCAGCAAGTAGCTTCACATTTCTTAAACAATCCATGTCAGAAGGACATATGTGTGCCCGTGGTTGTGGCAAGGCCATTACGCTGTTTTAGAAGGGAAACTTAAGAAAACCACTCATCAGTGAGACTAGTCAGGAAAAAAGACTTCTATTTCCTAAGGAGCATAAATAATGGACTGTGGAGCATTGGAAAAAGATCAAGTGGGCTGATGAGACAAGTTTTACTCTGTTCCAGCGTGATGGACGCATCAGGGTAATAAGAGAGGAGAATGAAGTGATGCACCCACCATGCCTAGTGCCTACTCTATACCATAAAAGCCTGTGTTAGTGTTATGATCTGGATTTGCTTCAGGTCTAGGCTCAGCAACATTAAGTGCCCAAAAAATGAGGTCAGCTGACTACCTGAATATACTGAATGACCAGGTTTTTCCACCAAGGATTGTTTTCCCCTGATGGCACAGGCATATTGCAAGATGACAATGCTTGGATTACTCACTCTCATTCGCTCATCTTCTATACCGCTTTATCCTGTATTCAGGGTCACAGGGACCTGGAGCTTATCCCAGGAGACTTAGGGCACGAGGCAGGGTACATCCTGGACAGGGTGCCAATCCATCGCAGGGCACACACACATACACACACTCATTCACACACTATGGTCAATTTGGGAATGCCAATTAGGCTAACCTGCATATCTTTGGACTGTGAGAGGAAACTGGGGTACCCGGAGGAAACCCACCAAGCACGGGGAGAACATGCAAACTCCATGCACACAGAAATGGGAATCGAGCCTGGCCAGGAATCTAACCCGGACCCTGGAGGTGCAAGGCGACAGTGCTAACCACTACACCACCATGCTGCATGCTAAGATTAATCATGCTCAAAGAGTGATTCAGGAAGCATGAGACATCATATTAACACATGGATTGGCCACCACAGAAGCCAGATCCTAATCCCATTGAGAGTCTTTGGGATGTGCTTGAGAAGACTTCATGCAGTGGTCTGACTCTCCCATCAACACAAAATCTTGAAAAAAAAAATGTATGTGACTCTGCATGAAAATAAATGTTGTGAAAATGCATAAGTTTCCTGAAACAATGCCACAGCGAATTTGTGCCATAATCAAAGCAAAAGACAGTCCAACAAAATCTTAGACTATGTGACCTCTTTTTGGCCAGGCAGTGTATTTGCGACATAATGACATTACTGAAACAATATTATTGCAACTTAAGCAAAACAACATCCATTTAAATTAATTTGACCAAAATATCACATTTGAACCTGTACTCATCTGAAATTAGTTATGTGCATATATTATTAAAAGAATTGGCCCTCACCTGAAAGCGTATGTTGATATTTCAACGCACTGTCTTCCATCCCAGCCACATAGTGGGTCTCGGGCAAACACACAGCCATAACATGAGGTGTAGCGGATACAGGAAGACAGAGGTACCTGCACCACTCCCGATGAAGCGCTCACATATACACTTTTCTGTTTATTGTACAAGTAACATCCATTAAAATCTAAATGCAATTTTATGAATATTGATTAACAGACTGAAAATATAACAGCTTAACTGTGTAATCAAGGATAAAATTGCTAAGTTGTGCAACTTAGTAACAAATTTTATTGTACAAAGTCTACTGTACCTGTTTATATGAAATAACCATGTTGTTTATAGGCTGTGGTTCATTAAACAGTTGTAGCTCCTCAATGATATGCACCTGATCTCCAAGCTGTACAGCCTTATGCATCCACCCATCATCTGTTCTTACATCAATGCATATGCACACGTTTTATGCTCCACAGTAAAGCAATAACATTGAACTGTGAACCTATTTTTATACCCGTCTTCTTCTTAAAAAAAGGAAGAAAAATGTAATCAGCTAAAGTACCTGTTCCGATGAAGATCATATTATAGGTGTTCCCATCCAAGGCAGTCACTTTATGAACAGCTATCCTGGTATAGTCAGCACTCTTTTTGAACAGTAGGGGTCGTCTTCCTATTGGCTGGATTTCTCTGGCCATCAGAGGGTGTTTCCGAACAAACATGAGCACGTTATCTGGCAGATCCCGTGATGAATTTATGAGCTGAGCCCGGTGCTGATCAGTTATGCACTTGACAGAAAAAAGAGAGAGAGAGGTGTCAGAAAGGGCAGAAGCAACTGATTAATAATTTAACAGTGAATACCTTCAGGCTGTCATACTGTTGGTGCCACTATCATCAAATTTTTTATTTAGCTGAATCATCATCAAAAATGTTCATTTGTTTAAAGAGGGTCATCATTTTCTATAAAAACGTATTCGTAAACGAGTTTTTTATTAAATAACATGGAGCAAAAGAAGGAATTTGAGGATACAGAGCAAGTTATCTCGCTATAAAGATCTAATAAAACAACACTGCAGACACCTGACAAACAATAAATTATATAACTGTAACTGTACTAAAAATGAGCATTACGCTTTTACACAGATGGAAGACATAACTTTTATAGCACCTTACCGTGATTATGATATGCTATGGTGTTTCCATCCTGAATTAAACATGTCTTAAAAAATTTAAGGTTTTAGATAGAACACAAATGACACTCACTGAGCCAGGCCTAAGTTCTGGAACGCTTCCTGTGTATTCCCTGAATTTGGAGTCTTGGAGTTCCATGTAAGGTCCATCAAATGCAGCCTGCACGTCTCTGATGGAGTACTGACAAACTGCAGATGTTTTAACATTTTTCCTAGAGAGAGAGAGGTTTTCAGACAAACTCTTTAACTGATCAGTAAACTAAAATGTTCCGGTTATTATTATGAGTGTTTAAGTACAATAATTTGTTTGTTTGTTTGCTTAGGTGTTTTTGTGTAAAGACAGTGGAGGGGGCAGGAACTGAAGGTATTAGATTATGCAGTACAATTCCATGGCTCAGGGGCATCAGGCACACATTTTCACAAATCCACAAAGTCAAACAACATGCTTTAACCCAAAATACCCGATACATGTATCAGCACCCAAAATAAAAATCAGGATTGATGCAGGACCCAACAATGAGACTACACTAAGTATTATAAATAATGCGGATGATCTTATTCCAAGACTTATTGACTCCTGCAGCTGGACATCAGACAATTATTCAGTTTTATATAACACATTATCACATTTTACACATGCAACAGACATTCAAGAACAAATTAATAAATGTGTGATTTGATCTTTACATTCTACAAATAAATAGAGCAACACTGGCAATAATATAGTTCTACTAGTAATTTTCAACCAAATGCTTGATTTGTTCTCTGGGCAGCAGACATTTATGGTATCACTGTGATCTAAGAACAACATAATTCAATATCTGGCTGTTCTGCCCTCAATACATTATATGCATAGAAAAAGATTAATATGTACATTTGATATAGTTGAATAAACAGCCGCATTTGATCCTGCTTACAGGACAAATTGGCATGATATTAATGTTCATAAGCTTATTCTAGCCTCTTTCAAACAAACACCTGGCAGCTCATGTCCTGGTACTTTTGCCATCGTGTCTGTTGTCTGTGTAAGCAAATATAAATAGCTAATGACTCCTCAAACTTTGGCTAGAATTCTAGCAGTAAGTGATATATTAACAGGTTAATGTTGCTTCTGTTTACATCAAATTAATGAGACCCAATGGAGAAGAGAACATCTCTTTCCAAACATTTTGGACTAGACCCTAATAGAGAATACAGAATCTGGCTGAAAATAATTTATCTGAGATTTGGATAAGCAGTCTAAATTCTAGACTAATGAGCACTTTTAATGTATTGTATTAACTTTTTATTTTATTCTCCCTTAGTATAAACCAATCCCTTCTCTCACCATTCAAGCCCAAAGACAGCAAAGATGAGGCTGTCATGAACATTAGGCCCTTCCAGCACGTACACGCCACGCAGGATGTTGAACTGCAACTCGTACTCAGGGAAGGAACACACAAGTCGGGCCTTTAAAAAGGATGTCCACTTCCTCTGAAGAGTCCTCTGACCTCCAATGTCACCCTAATGATGATAATTAAATCAGGTAAAAAAATAAATAATGGTTATCACAGTGCTACCAAAATGCAAAAATTATAATATTATGGAATATTATTGTATATAGTATATGGGAATCCACTGGGGCTGAAATTATCAGGAGGAAGAACATTAAACAAGACACTTAACAATATTCTGTAATCACCAATATCTTGTGTCCCTGAAAAAAAAATGTTGGACATAATGCAAAGATTAGGAGAGTGAAAGGGAGTTATTGAGTGGATAATGTCTATGCATCAGAAATGCATGTTAACTACTGTGACCTTCATTCCCAGGCAAATACATTGAAGTATATAGAATGGATTTTTTTCTTGATGCTATTAGTTATACATGGGTAACACACATGCTGAATATATCACAGTTAAATACAGGTACTTATAAAATGTCATAAAAGAAGCTTATAGTCTATAGCCTAACATGATCCAACGTGACATTTTGGTCACATGCTTTGGATACACTTAAAAGAAAAGGCCCTGCATATCACTACTTTAAATCCTCTCATTGATCAGCTTTATCCTTTGATGAAACTTTTTACTCTGAAGGGAGTGATCTATTCCAGGATAACAGTATCCCTTCTGAAAACCAGGAGAGCTCACTCAATGGTGTGATGAGTATAAAAACTGTGCAAATCATTGGAAATTGCTTATACCAGATCACAACTCAATCAAAGGTTTATGGGAGATTTTAGAGCAAATTCTTAGGCTGTGCTTTCGATCACATCACCCGAATAACAGTTGCGGAAATATACTGTATTTTGGAAGACTGGCGTTCATCCTCCAAGTGCAGTCCCAGAGACTTGCAGAATTTATGCAATATTTTGAAGACATACACTACCGCTCAAAGGTTTGGGATCACTTTCTAACTCCATAGTCGTTCCTGATTTTTATTTCTTTCTACATTGTAAAGTTATGCTGAGGGCATCCAAAATATGCAATATTCATTCATTCATTCATTTTCTATACCGCTTAATCCTGTGTTCAGGGTCGCGGGGGACCTGGAGCCTATCCCAGGAGACTTTGGGCACTAGGCGGGGTACACCCTGGACAGGGTAAAATATGCAATAATCTCCTTTGAACAGTTAATGTTGAGACGTATCTGCTACTCATGATCTGTAAAGTCTTCATAACGGCTCTAATACATGGTCCAGTTAATTGGTGATTTTTAAGCTGGTAAATGAGCTTCTCAGCAGCAGAGGTAAATTTTGGTCTTGCTTTGCTGGGAAGGTCTTCATGAGAGCCAGTTTCATCATGGTGATTGATGGGTTTTGCAAATGCACTTGACGATACTGTTCTTGTAAGTACTGTTCCAGAAAGGCTGACCTCCATGTCTTAAAATAACAACTGACTGAGTGTTGTTGTTGTTGTTACATAATTACCTAAATCCATATGTGTTATTTCATAGTTTTGAAAAACCCAGTATTATTGTAGAGTGTCGAAAGCTAAACCTAAACCAAACCAAAGAAAAGTGATCCCAAAAAAAAGAAAAGTTTTTAAGATTCTTCTGGGATGACAAATCTGACAATATTATTGATGATTTACCAAAATCTTTATGATTACTAACAACAACAGAAAAAATGTAACAGTCTTGTGTTGTGTTTGTGCAGAGTAAGCAGTGCTATATTGCTGTTGAAAGCAGAAAGAAAATGTTCCCGGTAACTGAGATGAATGTTGAAGTTTGTGCCTAGAATACTACACATTACCAATCACGTTTCCCACAGTAAACTCCTACAGCTTTAATCTCTGTGGACTGCTTCAGAGAGTGGGCAGGCTATGTTCCTTTAGTAGTCATGACAGTATACCATCTGGGACATTTTCAGAAGACTGTCTGCCTTATAGATGATTTGTGCTGTCCAATACTCCCACAGCGGTGAGAAAACTGTTATATCTAAACAAAATGGTATATTAGCTCATGTCCTCAAACTAACCTGCTGCCACATGGTAATGGTTCCACATTATTGGTCTGTCACCCTTCGGCCAAGCTCACTGAACATCTAGTTTCACTAATCTTTTGAACAATCCTGTTTTGAGACCTAAAATTCAGCGTGTGCTCGTTTTATTGTCAAACAGATCTCTCGACTGTACTGTTCTAAAATGTACAAGTCATATCTATCCATCATGTCATTCAGCAAAGATTTTTATTTAAATTTCAGAAATCACGCACTCTTATCTAGAGAGACACATTCGAATTTGATTTCTGCTACATTTTACATACAAATGTTAAATTTGATTTATGCTGCATTTTTACACACATTTTAAATTAGATTTCTGCTGCAATAAGAAGCAAGTGGAGTGACTCCAGTAGGGAAGTTACATAAGATAATCTAATTTGACTTTGGTATCTATCTATCTATCTATCTATCTATCTATCTATCTATCTATCTATCTACAGGGGAACCTCGGATTACGAGTAATGTGGTTTACGAGTGATCCGCAAGACAAGCAAAGATTTTTAATAAATTTAGACTTGGAAAACAAGCATTGTTTTCAGTACCGAGTATCATGTACTGTATCACGCATGCGGTTCTTGTTTTGACACCGAGCGCCACGTGATCACAACTGAGCCAATGTTTTTTCTCTCTCTTGCGCTGCGGAATTGTTAGGTAATCATCTCTCTTGTTAGGTCTTAGTGCTTGCAGAGTTTCTGTGTAAGGCAGAGAGTGTGCGTGTGTGTTTATGTGGAAAGCCGAGAGGAGGAGGGGGTGGGAGGGGGGCTGTAATATGGAATAAAATCACTGTCAAAAATAATCGTGTGTAAAAAAGATTTGTGTGTAATTCTGTGTTTTGAGTTGGATTTCAAAATCTACGGCCACGACAGCTTACAGATACAAGATTTTGTGTGTTTGTTACAATACAACTTGTTTTTACAACTCCTCTGTTACACGGACGAATTGTGAAATTACGCCCACGAATGCTGTGTGTTACACCACTGTCAAAAATACGTCATCAAGGCCACATGCACAGGCATTATTATCCGAGGGAAGAGGAATCGATTTGGCGCATGATCCCAGTCACTGTTTTAAACCACTGGCGCCAAAATGCCAGATCAGCAGCGCGTAATTTGACACTGTGCTCCTTCACTCACACCAACACACACACACACACACTCACTCTCTCTCTCTCTCTCTCTCTCTCTCTCTCTCTCTCTCTCTCTCGCCTTTACAGCCCCCCTCCCACAACCCCCTCCTCCTCTCGGCTTCCCACACAAACACACACACACACTCTCTGCCTACACAGAAACTCTGCTCTCTCGCGATTCTTTTCAAAGGTAAAGTGCAGGTTAATTTGTTGTTGTTTTTTTTACTTTAAAGCAGTGATTCCGTTAGTATGCGCTCACGCGAGTGTGACTAGCGATGTTCCTTGCTAAATTTTCCCGATAAAACGATAAAAAGTCTCTCCGTTAATGTGACACACACAGCGCCTGCATGTACAAATGGAAACTCATATCTGTCTGGATTTATTTGTACTTTTTAAAGGTAAAGTGCAGGTTAATTTGTTTTATTTTTACTTTATATTTTGTATTAAGTTTTTTATGTATTCATTTTTTTGGGGCTGTAGAACGAATAATTTGAGTTTTCATTATTTCTTATTAAATTCAATTAAATTAAATTTGGTTTACGAGTGTTTTGGAATACGAGCCCATTTCCGGAACGAATTATGCTCGTATATACAGTATATATATATATACAGTGGTGTGAAAAACTATTTGCCCCCCTCCTGATTTCTTATTCTTTTGCATGTTTGTCACACAAAATGTTTCTGATCATCAAACACATTTAACTATTAGTCAAAGATAACACAAGTAAACACAAAATGCAGTTTTTTAAATGAGGGGTTTTATTATTTAGGGAGAAAAAAAATCCAAACCTACATGGCCCTGTGTGAAAAAGTAATTGCCCCCTAAACCTTATAACTGGTTGGGCCACCCTTAGCAGCAATAACTGCAATCAAGCGTTTGCGATAACTTGCAACGAGTCTTTTACAGCGCTCTAGAGGAATTTTGGCCCACTTATCTTTGCAGAATTGTTGTAATTCAGCTTTATTTGAGGGTTTTCTAGCATGAACTGCCTTTTTAAGGTCATGCCACAACATCTCAATAGGATTCAGGTCAGGACTTTGACTAGGCCACTCCAAAGTCTTCATTTTGTTTTTCTTCACCCATTCAGAGGTGGATTTGCTGGTGTGTTTTGGGTCATTGTCCTGCTGCAGCACCCAAGATCGCTTCAGCTTGAGTTGACGAACAGATGGCCGGACATTCTCCTTCAGGATTTTTTGGTAGACAGTAGAATTCATGGTTCCATCTATCACAGCAAGCCTTCCAGGTCCTGAAGCAGCAAAACAACCCCAGACCATCACACTACCACCACCATATTTTACTGTTGGTATGATGTTCTTTTTCTGAAATGCCGTGTTACTTTTACGCCAGATGTAACGGGACACGCACCTTCCAAAAAGTTCAACTTTTGTCTCGTCGATCCACAAGGTATTTTCCCAAAAGTCTTGGCAATCATTGAGATGTTTTTGAGCAAAATTGAGACGAGCCTTGATGTTCTTTTTGCTTAAAAGTGGTTTGCGCCTTGGAAATCTGCCATGCAGGCCGTTTTTGCCCAGTCTCTTTCTTATGGTGGAGTCGTGAACACTGACCTTAATTGAGGCAAGTGAGGCCTGCAGTTCTTTAGATGTTGTCCTGGGGTCTTTTGTGGCCTCTCGGATGAGTTGTCTCTGCGCTCTTGGAGTAATTTTGGTCGGCCGGTCACTCCTGGGAAGGTTCACCACTGTTCCATATTTTTTCCATTTGTGGATAATGGCTCTCATGGCTCCACAAAAGTAATTGAGATCTATCAGTCTGGAAAAGGTTATAAAGCCATTTCTAAAGCTTTGGGACTCCAGCGAACCACAGTAAGAGCCATTATCCACAAATGGCAAAAACATGGAACAGTGGTGAACCTTCCCAGGAATGGCCGGCCGACCAAAATTACCCCAAGAGCGCAGAGACAACTCATCCGAGAGGCCACAAAAGACCCCAGGACAACATCTAAAGAACTGCAGGCCTCACTTGCCTCAATTAAGGTCAGTGTTCACGACTCCACCATAAGAAAGAGACTGGGCAAAAACGGCCTGCATGGCAGATTTCCAAGGCGCAAACCAATTTTAAGCAAAAAGAACATTAAGGCTCGTCTTAATTTTGCTAAAAAAACATCTCAATGATTGCCAAGACTTTTGGGAAAATACCTTGTGGACCGACGAGACAAAAGTTGAACTTTTTGGAAGGTGCGTGTCCCATTACATCTGGCGTAAAAGTAACACAGCATTTCAGAAAAAGAACATCATACCAACAGTAAAATATGGTGGTGGTAGTGTGATGGTCTGGGGTTGTTTTGCTGCTTCAGGACCTGGAAGGCTTGCTGTGATAGATGGAACCATGAATTCTACTGTCTACCAAAAAATCCTGAAGGAGAATGTCCGGCCATCTGTTCGTCAACTCAAGCTGAAGCGATCTTGGGTGCTGCAGCAGGACAATGACCCAAAACACACCAGCAAATCCACCTCTGAATGGCTGAAGAAAAACAAAATGAAGACTTTGGAGTGGCCTAGTCAAAGTCCTGACCTGAATCCTATTGAGATGTTGTGGCATGACCTTAAACAGGGGGTTCATGCTAGAAAACCCTCAAATAAAGCTGAATTACAACAATTCTGCAAAGATGAGTGGGCCAAAATTCCTCCAGAGCGCTGTAAAAGACTCGTTGCAAGTTATCGCAAACGCTTGATTGCAGTTATTGCTGCTAAGGGTGGCCCAACCAGTTATTAGGTTCAGGGGGCAATTACTTTTTCACACAGGGCCATGTAGGTTTGGATTTTTTTTGCTCCCTAAATAATAAAACCCCTCATTTAAAAACTGCATTGTGTGTTTACTTGTGTTATCTTTGACTAATAGTTAAATGTGTTTGATGATCAGAAACATTTTGTGTGACAAACATGCAAAAGAATAAGAAATCAGGAGGGGGGCAAATAGTTTTTCACACCACTGTATATATATATATATATATATATATATATATATATATATATATATATATAATCTATCTATCTATCGATATATACTGTATTTATCTACTCTATCTATCTATCTATCTATCTGTGTCCTTACACAGAACATTTCATCCTGGTTTGGGAATAGCTGTGCACAGGACAGGAAAGCCCTCCAGAGAGTGATCCGGGCAGCTGAACGCTGCTGCAGGTTAACTCTCCCCTCCATGCAGGACATCTACACCAGGGGAAAAACCAGGGCAGCTCAGATCATTAAGGACTTGTCGCACCCCAATAACGGACTGTTCAAACTTCTGCATTCAGGCAGAAGGTTCCGGGTCATTATGGCCAAAACGGAGAGACTCAGGAGGAGTTTTTATCCACAGGCGATTAGACTCCTCAACCATGATGGGCCACTCTCCCGTTCATAGGACTGTACCAGTTCACCCACACACTGCTGTGCTGACATTGCACACTGCACACTGCTCTTTAGTCTGGACTATATGCATTACTTGCACTACATTTTATTTTGCTCATATACAAACTTTATTATTATGTTTACATTTGTACCTTTTTTTTTTTTTGTAAATTTTTTTGTAAATTTTTTGTAAATTTCTAAAGGAATATTTTTAATTGTTTTTAAATTTTTTGTTGTTTCTATTTCAATTTCTATTTATAGATTATTTCTTTAGTTTCTTCTGTTATTTGCACAAAGTAGGAGCGGTTCAGGATACATTTAACTGCGTGTTGTACTTGTTATACTGTATAACTATGCATGTGACAAATAAAGAATCATGAATCTTGAATCTTGAATCTACTGTATCTATCTATCACTGTATCTATCTATCTATCTATCTATCTATCTATCTATCTATCTATCTATCTATCTATCTATCTATGCATCCAGCCATTTAAATTTAAGAGGTTATAAACCTGAGCGAGCTGCGGCATCCTACATTATACAATACAATATTCTACAGAGGAGATATAGAATGTAAAAGGAGACATCAAGAAGAGAGGAGTCATGTATAGAAGTAAACAACATCTGCAAAAAATCTCATCCATTGTTTCTATTGTCTGGGAAGTTGGTGGTTGATGTGATCGGAAAAATTAAACCATTGAGCCTGATATAAAATCACAGATCAGAACTAGTAGCCTTAAAGGTTATGTGTGGTGCTTGAAATGCCCAATAGGAGAGTTTTTTTTTTTTTTAATAATTGACCTGCAAATGATGGGCTCATACAGTAAGGCCGAAACTTTAGGTAAAACAGTTGTTTATGTTCCATCTATGAAGCCATCTCCATGAGAAATATTTAAAGAATTTAACTGGAACTATCTTACAATTAAGTTTCCCAATAATTTTCATCCTTTTTTCCTTACAGGGTATACTGTTGGGTATACACCTACTGTACTTTACGGCTTTGATTCCATCACTAAGGACATCACTAAGTGGCCACTTGCAATTTCTTTACACTGTTCCTTAGAGGATGTTTAGCCTTGTATAATAGAATATATTGATCTAGGAACCAGCTACAGAGACATTTTAGCTGATCACAGACCTAACACCTGCATAAACAGTTACAACACCACTGTTCTAACTTAAATGACAACATTCACATGTTACTTACAGTATGTATATATCATATATTGCATTACATTTATCTTGACTATTGGACATACATTTCACAACAAACTTGCCACTTCTTCTTCTTCTTCTACTACTGCTACAGTACTTATTATTATTAGAAGTAGTAGTATTGATAATTGTAATTAATTAGAATTCATTTATTGGAACAAAATAAATCAATAAACAAAAAAATCTGGATGAATTGATTTGTTAATCATCATTCTGATTTTGCCACAACAACACAATGCAAACTGGAGAAAAAAAAAAAGTAATTACAAAATGCACCACTAATCCATATCAAAATCCATTTGATATCCTGCATTTCACTCCCCACTGGGAAACTCACTGCATTGCAGTTCATGATCAACAATATTAGAGGCACTATATATTCACATGGTAAGACCAAAGAAATACAAGAAAAAAACATTTTACAAACTTTCTTTTGATTTATATCTTCTACGAGTTTTGAAAATAGCATCTGAATTAGTAATGCATATAAGGAGCTT
This sequence comes from Channallabes apus, assembly GCA_030522415.1. Classification (NCBI taxonomy): domain Eukaryota; kingdom Metazoa; phylum Chordata; class Actinopteri; order Siluriformes; family Clariidae; genus Channallabes; species Channallabes apus. The sequence continues at coordinate 56,366,596 of CM060104.1, forward strand.
GCTGCAACAATTTGACATTCTTTTTACTCTTAGATTTACCCTTTCTAACACTTTATCATCAAACAGCTTTTTCCACAGTTCATGCATAATCCTCTGTGAATAGAATAAAGCACCAAGTAGGTCTCCTGCCAGGTTAAGTACTTCTAAATTAAATATTAGGCTTGACATGGCACAGTTATGAATCTATAGTGGTTCTGTCCTAAATGAGCTACAACAGTCTACTTCAAAAGCTTAAGGGTAACATTCCATCTTCATGGCTAATTACGGTGTCACATCGCATTCCCAGAAAACACAGAGAACACAGACCATGACGTAATGTTAGTGACATCCTTTTTAATATCACAGTATTTATTTCATTTGTCAGATAGCTATTATGAAATATTGCTACTATCTGGTTGATAGGATAAGATACTTCTAGTTTGGGAAAGTGTGTGTATGTGTGTGTGTGTGGGGGGGGGGTGTACTAATTAAAGCTTTGGATATATACACTAAAGATTTTTAATACTTTTCACATTTTTTAATAATAGGAAATACAAAACTATTACAATTATGAAATTTCACAGTTCAGTGATTGAAGAATCAAATCAAATCAGAGCTACAGTATGGCCTACATTTTTTTTCTGGAGCTCCTATGTTCTCCTCACTTGCCAAATCAGCCAGTAAGGGACCTGACCTGCTTTCCAGAGATATGAAGTCTAAACAGTAATGTGGGTACACATCTGAAATAACAGGCATAAATAAAACACAGCCTGACCAAAGAAAGCTGCAGATTTAGGGTGTCTGATGAATTGTAAAGCTAATGGAAGGACTGGTGAAGTAAGCATGCTAAGTACCATTAGCGTAATGGATGTAATGGTAAAACAAAAAAGAGATTTTGAGTGTACAATATGTGTGACTGTGCTCTGCTTAGATATCTGAAGTAGGCTTTACCCTTAGCACACAGCAGTGCCCCCAAAGTCAAGCTGAAGTTACTCACACAGTTATACAATGTGCAAGGTGTTATATCAAACCAAATCAGATTGTCTTTGACTAGTATCTACATTAAACAAACTATAAAAAAAATGACTAGAAGCTTCATGTCGTACGCACTAAATAACGTACTAAAGTACACTTACTAAAATTTCAAACAATCTACCTATAATTATGATTAAGGCATCATCTAATTTCATTTAAGGACAAAGTCATGCTACAAAAATATTTTAAAAACTATTTTAAAAAACAAACTATTTATCACACCATACAAAATTTGGACCTACAGTACTTACGTTTTATATGAATATCATTTATAAGAGTTTATTATGGAGATCCAGTTTGGCCTTCAAGTAATTTGTTCCCAATATTTGATATATTTGAATGCATGTTTAATTATTGAAAATAATATAAGATCAAGCAATCAGAAATACTATAAATGCTATTGATTACTCGCTCAATTGTTGTCATAAAATCCAAATAGTTATTACTGTATGTCTTTACCTTACAGACCCTGGCCACTCTGGCCACTCTGGTCTGACTGGAGTAAGGCTTCTGTTCTGGATTTTTCTCAGTAAAGAAGAAGTAAACTTTGTCATCATCCCCAATGGAGCTGTTGATGCTTTCTCTCAATAGTGCTGAGCCAACAAAGTCCGCCTCTGCAAAGAACAGTGAGCTTAGCAACCATATGGGCAATGAAAGCACACTTATGGGGCTTAAAGAAATTAATGCATCTGTAAGACAAAAGCATAAACATTGTCTAAAGTGTTTAAGAAATAGAGAAAGAAGGCTTTGAAGTCAAAGACCACACACATTGTAAAAAGATGAACTGATTAGTCTGCGTTTCTACGTGGAACATTCAAGTCAAACTGGGACTTTTGATTGTGCAGAATAACGGAACACAATATCAAATTTTATTCTTCAGTATATGGACCCAAACACACATTCACACCAGTATTTGACATTAACTTTTTTGCTCACTGGCCAATGTGGCTAGTGGATTTCCGGAGTCAGTCGCCATTCAGCCTTTTTACTAGCCACAATTTTGTTACCAGAAAATTGCAGTTTTTTCTTCACTTAAATTCAAGCCTCTTACGACATGAAATTGAAAAATAACAGATTCAGTACAACTGAACTCATTCTGATATTAAAAATCCAGCAACTCAGAACATTTATCATTTTAGTGTTTTATTATGTGTACTATTATCAGGTATTATTATTCATTATGTATTATTATATCAGAATTCTGAGTTAGGACAATGGACTCTGGTCTATCTTGTTGTGTTGCCTCTTTATAGTGTGAGGTAATTCAATCAATTGATGAATTTTCTATCACTCATATCACTCATGACTCAACACGCACACACACACATACACACACCAAACAGGAAGTAAAAGTGTGTGTGTGTGTGTATGTGTGTGTGTGCGTGTGCGCAATGCATGTGTGAACATGTGTAGAGAGAGGTATTAAATGTCCTCATTACATTCACGCGTGTTTCATGCGCATAATATTACGTTGCAATGTGTTTATTATATCGGATGACTTTAGAGAAAATGACAACAAAAATATATTGTCATACCAAAGAATAAACTACCCGCCAAAGTGGCTAGTGAGACTAAAGTTATTACCCACCACAGCCGAATTTTACCCGCATTTTACCTGCATTTTACCTGCATTTTTTGTACATACCCAATAACCATCTGGTTGGAGCTTCCTCTGTCCTCAGGTTGGGAAAGGGAAAGTTACGACGAATGTCAGGGGAGCTGCGAAACTCATACTGCGAGGCAGAGTACATCTCACTATCTAAGAATGAGAACAACATACCTCAATATAGAAGGCAACCAATTATTTTATATTTATATAATCAGATTTAGATTAGACTTAGGGTTCTAGAAAGGACAAAGTTTCTGTTAATGCTCTGAGGGACCGAGAATTATTCAGTCCTTACCCACAATGAAGCCAGTGTAACCTTTGCTTGGGTCATAGGGACATTTATCTTTGCCTTCCTCAAAACGCACAAAGCTGAATCGCTCCACATCCTGCCAAGCACAATATAAAAAATGTTGTTCAATCATCATATTCTGTTCAAGTCTGTAGGCCTGAATTAAAGCAGCACCAAATGGTGAACCGTGAGCCTTACTATGTATGCACAGCGAGGTCTGAAGGCATGGGTCCCACAGGTGTAGAGATGAGTCTCATTATATCGATCAAGAAATCGAACATAATTGTAGCATCCAGTCTGTAGCAAAACAACATTAAAAAAATTCCACAACAAATTCAAATGCAGAATACAAGTTCTAGACGTATGCATATGTTTGATGAGACCTGACATAAAATGAGAGAAGCTGAAAAAAGAAAGACTTTCCTATAGCACAGTTTCATGTCAGGAAGGTTTTACCTGATCGTCTCTTCCTTTGCTTAAGCACTGTTTCTTCTGCTCTGCAGACGCAGCCCAATCGATCTGTTATAAAGCCCAAAAAAAAGAGCCATAATAAGTTATTACCAAGCAGCCAAGAACAATGAAACAGCTCAAAAAGTGTGTAAATAATGATGGTACTCACAGAACTGTTATTGCGGATAGCTGAGATATTGGCCGTGTCCAGGGCATACAGGGTCTCCCTGGCCCCTACATACAACATGTCAGCTCCATCCTCCAACAGCAGAGTACTGTAGTTTACAGTCTGACCACGAAAATGATTATATCCCAGAAGCCCTGCAAAGAGTCAGTGACCCAATTAGAAAAACAAGGACACAGATAGTGTCAACACATTAGCATAGTTGCAACAAATCAATGGACTGTGGTCAGGACGAGTGAAGGAAAAACCTGCAGTCGATGTTACAGCTGATCAAACAATGAATGCAAGGGAGAAAATGCTGGGCAGCGCTCCAAAAGCAAGAGGAGAGATAATGCAGAGAGAAGACCACTAATCTGCATTAAGCTGACTCATCAGCAACCTGAAATCTTTTAGGTACCTTCTCTTTTTAATGCTGCATCTGATACTTAGAACTTCCAGATGCTGAACGATGCTGTGAACCACAGCTCTTATGGAAGCAAACAAGCAGATTGTACCACACTTCCTGTTAAGAAGTCCTAGAAGAACATGGTAAGTTTTAGGACATCTAGAAAGTCATTCTTGGTCATTTGATTAAGTTATCTTATGATGATTGTAATACATCAAATCTCAGCTATAAGCCACTTCCGACTGCAAGCAATGCAAGTCCTTATGCAACATAATTTATAACCTTGTAATAATTACCTTGCATAATTTATAAAAATTGTAATGAATATACTCATTAATTTAGGATATCCAGCATACACATCTATTATAAAAATCTGACAATACATTTTTAAAAGATCGATATGAAAAGAATTTGGGAGAAGAGGAATTTCTCTATGTGTCATGAATCATTAACCACTGGCTTCCACTTCCCACTCCCATATCCTTTCTTTATTACCACTATAACAGAATGCAGCGTGCTGAGACCAACAGCAGCTACCCTGAAATATTAATAAAGCATGAGCCTCTTTTTTCCTAAATTACAGAATGTTTGCTGACTTATAAAGAACAAAAACACTCACTGCATGTAATGTTTGAGGGGTGTTTGTACTAATGAGTTGGAAAGACCAGATCACATTTCAAACATTGTGCTATTTATATGCCCTTTATGTCCTCTTCTTTTCCATTTCTTTCAACACCCCAACAATTTACCATTTACTTATTCAAACTCTCCAAACTCCAACACAGACGTGCATGGCACAATTCCTTATTACAGTAAGTAAAGATAATTTTGGAACAACAATAGTTATGAGACAAATACATGGCAATGTGTATTACAAGAATTCCCATATATGGTAGTTTGTAAATTTTAAATGTGTGTGTGTCTGAGAAAGAGAGAGAAAAAGAAGGTATGAAATATGAATCAATCATATAAATTCCATAAAGCCTTTGCGTCTCACTGTACAGCTCATTTCTTTCCCCTAGTGGACTCCATTCATTATGTTCATGCAACGGCCAATCAGAGTGCAGCATGATATAGCTAAGAGACACATCACTGTGAATCAAGAAAGACTAGAACACCCTAAGGGGTGTGTGTATGAGTGGGAGAGAGGGAAAGAAAGAGAGAGAGAGAGAGAGAGAGAGAGAGAGAGAGATGAGAGAGATGGAGCCGGGCCCGTTTATACAATGTCAACCCCAAAGCCTAAATCAACATGATTCAAGAAGCCCCTTGATGTCACTCCATGTCTGTATGTTTTGCGCATATCTCATGTCCACAGCAATGAATATATAAATATAAATGAAAGAGTCATCGGCATACTACCAAACTATCCAGTGATGACTGTGCAAGGGAATAATGCAGAGGGAACTGGTCCTTGGGCAGTTGCACAGAGTGTCCTTGGAGTCACATGGTGCTGGAATACAGCTAAAACCCACACTGGCACTCATCTTATCAAATTCTACCTTCTATTTAACACATCATATAAAAATGGAATGTCACACTATTAGAAATGCACAAATAAAGGTAACACAAATACCAAAGCATATTTTGTTCGTTTCAGTGTGCGTGTGTGTGTGTGCGTGTGTGTGTGTGTGTGTGTGTGTGTGTGTGTGTGTGTGTGTGTGTGTGCATGCGCATCTGTGTGTGTGTAATTAGCATCATTAAATGTTGACTTAAGTATTTAGGCATGACCTTTGTTCCAGCACGAAGACAAGCAAAATATACACATAATATACTCTGTATGAGACTGTCTCTCTCTCTCTCTCTCTCTCTGTGCGCGAGTGCGTGTGTGCGTGCGTGTGTTGTCATTGTTGACTCACTTCTTTCCCTCTGGTCTAAATAGTGTCAGGCAGGCTGAGCAGACATGTGTACTGTATATAGCGAAGGACACTGGTGGCATAGGTGAGAACAGTCAAAGAAGACATGTTACTGAAATTATATAACCTCGCTGATGCTTCACCAACAGCAGAGAAAAATCATCCCTGGCCATGTGCCTTCACTTGTATACAAATGAAGACTATATGTATGTATTTACTGTCCTCTGTGCTGTCCCTCTATCTTTGTCTTTAATTGTTAGATTTATTTTTTTTTTGCTTGCACCAGGCTTCATCACTATGGTTAATACTGGGACATACCTGATATAGCTCCTACCTAATATGTGCGATGCTTTATAGTTCACATTGTGTGAACTACAGTACAGAGCTGCATGGTGCACAGACGTTTATACAATACTGTACTGTATTCTATACAGTATAAATGTTGAATACAGTGAGTCTATGTATCAAATGCATATAACATCTTGTAGTCAGTTACAACACTCCTGATGACCCCTTTACCACATTACAGTTTAGTGTTATGGAAGGCAGACATGGAAATTCAGACATAGGCACACAGATGCTTTTACTGCACACAGAAAACTCAAGTCCACCAAAACTGTAATTACAATCAAATAAATAAAACGACATTAGATCTTAAAACTAATGTTGACCTATCACCATATATGCCAATTTAGCGTCAATTCTCTAAAAGTCCTGTGATCAGTAAAGTTACTAAGCGGTTAGTTTGTTCCACTTTATCACTTTATCTAATAGGTAAATAAAGCCTTTATTTCAAGGCAAGGCAAATTTATTGGTATAGCACATTTCATACACAATGGTAATTCAAAGTGCTTTACATAAAAGAGACAAAATAATCATGAGAAGAAATAAAAAAATTAATAGCACAAAAACTTTTAAAAACTACTTAAAATTAGATTTAAAATAAAAATAAAACAGTTGACGATATAAGAAACATAAAATACAGTGCAGTCAGTTTGGACGTAATATTTCATAAATAAGTTTTACAGGCTGTTTGCGATATTACATGTAAGCTAAACTAGCTAAATAATGAACAAAGCAAGCTGAGATGACATAAAACATGGAAAGCAAGCAAGTTAGTCATGCTTGTAGACAGCTACAGTAGGTTAGGTAAGTCCATTAACATACTGTGAGGACTAGGCTAACAATGGCTTTGGTGGTGATGACTAATTTTCGCTTTCTCATGCTATAAAAATCATAAAGATGTTGTTGTGCTTTAAATTTTGCAATTAAAACACTTCTTTGATCATATTTCATAGAATGCTGTTGTGTTAATGACAGCTGGAATTTAAGGTCTATCTGTGTTTTAGGTCCAGCTGACTAGCAGAAGGAATGTTAGCAAGCAACCTCACAAATATATACAGTATGCAATGTAAATCTACTTTTGTGTTGATGAGTATACATAAGACGTGGCCTCAAACATGTAAATCCGTCCAGTGCCCAGGAACTGTTCTGCACTTTTAATCTAAGCAAATGTATACATCTTAAATGGCTGTAGTAATATGTAGACCAAATCAAAATGAACAAAATCAAACAGAGAGCAGAAGGCAGTGGGAAGGTTTAGGAGCAGAGGTCAGAACTATTGTCTGCTGCTATTATGGTTCTGAAGACTGAAGATGGTCATTTACTAAATCCTTCCACCACCACACACCTCTCTATCTCTGTAGCCACTTTTCTTCTATTGCCAGCGAACGCTTATCACAGTGTGTACAAACACAGGAGAGAGAATATGTACAATAGCTTAGAAAGACTGAATAAAAATCCTGGTTTAACAAATTCCATACTACAAAAATTCAAAAAACAGTCTAAAGGTATTATTATACAGGGACAGTGGTAGCTAAGAGTCTTAAGGCTCCCGAGTTATGGATCGGAAGATCGAACACCAACACAGTTGGTTCAAACACCAACTGCACCAAGTTCCTGCTGTTGGCCCCTTGAGCAAGGCCCTTAATCCTATTTTCTTTAGGGGTGTAGTATAATGGCTGATCCCAGGCTTCTAATAAAAGCTGGGATTTGCAAAGAAAAAAAAGGATTTCACTGTACAGTAATGTACACATGGCAAATAAAGGCTTAACCTATTTCTGTCTTAGTCCAACTGTAAGTAGTTCATTTATTTAGCATTAACAAACACATCAAACAACAAAAATTACCGATTAATTACACATTAATAAACATATAGTGTCCAAAAGAGCACTCATCTCCCTGAACGTCTCACATCCCTTTCACCTACTGGATTTATTCCACTGAGATTACAGTGGATAATACAATAACGTCTACTGGACACTGCAAAAGGAACAGCTTATATACAGTACCACTAAACCCAGAGACCTCAAAAACAAAGAATCTCTATCTCTGTTTCTCACTCCCACACACACATACACATACACACACATACAGTATCCAAGAAGAAGAGAATGTAGGTCAAGGACAGCTGAGGCAAGGGAGAAATTGATGATCTGAAAACACACATGCTCTGTAAAACTCATCTAAAATGTTGTTCAGCACAACATGAACTATAAATAAGATTAAGCAAATATATTAAAACTTTGACAATATTGTATTATTCTTAGATGATGTGTTAGCAGTCATGGTTATGAGAAAATTATGAGAATCTTTTTTATAAAAAATCTAACACACTTAATATGCACTTTACTGGCCCACGTGATGTGCAGTTTGCATTTGGCCTCGGGCTCATTGCATAATAATTTAAAACACAACAAATTAACCCTGATGTGTAGCGTGTCACCACAAATATTCCCCCAGTATAAATGCTGTAAGTTTTAATTACTCTATTCTCCGCTCAACATGAAGGCCTTGGATAATGATGTGATTCAGAGAAGAACTTGGCTTTATTCCAAGTTAAGAATATTACTCATGAGTGATCATTATTTGTTGAGCTCTCAGTTGTATAGGAGTTTGTGTGTACTAGAGATTTTACTTCAGTTTACTATGTACAGATAACATACAAATGCATACCATGGTATAAAACAAAAATGCAACCAAATGTTATAGATTAGCTGATAACAATGGCATAAAATTACTCTGTAACCATTATTATTTAAGCATAAACTACAGTCAAACTAATATGGAAAGGAGTTTAGAGGGAAGTAATAGACACAATTAAGTAAATGTTCCAAGTATTAACACAAAACAGGTAATGTCACTAATTAGTTCTAGCGTATCTGGCTAAAGAGTTGTGGCCATTCGAATCAGTTTGGTTAATGTGGCAGGAGTTTTTACTTTCTGAAGCCAGAGTTTCCACCTCTGCAAAAAATGGCAAAAACATCACAATCTCAAGTGAATTTTGAACTTGTGGCAAATTTCTGTGCATGATCTTCATCAAGCAATGACGCAAGCATGGACTGAGCAAGTTAAACCAGAGTACTGAAGATGTCTTTTTGACTTTATGACCAGCTTCATAAAGCAGATTTTAAAAAATTAAGGACTTAATACTAAATATTGATTGTATAGCAATTCATTGCATAAAATAACACAATATTAACTTATTGCATAAAATGAAATTATTATGCCATTAAAACATTTAAATTCACTTTGTCTCAATATTTTTGTCAACCACTTAATAGGCAAGTCAAACTCTCAGTACCTTTTCTACCACTGATCCTCATGAGTTACAAAAAGGCTGCATTACTAACATGACAATATTTTGTAAAAAAAAAAATTTCAGGATGCAATTCTTTTATTTAAAAGCTTTTGAGAATAATCTTACCATTAAAAGGCACAGTAGTTCTAGGAATGACATCCAGCTCAAGCACAGGTCCAAACGGAAACCCCGACAGCAGGGATGCTGAGCTGCAGAGAAGTGTCAGTGCGATGGCATGCAACTCAAGATATGTCATGACCACTGTGATATTAGTACAGATGGCAGCTAGAATCCTTCCAGACCCCTTTGGACCACGTTATATAAACTGTAACAGACTTCTAGCTCATCTTCCAGGTGTCAAAAGTCTCCCTCTGTATAGAAAAACAAAGTAATAATGAATTCCCCATCAAATATACTCAAAGGCAAAATAATCAATTTTGCAAGGAATTCCTGTCAATGTCACATACATACAAGAGGACTCACATTATATGCTGCCTGCCCTACAGTACATTAAAAGCTCATTATTTACAAAGGGTCCCTTTAGCAATTACATAATGTTCAAACAAAGAGACTGACAATCAAAAAGTCAATCAAAAGACATCAAAAGCATTCTAGTTTTCCTCAGTTTGTAACATGTAAACATTCATAGTTTTACATGTTTGCAGTGCTAAATAGAAGTTCAAGTCTTGAGAAGAGAATTTTGTAATATCTTATGCATATGCCATTCGTTGTGATTTTTGTCAATCAACGCAAAAGCACAGAAATTTACATAAGTACTGCAGTGATTGCATTACCATAATATTATTTATCTGCTGAAATACATACTTAATTCCTACCTTCACTAATGCATACTGACCTCTGGGTGATGCTTTAGATTGTTGCTAAATGCCCACAAAAATTTATATTGATTAAGAATTTAAGAAATAGTTGTAAGAATAAAATGCCATGGGCTGTACTCTTGTTAATCTAAAACCAAATGCTTATATTCCAGAATGTGATCTCATGGGTTACACATGCTATATGTACACTAACACAAGTGATTTTTTCCTAGAAGAAATATCAGTGCAGAACATCTCCCCCACAATTCAAATGAGCAAAGCGGTCCAAGTGTATTGGCACCATAACAAAAAGAATTACAGTTTGTTTGTTTAAACCTTCAATATATTATACATCATATGTGCCTTTGATCCTCCATAAAAGTCTTACATTTAAGCCTTTTACATTTATGCCTTTTACATTTAAGCCATCAACCTGTATAAGAACATATAATTACAGCATCAATTCACAAACTTCATAAACACAAACTCATCGAAATAAGCTCTTCTGTTCCCTCCTGAAATAATGCATTTATTTTAACCTAATTTAACACTAGATTTTATTTGCTCCCAGGAATTTTAAACACTAAATTAAATTGATACCAAAAACAAATCTCTGATGCTTATTTGAGCAGAGACCAGGTTTTGATGTTATAAAATAAAGATTTGTGAATTATGGGATGCTGAATTCTCTTATATAAATCGTCATATATCCATATAATAGTTTCTATAGTTTATGATGTTGCCTCTCTCAGTGATTGCATTATAATTAAATAAGCCAGAGTACAGTCAACAACACAGGACACTCAAGATACACAAAGACTCATTAACATCAAAAAGTTCACTGTGGATTTAGTGGACTAGTGATGAGATTAAGAGATTTGTTTAGTGTCACTTTCGTGATTTCAACTGAGTGCTTCATTCACAGTTTTAACTGAACATAATTAATCATATAGTCAATGAAGGGTTTTCGGCCCTTTTTAATTATTTTTTTTTTTACATTTTTGTAACTAGAAAACAGAAACTCTAAAGCACTGCTTGTCATCACATATTAGCATTAAGTTATTTAAGCAACACATATTGAGTTACAGTCAAAACGACAATGTTAATGTATAACAAAAAAAATTTTTTATCACTTTTTTTGTATTTTTATCATTTCTATTCAACAGTATCGTAGTTATAACGTACAAGTACTTAACTAAAACAATAATTGGATATTACTGCTTATACGGAAAGAAAACAACTTAAGGCTTACATCTAAATGACATCTTCTATGTGAGTACTCCACAGAAAACAGGCATGATTGCACACCACTGCGGCATTTTTAAAGGGCACTTCTGGCACACTTTATAAGTCACCTTCACCTGCATGTTTTAGTAGCTTTACTGAGAAATGCAGTATTAGCAGATTGGTTAGTAAGATTTCTAGGACATGCTACTCATAAAGACTAGAATAGGTTTACTGTACCTCACAGCTTGCATCCTCGCAACAGAAATAGCCAATGCAGCGCGTTACCGTAGAAACTCGGAGATCCGGTGTGTGTGTGTGTGTGCGCGCGCGCGCGCGCGTGCGTGCGTGTGTCACATTAACTGCGAACGAGCAAACGAGCGCGGTTCAATGTCCAAGGTGAAGACACGCCCAGATGTGAATATTCATTTCATCATTAGCAAACCACGCCCCCTCCACGGAGCCACTGTAGACCATATTTGATACGTTAAAAAAATCACAAATATGAAACGAAATAAAAGCCTTGAATTGTGTCTACCTTATCTTAAGTTTGGATAGCTTATTTACTATTTATTTATTGTTTACTTTCTACATGACTTCAGAGGTAAATTGTAGGTTCTTCTGAATAAGTCAATTAAACACCAAATAGTTTTCGGGAATGCATAAATGTTTAAATGCTCATTAAACGCTAGGCTTATTTATTTATGAACTTCTTATGTGGATGGGCTATTTTTATTAGACCTTTCAATTATTTTTTTTTTATCGTACATCCTTCAACATACTCTGGCGCCACCAAAAGGCCATACAGCATGATCACGAATCCTGTTATCTATGCCTAAGATAACGAATATACTCTGATCTAGGATAAACTAGGATATCCGTGGTTTGTAAAAGACCACATGTCTGAAGGTGGCCAGTATTGTATTTATATGTCTATTATATTGTTCTCATCTCTTTCTTTTTAATGTTGTGACCACAATTTTAGGTGAGTAATTACTGACCCTAATCCAACCCCTGATTTTACACAAACCCAATTCCCACCGCAAATCTAACACACATTATACACCTAGTCCCACCACAACCTTACACAAACCCTGACCATAGCCAAACCATAACTTTATGCATACCCTAAACCTAACCCTAGTGTAACTGAATCAATTATAACCTGTGCCCAACCTAGGGTTAGGTTACCCTAACCCTAACTCAGTCATTGAACTACATCAACTTTAACCTTAACTCAATCCTAACACTAACCCAAGCCTAATCCTAAATCAATCTCAACACCAACTCAGTCTTAACCCTAGCTGAATCTTTGCACTAGACCATCTATATTCCTACATCAATCCAGACACAAACTGAATCCTAACTCTTACTCAATCCTTATCTTTGATTAACTCTAACCCTAAATCAGTCCTAACTCTAGCCTGACCCTAATCCTAAATCAATCCCAAAACCAACTCAATCGTAACCCTAATTTAATTCAAACCAGACTTAACCATTAATCATAACCCCACCCTGATCCTAACCTTAAGAAATCCCTGATCTTTCATCAGCACCAAACACGTGCAACTACTTTTAGGCAACTTCATTAAGCGTGGTCAAAGGCATAGCCCTATTTGCTCAGACATGACTATTTATGGAACACTTGTAAAAATAAAAAGCAACGAAAGGAACCCAAACTATTAATGACAAATAGCTGTTTTTAATAAAAATATTTAATTTGATTTCTTATGTTGTTTTGGTTTATGATTCGCTTCTGCTCGTTGTGAGCAGAAGCGAAAAGAGAAAAAAAGCGAGAGCGTAGCAAGAAGACAAATGAGGAGAAAGAGGAAATGGATTAAAGATAAGGGGGAGGGTTAGGCTTTTATAGCGTCCCGAATTTCGCACATGACAGATGCTGAGAGTTTTTCCATTAGTATACACTACAAGGCTAAAAAACAAACGGGTTCTGTTGCAGCCTTATGTGTACCGCCTTGGCAGTAACGAAGACGTTGTCTGGACATGGTAGGTATTTCTTAATTATTAGAAATTGTGTTTAAGCGTTAACTTGCCAACTGGGCAGCATGTGATAGGAACACGTCCCCTGGAGTAAAATGAAAGCCGACACTGAACAGGATGTGTAAGTTTACTGAGATTAAACAGGTACTGGCGACTAAACTAGCTTTGGTGCTACGGACATGCGACGCTTTTAGATACGCTTGTTGAATGGGAAAGTCAGAAAATCTTAGCTAGGACTTGTTAGCGCGCTAACTTAATTTCTTGCTGTCAACCACGGAAGTATTATCCAAATAATAATCGTGGGTTTATTAATCGTGGGTAAAGGTTTTATCCGGAACCAAAAGTAGAGGTTTAGAATATATAGATATATAGGTATGTTATTGAATCTAGCTAGCATGTTGCGCCTGATTAGCAAAGGTAACTAAGGCTGCTTATCTTTAGCTAAGTTAACATTCGGCAGTTATTCTAATGTTAACCAATGTTAGTTATCTTTGAGCTAACAAGTTAACTATTTTCAATTATGAAACCTGTAGAAATGCTAAATAATTTAATAAAACCGGTTACGACGCTAGAAAGGGCTGGCTAGCCACGTCGCTAAGTGTGTTAGTGAAACCAGTTCTTGTTTGCAGATAGTTAGTTTACAGTAAGAGTAAACTATGTGTAAGACATCAGTGATATTGCATGGAGAGAAATGTTTGCTTTATTTCTTTAGTAAAAGTACACAGGTGTGGAACCTGTCATCATATCATCTTACTGGCTTGCTGTTAATCTCAGCTTTGATCAGATATGGGTTTGTACTACAGCAGGAACAGAGAAGCCACATCTCCGAGAGATGAGATGGATATCTCTGTGCATACAGTGACGAGAACCCCAGAGGTTTTGGTTCCCTGATAGGATCAGATGGGACAGTGACCAACAATAACAAGTTCAGTAACGTCTTCAAAGATAAACTAATTTAAACTGCTTTTAATTGACAATTTTAAACTACTCCTCTGAGGTTATAGCTGATAACACTCCAGTGGTGTGTAGTGTGTTGGCTCGCGAGTGTAGAAGTCGGCTGCCAGGACTTGTACACAGATCAGCCACAACATTAAAACATTAAGCCCAATATTGTGTGGATTCCACATGCACCTCCGGGGCAGCTCTGGCCCCTCGCGGCATGACTCCACAAGACCTCTGTGTGTGTGCTGTGGTGTCTCATACAGGAATGTTAGCGGCAGATACTTTGGGTGCTGTGGGTTGCAGGGTGGCGCCTCCATGGATCAGATTTTTTTATTCGGTGTATTCCATGGATGCTCAATTGTTCTGTTACTTTTCTATCGTGGCCAGCAAAGACATTGTTCAGCAATTTGTGCTATATTGTTTTTTTCGTGCAATCTGACCAAACGCGCTGTCTGTTGGCTCCCACAGGCATAGATGAGTCTTGGGTGCCCATGGTTCCGTCACCATTTTACTGCTAAATGATATATAATCAATGTTGTTCAGTTTACTGGCATCATAAGAGTATCTATTACGTACACGGCATGGGCCAAAAAAAAAAAAAAGGTTGTATAAAAATATGCGAATACAATAATGTATAAAATGTAATGTATGCAATGTTTAATGTGCAAATGTAAGCTGCGAGGTAGACAATATATTAAGTGTACAATATGCAGTGCGCACAATGTGCAAGTGTACAATATGGAAACTATGCAACACACAATATTCGCTGTTTAGCAAAAAAAGTTGCAATTTGTATTTAAATAACAAATATTTAAGAGGTTTTGATTGGTTATCACTGCAGTGTGTTTCAACTGTCAACAATTCTTTTAATGCTAACTAATGCAGTACGTAGCTTCTCATTTCTTAAACAGTCATGTCCAACGATGTATCCCATGGTTGTGGAAAAAGTTGTTACTGCGTTTCAGAAGACTCAAAGCCTTGGCCTATATCAAGCAAAGAAAACACCTAAGGACATTGCTGAAATTGAAATTGAGAGAAAAAAAACTCAATTTGATGGGTAGCAGAAAGATTTGACTGTCCAGTGAGTTCTTGTGTTCTTATTAGCATTAGTGCTATGCCTCTGACATTTAAATAGCTCACTTTCATGTAGCAGATGTTTAAATATTAGCACTTTATTTCACTTGATGTCTCACTTACAGTATGTAAATCCAGGTGTTCTCCTTGCAATTACAGCAGCCTTTTAAGATTATTAACTGCAACGCTGTATACCATGACCCCAATACAATTTTGGACAATAACAACTTTGAGATACTGGGTTGTCAAGTTCAGATAACTTTAAGAAGGTCCTTTAATGCTAAACCTACAATTATATAAAATGACTACTTTCTACAGTCACCATGATCAGGGCTTGTGCAGAACATGGGTTCAAATAATTAGAGAAAATCTCTGTAAAAGTGATCTTGAAGTAACCAGGACTTTTTCCTGTATATTATTAACATGTTTTGTTACTTCTTTCACTTTTGTACTTCCGTCATGAATTCAATTCAATTTTATTTGTATAGCGCTTCTAACAATTGACATTGTCTCAAAACAGCTTTACACAATCAAAAGAATTATTTAAGTTTGTATGGGATGTGTATGAATCAAAATGGTCAGATAGTCCCTGGTGAGCAAGCCGCAGGCGACAGTGGCAAGGAAAAACTCCCTGAGATGGTAATAGGAAGAAACCTTGAAAGGAACCAGACTCAACAGGGAACCCATCCTCATCTGGGTGAAACAGATAGCAGGAAATGATCTGCATTTATACAGTGTGTTAGGTGGCAGGCAGTTCAGCTATAATAGTTGATGTTAATTGATGTTAAAATGAGTCCAGGTAGTTATTGGAGACTCAGATAGACTTGTAGAAAGTTTTAGTCCTGAACTATTGAATTGTCAAGTCCTCAGAGAAACAGCTGCTAACACCAGTCGAGGCCAGAACCGTCTTCTAAGTAGAGAGAATCATCCCCAGACACCAGACGCATCCCAAAGAGACACACGGGGCATCCATGTGACGAGATCTCCAACCAGAAGCGGGGCACCAGGATGGATCAGACAGGTCCGGAGGACAGAGGGAGTCTGGATCACTAGCAGCTCAGGAATGACATGTGTAGCTCGACAGAGAGAGAAAGAGTGAAAGGGGGAGACAGGGGGAGAGAGGAAAGAGAGAGGGGGAGAAAGAGAAGAAGAAGAGGAGAGATGGCTGTTGGGTATGGTCAAAGTCACATAATGTATAATGTGAATGTATATTTACTGTAGAGTGCAAGCAGAGACTCCAGCAGGACTAACTATGACAGCATAACTAAAAGGGAGAGCCAGAAGGAAACACAAACATGAGGGCTCCCTGAGATGTAAAGCAATCAATCACTTCACCGTCAACAAACCTGAGTGATCAAATGAGAGTGAGGAAGACAGCATCTAAACATACCAGTTCACCATAATACTCTACGTCCATGAGTCCCCCAGATCTGCTCCTTTACCTAAGGCAAATCTATTTATAAAAATGCTTGGCTAAATAAATAGGTTTTTAGCCTAGACTTAAACATTGAGACTGTGTCTGAATCCCAAACACTATTTGGAAGACTATTCCATAATTTTGGGGCTTTGTAAGAAAAAGCTCTGCCCCCAGCTGTAGTTTTCATAATACGCGGTACTGACACGCAGCCTGCATCCTTTGATCGAAGTAGGCGTGGCGGATCGTAAGACACTAGCAGTTCGCTCATATACTGCGGCGCAAGACCTTTTAATGCTTTATATGTCAAGAGTAGTATTTTAAAATCAATGCGAAATTTCACAGGGAGCCAATGCAGTGAAGATAGGATAGGGGTGATGTGCTCATATCTTCTGGTTCTAGTGAGGACTCTCGCTGCTGCATTCTGGACTAGCTGAACAACCAGACAGTAAGGCATTACAATAGTCCAACCTAGAGGTGATAAAAGCATGAACTAGTTTTTCTGCATCGTTTAGCGACAATATCTTATCTTGGCAATATTTCTGAGGTGAAAGAATGCTATCCTGGTGATATTATGTACTGTACATGAGCTTCAAATGAAAGGCTGGAATCTATAATCACGCCGAGGTCTTTTACTGTTGCACTTGATGGAACTTGAAACTTGAAGTTACGGTGTGATCTAAGATTTTACTCCTAGCTGTATGCGGGGTTATGACTAGAACTTCTGTCTTATCCGGATTAAGCAGAAGGAAGTTAATTAGCATCCAATTTCTTATGTCCTGCACACATTGCTCAACTTTAGTAAGCTGTTTTTTCTCATCAGGTTTTGCTGAGACATATAACTGTGTGATGGCAGCGCGGTGGTGTAGTGGTTAGCACTGTCGCCTTGCACCTCCAGGGTCTGGTTTTGATTCCCCGGCCAGGCTTGATTCCCGTCTCTGTGTGCATGGAGTTTGCATGTTCTCCCCGTGCTTGGTGGGTTTCCTCCGGGTACTCCGGTTTCCTCCCACAGTCCAAAGATATGCAGGTTAGGCTAATTGGCGTTCCTAAATTGCCCGTAGTGTGTGATTGGGTGTGTGTATGTGTGTGTGCCCTGCGATGGATTGGCACCCTGTCCAGGGTGTACCCCGCCTAGTGCCCGAAGTCTCCTGGGATAGGCTCCAGGTCCCCCGCGATCCTGAACACAGGATTAAGCGGTATAGAAAATGAATGAATGAATGAATGAATGAATTTGCAGAAGAGATGAGTGAAATTAGTTCATTCTCTTCAAGGGGAGTAAAGTATTCTAGGTTCCGATCTGACATGGCTAGGTTAACATCTGCTTCAATTACATTGTTCGGTTTCAAAGCCTCAATTTTATGCCTGATATTTACAATTTTATTATTAAAAAAGTTCATGAAGTCCTCACTATTGCATGATGATGTTGTGGAGATTTCTGTAGTGGTCTTATTTCTGGTTAATTTGGCTACAGTATTAAATAAAAATCCAGGATTATTTTTATTTTCTTCTATAAGAGTGGAGAGATACGTTGATCTAGCTACACTAAGAGCTTTCCTATAGTTCAGGATGCTATGAGATAATAAACAAATGAGATAATCTCGGTTCACCTCCATTGCACAAATATCCCCCTCTTGGTCGGCGACTGCGAGTGACGTCACTCCCCACACAATCCCGCCCCACAGTATAGACCCGCCCCTGACACTGATTGACAGGTTTCTGTGTAACAAGTTGGAAATGCAATTGCAAATGGATTAGCGATTGCGTTTGAATTTTGGCCGGCTTGACGCGCGGCGCAGAGAAAGTGAAAAAGCAAACGTGGTATTTGATTTTGCTATTTAAATATGGCAGGCTCATGACTTGTAAGACATGGGAAATACAAATGCAAATGGACTTTGCTTTTTCATTTGAAATGCAGTCAGTGTGCGCTCGCAAAGGCGAAACAGCAAACGGTAATGCAAAGTTTGCAATTGCATTTGAATTATGGCACACTTTGTGCGTCCACATATGGGAAACGCAAATGCAATTTGCAATTGCATTTGAATATTGTGCGCGATATCGCTCCATAGGATGCTCTCTATCCATGCTATTTGAAATACTAACAATTTAGTTTGATGCCATTTACGCTCTAATTTCCAAGCGGTCTGTTTTAAAGTGCGCGTGTGATTGTTATACCAGGGAGCAAGTTTCTTATCTCTAATAATTTTTCTTTTAGCTGGACCTACATTATCTAAGGTACAACGAAATGTCGACTTTAAATATTCAGTCGCCTGATCGAGTTCTGTGGGGTCAGACGGTGATCTAATCGAAGTTGGTAACTCTGGGAGATTACTGATAAAACTCTGTGTGGTAGTTGATGTGAATGTACGTTTAATATGGTAGCGCGGTGCTGTGCGTACATTATCACTGTGACACACTTGAATTGAGACAAGATAGTGATCTGAGAATTTCAGACAGTGGAATTGTGAATACATTTACATTTAGGCATTTGGCAGACGCTCTTATCCAGAGCGACTTACAAAAAGTGCTTTAAAGTTATCACTGGATACATACTTACACTGGGTTAACTAGGTTTATAACTAAGTGCCATTAGTCGAACACAACTGGGAAGAGTTTTTTTTTTTTTTTTTTTTGCGGGGGGGGTTAGTCCAAGTACTGGAGAAACAGATGCGTCTTGCGTCCGCTGTACGGACATCTAGAGGAAGTTTGTTCCACCACCTAGGTGCCAGAACAGAAAAGAGCCTGGATGAATGTCGCCCTCGATCCCTGAGAGATGGTGGGATGAGGCGAGCAGTGCTGGAGGATCGGAGGGAATGTGGTGCAGTGCGTGGTGTGATTAGAGCAGAGAGGTAAGTGGGTGCAGGGCCATTTTTAGCTTTGTAGGCAAGCATTAGCGTTTTGAATTTGATGCGGGCAGCTACAGGAAGCCAGTGCAGGGAGCGGAGGAGTGGGGTGGTGTGGGAGAACTTGGGGAGGTTAAAAACGAGACGTGCTGCTGCATTCTGGATCAGTTGCAGAGGACGAATCGTGGACAGAGGCAGACCTGCCAGGAGTGAGTTGCAGTAGTCCAGTCTTGAAATAACAAGGGACTGAACAAGCACCTGAGTAGCCTGTGAAGAAAGAAATGGGCGAATTCTTCTGATATTGTAAAGAAGAAATCTACAAGAGCGAGTAAGGTTAGCGATGTGTGGGGAAAATGACAGATGGTTGTCCACGGTTACCCCAAGATTGCGGGCAGTGGCTGAAGGAGTGATTTGGTTGTTGTCCAGGGATATCACAAGGTCTTGACCTGGGGATGAGTCACAAGGGATGAACAACAGTTCAGTTTTACTCAGATTGAGCTTTAGCTGATGTACAGCCATCCAGGATGAGATGTCTGCCAGACATGCTGAGATCCGGGTGGAAACCTGAGTGTCAGAGGGAGGAAAGGAGAGAGTAAGTTGGGTGTCATCTGCATAACAATGGTATGAAAATCCATGCGATGATATGACTTTACCAAGAGACTGGGTATAGAGGGAGAACAGAAGAGGACCAAGTACTGAGCCCTGTGGGACACCAGTAGATAGTCTACGTGGAGCAGATGTAGATCCCCTCCATGTTACCTCATATGACCTATCTTCTAGGTAAGAAGCAAACCATTGCCACGCTGTTCCACAAATTCCAAGGCTTGTAAGAATAGATAATAGAATCTTGTGGTTCACCGTGTCAAATGCAGCTGACAGGTCCAGGAGGATGAGAACAGATGACAGTTTAGCAGATCTAGCAGCATGGAGATTCTCAGTGACTGACAGAAGGGCAGTCTCTGTGGAATGTGCCACTTTGAATCCAGATTGGTTGGGATCATTAAGGTTGTTCTGTGAGAGATAAAGAGACATTTGGTTATAAACAGTTGTTTCAAGAATTTTGGAAATAAAAGAGAGAAGTGATACCGGGTGATAGTTGTTAACTTCTGATGGGTCCAGGCAGGGTTTCTTGAGGATGGGAATAACCCTTGCCTTCTTAAAAGCAGCAGGAACATGACCAGATGATATAGAATGGTTGATGATGGTTGTGGTGAAGGGAAGGAGGTCTTGTGAGATTGCCTGGAGCATTGTGGAGGGGATTGGGTCTAATGAACAGGTGGTGGGGTTAGATGACGAGATGATCTGCTGAATCTCATCAGATGACAAGTTGGAGAATTCTGCTAAAGGAGGGAAGGGAAGGTCCTGAGGTTCTGCTGTAGGAGTTTGGTTGGGAGCGAAAGACTGGCGGATTGCTGCAATTTTCCCATCGTAGAATGTGGCAAAATCGTCAGAGAGGAAGGGGCAGGAGGAGTTGGTGGGTTGAGTAGTGAGGAGAAGATGTTGTGGAGTTTGCCAGGATCATGTGCAGCGGCTTCCAGCTTGTCTCTGAAGAAGGTAGTTTTGGCAGAAGTCACAGCACATGAGAATTTGGAGAGAAGAGTCTGGTAAGAGATGAGATCTGCATCAAGTTGCGATTTCTTCCATCTTTTCTCTGCAGTTCTTAATTCTCTCCTGTTGCGTAGTACATCTGATAGCCAAGGAGCAGGACAAGACGTCTTCCTTGGTTTAGATGACAGCGGGCAAAGGAGATCTATGGATGAGGAGAGAGGAGAGGAAAGTTTCAGTCGCAGTCTCTAGTGGTAGAGAGGAGAAGGAGGTTGGGTCTGGGAGGGATGATAGGGTGCATGAAGACACACAGGCGGGGGAGACAGAGTGAAGGTTTTTGCGAGAAAAAGAGAAATTTTGGTCATTATGTTTACATAGAATAGGAAGGGTTATGGTGAAGGATACCAGGTAATGATCAGATTTATGAAGAGGAATAGTAGTGACATCCGTGACTGGGCAAGGACGGCAGAAAACGAGATCGAGAGAATTCCCTGCCTTGTGTGTGGGAGGGCAGCTGTTTAGAGTTAAAGAGAAGGAGTTAAGTAGAGGGAGAAGGAAAGAGGATTGGAGTTTGTCAGATGGAAGGTTGAAATCTCCTAGAACAGTGAGAGGAGTGTTAACAGAAGGAAAAAGACTAAGAAGAATGTCCATTTCATCTAGAAAGTTTCCTAGAGAGCCAGGAGGACGGTAAATAACTAAGATGTGGAGGTTAATTGGAGAGGTTACCTTAACTGCATGAAATTCAAATGATGAAAAAGGAGATGAGACGGGGATTGGCGAGAAGGACCATCTCTTGGACAACAGGAGACCCGTACCACCACCTCTACCAGTTTCTCGTGGAGTGTGAGAGAATACATAGGCAGAGGATAGGGCAGCAGGTGTAGCAGAATTCTGAGGAGATATCCAGGTCTCAGTTAGTGCCAGAAAGTCAAAAGAGTAATGGGTAGCTATTGCAGAGATAAAATCTGCTTTCTTTACAGCAGATTGGCAGTTCCAGAGCCCACCTGCCACCAGTGCAGGGCAATGAGACAGAATTGGAGGGTAGATGAGGTTTCTGGAGGATCTGCCTCTGCTGTGTGAGTAAAAGCATCTTGGTCTGTGAGCACTGACAGAGATAGGTTGAAGACACATGCTACTGTAGACTGAAGTAATTGTCTATAAAACTTGGTGAACAAGAGTTTGAGTCAATTCTCTGCACTTGCTATCTAGATTGTTGACTAACTTTGTTGTAGTATATGCTTATTAACCGCTACAGACACAAGTGTCTGTAGCGGAGACACCTTCAATATAAGTAGCTAAGCCCTGCCCACAATTCACACCTTAAGGAAGCCTGAAACTACTGTTGATTAATTACCTGAGAACAATTTGCTTTAGACCTACTTCAATCACACTGTAATCAACACTACCAAACAGCAAAAACTAGGTACAGTATACAGTAAGAACCAATTGTGTTTCAAAAACAGTACAAAAGTTAAAAACCTACCTTACCAGTGGAGAAGAATCCAATATAGAAAACTAAAGCACACTGTGAATACATTTCTTACACTTAATCCGAAGAATATTATTAAGTCTAAAGTGTGACCTGCTTTATGAGTGGGTCCTACTACACACTGATTGACACTACTGAGTCCAGTATGGACATAAATGCTGTTCTCAGAGGGTCTTCTGGATTCTCAAAATGAATATTAAAATCTCCAGCAATTAACACTTTGTCTACAGAAACGACTAGGTTTGAGATGAAATCTGCAAATTCACTAAGAAATTCAGAATACGGCCCTGGAGGTCTGTAAATTATAATTAGTGGAATCGACTGAGCTGACTTAATATACTTAAATACACTTATGTTACTATAAAGAATTTCAAATGAATTAAATTTGTGTCCGTGTTTTTGTTCGATAGACAGATTATCATTGTAAATAACTGCGACGCCTCCTCCTCTACCAGTTAACTGGTGTATGTAGCTGTATCCAGGAGGACTAGCTTCATTTAGAACTACATACTCGTCCTGTTTAACCCATGTTTCAGTTAAACAGAGCTGAATGTGAATTTCATTTCATTACATTCTGTATGCTAAATGCATCAAAGTTGTCACATATCTAAACTACAGTACTGTGCATGTGTGTTTTTATTATTAATTTTTATACAGGATTCTCATCTAGGACGATGACTGTATCCTGCCTGCCTTGTGGGATGAGAGAACCTCTGCTGGTGGAGGAAAAGCAGAGATAGTACAAGAGAATGTAAAAAGAGATGGGAAGGAGGGTGTGGAAATGTTGCCTGGGTGTCTCCACAGCTGTGCTGTATGGCTCCCTTGCCCTTTTTGTCTCTATTCTCCATAATGTCTTCCTGCTTTATTATGTTGACACTTTTGTGTCAGTTTACAAAATAGACAAACTTTCCTTCTGGGTGGGAGAGGTAAGAGAGTTTATTCTGTTACTTATGTAGACAAATGCATGGCATAAAGTACAAAAAAAAATCATATTTGGTGATTACATGTTTGTGGCTCACACAGACTGTGTTCCTGATATGGAACAGCCTGAATGACCCTCTCTTTGGCTGGCTGAGTGACCGCTCTTTTCTTGGCACCCCTCAGTAAGGACTTCCTTGTTCACTCTAAACAGATTACACTTGAATTTAAAGTACAACCGAACATCTAAATGTTAAACAGTAATAGAAAAAAATACATCAACACTGACAACCATTTTGTTTCAATATTTAAGCGCTTTATTTTGTATGTCTTTGTTTGATTACTCAGGTCTGGATCTCAGATCTCTTCACCTGAAGTGGTGTTGAAACGCCTCCAGTCCCTCTCCAGGAATGGTCCACTTTTTGCGCTTTCCTTCCTGGCTTTCTGGGTGGCCTGGGCCCACCCTGGTCTGCAGTTCCTCATCTGCCTGTGCCTTTATGACGGATTTCTCACACTAGTGGACCTCAACCACAATGCCCTGCTGGCTGACCTGGCCGTGTCTGCAAATGAGCGCACACGCCTAAACTTCCACAGCTCCCTTTTCAGTGCCCTGGGCTCACTGTCTGTTTTCCTGTCGTACTCATTCTGGGACAAAGAGGACTTTATGTTGTTCAGGCTTTTTTGTGTAGCACTAGCTGCTCTGTCATTGCTGGGCTTTGCTGTGGTATCTCGAATTTTGCGCCACAGGTTCCAAAATGAGGTTAAATCACGCAAGAATGAAGAAGAGGCATTGCTCAAGGAGTATGTTCACTTTTTTTTTTGTTTTTAAAATCAGCATTAAAATAAACATTTTCATGTTCCTTAGCACAGTGGTTCTCAAAGTCCATCTATAAAGCAAAGTCAGGGGCCTATGATTTTCATTATTCTGTTTCAGTGGTGGAATTCACAACCCATTCACAGTTATTATACATGGTATTGTATTTCTTATAAATAATATGCACATTAGGTTCAAGGTTATATCTTTTCAGAACCGCTGGTCTAGAGCAGTCATAAAATGTCCCTTTAACATTTAGTCATTAAAATAGTATTTAGAAAAATGCTGATAAGTGCTGGTTAGATACCTAACTAACTGTTTCAAGTAAAAAAAAAAAAGAATAGCAGGGCAACCATTTTTCTACATTTATAGATTTTTCCCCAACCAATAAGTCTGTGTTACACTCACAAAGAATGTGAAAAACTGTGGAATCCACTAAATACAGAATTCTCATTTTTTACAGTTTTCCACTTGAGCTGTTTGGTTCTACAGTTTAGCTTTACACATCTTTGTCATTGCTGTAGGTTTATAGCTTGCTCGTGTAGTGTAATAAAATTGTGGGTTCTGTCTTCTTGAAAAAGCAGAGGACTTGGTCTGCCTCACAGCCAAATGTATGAGAAAAGACCTCTCAAATTGCAAACCTGTCCCAGTCCCTTATGAGCTTCTCTTTGTGAGCGCAAGAGATTGAAATTGCCTTGAAAAACGTGTTACCTCCCTCTCTCATTTTTATTACTCTCATTCCGTTTTTCTCAGATTGCGTGTTGGCCAGGCTCCTCTTGCTCAGACTGAAAAGCCCATCACTCTTGGCGAGTATTTGAAGCAGCTCTCCCGTCACAAAAATTTTATGTGGTTTGTCTCTATGAATCTGGTGCAGGTAAATATTGTTTTTGGATTCAGGATTGTGATTTTTGTCTATTCTTGATTTTTTTTAATTTGCAGCAATTGCAACATATCACTTTATTACTTTACAGGTGTTTCACTGCCACTTCAACAGCAACTTTTTCCCTCTGTTTCTTGAGCACCTCTTATCCGACCGGATCTCTGCCTCCACTGGCTCCTTTCTGCTGGGTAAGAGCATGTAACCCTTATGGAACATTTGCCTTATTAAAATACTGTTCATATCCTAAGTTCTACCATGGGCAAGGTAATGTGCTGCATTACTTTGCCCATGGGCTGTTTATCGTGGAGCTAGCTTGATGCAGTTGAGATTTTATATTCTTCTGGAATTTTTAACTTGGACAATTCATTTCACAATAGTGTATGCTCGTTAATATTTTAAGAACTTGCACTGAAAATTTTGTGTTGACATGTCCATTGCTTTCATAAGTATATATATGCTATGAATTTTTATTGATACATTTTTTTGTTTAAAATTCACAGGCATTTCTTACATAGCTCCCCATGTCAACAACCTTTACTTTCTTACATTAAGTCAAAAACTGGGTGTCTACCGCGTTGTCCGTGGCCTCTTCATTTTGAAACTGGCACTTAGTATAGTAATGTTGCTAGCAGGAGCAGACCAGATCTACTTGCTTTGCTTATTTATTGCCAGGTAAGATCTCAACATTACACTAAAATACACAAACACGTGTACAGTAGACACTTATCTTTGAATTACAACTGTCGTAAATGAGTAAATATTTATTTATTTTTTATTTGATTTTTAATTATGTGATTCTGTTGCTTTATTTGTACTGTATGTTTGAGTAAAATAACAGTGTAATACTTTGGAAGGAGAGAATACTTAATCTGTGCAGCCCATTTTAAATAATTCAACATTATCAACATAGTACAGTACTGGACAGTATTTGTATCAAAATAATAGAATGTATTTTTTCTTGTTTAATTAACTGTATGAATAATTTTCTGCAGCAATCGAGTGTTTACGGAGGGGACCTGTAAGCTTTTAAATTTGGTCATCACAGACCTGGTTGATGAGGACTTTGTATTGAATCGGCGACAGCAAGCAGCTTCTGCACTGCTGTTTGGTATGGTTGCTTTGGTAACAAAACCAGGCCAGACCTTCGCTCCCCTTATTGGCACCTGGCTGCTTTGTGTGTATACAGGTATGTATGAATAGACAGATTTGATCTGAATAATGAAAAAAGAAAACTGTCCATGAGGATGGACTGGATAGCCATTACCTGCCAACTGAGGATGATTTATACAATTCCTTGCACTCTATTTTTATCCTATGTATAACCTGATAAATTATATTCCTGATAAATTATATTGGTTATGCAAAGTTCATACGTATGATATATAGTTGTAATAGGCCAGAAAGTGCAATATAGATATTTATTTTATAATTCAGCAATACCCTTAGTTATGGGTCTACACTTACCCATACTTTCTTAGCACAATTTGAGTAGAGTATTGTTTGCCCTTCCTGAGGTGCCAAACATTTCTTAGAACTTTAAGTAACAGCTCTCTCCCTCTCCTTTACTTAAGCAGGTAGATTACCGGCCAAGGTACCCTGCTAACCAATACACTTGTGAGACACCTTATGTTTGCACATGGTGATTGTTATTGACAGTCTATAATATGATAGTCTAATACATCACGAAACAAGTTCAGATAAGCATTGAAGCCTTGAGTAGAATTATGGTGTCAGTAGGGGCTGGTCCTTGTGATTGCGAGTATGCTTAAACCTTCTTATACAGTACCTTTCATAGAGGCCTTTTAGAAGTGTTTTTTTTTTTTTTTTTTTTTTTTCTTCCCTGAACTCAGAACTGTTCTAAAGGTATCATGTGTTACACTAATGTACACTAACCCTTCTCAAGTTGTCAGTCAATGAACCTACTAGCAATAGGCAAAACTTTTTTGCACTTCCGTATTACAATGGAAAGTAACTTTTTAAAAAAAAGTCTAAATTATGCCATCGTACCTCAAAACTTGTAAGTAACTGGGGTTGATTAGAGTAGCATACTTTTGCATTTCTCCCCATGTTCTCAAATCCTTTTCTCCAGGGTCATAGGTGACATATTCAGTGTATATGGCTGAAAACTAGACTGGAAGTTTATTGATTTTATTTTTGCTAGAGCCGTGGTTTAATCCATTGTTTCCTGTCATGCTCTACATATCTTTGTAAATGTGTATTCAAAGAAAACTGCACAAATATATAGTCTTGAAAAATTATTCCACCCCCTTAAGCTAGTGTGTAGTAGTGTTATAACTTTGAATTGAAAGTTATTTGGGGTATTTTAATTACACATGTAATTTACACATGCTTACCATTTGAAGGTACAAAATGTTTTGATTTATTGTGAGACAAAGGTTAATTAAACAAAAAAATAAAGCTGGGATACGTCTCTACTAGCTTTGCACATCTGAATTCTAATATTTTTGAGTGTTCCTCTTGGCAATATTACTGAAGTGCTGTCAGATTGGGTGGAGACTGCTGGCAAACAAAAATGTTCAAGTCTTGTCATAAATATTTAGTTGGATTGAGGTTTGAGCTTGACTGGGATATTTTAACACATTCTGATTCTTGGTTTTAAACCACTCCACTGAAACTTTGGCAGTAAGTCTCCTCCCTGGTCTCAAATCTAGTCTCTTGCATACTGGAACAGGATTTTTTTTCTAGGATTGCCCTGAATTTTACTTAATCCATTTCCTGATCAGCCCTGACAAGTTTTCAAGAATGAAATCATATTCAATTACAAATTGTAGCATTTTTATAATTTTGTACTCACTTCTTCAGGCTTCTTAATTCATTGACAGATTAACTTACAAGTTTAAACAAAATGTTTTTTTTTATCTTTAATTGTACAACTTCATTTTGACTGTTCTCAATTTTTTTTTCTAGGTTATGATATCTTTGAGAGGGGCCCTCTTAAAGACTCAGTGGCAGCTGTAGATGTCTCGGGTACAGAGAGCTCTCTGCCACTGCGACAGGGCTGCTTTTACCTACTGGTGTTTGTGCCAATCTCCTGTGCCCTGCTGCAACTACTGGCATGGTCTCGCTTCAGCCTTCACGGTCACAAATTACGGGGCATTAAAGCCATGAGGCAGGGTGCTCAACACCTCAGTGGTGTGAAGGCCATCTAATACTGCCCACCCCGTTCTTCACTGCCTCACACTGACTCAGGATAAGGATGTTAAAAAAAAGGACAGTGTGACTGAAATCTTGGAGAAACATGCCTTATTTTCTTATTGTGATAAATCATCTGCATGTCTATATTTCTAAATAAAATGATGTAGGGACCAAATATTAGCTGGTAAAACAATCATGTGGCCTGGGACCATATGGAAGAGGACCATTTCTTCCTTTTAGACTGCACAATACAAGATTTTTTGGGGGGTAAATGTAAGCCCCTAACTTCAACATTGGTTTACCTCCTAAGCATTTATTCTTTTCTGTAAAAGGCTTTTACTTATTCATTTAGCAGTATGCTTATCTCATATTTAGCATTTTAGGGAATACTCAGTAGCAGTTCAGGTCTAGTGGATATTAACTGCATGAGCTTCTGTGGAGTGTTCTGTTGGTTCATTTGCACAAACTTTTCTTTCCCCTCTTCATTTGTTGTGTACATTCAAATAAAATAAACAATTACCAAGCATTATACACTAATTATCCATGAGTATGTGAGTTATACCAGTAAATTACATTTCTAAAGATGAATACTTTTGTATATTTTTTTATTTAAATTTTATGACATTACAATTTATACAATTGTGTATTAACTTTCCAAAAATGGAAAAACACATTTTACAGTACTGCCCTTTTCAGTATTTTCATGATGCTTATATTTTCCTTTTTTTCTTGTTCGTATTGTTTATTTTGTGATCAATGAGATGGTTTGTAACTCAGGAAATTTGGCTAATTTAATGTTTTGCCATTGTTGGTAGTGGTTTGTTCTTTCATATAAACGCTTTGCAGAAAATTTATTTAGCTATTCATGAGCTACTTAATTCTTGTTTAGCTAATGTAATTGTTACCAAAAGGTACATTTCTTTTTAAGGTTATATTGCTTCAATTCTGTTCAAATAAAAATGTCAATTTTTAAATGAGTTGCAGTTTATTATGTAAACAGACCTTTGGGAGCCATGTTGTCCTGGATAATATGGATTTATTTTAACATTTAAATTTCTGGACATACAAATATTATTTATTTCTCTGTTTCTTTTTTTTCCCTTAAT
Organism: Channallabes apus; assembly: GCA_030522415.1. Lineage (NCBI taxonomy): Eukaryota > Metazoa > Chordata > Actinopteri > Siluriformes > Clariidae > Channallabes > Channallabes apus. The sequence continues at coordinate 56,396,238 of CM060104.1, forward strand.
TGCTCAGACTCTATCTGGCCAAAACAGAAAAGTTGTAGAATCAAAGATTTTATTCAACTCCTTTTAACTTTGATTAGAGTGAATAATGTGGCCAGTTAATGGGTAAAAATTATTGCTCATGCTACCAGGACCACTCTTTTACAATTTGAGTCGTGGAATATGCCTGTGCCATCAGGGAAGAAAAAAATGTCATTTATGTGATACCCTGGTCATTTGGTACATTCAGATCATCAACTGACTTAATTTTATTGCCACATAATGTTGCTGTCAACTTTGTGTGGTCAGAAAAAAAATATGAATGAAGATTACTTAAACATTTGGTGAAGTTGCATGATAAAGAAAAAGTAAAAACCAGAGCCATATTTAATAGTAAAAGTAAGAGCATTTCGATATGTACACCATGTTATGAGACCTCAAAGTATTGGGGTGAAACCTCTGTAGGAATAAGCCTCTGGAAGCAGTGAAATGATCAGGGCATCTGATGCACCCAGTGTTTTGGAATAGTGTCATTGTGGACTCTTCAGACCACATGACATTTTCCCATTGCTCAGAAGTCCAAATTTTATGCTCCCTAATAAATTGAAGCTTTTGCTAAGAAGTGTATAGTGGCCAAAATAGTAGCAATTATCCTGTGAGCTTTTGTGTGTCACACTGTACACAAAGAAATTCACTTACTTTTATTTTATTACTGACCATGGCTATTACTGGCAGCTTTTAGATGCAAATACAAGTGTTTAGGTGTTCCCATTCATTATCTTTTTCTGCTACAAAGCTACAATGTTGAATAAAGTATATTAGCTTTTTAAGCTCAACTTTATGTAACTAGTCATAACACAGCCGTTATCAAGTAATATGTACTTATTCAACTTAAATGGTCTGGGCTCTTAGGATGACTGATATTTAATGAACGTGCTTAGGTCAAACCTTAATGACTCAAAAGTAGTAACTTATAAATAAACAAAAATCAATAATAACTGTCAATTTATGGTCAGCTACTGTGTTATATAAACAAAAATATAACCAAAAAAAAGCATATTGATTTCTACCAACAACAAAAAAAGAACCCAGCTACTCAAATATTAGGCTTACTCATTAATTATTTACAGCACACAATGTGGTGACCAGTTCTCAGAACCACTATTTTACACTTTGAGTCCTGGAATATCCCTGTGCCATCATGGAAGAAAAATGTCCATAGATGTGATATCATGGTCATGCAATACATTTAGATCATTCAGCTGTCTTCATTTTATTGGCACATAACATTGCTGAGCCTGGACCTGACCGACAGAAGCAACCCCAGATCATTACACTGCTCCCAGAGGCTTATTCCTACAGAGGTTTCGCCCCAATCCTGTGAGTTCTCATAACATTGTGTACGCATCCTGGTAGGATAGGTTCAGCACTATCCTACCAGGTTTGATAATGTGTTTAAGGGTCCTTAACCCAGTTCCAGTCATTTCAAATTTCCTTAGTTCTTTTCTTTGCTTGATGCAGCCACTATTCTGAAAAGGCGACCTTTTTCTGTCCAGGCAGTGTGTGTGTGTGTGTGTGTTTGGTGTATATAGACAGTAATATGCAGGTATACATGGCCCCCTTTTCGATGCCCTTCTGATCAGTACAGATATACAGAAAGATATATTTTAAATTCTGGGTTACAATAAGTTTTTCTTGTACAGCATGTACAAGGCATCTCGGATTTGTTCCAGGTTTGCATTATATTTGTTATCGTGTGCTCTAAGCGACGCTTTGCTTTTCTGTTTGGCCCTTTAAATTAATCTACTTCCCGTTTACGCCCCGCCTCTTTTTGTGTCAGCGCGGTGACAGATCACGTGACTGTCGGATTGCTTTATTGTTGGGAGGAGGGATTTGTGTGTATGTATGTATGTGTGTGTGAGTGAAAAAAAAAGAGAGAGAGAGGTGTGTTGAAACTCCTGCATTCCTTCCCTCATCAAAGGCCGTCTAAAAAGATAGGGGGGAAATCATAAATTATACCATGGTGAGATAGGACCGTTTCGAAGACTGATCCGCGAAGGGACAATCTCAGGAATTTACAGCGAGGACAGATTGGAGGAAGTGTGCAGTGTTACATTACCCGTTTGACGCCTTGTGGACCGTAAAGGCGAGAGGCTGCTTTTAGCCAGGGACGTTTTCTTTTTTTCATTTTTAAAGAGGAACGCAAGATGGCAGATGACAGGAGTGAATAACGAGGACAGCACGGCGTCGTTCCCTTTAAAATGTAAAGGATCGCCCAGAAGCTTTTGGATGTATTTCAGAACTGGACACATTGTACTTATTCGCTTCGACCGGATACAAATAAAAGGGAAACGCGGTTTTGTTTCCCAACAGTAAGGCTGTGCTAGAAAAGTAGGTTGGCGTTCTAGCTGTTGCGACCACTCGCTAGCAGATCTTTCCATTTAGTCAACCTACATCAGATTGCTTGGTAAGCCTTTAAACCTTTTTGTGGGCCGTTTTTGGCAAATAAAAAGCGAAGGGACCGGTCATTCCTGTTTTCAGACCCCAGCCCTGTAGTGTGCTCACAGTTAGTTTTCAGAAGCTAAAGCTAGAATAGTACTACTAGGGCATTTTATCTAAAATGAAAGTAACATAGGCTTTAGATTTGTACTGGTGAATCTAGATTGCACAAACATGACGCACTGTAGACTAAATGTGAAGGACAGGAGCCCAACCCGGTCTTAAATTATTCCACAGATCTTATTTTCATACGTCGTCATGATCAGATCGTTTGGTTTTAATACAATGAACCCTAGATAACTGTTGATGTTAGGTTAGGGTTATTTAAAAGCCGTTCCATTAACAATTCAAAAGTCTTCACCCTGCGCTGGAAAGGCCCATAAACGTCCCTTCACCTACTAAGGGAGGAACTGCCAAGGCATATCATTCAGATGTGTCAGCAGATTAGTCTGTTCATTATCGTCACCAGTGATTCAATAGTCAGTGTTAGAAAAGAACCACGATGTAGATGTGACCATCAGAAACATAACTGACGCTTATTACATGTACGGATTATTAGATAAGTAAGACTTGGGTAATATAATGTTCCATCAAGTCTACTTTCTGAGCTTAAATAATGCTGCTGTTCGGTTTTCCTTTTACAGAAACATGAGCGCCTCTGAAAGTAGGCCTTAAAAGACAACCTGGTTGTAAACATTAGTTATTCTTCACTAGATGAACCAGGAAGGGGGTTTATCTGTAAGTCTTTTTGTGAGTGAGTCTTGGTCTTTCTTTAGAAAGTTCTAAGCCTGCACCTTTCAAACGTCAATAACTCGAATCTTTAGACGAGATCGACCAGAAATGGCTGAAACCTGGAAGAACTGTTTAGAAGAGGAGCTTATATGCCCGATCTGTCTGCATGTGTTTGCGGAGCCTGTTCAGCTGCCATGCAAGCACAACTTTTGCCGAGTGTGTATAAACGAAGCTTGGGCCAAGGATACGGCCATGGTGCGGTGCCCGGAATGCAACAACGCCTACAGTCAGAAACCGGCTCTGGAGAAAAACCACAAGCTGTCCAACATCGTGGAAAAGTTCAACGCGCTGAACATTGAAAAAGCTCCAGCTGTGCTGCACTGTATCCTGTGCCGCCGCGGGCCACCAATGCCTGCTCAGAAAGTGTGTCTGAGGTGCAAGGCGCCATGCTGCCAGTCGCACGTACAGACGCACCTGCAGCAGCCCTCGTCCAACGCGGGACACCTGCTAGTGGAGGCGTCCGAGGCTCGGGCATGGAGCTGCCCGCTGCACCACGAGTACCGGCTGTACCACTGCGAGGCCGAGCACGCGGCCGTGTGCCACTACTGCTGCGTAGCCAGATGCGCCCCACATCACGGACACGCCGTCTGCGACGTAGAGATGCGTCGCAGTGACATCCGGGTAAGATCGCAAACATCCAGTTAACATTGACGAGCTCAAATCTTGGCTCGTAGTTTTTGCTTTCTGATCAGTGGCCTTGTCTATATCTTTTTTGCCAAGTGGACACAATATCTATTAGGGGTGTAACTCCATGCCATGGTCTGCTTCTGAGCTTTAGTGCTCAAAATAAGTGCTTTATTAGAATTTAGACCACAAATAGGCGTGGTCTAAGCACGAAAGTTGTTGTTTTTGTTGCCCTTGTTAAGTATAAACCCTGGTGGAAAGCCAGAGGCTAAACAGCAGCATAGCCAACGTCATCTCTAAATCCTGACTCTGACAGAAGATAAACTAGAAAGTGCACACCTTTTCTAAATCTTACCCCTGCTGATATTACTTTGATCTAAAGGAATCAGTTGGTTCAGTTCCACAAAATATAAACAAACTACCATTCTCATTTAAAGCACCACAACCATGATCAGACAGATAATCTTATGTATCTTATGGTGTTTTGAGATCAGATGACCTTAGATGTTTGAAGAGGACCAGTGAGTTAATTACAAAGGGGAAAAACATTACAGAGGAAAAAATGTCTGGTAACATAGCATTAAACTGATTCCTTGATTAATACTTAAATTAGCATTTATAGTGTAATGTTTTATTAAAATAAAAAATGAAAGTGCAGCATTCAAGTACAAGAAGATGAAGCAAATCCTCTCATTTTACTGGTTTCATGATAGTTATAACAGGCACCAATATTAATAATTGTTTGCATACTGGTTTTTTTTCTTTCTTTCTTTCTTTTTCTTTTTAAACAGTCATCAAGATTTATTTGGCCATTTAATATCTTTACTTCTTGACCCATCCATCCATATAAGTAGAGTTTTATCAATGCTCTCTATTCCTTCTCTCCCTTTTTGCTTCCATATGAGTGATTTCCAGTTGGGCTGAACTGTGAAACACTTCCCAGAGTTCTCCTCTGGCCTTATCTCTCTGGGCCAGGTGCATCCTCGCTTGGCATTTAGGGCAGAGAGGGGGGTGGTGGGTTGCAACTGAAGGATTAAATGAGGAGCCTTATTATGGTGGCACAGACGAAGGAGAAAAAACTAATTTGAATCTACTTTACTTCTTACAGTTTTTGCTTTTGTATAGGTGTTAGAATTGCAAGACTTGTCTGTGTTTATATAATTAGCTATGATTTATTAATTTAACGCCGGTTATAGTTTCTAATAGTTATATGTATAAATATACTGTGTCTGATTAATAGACCTGTGTGAATAAAGATGGTGGACATTTTGTATTTAAGATTTTTTTTTTTTCGAGAACCCTTTTATGTGATAAACTAGAATTACAAATGTACTGTAGGGCATCATTCCAAATTTCATCGACTTAAAATTATATCACATGATAAGTAATATATTTATCTAATTCTAAATTTCAACTGGGACTTTAATCAGTCACACACGAACATAGACATGTCAGAATGCAGCTTTGATGGACAATACAAATTATTCCACTAGGATTGAAAGGCAGAGAGAACAGATGTACCTAAAGGTATGGATGAGACTGCTAGGTTCACCCTGACCTTGATGCTGTCCTCAGACAGCAGCGATACCAAGTGCCCTGCCCCCACTCCCCCTAGATAAAGAGATGGCAATACCACCATGAATATTAGGTTCCCCTATAGGCTTCTGCCAGCCGCCTGAACTCATCAGTCACTGCAATTAAGTCATAGGTTTGACTCTTTCTTGTATTATTGTTTGGTGAACATGAATGTGAATTGTTTTCTGAATGACTAGAGTTCCAACTTTTTTATGGTGAATAGATGATGTACTGGATGCACATTTTTTTTGTTAATGTTTTTTTTTTTTTTTTGTCTGACTATTAATATTAATAAATAATAAACTATTATAAGTGTATATGCATCATGAAGAATGTCTTATTTGGTTTTATACAAAGATTTAGCATATTAATTGTAAACTGTCATATCAACGTAAACCAAAAATGTCTAATTTTACTTTTAAATGGATTTAAAAATGAGATTCTATAGTAGCTCTAGTTTACCCTGTTGTATTTTTAAGCTTGTCTTTAAATATAAAAGCTATCAGAAGTAACTCAATCACTTTGTATTTACACAATATATTAATAAAAAAAAAAAAATTTAACTTGTAAGACGTAATTCACTAGTTGTTGAGAAACTGTGTTCAGAGGTAACCTACATGTACACCGTGAGGAGTTCGTGCAAAAAAAATTATGCACACTTGTTTTCAGACCAGAGATTGAAGATAGTCGCACTCTACTTGGACAGGTGTGTGGGATTTGTGTATGTGCGGGGCGGAGTTTGCTAAACAGGAGGGCCGCCTCAGTTAGGCATTAATCTGACCAAGGATATAGGTCAGTGTTTCTTGCCTGATATCAGTTTCGATGAGAATATCAGCACCACATCACCACAATGTGTTACCCTGAAATTCATGTTTTGGCCTGTAAACCTACTAAAAATACATGGAATGCCATTTTAGGGCATGCATAATTGTATTGTCTCTGTAAGCTCCAATGAATATTTTTTTTCTTGTGTGAAGGATATTAGAATAATTTGATTAGAGGCATTGTTTGTTTAAGTAACCACCTTTAACATCATTCTTCAATTGACAGCAAAGAAAAGAAAGCACTATCATTTTGTGTAGTCTGCATTCTTACCACAATATTATTTTGGACTTCAAGACGAGTGCTTGTCTTTAAAGTCAATGGGCTACACGCAGTTGCCAACCCCTATCTTAGACACTTCTACACAGGAAAATGTTGGCACTCAGAGCCGTGGGAATCTGAACGGGCTGCCTGAAAATCAATTTAAGCACCTATGTAAGCAAACTCTAAATACAGAGAACTTTGCCTGCCAACATACAGTACTTGTATAACTTTTATATTACTTACGTTGCTGACATTAAATACAGGCTTAATCTGTTGAGTATAGTGTTCTTATGGATTGATTGACAATGACTGATTTAGTTCATTGTGTACTGAGGGCAGAGGTATTTATCAGCAGTGGTCACATTGAATATTGGCTCCCTATCACTCCATTACCCATCACTCTTTTACTAATGCTCAAAAGTTTCTCAGTTTTGTAACATTAAATTTCATTGCATGTGCTATGCATAGTCAATGTCAACAACTTTTATTTCTTTCAACCGATAATATAAATATAATTATCAGTGTGGTAAAAGCTCACGTCCTAGCTATACATTTTTACTTTTGACAAGGTTGAGAAAGAAAGCCTGGTATGATTTATTGGTCGCTGGGTTGGTTATGGGCATTCAATTACACCTACTGTTTATCTTATTTAGTTTGTGGCTGGATACACCCATATCGAATATCATTATAATTTGACAAGATGCAGAGATCATGTCTGGTACACGATGTGGCCTGTTACTGGGATTCAAAATCCATGCATATCATTGTTAGGTCAGTGAGTGCATTTGGCTGTGTGTGAGTGTCTGCACACTTGTAAAGCAAAGTTGAATGATTACTGATGTGTGTATGTGCTGAAGCATTGGTTTGGGAATCTGCTAGAGCAAAATCTGGGTTTATAAATTAAAAATGTTTTGGATTTTAAAGAAAAACTTGTCATGTGAACTAGACACTGGCCTGGTTCAGGGGATTTAAAGCATCAACTGTGTGGTGTGGTTTAGGTTTCTACTGGATGCAAGCATTTTTATCTGCCAGCCAGCTTGCATTCATTACAGAGCTTTGCTCCAGTATGCACACAGCGAGGGTCACAGCTATTTGTCTCTGACATGCAGGCCGACAAAGACAAAATGGGGGATGATAGTGTAAAATAAATGTGTTTCTTCTATTTCTTTCCTGTTCTCGTTGCTTTCTATAGTGCTCTTCCCCCTTCTCATATTCACCTGCTGAATACACAGAAAAACAAAGCAGCTAAAGTAAAAAAATAAAATAAAATAAAAAAAGCTTTGTTACCATGACAGCACCTCTCCTTTTTGGGGCTCTTTTGCATCAAACATTTAATTGTGACTAATTTACAGTTTTAGCATTGTTACCACTGACATGTGCTTTAGTAATACAAGCCCATTTGTTATTGCGGTTCTGATTAGTAAAGGATTGAATATTAAGAGAGAAAAAAGATTCAATTTCTGTCATATGCTTATAGGACTTGAACTGCATTCAGACTAGATCTTTTATGATCAATCTTGTTTTTCATGTGACATGTCTGGACATTTAATTCCTGTTTGAGATGAATATTGGACACACCATAGGAAAAAAAGAAATCTCCTCTTTAGGCATCATATTATTGGCTCATACAGAAGAATTGCTAAATCATGTAAAATCCCTGATTTTAAGTAAATCTTTGATTTTGTGGTCTCGCTGGATATTTTTATAGCAGGCGAAGGTGCTCCATTATTTATTTAAAAAAAAATTATTTTTTATTTATCTTAATTTTTTCCCCTCTCCTTCTGCTTTTTTTTTTTTTTTTTTTTTTTTTTTTTAAGCAAACGTTGATGAAGCAGCAAGACCGGATTGAAGACAGAGTTCAAGACATCGAAGAGCAGCTCTACAAACTAGAGTCAGACAAATGTCTCGTAGAGGTGTGTGTTCTGTTTAAACACCATGTGTTTACTTTAAATGACAGCCAGCAGCCAGATGTTCTGTTGATTTCTGATATTTGACTGAATATTACAGGAGAAAGTGCAGCATCTGAAGGAGGAGGTACAGCTGCAGTATCAGAAGATGCAGCAACTGCTAGAGGAAGACTTGGGAAAGACACTGGAGGTGCTGGATCAGGCTCACACCAAATTCTGTCAGGAGAACTCCACCCAGGTGCTGCAGCTCAACCAGAAACGCCAGGAGGCCAAGAAACTCCTCAGCTCCATCCAGATGGTCTCTGATAAGGCAGAGGACATCAAATTTATGAGGGTGACAACATTTTATTCTTTGATACCTGTGTATCTAATGTAGTCAATGATGACGTTAATGACATCTTAAAGTGATGGCATGTACAAAAAAATTACAGTAGTCAGTTTAAATCATCAGAAAGTTACCTCTGCTGCAGTACAACTGTTCTATTCTACCTCTGATATAGGCTGGGTAACCATCTCAGGAAATGATTAATTGTTTACTTTGTATGACTGTTGGTTAAGGGAATAACTATGATAACTGCTTCCTGTTTCTTTGCTCAGGATGTATTGACTCCACAGTTAAGCTGAAAAGAATGGAACTTGATTCATTCTGTTCAGTTTTATCGTTCAGCTCATAATCATCTGTCTGATGATTCATATTATATTGTCCCCTTTTTATGTTTTTGTTCTAATAGATAGCATCATCTCCAGGATGGGCCCATAGCATAACAATAGAAGATTAAATAGACCTGACCACATGTATGCAAAACAGGATTCTTAACATAAAGAAATTGTTGCAAAATTTGACAGCATTTGCTTGGTTACTAACTGGCGATTCATTAAGTATACCTTTCTAATACTGGGTTGGACGTTCCCCTGCCTTCAGACATGTCTTAGTTCTTCATGACATGGATTAAACAAGGTGCTGGAATTAATTTCTTTTGGTCTATATTGACATGAGGGTATCATGCATTTGCTGCAAATTTGTTCCATCCCAAAGGTGCTGTACTGGATTGAAATCTGGTGACTCTGGTGGTCATTGGAGTACAGTGAACTCATTGTCATGCTCAAGAAAAGAGTTTGAGATGATTTTAGCTTTGTGGCATGATGTGTTCTCTTGTGGTCATAAAAGGATGGACGTGGTCAGTAACAATGCTCAGGTTGTGGCATTTAAACAATGCTTAATTGGTACTAAGGGGCCCAGACTGTGCCAGGAAATACATTCCCCACACCATTACACCTCCAACAACAGTCTGAATTCTTGATACAAAGCAGGATGGACCCAAGCTTTCATAATGTTTACACCAAATTCAGACCTTACCATCTAAATGACTCATCAGCCCGGAATCTTCTATTGTCCAATTTTCATGAGTGCATGTGAATTGTACAGTAGCCTCATTTTCCTGTTCTTAGGAAAAACCACAGGAGTGGTACCCCGGTGTGGTCTTTTGAGGCTGTAGACCATCTGCTTCATGGTTTGACGTGTTGTGTTTTCAGAGATGCTCTTTGGAATACTTTGGTTGAACCAAGATGCTATTTGAGTTACTGTTGGCTTTTTATCAGCTCGAACCAGTCTGGCCATTCTCCTGTCCTCTCGCATCAGTAAGGCATTTTCACACAGAACTGCTGCTCGCTGGATATTTTCTCTTTTTCAGACCGTTCTTTTTAAACCCTAGAGATGGTTGTGTGTGAAAATCCCCGTAGATCAGCAGTTTTGGAACTTCTCCGACCAGCCCGTTTGACACTAAAAACCATGTTCAAAGTCACTTGAATCACCTTTCTTCCTGATTCTGATGCTTAGTTTGACTTGTTTGTTTTGATCCTACCATGTGATTGGCTGATTCAATATTTTCTTTAAGGCACAGTTGAACAGGCGTGTCTAATAGAGTGTCTGATGAGTGTGTTTGTGTTTCTGTATCTGTGGCACAAGACTTTTCTGCAAAAATTCCGCTACCTCTGAAGCTACCCTCTTATTGTTTCTGAGCTCCACAGCCTCACGGGTGTTTATGGTTCACTAATGGATTACACACTTCCTCCAGAAATACCGCAGAACTGTGTGACTTTTACAAAGTGACTCTGATGTCATTGGACTTTATGGCACCTCACCATAGTTCCTCATTACCATAATTAACTGCAAAAGTCACGTTCAAATCCTGTTTTTTTTTTTTCCCCAAAAAAATACTCAATAGTTTTTTAGCGGTGCAGTTTCTGTAAATTGTGTAAGCACTGGCATGTAAGCACTAATATATTTTTCTGTCCTTTTTCCTTTTAGAATACAAAAGCTGTAAAAATCTTAATGGACAGGTAAGTCTACATTTCTTTGCCAGTCATATCAGTGTGAAAAAGTCGTTCCAGTTCGAGTCTGACACACTGTGTTTCCTGCAGGTCTCAGTCATATATTGGCAATACCTTACCCTCTTACAAAGTGGGCAGCCTCAATTCTAAGCTGTTTCTCTCTGAAATCTCAAAGAGGGAGAAAAACCTGTGCAAAATGCTTGAAGGTACTTATTCATCAATACTTATAACATTTATCTAATATGCTAATAATTTATCAGCTGCATTCATTCCTTTTAAAATCTTTTTTCATCAGATGTTAAATAGATGTATTCTCTGTTAATGACACTCCCATTCTCTCTTCTGTTCACCCCCATTTTAGCTCCTTTTAGCGCTCCTGCAAACTTCTTCCAGACTATTCCAGCCTATTTGTGTGCAGAGAAACGCAGGCACTCAGTGGCTTTCTCAGATGCAGGGGGCAGCAGTAAGGCTGGCTCTAGCTTTTTGGAGTCTTCCTCTTCTTCATCCGGTTCTGCTGCTAAACAGCCATGCCTAAGTCTAGCTCCAGCTCCAGGTTCCTCCACCAGTGAGGGCCAGTCCTCCCAGCATGCTCTGGGGCCTTGCAACTCTGTGGGAAACAGTAGTGCTGCGACCAGTTCTCAGCCCATGCACCACTCTGGTTCTGTGTTTCCTCACTCTCATTATCCAAATAGCAGCACCTCACAGCTGCCTCAATATGGAGGACGCAAGATTCTAATGTGCACAGTAGATAACTGCTATTGCTCGGGTGTGCCCTCAGTGTCTAACCCCAGGGGGCATCCACCGTACCCTCGATCCAGCTCCTTCCCATGGCCAGTAAGCTCACAGGAGTACTCCCATCAGCCCCTCCCGTCCACACCTGCAATGTCTCAGTCTCTCCAGAGTCTGTCCATGCGGGACTGGATTGATGCCTCACAGCCACACAGGCATCCTGACTTCTACGGCCTCTACAGTCAGTCTTCCAGCAAGCATTACGTGACCAGTTAACCTCAGCTCCAGTGACTGCTGTCAGTCACAAGATCGGCTAGGTTTTTAAGCTGTGGGATCACGAACGAATGGGAACTTTTTTTTTTTTTTTTTTTTTTTTGTACATAAGTTGGATCAGTCATATAATGTCCTTTAGGTCCACTGTCTAAGTTCTTAAAACAGTAAATGTTACAAGGTGAAGCATAACTTTGCACGTAGGATTTAATGATGTTCCCTTAACTTGCGTTGCTACTTACTACAACAGAATAATCCTAACCAGTTTCCAGAATGGACAAAATACAGTATGGTAATTTGTTCATTATCAGTAACGCTGCACTTCTATGTGAGTTCCTAATCATTCAAATGATGGTTTACTGTATTCAATTCAACAGTCAGCTCTTAATAAATTTGCTGTTAGCAGAAAACGTCATTCATACCACACACACTATTCTAACCCACTATATTTTATTTGCCTACTTATTTCACATAAGTAGACTATTATCCAGTGTGGAAATTACTTGTATGAGCAAAAAATATTTTGAAAAATTTATCTTCCTTGTTTGTTTTCATCTAGCAGAAGATATACTGTCCTCAGTGTGTTTTTGTTTGTTTGTTTATTTTTTTTTGTTTTTTTAAGAGAAAGTTATACTTATTTGTGTAAGTTCAGGTTACTTGTATATGTAACAGGTAATTTTGTATTTTTAGAGGGGGGGAAAAGAAAAGAAATTTTAATGATGCAACATAATTTGTAACTGTTATGTTTCTTGAGTTGCTTGTACTTCCCTATTGAGAATCTCTCGATGGAAATGCCCTGCTTGGTGTGTGATTTAAAAAAAAAATTTTTTTATTATAATTTTTTTTTGGTGCAGCTGTGTCTAGATGTCCAGGCTTTGAGCAGCTGCCCAACATGGATCTGCACAGACCGAGCTACCACACAAAAAATACCTTTTAAACTTTGTGAAACCCGGGATGCACTTGGTTTCACATTCTGTTCCTCCTGTTTTCATTATGCATTCATCCAGAGTCATTTGGACCTGATTTTCCAAAAATCTGTAGAACTCTGGAAGTACATTCCTCTCCTCTCCACTTATTAATAATGCTGTTCTTCTTTCTCCTGATTTATGTCATGGCACCAATCAAAGAATATCTGGCTTCCTGTCTGTTATTGATTGCATGTGGGAACAAGTTTCTGAGCACTTGTAGTACATTAATAAAACTGCAAGAAATATTAAATGACCTTTGAGACAGGGAAGGTTTTTTTTTTTTTTTTTTTTTTTCTCTTCAAATAAATGATATTCAGTAATGACAAGCACTGACCAATGAATTTCTACAGATGAAAGCAAGAAACTGGCTATTAAGTGTGTGTGTGTGTGTGCGATTTTGTAAATATTTTGTCTAAGACAAAAGTCTTGTACTGGGAAATAACTGTTTTTTTTTTTGTTTGTTTGTTTGTTTGTTTGTTTTTTCAAATAAATAGTAATTTCAATAATGTTTTCAAATGTTTAAAAACTCAGCTTAAATTTGTACCCTGGAGAGTGTCTTTACTTCACGGCTTGTCTTTCAGTGACTGGAGAAATCAGTGCAACCTTTTCAGTGGTTTATTGAGTCTGACATAGTTGTGTTGTGACTTAATGGGTGACTGGGGATGTGTGTCAGAGTTCAGCTTTTTAAAAAGTGACCTACAAAATTTAAGGGAAAAGAGGACTTGATGAGACAAATGACCATCACCATCGTCTAACAGTTTATAAAGAAGTGCATTCTACAAAACATTGTTACGTTACCAACATTGTTGGTTTTGACCTCTCGTATACTGAGTAAACTATTCCCTCAGGGTTAAACTGAGCAATCCTGCTGTGCATAATGCCTAAGCCTGAGAGAACATCTACTGCATATTTTTGACAACAATGACTTGTTGACTTGAGTTCAGGAGACGGAAATCAAACAGTTAAAACATGGTATGGTGACTATAAATATCTGTCTCTCCCGTAGCCTCGTGTGTAATTAGGCTGTTAAAAGCATGTTTTTTTTAATGTTTTCACATGTTCACATGGTTTCAGTGTAGGTTTCTTTCCTTTACGTATATTCTTCTCTATTTAGAGGAATCCAAAACCAAAATGCAAGCTATGGCATTTTGGGAACATTATAAGGCATAGAATCTACTATAATTTATAGGTGTAAAAGAAAGAGCAAACCAGAGTAGAAATATCCACCTCCTCTGAAGGGCATTATCCACTGCTAACCTTAGTATAATTATGTTGCTCTGGTGGGTGGTTGGAAAAAGAGTGTAAGAGATCTCTGTGTCTGTAAAATGGATGATACTTCAGTCAGGTGCTCAAAACTTTTGATAATTCTCATTAATTTTTATAATGAGAAACATTTTTCATCAGTGAAGATCAAAATCTCTAATGAAGTGTCAATTTATCTATTGGCTGACTTGAACTTTTTCCACCTCTGCTTCTAATCATATTCATCATAGTGTTTTTCATAGGGTGAAAATAAATCAAATAGATTGCCCTCTGCCTGGCTGATTTAGACACAGTCTTTGTATGTGTTGGCAGTTCATATGCCTTTTTTAATGCTTTTAGTTGTACTTATGAGAAAGAAGCAGCCCACAGAGACTTTTAAAAGATCCCCTTAATGGCATGAAATGTCTCCCACATGGCTCAAAATGTATTCACTTATTGATCTATTTTGACAGCAGTGAGTACTGGGCTGTGTTCACAATGTATAGCTGGCTACTTGAGACCCTAGCTTCTACTTTTACATTTTCACATGTTCACATGGCTTCAGTGCTGCTGTTCGGTGAAACTCCCTACTCCCCTGCTTCTGTATAACCCTTTTCCAGCTCGCAAAAAAGGGGGCAGGAGCTTTGATTCTATGTGTGTCTGCCTGTTTGAAATTGCTTTGGTCATGTTTCAGAAGATACTGTCTCTGGTGCCACTAAATTTATCTCCTCCTGATGTGTGCGAACAAGAGAGGAACAGATCTTATGGCCTGTGTGCATTTTCCTTCATATTAATGAATTTGTGGAGGTGTCAGTGAGGTTATTTCCAACTCTGGGGGGAAAAAAAAGCCATTAAAAGCTGGCCTCTAAATAATCAGCCTCGTCATGCCACAACGCCTGCCCCCACACTCCGACTCAGTCATCACCGTGAGACAGACTGAAAGCAGACGCTTTTCTTTTTCTCAGATTGAAGAGTAAACCTTTAGTCATACTTAATGATTTTCTAGGAGGAAAGGCTAAAGGGATGGCTAAACAAGAGATTACTTCAGTACATCTGTTTCACACATCCCAGTGTGCAAATTTTCCTTTGCCCTAGTTGTGAGCCACATAATCAGCTGTTCTCTGGTCTCTAGGCCACATACAAGAGTGTATGACAGTCCAAACCACCATATATCTAAAATCTACCATCTAACGCAGTCTGATCATGAAATCTTGTACATTTCATATGTGTTCCACACAGATACATCTTCATATATGTTATGTGATTTTGATAAGGACTTGTTTTTCAGTAGTGACTTCAGATACAAAACTCTTCCATAATTTTAAACCATCTAGGTGTTAGGTTCCCCTTGTGTAGGTCTGGGTCCTTGGGACAGTTGGTTTTGCTGTCGTGTCTAGCACCAAGGCATTTAGTAGAGGATCCATTGGGTGCTGTGCGTTAAGGGTGGGGCTTTCATGGATCAGATTTTTTTTGTCCGACACATCCTATGAATGGTTGATTGGATTGGGATTTGGGGAATTTGGAGGCTGGGTTGAACCTTGAACTTTTTGCCTGCTAAGCCCAGTACACAGCAGGCTGTGATACGCTGCATGTTCTGATACCTTTCTTTCATGACCTTTCTCTTTTTTCATGGAAAAATGAGTTGACAGCTTGTTCTGTATTGGCTTTTCTGTGTGACTGCATTAGATGGACTAGTGTTTGGTCCCCTAGTGGCGAAGATGGACCATGAGTGCCCATAATCCTCTCGCCAGTTTACTGGTATATAATTGACACTCAGTGTTATTCAGTTCACCTGGCACTGACTTTGGGCACAGGGCTGGATACACACTGGACATAATATGAATAATGGATAGCAAGGTGGTTAGTTCAAATGGTGGGGGTGTGAATCTTCCCTATGGTCTGTTTATATTGGGTGGTTTCCTCCTACTGTCCAAAAACATGTTGTAGACTGATTGGCATTCCTAAAATTGCCCAGTGTGTGAGTATGTACTTGTGCCCTGTGATGGGTTGGCATCACATGTATAGTGTCTACTGCCTTGCGCTCTGATTTCTCTGGGATAAGTTCCAGGCCCCATGTGACTCTATACAGGGAAGGAAAATGGGTGAATGGATTAATAAAAGTCTTGGGGAAACACAAATTTAAGTACTGTATATTAAATAAGATGAATAATGTTCAGTGTTAATATAAAAAAAGGTCAGGAAAAACAGTCCCACAATTAAATTTAGGACTGAATTATGTACACAATTTTTACATTGCAAATTGCATATTCAACAACAGTATGACCCAGCAGACAACAGAGAATATATATATGATTTGTTGAGTGCTTTTTCTATTTTGGCATAAGAAGGAAATGACTAAGTTACAAAATAACAAGATGAACAAGCAAATAAAATATTTAGCACACCTGCAACATATTTACTCAAATGAGAATAATGCAAGGTCTCTTTCCTCCTTTTCTTTATTCTTATTCCACCTCCACATCATTATCATTATCATCATCAAGCAGTTGCTAATCTGATGTGTTTTCTTCCCCTCCATTTCTATGCTCTAATGGTCTTCAATGTTGTGCTCTGTGATTGTCCTGAATTCATCAGCAGTCAGGTGCTTCCTCCAGTGCAAAAGAGCAAGGTTAGGTTGGAATCACTCCAAATTATTTACTGAAATCATGTACCATAAAATCTATCTATCTATCTATCTATCTATCTATCTATCTATCTATCTATCTATCTATCTATCTATCTATCTACAGTATCTATCTACAGTATCTATCTATCTATCTATCTATCTATCTATCTATGTATCTATCTATCTATCTATCTATCTATCTATCTATCTACAGTATCTATCTATCTATCTATCTATCTATCTATCTATCTATCTATCTATCTACAGTATCTATCTATCTATCTATCTATCTATCTACAGTATCTATCTACAGTATCTATCTATCTATCTATCTATCTACAGTATCTATCTATCTATCTATCTATCTATCTATCTATCTATCTACAGTATCTATCTATCTATCTATCTATCTATCTATCTATCTATCTATCTATCTATCTATCTATCTATCTATCTACAGTATCTATCTATCTATCTATCTATCTATCTATCTATCTATCTATCTATCTATCTACAGTATCTATCTATCTATCTATCTATCTATCTATCTATCTATCTATCTATCTATCTATCTATCTACAGTATCTATCTATCTATCTATCTATCTATCTATCTATCTATCTATCTATCTATCTACAGTATCTATCTATCTATCTATCTATCTATCTATCTATCTATCTATCTATCTATCTACAGTATCTATCTATCTATCTATCTATCTATCTATCTATCTATCTATCTATCTACAGTATCTATCTATCTATCTATCTATCTACAGTATCTATCTATCTATCTATCTATCTATCTATCTATCTATCTATCTATCTACAGTATCTATCTATCTATCTATCTATCTATCTATCTATCTATCTATCTACAGTATCTATCTATCTATCTATCTATCTATCTATCTATCTATCTATCTATCTATCTACAGTATCTATCTATCTATCTATCTATCTATCTATCTATCTATCTATCTATCTACAGTATCTATCTATCTATCTATCTATCTACAGTATCTATCTATCTATCTATCTATCTATCTATCTATCTATCTATCTACAGTATCTATCTACAGTATCTATCTATCTATCTATCTATCTACAGTATCTATCTATCTATCTATCTATCTATCTATCTATCTATCTACAGTATCTATCTATCTATCTATCTATCTATCTATCTATCTATCTATCTACAGTATCTATCTACAGTATCTATCTATCTATCTATCTATCTACAGTATCTATCTATCTATCTATCTATCTATCTATCTATCTATCTACAGTATCTATCTATCTATCTATCTATCTATCTATCTATCTATCTATCTATCTATCTACAGTATCTATCTATCTATCTATCTATCTATCTATCTATCTATCTATCTATCTATCTATCTATCTACAGTATCTATCTATCTATCTATCTATCTATCTATCTATCTATCTATCTATCTATCTATCTACAGTATCTATCTATCTATCTATCTATCTATCTATCTATCTATCTATCTACAGTATCTATCTATCTATCTATCTATCTACAGTATCTATCTATCTATCTATCTATCTATCTATCTATCTATCTATCTATCTATCTATCTATCTATCTACAGTATCTATCTATCTATCTATCTATCTATCTATCTATCTATCTATCTATCTACAGTATCTATCTATCTATCTATCTATCTATCTATCTATCTATCTATCTATCTATCTATCTACAGTATCTATCTATCTATCTATCTATCTATCTATCTATCTATCTATCTATCTATCTATCTACAGTATCTATCTATCTATCTATCTATCTACAGTATCTATCTATCTATCTATCTATCTATCTATCTATCTATCTATCTATCTATCTATCTACAGTATCTATCTATCTATCTATCTATCTATCTACAGTATCTATCTATCTATCTATCTATCTATCTATCTATCTACAGTATCTATCTATCTATCTATCTATCTATCTATCTATCTATCTATCTATCTACAGTATCTATCTATCTATCTATCTATCTATCTATCTACAGTATCTATCTATCTATCTATCTATCTATCTATCTATCTACAGTATCTATCTATCTATCTATCTATCTATCTATCTATCTATCTATCCTTATACAAATTTTAATGTCACTAGTACTTCATCAGATTCATTGACAAAGTCTACTAACATTAAATACGCTTAACAAAGTCTTCCAACAAATGCCCTAATCTTATTAATGAATATATCTCAGTCCATGATGAAAATAATTGCAGTCTACTTAGAGATTCTGCTGACTGTGAAGCAATTCAAACAACTCCCTTCATAAGAGATTTTAAGACTACAAATAATAGGTTGTATCTCATATTTATGCACTACATATGGTGTAAAAGTCATTTTTATAAGGCAGGGATATGAGGAGATATTGAGGACATTCCTGCGGTACAAATAGAAAAAAAAAATACACTACATGGTGGTGTTTCTGCTTAGTTTCAGAGCCACATCACACCACACTATCACACATAATTCCTTATTTCATCACACATTTTATTAGCTATCAATATATCACAGTGAATGCTAGTTAGCAGACACATCTGCTCAGATCTTCTAGCCAAGATAAGGTAATAAAATACCCACTTTTAACCTTTGATTTACAGTAATATTTCAAGGACCAAATATACAGGTCCTTCTAAAATAAATTAGCATATTGTGATAAAGTTCATTATTTTCTGTAATGTACTGATAAACATTAGACTTTCATATATTTTAGATTCATTACACACAACTGAAGTAGTTCAAGCCTTTTATTGTTTTAATATTGATGATTGTGGCATACAGCTCATGAAAACCCAAAATCCCTCTCAAAAAATGAGCATATCACGAAAAGGTTCTCTAAACGAGCTATTAACTTAATCATCTGAATCAACTAATTAACTCTAAACACCTGCAAAAGATTCCTGAGGCTTTTAAAAACTCCCAGCCTGGTTCATTACTCAAAACCGCAATCGTGGGTAAGACTGCCGACCTGACTGCTGTCCAGAAGGCCATCATTGACACCCTCAAGCAAGAGGGTAAGACACAGAAAGAAATTTCGGAACGAATAGGCTGTTCCCAGAGTGCTGTATCAAGGCACCTCAGTGGGAAGTCTGTGGGAAGGAAAAAGTGTGGCAGAAAACGCTGCACAACGAGAAGAGGTGACCGGGCCCTGAGGAAGATTGTGGAGAAGGACCGATTCCAGACTTTGGGGGACCTGCGGAAGCAGTGGACTGAGTCTGGAGTAGAAACATCCAGAGCCATCGTGTACAGGCGTGTGCAGGAAATGGGCTACAGATTGCAAATTTTGCATGTCATTCGGAAATCAAGGTGCCAGAGTCTGGAGGAAGACTGGGGAGAGGGAAATGCCAAAATGCCTGAAGTCCAGTGTCAAGTACCCACAGTCAGTGATGGTCTGGGTTGCCATGGCAGCTGCTGGTGTTGGTCCACTGTGTTTTATCAAGGGCAGGGTCAATGCAGCTAGCTATCAGGAGATTTTGGAGCACTTCATGCTTCCATCTGCTGAAAAGCTTTATGGAGATGAAGATTTCATTTTTCAGCACGACCTGGCACCTGCTCACAGTGCCAAAACCACTGGTAAATGGTTTACTGTCCATGGTATTACTGTGCTCAATTGGCCTGCCAACTCTCCTGACCTGAACCCCATAGAGAATCAGTGGGATATTGTGAAGAGAAAGTTGAGAGACACAAGACACAAGAATCTGCAAAAGGATTCCCGACCAAGTATTAAGTGCATAACTGAACATAATTATTTGAAGGTTGACTTTTTTTTTTATTAAAAACACTTATCTTTTATTGGTCGGATGAAATATGCTAATTTTTTGAGATAGGAATTTTGGGTTTTCATGAGCTGTATGCCACAATCATCAATATTAAAACAATAAAAGGCTTGAACTACTTCAGTTGTATGTAATGAATCTAAAATATATGAAAGTCTAATGTTTATCAGTACATTACAGAAAATAATGAACTTTATCACAATATGCTAATTTTTTGAGAAGGACCTGTATACTGTATATATTCATGTTATCATGATTTAGACTTGTTTTAGTGTTAGCCTTTTTAAGGCTAGCATTACATCTAAAGTTGGCTCCTTGTAGAGTACACTCATATTGAGTTTGACAGTATTCTAATTCAATACATACAGTATATTTCATTTATTTATTAGAGTTTTTTTAACCATCATTTAACACCTTCTGGTTGTGTCTGTATTTAGACAAACATCTTGGCTTGTCCCTGTAGTCGTTTGCATTTTTGTTTCTTAAATGCCAACACACCCCATGAAAAAAATGCAGCATTGATCGGTTGGACTTGGAGTCATTAATTGTGATACATTTAAGGTAATCATTGCAATAGCCAGAAAATACAGTTGGTGTTTATTTCCTATTAAGTATAATTCAGTGTTTATCTGTTATATATCAGATCCTGGTGATGAGCTTCTTCTTCCCGTGTGTCAGTGGAGATGCTGGGAACCCTGTAATTCAACACTCAACCCTCCCCCTACCCTCTCAGGGCCCACTGAGCTGTCACACACACCTGCCAGCCACTCTGGGTGTTGCCTCTGCTCCCTTTTTTCCTTTTCAGTATTTAGTAATCTCTCTCTATTTATCATCCCTGCCTTTGCCTTACTTAGTAAACAAGAGGAAATTCTGTGTCATATTTCATTGTAGCGCATCAAACATGGAGAAACACTGTGGATTTTTTTTTTACATAAAGACTTACACATGTGCATGTATAATTTTTTGAGAAAGACTTATAGTAAGATTAAGAGTGGTCGATTATTTTTCAGGCAGTGTAAATGCTTATTTTTTCAACATCTTGGTTTGAGAGTGTTCTAAAACAGCATGAACCCAAAGTCTATTACTTCATTAGGCATGAAACGTGATTGCTCTGCTAGTTTGTGTCTCACTGCTACATGAACTCTGATAGGTGGGATTGTAGAGTTTGGCTGAACCAGAGGCAACACAGCCCTGTAAAACGTCAAACAGCAGCTGCAGAACAGCTGCCCAATTCCCAGTACAAAGAATACTGTAAATAGAAGAAAAAAATTTACTGTGTCTTCTGATAAGCACCATACACAAGGAACTGCCATGGAAACGGTCTTGTTCCTTTTTTGCACAATATAGAAAACTGGCTTTCGTATTCCCTTTTTCCCCTTAAAACATTTCCATGCTAATAATATCATCATGGTTTTTAAACATAATGGAAATGCTGCATCAGTCATGGAGATATATGCTATAGGAGAGTTTCCTGACCGTATGGTGCAGAAGGCAGCAGTGTGGGTGTTGGGGCCTTTGTGTCTGGTTGAGGTGCATAATTATGTCTCCTCCACTGCACCCCTCTGACAGGCAGCATCTTAATAGCAGTCAATAACAGAGGTCTGAGTGCCTAAAGTGAAGCCAGGATACACATCTATTAATGCCATGCAAATTGTATTTGTCTTCAACTGAATGCAAAAAGAAGCCATTTATCAGCCACATCCATTCAATAAATCAAAAATGTGAGCCTCTGATATGAAGCACATATGAAAAATTCTTAAGGGTAGTATTTAAGAGGTATTTATCATGGCATCGATTTTTTTATGAGCACAAATAAAGGGAAATTGTGATGGCTGTGCAGTCGGAAATTAATGAAACCTTTTAATGAACTTCTAAAAGCATAACCAGATACCACTGAGTTTCCATGGTTACATACTGCATGAAATGCCCACAGAGATTTAAAGAATGTATAAATGTTTATACATAATACAAATATATTAAATATAAAATAATATAAACTTATACTGATAATGATATACTGTAATGATGCTATCACCTCTTTTTTTTTAAAAGATAGGTAAAATTTAGAAAATGGATCTCTATTTTGGAAAATATATATAATGTAAAGTACAGATACTTACAGATAATCTATCTATCTATCTATCTATCTATCTATCTATCTATCTATCTATCTATCTATCTATCTATCAAAAAAGTATTGCCCCATTTTTAATATTATACAAAGATAACCTGAGTAAATTAAGTTTTTAAATGATGATTTCATTTATTAAGGGGAAAAAAAGCTGTCCAAAACTGGCTGGGCATATGTAGGTAAAAAAGTAATTGCCCCTAAACCTACTGGTTGTGCCACACTTGGTAGCAACCACTGCAATCAAGATTTTGCAATAGATGGCAAGAGTATTTCACTCTTTAACTCACTGTGTAGGAATTTTGGCCCACTTTTCTTTGCAGAATTATTTTAAATAAGCCACATTGGAGTTTTTTTTTGAGCATGCATGCTTGTTTAAGGTCATGCCACAAAGTCACTCCAAAACCTCTCACCTTTTTTTTTTTTTTTATCCATTCACAGGTGGACTTGCTGGTTTGTTTTGGATAATTGTCATGCTGCATAATGTAAGTGCGCTTGTTTTGGAGATAGTCAAGATGCTTTTTGGCAAATGTGAGATAAGCCTTTCAATCTTTTTGGTCAGGAGTGGCTTTTGTCTTGGAACACTCCTATGGATGCTATTTTTGCCCAGTCACTTTCTTATTGTTGAATTATGAACACTGACCTTAACAGAGGCCTTTAAGTGAGGCCTGCAGGTCTGTAAATCTTGTTCTGGGTTCTTTTATGAGCTTCTGGATGAGTTGTCGTTGTAGGCCAACAGCTTCTCGGAAGGTTCACCACTGTTCCAAGTTTTCTCTGTTTGTGGATTAAGGATCTCATTTTGCTGGGGTCATAAAGCCTTTTGAAATTGCATTGTAACCCTTTCCAGGCTGATTCATGTAAAATACTTTGTTTCTTATGTGTTCTTGAATTCCTCTAGATTGCAGCATGGTGTGTTGCTTTTTCATATCTTTAAGCATGCTTTACTTTGTCAGACAGGTTGTATTTAAGTGATTTCTTGATTTCTTGATTCAACAGGTCTGGCAGTAATCAGGCCTGGGTGTGGCACATTAAATTTAACAAAATTTTAATTAGGTTGATAGAGTTCATTCCTGATTTAGCATAGTTGAGGGGGGAGATATCTTTTAATAGGGAAAAGGTTATAAGGTTTATAAATGAAATCATCAATTTAAAACTGCATTTATTTATTGATTATCTGAATCACTAATATACAAATGAAATTTTTTTTTGAACAATATACTATAGACAGATGAGACCAAAGTGTAGTTGTTTGACCTTAATGTCCAGCACCATGTGAAAACAAAACAACATTTCAGCAGAAACACCTCATACCCACTGTCAAGCACAATGGAGGCGATGGTGGTGATGATTTGTTTTTTTTTTGCAGTCACAGGACCTGGGCATTTTGTAGTCACTGAGTCGACCATGAACTCTTCTGTATACAACAGTATTCTAGAGGTAAATGTGAGGCCATCTGTGGGACAGATAAAACTTGTTGTCGAAATCCTCTCATGCGACAGGAAAATGTGCTAAAGTAATTCTACAGTACATCAGAATGGCTGAAAAATAAAGGAATCAACGTTTTGGAATGGCCTAGTCAAACCCAATTGCAATCCTGTGAAAGACTGAAAGTTGTGAAAGTCATAGACAGAATGATTCATTCATTTATTGATCATTATAAATAATCATTAATCAATATTATACAGTACATATTAATCATAACTAAGTTATTGCTGTAAAGGTGGATCAACAGGCTTTTGAATCATGGAGTACTTAGTATTGACCACAAGATTTTTTTGTTTTTGTTTAATTTTTGTTAAATATATGGAACAGTGAAAAAAAGTTACATGTTGTTGTTGTTCATCTGAGGTTGCATTTGCATTAATACTAAGATCTGCTATGATCAGACAATTTGTAATTATTAAATATACCATTTAGTATTGAAACATATTTATATAAATAATGGCTATATAATATCTCATTATGAGGATTTTTGCCATTTTTGCCTTTTATGACAAAACATCAAACAAAAGGACATGTGCTCAGATGAAAAAGACAGCATTAGTGCCATAGCCATTTAACATTAATGTTGTGTAACTGTGTAGATCATTTTAGATTTTATGCTCACAGATATAATAACTGTAAAACTAGGCATTAGCCAGTCAAGTATCCACAGATTTGCACTTCATTACTTTTGATACCCAGTTTCTGCACATATCCAATTTCTGCACTGTTGAAATTCTGTGTGAGTCTATTTATGGATGCACCTACATTTTAAACACCACAATGCTAAAAATGTTAACAGACAGATGGACAAACAAACAGACAAATAAATAAATAACACTCCTAAACATATGATAAAAATATAGTATAATATTACATACAGTAGTATATTTATTTAATATATATATATATATATATTTCAGGTACAACTTGGAGTGATTCAAAATAATATTGCTCTTTTGTTCTGGAAGAGGCATCTGACTGCTGTTGACTTAATAAGTACATATAATTATAATGAATTATATTATGATATAAATCAAAAAGATTATGCCATATATGGTATTCCTTGTGTATTGGCTGGCAGACTGTTCTCAATACATGCATAAGACAAAAATGTAAAGATGAATAATATCATAGGCTTGTTTTAGATCACAAGGTCTTCATTTAGATCACAAGATCTCCAATTCAACACAATAGAGATAAATAAATGGATTTATTAAAATAAAGAGAATCAATTGCTCAATGGTGGAGCAAAACTAAAATAGAAGTGTGTCCTTATTTCTTATTATATTTCATATTAGCTATTGAATCAACTATAATTTCTTGTATATTATCCTTCACCTTCCTTCTTCCAGCTGTCTGTGTGTTTAGGTAAAGCATGCTATTTGCTCAGAAACCCGTCCCAGAACCCAGGGTGAAATGTATCAGTCTGTTTTATTTATGTTAAACATGTATGTCTATTTAAAACCAGTTATGTTATTTGCATTTTATATATTGGACTTCCTGAAAGTAAAGTATTGTTGAATACATTCTTCAGTTGAACAGCTAATTACCGAATTACTGTATTTTAATACATTGTCACTGATACTTTGTCTTTCAAAACAGACAAAACATTGTAATATAAATTTCAAAAAACCCTTTTGACTCACTAATAAAACAGCATTAAATAGCATGCTTTACCTAAACAGCTGGAAGAAGGAAAGTGAAGGATAATATACAAGAAATTATAGTTGATTCAATAGCTAATATGAAATATAATAAGAAATAAGGACACACTTCTATTTTAGTTTTGCTCCACCATTGAGCAATTGATGAAAAAGAAAAGCCATTTATTCTCTTTATTTTAATAAATCCATTTATTCATCTCTAGTGTTGAATTGGAGATAAGGCCTTGTGATCTAAAACAAGCCTATGATATTATTCATCTTTACATTTTTGTCTTATGCATGTATTGAGAACAGTCTGCCAGCCAATACACAAGGAATACCATATATGGCATAATCTTTTTGACTTGTATCATAATATCATTCATTATAATTATATGTACTTATTAAGTCAACAGCAGTCAGATGCCTCTTCCAGAACAAAAGAGCAATATTATTTTGAATCACTCCAAGTTGTACCTGAAATTATGTAAGATAAAAAACAATATTCATCCAGACTGTGTACACCAAATAGTCAAAATTACAACAGGGCATTTTCTACAGTCAGGGATAGTACACTATTAAACTCTTCATCCTTGCATGTTTAAGGGCCACATGGAAGGAAAAGCACTCCAGATAAGAATTCCAGCTTGCTAGTGAGTATGCACAGGGATGTAGGGTGGCTTGTCTAATTGCCTGTCTCAAAGAGGCAGATACTGAAAGGATTTATTCAGGCTTAATAAAGCATGCATGCCTCACCAGAGCGCATGTGTCAACTTGAGAATGTCACTCAAAGAAGCTGAGTGTGTGGAACTGGAAGGGTATGTTCACATTTAGGCATGCTAGTAAACACACAGGTGCAGTCCTGATGCATCTTAAAGCTTTAAGAGGTAAAAAATAAATGTGTATATATATTTATATATTTATTATATATATACACACACACATATCTATATATATATATAAATTTATATATATATATATATATATATATATTTTTTTTTTTTTTTTACAAAAAAATTCTTAGTTACAGAATGGGATTGTAGCAAAAATGTTTTCCTCATGGAATCATCTTTTATTTTAACAAAATGAATATGAAAGATAAGCATCTACTTATCCTTTTTGGATTTATAAAATGCCTGTATGCACTTCTGATTTACTACATGCCTTCAAGATTCAGATTTTATCATCTGAATAAATCAATAAATCAAGCAACTATTTTCTTTGAAAATAACAAAAAAGTTTAGAAATTCATGTGTAAAGACTCAATTCCTATCTTTTTTTGTACACCAGTTTGTTTTCCCAGTGGTCTGTGAATAATGGTCTGTGTGATATAGATCAATGTACAAATGTTCAACTTCAAAACAAACGGCGCCACCTGTAGTGATTAAAAATGACAACTATGACACGCCTGGTTTTCTAAGCGGTAGGTTACATAATTTGAATATTAAAAAATACGGAAAACACATCACATACAGAAATCAAATATAAAGAAGACATATAAATGCATTCGATTAGGTGTGCTGCAGTATATAGGAAGCCACCTGAGTTCTGTCAACACCATCTGGTTCCTTGTTTAATGGGGGATGGTAGAAAAGAGAAAAAGATATATGACCTATGGAAGAGCAACAGAGCACAAAGTGAAGCAGAACAAACATTAAATAAAAAAATTATTAAATTAAAATTAAGACAACAACTAATGTCATAGAACTTTATTTTACTTATATATTTAATTATTACACATACAACAGCAATAGATTCAGAGGTACCACATGAAGATGCTCAGACTCACATTTTTAAAAAATAAATATATCAGTTACTTATCGTTTTATGTTTGCAGAAAATATTTTGTTAATTTTTAAATTATGTAAATCAATGTGTTAAACATAATTCATATCCTGCTATATTGTACATCAAATGTAAAGATTATTTCAGGTTTGGGCACAACAACCTTTCTTAGGGCATTCTATGAAAAGTGATATTAAAGCCTTCTGCAATTTCAAAATGTTATAAAAATATACTTAGAAAAAGAATAATGAATTCAAATAATGTCAAACATTTTGCATTAAAAGGTGGCGTGACAAGAATTCTCTTGTAAGACAAACAGTGACAGATGGTTTCTGTGATGGAAAACATTTGAATGTATACAGTATGAATTAATGCAATGTAGAAGGGTAACATAAAATTAGATTTAAAATGTTCTGGAAATTTTGTGCCAGTCCAAGGATGACTCGGTTTGACATTAAATATAAAGATAGTATACATGTATTCAAAACTGTACCAATGATCAGGCTCCTACAATGCTACCAAAACATGGCTTGTTTAAAAATAATCACTCTGATAAATGTATGACTGACAAAAAAAGAGCCATAATAACACAAAAGCTTTTAAGAAAGAATAATCTGAAGTATAGAAAAATGGACCAGATGTCCTTGTATGCATTTTCCTTAACCACAGCAGAAATTGTATATATAAATACAGTGCTGTGCAAAAGACTTGATCAAACCCCCCCCAGCTTTATTCATCATATTAAATTTAATTATGTAGATTACAGAAATGGGAACAATTGTTTTACTGAGACAGGCTGTAAAGTGCCTAAAGATACAATTTAAAAACTAGTTGTTTATGTAACAACCTTAGTAGCAAACACACTTCTTCTCTTGTCTGTTTCAACCACTCAACATTCAGCACCACCAGTATACTAGTCTGATCATCAGTCATCGTCTGCACCTGTTTCTCACTGGTTCATGCTATAAGGTAAATGGGTTTATGCTTAAATGATTCATAGGTCAGTGTGTGGCTTAAAAAACATTCCTCTGAGATATTACACGGACTGGACTGAAAATGAGAGCCAACAACCTGCAAAAAATGAGAAGCAAAAAAGTCCTTCAGGAAGCATGGAGAGCTATTCCTCAAGACTATATTAAAAATGTAAGAATGGCTAGTTGGCTTGTTGGAAGCAAAATCTGAAAAAAATGAGAGGTGGCTCAAGACATTTGCACAGCACACTCTATATGTGTATGTGTTTATGTGAGTATATATGTGCGTGTGTGTGTTTATGTATGTATGTATGTATGTATGTATGTATGTATGTATGTATGTATAGTATGTATATTTCGAGATATATCTCAATAACCCAAACCTTCAATTGTTTAAAGCTTTACATGCATGACATGTTGTTTATACATACAGAGGTACACACTGCTTTTCCTGGAGCAACTGCGTAGGGAGTATGCATGCCTACTTCCTTTTTGCATTCACACTTTTACAGACCCAGTTCATGCCATCCTTAATACACACAAACAAATAAGCATTTTAAGATATTGTACAATTCTATTTATTTATTTATTTTTAGATTTTTTCCCAATTTTCACCATAATTTAGTCGTGCCCAATTCCTCCCCGTCACTAGGGGGCTCCCACATTAAGGCTACTACTACTACTCAGCTGGGAGGGCCAAAGACTATCACATGTTTCCTCCGAACCACGTGACGCCAGCCGACCGCATCTTTTCGAACTGCTCGCTCACACCGTTAGGGGCGGTGTAACACACTCGGAGGACAGCACTATCCGCTCCTTCCGCGTACACGAGCTCACAGACGCCCCGGATTGGCTGTAGACCCATGATTAATGTGGGAGCACTAAGTACCTCTCATCCCTCCCCTCTGAGAGAGCTCGGCCAATCAGCTCTCTAGACCTCCAGCTGTGAGAGGTAGCATCACCCGGGAACCGAACCAGCGATCTCCGGATGATAGGGCGAGCACTTTACCACTGCGCCACTCGGAGGTCTATTGTACAATTCTAACATGTATAATGTAAGAGTCTATCGTTCTTGTTTTGTTTACTACATGCAAATAAAATACAAATGACAAATTATAACAAGCAAGCATCTAACTAAATTTGATATAAAGTTTATCTATATATTTTGTATTTACAATTACCTGGACACCCTCACCAGTGAGGGCTGAACAGGGTTGGATCTGCCATACTCTGTCCCGAATGGTGTGCAGGTTTAGTCCCTCTGCGATTTCAGATGCAGGAGCTGCAGTGAGGAGGTCTTGCTTATTAGCAAAGATGAGAACAGGAACCCCACTGAGCTTCTCTTCGTCTAGTAACTCAGCCAACTCCTGTACAGAGCAACACAACAACATAATTTTTGCAATATGTTTTAAATTAACAGTAAAATAACAGGTGAAGTCATATACAGTGGTTAGCATCACCTGTCCCGTTTCTTCAAATCGCTTGCGGTCTGCACTGTCAATAACGTAAATCTGGGGGGGGGGGGGGAGATTAATTGATTATTTTTTTAAAAGAAAACTCAAAGTTCTTTCATAAGTAATGATGCTCAGAATTCATAGCACTTACCAGAAGATCTGTATTTTCAAAGTAGTTCCTCCAATAGGGCCTGATCTTACGCTGCCCACCAATGTCCCACACGTTTAGTTTGAAACCCTGAGACTGCACACTTTTGATGTTGAAACCCTATAATAATACAACATATACAAAAAAAAGAAAAGACATACTGTCATAATATAACATGTACTGTTTCATTTACACTAATGTCCAAGACCTGAGTTGGGATCCTGTGTTATGTAACTGACCTGTGTTGGTGTAATGTGGCTGATGTCCTCTGAGGCCAGCTGTTTGAGGAGAGTCGTCTTGCCACCATTGTCCAACCCAAGAAGTAAAATGCGGACCTCCTGGTCTGGGGTGCTTTTTAGCTTTCGCAAAATTGAAAGCAAACCCTTTAAAAAGAAGAACAATTTAACAATTTGTAATATATATATATATATATATATATATATATATATATATATCATACTATATTTTTTTCCTGATGTGTGTATTCATTGTTTTGGCTGACTCTGTATATTAGATTAACTGGGTTACACTAATGCATTAATGTAGGGCCGCAAGAGAAAATCGGATAAACCCCATCTACCCACCCACCACATACTGTATCCACCCTCCCTCACTGGTATGCATGCAGTATGCACAAAATGTATTTTTTTTTTTTTTTTACATCTGATAACTTTGGTTCCGATTCTGACCACAGGCCATAGTCCTATGCTACTAGATTTGCTGCTTTAAACACCTCTATGGTTGAATAATGATGATGCTTTACGACTAGCGGTTTAGCTATTAGCTAATCTCAATAGAGATTTACCCAGAAGTGATGCTGATTCTTGTTTACTCCATATGATCAACTGTTTAAAACACATTTGTCTCGTCAGTATCGACTGATTAAACGGTGTTTGTGCCGTGATAACTGCTCCTACACGTACCATGTTTGATGTACATTATAAAAGCTTGTCATTACAATGGGGTTTAACTCACCATGTTGTGATTGTGCCGCCTCGAGACGCCTCCGTGTTACTAAGGACTGCGGGTGACGTAGTACGCAAGACACACGTACAAAGGGGCGTGGCTTCATTCCCACAAAGCGGAAGAAGATTTGTATGAAAATACTTGTGATAGCGTGACAGATATTTTTATGTGGGGGAAAAACGGTTTAAATAACACTACCATAGTATACACTACTTTACTGATTATGAATACAGATTCAACCAAAGCATTTTCTCCAAAGCAAACGGTTAATAATCAAGCGGTAGTTAACAAGGCGTTGATTTATGTGTGAAGAGAGCTGTTTATTAATAATGCTTCTTAAACCGTGGTAAATCCATGTGCTGTTGCTGAAACGTGCGTTTCTACTATATTCTGATAAATAGTATTAATATTATTTTTGCCCACCACAGGAACCCGCCCGCTTCCGTGATTGGCAGTGGAAGTGCCACGTGCTTCCGAGAGCCTACAGAAACCTGCACACATCACGCCGCGCTACTACAGATACTTAGCCACTGGACTTCCACTACCGGCGCACAGTCATACTGTAAGTGGTTTTTATTCCAGCATTTAATATTATGAGCTACATAATGATTGAATTAGAATTGAGGAATGTTTCCTGGTTTAGAGATCTGTGCAGCCAGAACTTGAACCTGAGTGTTTCAAGCCAAACTTTTGAGTACATACACTGTGCTAACCTTCTGCCAGCTCTCACCTCTCACCAGCTTTATGATGCAACTTCGTACATGAACAATTCTGAATTTTAAAGATCGCTATGCATTTCATTCCATTCAAAAACTCAACGAGTTCAACGTGGCGAGTTTATTGTGAAAGCTGCAGTTCATTACCAGTTTGCTCCGACCATGATCTCTCTTTATTCTGGACTTGGACTCAATGACTGGAAAAACAAGACTGTTGTGTTCTGTACCTTCTCCTTTTCCATGGCTCTGCTATTTGTTCTGGGGTTATGTTATTTATCTGCTAACCAATGCAATAGAAGTCATTTGCACAGCAGATTCCCACGTTCATTTTGTTTGCTTGTTATTAAAGGCTTGGTAAATTATAATAAAAAAATGCAAAGCGTGTGTTCTATTGTCTACAAGGTACATCTAATGTGTGTTTAAATAAAGTGACCCGGAATTGTTCTCTTAAAAACTCACAATGACAAGAAGGCTTGCATTTCTATGGCAACAGTGTAATATTATTCTTTACAATTTATTAAAGTGTGGAAAGAATCAGATGATCTAAATGTACTGGTAAACACGTTCACATTTCTTAAAGTCTAAGCTAGGTGCGATTTCACCGTAGTCATATTTTAAGCCTAGAAGATTTCAAATGGTCTTAGAAACACTATTTTAAACTATACTGTTGAGTTAGAACTTTTAAGTACCGTGTACAGTAAAAGCAAAAGATCATTCTCCAGGTCCTTGGTACAACATTAGAGATCAAAGCATAATTAACAATATGTGGTGCAGACATCTTCCACCCAATACACAAAATTGCAACTGCTTTAGGGCATTTAAGGTTTTTTTTCAAAGCTAACTGTGGATTACCTGAAGCAGTTTAGTGGATACAGTTACACAACCCATAATTATTAGTTGATTATTACTCATTCTTGTGCTTTTTTCCAATCATTAACAACTTGCCACACATTGCTTTTTTCTGAGCTTTAATACATTTTATAACTAAGTGAAGAAATTGACTTATGTCTTAAAATTAATCGATTTGTTAGTGTGATGGCCAAAGTATATTAACATTAGGTGAGGAAGAGTTCTCCAATCTGCACAGATTAAAAAATTGATCCATGTGAGTTTATATCAGTGGTCTTTGATATGTTTAATCTGAGTTTTATTTAATTTAGGTATTTATTTCATGCCTAGTGATTACCTACAAAATGGAGGCCATTGGAAAGAGTGAAAATAATGCATAATGCGGCATATCATTTTATGATGTGCTCACTCTTGTGGAAAGCAGAGATATGAAAGGTTTCAACAGGGAATGTAATGCATAAATCGACAGCGCTGAGCAAATGTAACTGTTTGTATTTAGGTCACACTCAGGCAGTCTGCAGGCCGTATGCGCACCCTGTGACATTAAGCAGAGTGCTAATGCAGATCAAGGTTCAGCTTTGTTCTGTTTTTGTATGTGTATTTAGCTGTTGTTTGACATGTGATGTTGACTCTCATATCTGGATAAACGTATAGGCCATAACCAAAGGTGCCAAAATAGCCATGTATATTTAAAAGAAAATTAGTTTTTATAAAGTTCTCCTTTATAAAACATAATTTGCTGCTAAACCATACTATCTGCTTTTGATCCAAGTGAATGTTCAAGTCCTACAGTACAAAATATGCTAGTTTAAACTTGGTTGAAAATTTTACATTCATAGTAAATTTCTACAATTTAAAATATTTATTAGGCTAACAGAGTTTGCATAAGCACAATAAAGTCATGACTGATGAGAGGTACAATATTTGTTCTGAGAAGTGTAGAAAAATGCAGATTAACATTTAGCCCATGCATTTACCAGGATTTGTGCAATCACCTTCCAGCCATTAGCGTTCAAAGGTCTAAAGTGATGCTGTGTGTGTGTGTGTTGATTTTAGAGCTTGGAGATAGCACCATGGCAGCTCAGAATGGCTTTGATATTGATGCTCCACGCTGGGATCAGTCCACGTTTATGGGTCGTCTCAAACACTTTTTCAACATTACGGACTGTCGCACCGCTCTCCTGTCTAATGCCAAACTGGATGAAGCAAAAGCTTTAGTGGATAGTTGCAGGTAAAACCAAGCAATTTTGAAAACTATGTAAAGAATGAGATTCATATCACTTTACATAAATTGTCCACGATTTTTTGGACATTAAAACTCCCTAATCATACAAGATTGAGCATTGATCTCACTGTTGTGTTCATGAAATCTGCTTAAGATGACTATTGCTTTGTGACATGGTACATTATCATGCTAGAGAAGTCACTACAAGATGTAAATTTTGTCCATGAAGGGATGCACATAGTCAGCAACCACAGTCTGATCCGATGTCGCATTCAAGCGAGCGTTGATTGGTGTTAAAGGACCAAAAGTGTGCCACAAAAACATTTTCTTTAGACATTGTTGTTGAAAATCCTAGGACATTAGCAGTTATAGAAAAACTCAAACCAACCCTTCTTGCACTAACAAACATATTATGGTCAAAATCGCTAAGACCGATTTTGATAATTGATGTAAACATTACCCAAAGCTGCTGATCGTGTCTGCATGATTTTATGCATTACACTGAGTAAATAATTGCATGAATAAAAATGTGTACAAGTACATTATCTATAATAAAGTGCTTCGTCAGTGTATTTCATAAAATGAGTAAATGTGGGAAATATATAATCAGTTTTATTTAGTTAAATTCATTACTTTGTAGAAGTACAGTGCACACAATAAGAGCTTAAGTCTTCGTAGGAACGTCTCTACAACTGTATAAACCTGGATTTGGTCAGTTTCTCCCATTTTTCCTGGCAGATCTTCTCAAGCATTGAGACTGAGGTGCACCTGGGGCGACTGAGGGGCATCTGTGCATTGCCAATTTTAGGTCTCTCCACAAGTCCAAAAGTATTTACTGGGGTTCAAGTCTAATCTTTGGCAGAGCCACCTGTTGACATGTAGAGATTTGTCCTGAAGCCGCTTCATCATTGCTTTGGCTTTATGTTGATATGTGAAATGTTGGAGTAGGATTTCTTGAGGGACACACTGTATTCATCTTTCATGATGGACACACCTATAACATGATGCTGCCATCATCACGCTTCACTATGTGGTAGTTAATAGCTAGTTGACACAATCTATTATTCACCCGACCCAGCATTTAAAGTTTAGCCCAAAGTGTTTAAGTTGGTCTCAGCAGATGAAACGGACAGAGTTTTTGTCCTCTCATACTCCGAGTCCTTTAAGCGCCTGACAAATTCCCTTCATTTAGGAGTAGCTTCTGTCTCTCTACTCTAGCGTAAACACACAATCATTTAAAATATTTCTCAGATTGTTCTTTATTTTTAGCAGATTCACCAGTTGTTCTGGACTTCCAAATCTCTGTTAGAGTGGCCAGTGGTTCTTCGTCACCTCCCTGAGATTTTGGAAAAGTCTTTGTTGATGTCCAAACACCCTCCATTTCACAATGTTGGAGCCTGCTGTGCTCCAGGGAACATAAACAGCTTTGCAGATCTATGTATTGACATAATTCTTCATAGAGGTCTTGAGAGATTTCCTTGGATTTCATGGCTTGTTTTTTTTGGTCTGACATGCTCTGTGAATTGTCAGACCTTGTACGCACACAGCTTGTTCCTTTGTAAATTGGGTCTATTCGGGGCCAGAGGTAGCTCAGTGGTTAAGGCATTGGACTACGGTTCAGAAGGTCCCAGGTTCAAGTCCCATAACCACCAAGTTGTCCCTGTTGTGCCCTTGAGCAAGGCCCTTAACCCTCAACTGCTCAGATGTATAATGAGATAAAAATGTAAGTCGCTCTGGAGAAGAGCGTCTGCCAAATGCCTGAATGTAAATGTAATGTAAATGTAAATTCAGACGAATTTGGAGTCAAGTTCTCAAGACAAACCTAAGAAAATCTAAATTTAATCAAGGATGTACATGAGCTCAGTCTGAAATGGCTTAGTCAATTGATTAAAAAGAGATGCTGTTAAAAATGGCTCATTTATGTCCATATATAATTTATAAAACACTAATTACAATAATTTATATGGTCAGTATGGATTATTTTGTGTAGATTAATACCTAAAAATAAATTGAGTTCATTTAAAATATTTTTTTATGTACAATACAATAAAGTGAACAAAAACTGTATGAATATTGTGCAGAGCCTACATGATGGTACAGCATATTAGATTACAGGCTATAAACTTACAGTGCAACTGAATTTTATTCCTTCTCTCTTACTGTTATTTCCCCACCCTCACTCTCTCCCTTTATCTCATCCTCCTCTCTCCAGAGCAGGCTCAATCCCTCCAGGTACAACTGAGGAACAGCTGCATTATGCCAAGAAGCTCTATGACTCAGCATTTCACCCTGATACTGGTGACAGGATGAATTTGATTGGCAGAATGTCTTTCCAAGTGCCAGGGGGCATGGCCATAACGGGCTTCATGCTGCAGTTCTACAGGTCCAAGCTCCTGCACAAGCACAGTTCAAACATTTAAGCTTGGGGTTGTTGAGGGCGCTTGTCTTTTTTTCCCCACAAAATAGCATGATGTCAGCAGTAAAAAGTATGACTATTTATTAATGCGACCACATTTTACTATTTGGTTTTTAGCTTTACTCATATGTTTTTCCTTGAATATCATATATATATATATATATATATATATATATATATATATATATATATATATATATATATATATAAAAATTATTATTATTATTTTTTTTTGCAAAATTTGATATTTCTGCTTGTGGAAATATACTGTCAGAATGACTGAGTATTGCGCTGTGTGTGTTACTGCAGGACGGTGCCTGCAGTTGTGTTTTGGCAGTGGGTAAATCAGTCCTTCAATGCTCTAGTCAATTACACCAACCGCAACGCTGCCTCCCCCATCACACCAAAGTAAATGTTTTGCACTTCTACTGTAATACTTTGCATTCTTGTAATCAGTGACTAAATAGCGGATTTAAATATAAACTTAGACGAGTATCGCAGGAAGCTATTTTGGAATAAGGGATGGTGCAGTGGACTGTTTGTGTGCTTTCTCATGTATCTCTTTGCCTCCTCCAGACAGATCGGTGTGGCTTATGCGACTGCAACAAGCACCGCATTGGCCACTGCTGTGGGTCTGAACCTCTACACAAAGGTATTCCCAATATGAGCATTTTAATGTCAGTCAAAATGTGCACTAGCTATTTTATTTTCTAATGTATTATTTCTGAAAAAAAAATTAACAAAAGAAAGACTGACAGTCAACTCTGCTATCTGCAAAGCCTCCTAAACCATTCATATGAATTTGCCAAACTTGCACGGTACCTTTTTTAGAAACCATAGGTGTGCATTAGTTGTTTAAAATTCTTTTAAATGTTTTTTTTCACATATCATGCAATGTGCAGTAACAGAGGCAGTGGTGTAGTGGTTAGCACTGTCGCCTTGCACCTCCAGGGTCTGGGTTCGATTCCCACCCAGGCTCGATTCCCGTCTCTGTGTGCATGTTCTCCCCATGCTTGATGTGTTTTCTCCGCGTACTCCGGTTTCCTCCCACAGTCCAAAGATATGCAGGTTAGGCTAATTGGCGTTTCCAAATTGCCCGTAGTGTGTGAATGAGTGTGTGTGTGTGTGTGTGTGTGTGTGTGTGTGTGCCCTGTCCAGGGTGTACCCCGCATCGTGCCCAAGTCTCCTGTGATAGGCTCCAGGTCCCCGGCACCCTGAATACAGAATAAAGCGGTATAGAAGATGAGTGAGAGTAAGTTTTGTAACAGAGGTTTAGTAGTGTGTATATACAGTACATGTTGATGGTAATACCAAAATAACGCCACAAGGTGGCACTTTCTTTATGTTTTGGTAAATTGTGCTCAAAAGATGATTTGATTTTTATGATGCTGGACTTATTAGCTACCTTACTGAATGTATTCTCCTCAGTGCAGAGTATAGTTGTTGTATGTTACAGTTCATGTATAACTAATGAATGTAATGTTGTGATTTTTAGAAGTAGCATGTTCAATAAGCAGGCGACACATTTTATAAACAGTTTAGCATCATTGTACTTATCGATTATGGTGATATTTGATTTTTCTTCAGAAAGCCCCTCCTTTGGTGGCTCGCTGGGTTCCTTTTGCAGCTGTGGCTGCAGCTAACTGTGTAAATATCCCTATGATGAGACAACAGTGAGTCCAGTCCACTTTGATAGTCCTTTTCATTTTAAACATTTATTTTTGTGTTTTTATCCGTGTTTAACCGGTTTGTTTTCCATGTTCACATTTCTGTTCTCATGCAGGGAGATCTTGAATGGCATTGCAGTCACAGACGAAAATGGCAATAAACTTGGTGACTCGAGAGTGAGTAATAGCAATGATGGTACTAGAAAGGAACCTCATAATCATTAGTGGAATGTTAAGCAGAACAAATCCATAAATAATTCCTCAAAGCATGGTTTCAAGTTAATCTTCATGTGCTGTGCCTGTATCATGCAGGAATTCCACTGGCATTAATGTCATGATGCTTACTTGTACTCTTTAATGTTTTTGGCCAAGCCTTTAATAAGCCCTTGTTAGTGTGCATTTTTTGCGCTATTATGATTCCTTAAGCAAGTGAATCAGAGTAATGTAGTTTGTCCTTTTCTTGAGTTATAGTGACCACTTAAATGAGAACTAATTGCAGGTAGACACCAATGTGCATGAGGTCTAAAGATTTTCTATAAAGAGACTAGTTTTGTAACATGCCAACAAATGGCTGCACGCACTGCGACAGGGAGCACCGACCTTCAAAAGTCAGTGTGCCAAAATATGTTGTTCTGTGTACATCAAGAGCTGTGCATCTGGTGCTGTTCTAACCATGTGTGTCACCAGGTCTGCTATTTCATCATTGACTACATGTTATAAGAGAGTGAATGTGAGATTCTGTGTGAAACTGGGCAAATCTGCGACAGAGATGTTTATAGTTGATGCGGCAATGAGTCGTTCAAGGTCTTTTAAGTGGCATATGCCATAATATTTTAAATATCTCACAAAATACCAACCTCAAACCACCCCTAAGGTGTCTAGCCATTTGGAACGCATGTCAGTCCAGAACTTACCCTGCCTGTAGTTCTTTTAAAACAGATTTGAAAACAGACTGTTCATATTATGCCCAATATATATCACAAGCTTTAACAGGTGCTATTGTAGTGATCTATATTATTCATGTCACCTGTCAGCAGTTTTAATGTTATGGCTGATCGGTGTCAATTTAAACAAACACAATGAATATACAGTGGTGTGAAAAACTATTTGCCCCCCTCCTGATTTCTTATTCTTTTGCATGTTTGTCACACAAAATGTTTCTGATCATCAAACACATTTAACTATTAGTCAAAGATAACACAAGTAAACACAAAAAGCAGTTTTTAAATGAGGGGTTTTATTATTTTGGGAGAAAAAAAATCTAAACCTACATGGCCCTGTGTGAAAAAGTAATTGCCCCCTGAACCTAATAACTGGTTGGGCCACCCTTAGCAGCAATAACTGCAATCAAGCGTTTGCGATAACTTGCAACGAGTCTTTTACAGCGCTCTGGAGGAATTTTGGCCCACTCATCTTTGTAGAATTGTTGTAATTCAGCTTTATTTGAGGGTTTTCTAGCATGAACCACCTTTTTAAGGTCATGCCACAACATCTCAATAGGATTCAGGTCAGGACTTTGACTAGGCCACTCCAAAGTCTTCATTTTGTTTTTCTTCAGCCATCAGAGGTGGATTTGCTGGTGTGTTTTGGGTCATTGTCCTGCTGCAGCACCCAAGATCGCTTCAGCTTGAGTTGACGAACAGATGGCCGGACATTCTCCTTCAGGATTTTTTGGTAGACAGTAGAATTCATGGTTCCATCTATCACAGCAAGCCTTCCAGGTCCTGAAGCAGCAAAACAACCCCAGACCATCACACTACCACCACCATATTTTACTGTTGGTATGATGTTCTTTTTCTGAAATGCTGTGTTACTTTTACGCCAGATGTAACGGGACACGCACCTTCCAAAAAGTTCAACTTTTGTCTCGTCGGTCCACAAGGTATTTTCCCAAAAGTCTTGACAATCATTGAGATGTTTTTTAGCAAAATTGAGACGAGCCTTAATGTTCTTTTTGCTTAAAAGTTGTTTGCGCCTTGGAAATCTGCCATGCAGGCCGCTTTTGCCCGGTCTCTTTCTTATGGTGGAGTCGTGAACACTGACCTTAATTGAGGCAAGTGAGGCCTGCAGTTCTTTAGATGTTGTCCTGGGGTCTTTTGTGGCCTCTCGGATGAGTTGTCTCTGCGCTCTTGGGGTAATTTTGGTCGGCCGGCCACTCCTGGGAAGGTTCACCACTGTTCCATGTTTTTGCCATTTGTGGATAATGGCTCTCACTGTGGTTCGCTGGAGTCCCAAAGCTTTAGAAATGGCTTTATAACCTTTACCAGACTGATAGATCTCAATTACTTTTGTTCTCATTTGTTCCTGAATTTCTTTGGATCTTGGCATGATGTCTAGCTTTTGAGGTGCTTTTGGTCTACTTCTCTGTGTCAGGTAGCTCCTATTTAAGTGATTTCTTGATTGAAACAAGTGTGGCAGTAATCAGGCCTGGGGGTGACTACAGAAATTGAACTCAGGTGTGATAAACCAGAGTTAAGTTATTTTTTAACAAGGGGGGCAATCACTTTTTCACACAGGGCCATGTAGATTTGGAGGTTTTTTTTCTCCCTTAATAATGTAAACCTTCATTTAAAAACAGCATTTTGTGTTCACTTATGTTATCTTTGACTAATAGTTAACGGTTTTTGATGAGCAGAAACATTTAAGTGTGACAAACATGCAAAAGAATAAGAAATCAGGAAGGGGGCAAATAGTTTTTCACTCCACTGTATATATATATATATTTATATATATAATTGTTTTTTTGTTTTTTTTGCAAAGCTAATAACATTTCTTGGTTTTTCTGATTGATTTGCAAGTCTGCCAGGCACTTGTCTGAAAGATTAACATCACTCAGTCTTATTTGAGTTATTTATTTCGGATAACTAAATAATTAATCATTCATTCCATTCCATGGTCTAGAAAGCAGCAGTAAAGGGCATCACACAGGTCGTCATTTCTCGAATTGCCATGGCGGCACCGGGCATGAGTAAGTACAGATAAATGGCTGATGTTATGGTGTTGTGTATGTGATTTTCTTTACTTAAAAAAGATTGAATAGAAGGAATACAACATGCCTAAACACATTTCTCATATATTGGCTGCTATATGGAATTCACTAACTTTGACTTGTCTGATTTCTCTCTCCTTTCAGTCATTCTTCCTATTGTAATGCAGAGAATAGAAAAATACAGATTTATGCAGGTATGTTTGGCAACATCTTGGAAGTGTAAGAAGCAGAGATCTTGCACTGAAACATTTGGACTGTTTTTAATAGTTAGAATTTTGTACTTTTTCACAAATACACAAAGTTGTTTTTAATGTCTCATCGTATATATTTTCTTTTCTATTTCTAATGCAGAAAATTAA
Source organism: Channallabes apus (assembly GCA_030522415.1). Lineage (NCBI taxonomy): Eukaryota > Metazoa > Chordata > Actinopteri > Siluriformes > Clariidae > Channallabes > Channallabes apus. The sequence goes on from CM060104.1 coordinate 56,437,500, forward strand.
ATTTCTTCATGCACCATTGCAAGTGATGATGGTTGGAGTATTGTAAGAAATATTTATTTAAATCATAATTATATTATTGACACCTTTTTCATTTTTGCTAAATATGGTTATGTAAAATATAAACCTTTCATCAGTATCCTTTCTTTTGTTTTTTTTTAGCCTGATCTTCATGGTCCCTGCAGCATGTTCACTGTTTCCACAGAGATGGTAAATATGAAAATTAATGCACATTAGTATTTAACCACAAGCATTAGTCTGGGTGAAGTAACAGCATGCATAATAATATCTATCAGCAACCCTATGAAACTGTGTTGGTCACAACCTGATCTCATTGCTTCTATTTTCCAGCTCTCTGCCTGTGTCCAAGCTGGAGCCAGAGCTCCGGGAATCCATCATTTCCCAGTATGGTGACATCACCCATGTTTATTTCAACAAGGGCTTGTGATACTGTTACTGTTATGCTTCTCTTACGGTGGAAGAACATTGTCTGATCCTGTTCTTGGCCAATCCTTAAAGACCAGTTCGAGTGATAATCATTCACACTGGACAGCTTGTTTTTTTTAATTGCATTACTTTTCTACAGTATTTGACAATGTTTAAGGGAAAATGGTGTTTGCTATAACCTGCAGGTTTTTTTTTTTTACAAAACATTCTCTACATGATAGTGATTTCTTTGTAAACACAGTTTCATCTCTCTTTTAGTCTAAACCTCATAGTATTATGCATGTAAATGCATTTCAAATGCATTAATAAGAATGATATCCTCCTTCTTTTGTTAAAGGCATTCTTAAAGGCTGTCTTAAATATACAGGGTAGACCAAAAAGCTGGCTTCATAGGCAGATTTTTTTGAAAAAGTATAAATGATCGCAAATACTACAAAATCGATGGTCTGTCTTCACATACATATGTATATGCTGAATACAAGAGCATTGAGCTGAGATGATTTCCTACAATGATTGTTCGGCTACTGACTTCAAATTGCCTGAAAGCAAAAAACATCCAGTAGTTTTTGGTCTGCTTCTATTCGATCTTCTAGTTTCTAGTTTTGAAGCCAACGTCTGTGTAGAATGAAGAAAAAAAAAATTTATGAGGTATTTTGCTTACAGTATCTATTTCCTTACGTACTGTATTTAGACTTGAGACAATCTGTAGTTTACAGCATTGCATGTATTAAAAATGCCATTCTGACGTTTACTTTAGATAACGGTTTTACTTAATTTAGTTTTATTAATGAACAGATAATTGTTCCTAAGGAAATGTGGAATTTAATCAATGAGCCTTTTCCTTGATGTATGTGGTCATGGGCACACAAATGTTAGTCATTATTCATAGTGAATAAGGAGAGGGGATCTGCCTTTGCATACGTATCTCAGGATTTTTTGTTTTATTTTTTAGAGGTTACATGCTTTAGTGTTCAATTGATTACTTGAATAGTTAAATTTATTACCAAATATTCAGCTATAATAATCCGCCCCACCCCATATATATATATATGCGCCTGAATCCAGTTGTTTTTTCATGTTACTCTGTGTTGTCATATTAGGTCAAATGCCGATGTGTAAAAACATAGACTAGTAGTTAAGATTACCTTTTTTTTTTTTTTTTTTTTTTGTACACTGGTAAAGCAGTAATTTCAAAACTTTTCAACAGTAGGCAGTGAGGTTGCATGTGCCGTGCAAGCTTGGTGTTTTGCCCCCCATTATATTCATTGTAACCTTCAGGCATTCAGTGTAACTGTCTGAATTGTCATGAGGGCATGCAGTGGTGTAAATGTTATTCAAGAAAGATGTGCCTTGTGTACAAAACAAATCCTTTCTTCTGGCAGTCTGCCTCTTCTCCTCAACACGGATCTGTGTTCTGTATGTCCCCAATTTCCAAATATTTAAATAAACATGATCTTATACATAGATATTCAAGCACTGTGTTTGTTAGAACTTATGGAAACTGCAATGTTGCAAACTGGCCACTAGAGGGAAGCGTTTCATTTCCAGTTACGGTAATGGTTAACGTGCTTGTGCTGTTTTCGAGGATGGAAACTAAATAGCTTTTGAAACGAACATTGACACCCTCAAGGAGCATCTTGAAAATGGAAAATTGGAAAACTGTTTATGGTGGGGGAAATATGAGAGCTGTTATTAAACTAGTATTTGTGTTTGACTGGATGTTTGAGGCTGGTAACAGTTGGTTTAGGGAATTAGAGGGTGGGGGACTCTGGTTTATTATAGATAGTAAACAGGTCAGAGCAGCATGAAGCTTGCAATACAAAACACGCATCAGACATGCTGGCATCAGCAAAATTCTCATCACATTTTTCTAGCCTGAAACGTACAACTAACTGAAGAATTTACCAGACAACTTATAATGTACTTTACCAGGTTTATTTATTTTTTTTGCTAATACTGTAAATTTGCCCAACAAATGAACATCCACATAGGAAATTACACAAAGCATCAAAGACATGCATAGTCTGGTTCTCATCGTACACATGCTCTCTCGTGTGGTTTACACACAAGAGGTCTTGCATTACTGTACTTTCAGCAAATCTTTAAAAGGAGAAGACAAAGGCTAGAAAAAAAAGAACATCATATAAAATAAAGGAAATTACAGTAAAATATAGAAACATAGCAACAACAAACATTTAAATTATGCTGTTTATATTTCACAACATTTAATACAAAGCCATAATGTAGATATAGCATGATGCATATTACATACTGCGTATAACACTATCCTTACATTAGATTCATGTAAGTATTTATAGGTGGTCAAGCATGTTCATGACAAGTTATAAAAAAAGGTCAAAAGAAAAACATTAGTCTTAAAGCTTTTTAATTTAACGCACAGCTTCTCCACAACACTGTAAGCTGTTTAAACCAGCAAATTCTGTTTCTTTAACACCGTCAGCTTTATATAAAAAGAGAGAGAAAGAAAAGCCTGGGCAAACTAATAGGATTATTTCGAACAACAACCCTCTGAAACATTTCACTGTGTTAATTTTATACAGCTTTAGTACTTTTAAACAAATACACAAAATAGCATTAGCGTTAAAGCGTCAATCATCCTAATTCACTGCAAAAAAGATATAATTGTTCTCTTCTTTCGCACAGTGGTCTGCTTTCCCTCCCTCCCTCTGTCTCAGCCTCTCTCATTGTGCTATGGTTCACCCTGTCAAAATGCCTAGCAACTACTACCATCACACCTTGTTCCATTTGTCACATGACTTAGTTGTGCCCAATCAGAATACGGTAACAAAACCATCATTCGTTGTGCCTTCCTCTAAACTCAACCAACAAACTGTGTTTATTAGTAAGGCAGAGAAACCTTCCCCTTCCCCTAATACAGAATAATGTCTGTTATTCAGCTGTTAATCTGTTTAATCTGTTTACGGAAGGGCAAGTGTGGGTGTGCAGCTATTACCATGGCAACCAAAGTCTTACATAGTCCTACTTCATTATGCATTCTAACAGCACATCAACTAATAAACCATATGCAGTGACACTGATGGCACATTCCAGTCCAAGGCCAGCATTTGCTAATGAACCCTCAGTATCTCACGTCCTACATGAACATTACAATGTCATTTGCAAATGAGCACAAAAGGCATTAAATGGCATTCTACTGACATACAAAACCTGAAAAAAGGTGATTGAGTTCTTTAGCAGTTCCTACAAAGTGCAATAAAAAGTTCAATAAGGATCAAGAGTGATTTAAGAGAAATTATTTGTAAAAAGGCAGATATCTAAGATTATAAAAATAGCACAGACAAGACAAAGGTTTACATGTTAGAAAGAGAAAGAATGTTAAAGGGCATGGACAGAATCAGTTAATATTCAACAAGTAAATAAAACGGATATGAAGACACTAGGAAAGTTGACTTCTTTCTATTACATAACGCCATGTCCCCAATCAGAAAGAAACGAATAAAATCGTGACAAGCAGTGTCAAACTGATAATATGGTATTGCCTTATCATTCCTTTATTTTTCCCTAATGGGGATTTTGTGGTTTAAAGCAAACACAATACAGGTAAGAATGACTCTGAGAAACAATCTGTCCTCATGCTCTAACATTCTTAAATTTGGTCAGCAGCAAACTATAAGCTTCTTTGTCCCTCACAAATCAATGTGGAATGACTTTGGTCTCTAATTCTCTTTTTCAAACAACTTATTTTATAACAACCTACATTAAATGCTCTTCATTTGATCTCAGTCAGTGTTTTAACTCTCTGGGAAGTCCTGCCTCACCATGTATTTGACTCGACCAATTAGCACAGCCCTGGGAAACTACATTCGCAAGAGTAACACTTAAACTTTCTCTTTGCTTAAGGGAGAGAACAAGAAACTTGTGAAATGAGCGGTGAGTCTGCAAAATTTTGTAGAATCACAGGTCATTTTGGTCATTTAAGGAAACAACAATTAAGCACTTTTAGGGCAAATAATATCCATAAATAAGAATGTATTTTATGTAATGGTGATGATACAGAGTACAAGCTTTTTGAGCAGCTGCACTGACCTACATTCTGATATCTATTTAAACCGTAAATCTAATCTAAATTTAGTTTGGTGCAGTTTTTTTTGTTGCGTCTTAAATATATGCTATTTTGAAGAACTTCAGACTGCACTGTATATAGCAGATCATGAATTTATTATGGGTCCTCGTTGTCTAGGAACTCCTTCTTTGGTGGAGCACTTCCACGATACCAAGCACAGGAACCATCTCCTCTCTTGATGCAGGAGTAGTGCTCAGACTGACGTCCATGAATGAGCTTCTCTGTCACCCAGTCCGTCCACAAGCACTCCTCAGGGCTGCTGATCTCACAGGGGAAGGCCGCGCAGCGGGTGATCTGGTCACGGCAAAAAAACACAGTCCGTTTAACCGTAATGAAATACGTCTGTAAGGTTTTTTGGGGCACGATGTCTTCTTGTTTAAGATTATTTGAGTTTACTATTGCTGGGTACATTTTTCTTTGTTTAGTACTGAACAATTCTAAACAATGAAATCTGAAATACTGGAAATACAATGAAATACATCATAGATATGAAGCACATAATGTTGATAAATGTGAAAACCTCTGAAAATTTCAGCTGTTACTTTAAACCCAAATGAGGTATAAATGTTATACAGCTGATATCTTGATCACCTTGCAGTCGCAGCCCATCTGGTAACGCTGGCTCAGACTCTTCTTCTGGGTGGCACTTGTGGACTCCCAGGGCATGATGAGATCACACAGAGTCACATGCATCTTCCCACTGCCATCTGACTTTCCTGGAGAAGGCATATCAGACAAAACAATATGTAAACATAGCAGTACGTGGAAGTACTGCACCTGCTGTAAAAATAGATAGACATAACAACTGTCTATAAACATACACAATAAACAAAAATAAAACCATACCTAGTTCAGATAAAATAAAATAAAATTATAGGGACAGCTACAGTATCTTTTATTATCCAGTCTATGTCTACTAGAGCCAAGTTAAAATTATGATTGGGGGAAAAAACTTTTAAAATAATTTAATTATGGAAGACAAAAGAAAAAAGAAACATCCATGCTCTAGATATACAGATTCTGGTTATTGGTCAGCAACAAACTGAAAGCTTGCTTGTACCTTAGATATCCCTGTCACCAACTCGGACCTGTGGAGTTTTTCTTATTATTTTCTTATTATGCGTTATTCAATTCTTAACTCCTGTAACAGAAGCTCTGGCAGGATCTTGGTTATAATACAGATCACAGGTTTATATTAATGTGCTCGTTCTAATCGATTATTATTTCTGTAGGAACATCTTATTTACAGGATCTGTGCCTGATTCTTTACATAATCTTAATAAGCAGAAAAGCTTTCTTAAAGAGTTGTAACAGAGATAAAGCCACTCCAGAAAAAATAAAAAAGGAGACATAAACAATAAAACATGATTATGTGTATGAATAGATAGACAGACAGGTAATTAAAAAGTGGGTTGTGTGGACGCATCCTGTTATTATGAGTATTGGAATTTGATGGTTTCGCTCAGATAATAGTCACCTTTAAGTGTAATAAAAGCACAGTTTCCTTACGAGATACTTATTTGTTCAGCGGTTCAATATGGAATAATAATAATTAATATTACTTCATTCAAGTGCAAAGTTGAAAAAAGTAAAGGAAAAGTTGATGGTATAATTGTTATTATGCTATTAATGACATTAGATAAATTGATAGAGCTATAGACGCCTGTATTAGAGTTTACATAAATATTGTTAGCCTATGTAATTATTAATAAGTCACCTACACCTACCTATTACATACTGGCTACTATGGGGGTCCTTACTGATGTATTTTATTTACAGATTCTCAGAGCTACCCAAGAAAAGCGAGTATTTTATAACCATGGAATGACACTTTTATTTTTATATTTTATCACGGACAATTACATTATCTCCCATTTCTGATATCAGTTGTTCAAACATGCTCTCTTCCTGTGTGCTTCCAGTTTTTCTTCGAATAGTCTTTTTCACATGCTGTATTTGCACAGTAAGTATGGTTATGTGTTCTTTGAAATCACAACCTCAGCAGTTGCTGTGAGCTATATGCCCAGTTTCCCTCATTATGGTACTCCCTCCTTGCTTAACCCTTCAGCTTTACAAGGCAATTGCTACCTTGTGCAGCCCTACTGCCTTGTCCACTCTGTAATTTGGGCTATGCTGAATCAGTCTGAAATGGAGAAACCAGAGGATGTCTGTCTTTGTACTTTCATGACCTTTTATTTTCTCTGCCATTTGATCAGCAGCTCATTTGGGTCACAGATGAGAGCAATCAAATCTAAATATAAATCTAATATTGTATATCATTAAACCACCAAACACAAGTCCTGGCTGCTCCACAGTACTCTGCTGCCACTCAGGAATTAATAGCACTCTGTGGTTTGAGTTTGCTTGTTGAACATTCTGAAATGACATACTAGCCTTCACAAAACACTATCCATACCACTGAAGTTCATAAACTCTACCTGAGATGAGGTACTCTTTCTTTCCATTGGTATCCATGGTTACGCCACACACAGCTGAAGACGGCGCAGTAAAGATCATATCAATGTGCTGGTCTGGTCCTTTAAACATCTAGAAAAAAAACAGGTTCATGAGTTAAGCTAAATATTTTTTGCACCCTTTAAATAAATCTGACCAATCATTACTCTCTCTTTACCTTAATCTGCTTGATGTCATACTGGATCCTCTTGATAGGGTTGCCATAAATATCATTCCCAGCAGTGACCTCTTTTCCTCCTACCACCTTTGCTCTGATTACTGTTATAGAAAAAGACAAATTAAAAAAAGACATCCATTTACTATTGACCATTTGGATCCATCATGACACTGAACAGGATAGCGCTGTTACTAAAGATGAATGAATCACCACATTTACACCTGCCTTATAGGACTATTTAAATAAAAAGGCACATGTGTGTACCATAAGGTGTTTAACATTAGGTATATAATCATAATGCACATCACTCTTGTCTTTCTGTAAGGCAGACACCATCTCTCAAAGGCCTTGCCTAAACAGCAGCAACTGATTTCTCTCACAGAAAGAGTCATGCCCCATTCCAAATCCCATTTCCTGCAAACTGAGTGTTTGCAGCTGCCCTGCTGTCTTAAGCTCTCTTTGTCAGATCAGCCAATATGTGGGAGCAAAGCCTGCACACGAGGAGCTGACACATGGCAACCTTCCGCTGACTCCTCAGTTCTCTTGCTTTTTATATCCCTCTTTATTTTTTCTGTCTCCTTCATAGCTGTCAAAAAGCAGTTTGTAGAAGTATGGAATAGTAGCATATTGTAACAGCCAAGCCACTAAAGGTTCCCAGTCCCACCCTCTGTAACATCAGCACATTCATGCTCACATGCGTGGAAGCCTGTAAACAACAGTGATGAGAACACAGTACTTGTACGAAAGTAAACAATGATGCAATCCCCTAGCCAAAAAAGGTTGGCATTTCAGAAGAGTCAAATTATTGGGCTGGCATCAAGCAAAGAAAACAACCAAGGAGATTTGAAATGACTGGAACTGGGTTAAGAAGCCTTTAAGACATTATAGCAACCTAGAAAGACCAAGAGAAAAATCAATGTGATGAGAAGTTACAGGACTGGGACTAAACTTATGTGGCCATAAGAAAACCATTTGTAATGAAACTAATCAGAAAAGGGCTTAAATTTGCCTTTAAGGGAGCATAAAGATTGGACTTGCAATGGAAAAAGTATGGTGGTTCAGATTGACCGTATTCCACAGTGATGGGTGCGTAAAGGTAAAAAAGGAAGAGCATGAAGCGATGCACCCACCATGGTCCAGTGTTGTGATCTGCGGTTAATTCAGTTGGTCAGGTCCAGGCTCAGCAACGTTATGTGGCAATAAAATGTACTCTACTGAATGACCAGGTTATCACAGCAGTGGAGTTTTTCTTCCTCGATGGCACAGCCATATTCCAGGTCTCAAATTGTGAAAGGGTGTGACATGAACACATGAACTAGCCATCACATTGTATGCTGTAATCAAAGCTAATGGTGACTGAGTGAAATCTTGTGAGACCTTTTTTTTTTTGGAACAGGCAATGTATATACACACCCTGTTAAACTGTTTGTGTGTGTGTGTGTGTGTGTGCATGCTCATGTTTACTAGAGGGTAGTGTTTGATTTTGTGACTGTGCTGACAGTTTTATATGCTAATAAAGCATAATATTTTAGAGTGGAAAATGTAATGCATATTTTTGTATTTAATGTTATAGTGCAATATTAGGGTCAGGCAAATAGTTTTAGAAACATGACGTTAGGGTTTTGTGTGGTAATTTTTTAAATTGCAAAGATAAAATTCTTATAAAGATAAATCTTGCTGAATAGCAACATCTCCCCCCTTCTCTCTCTCTCTAAAAAAAAAAAACTAAACAAAAAAAAAAACACCAAAGCTTAAAATCTGACGACCTAAAAAATATTCAAGATTCCACTGTGCACTTGTATAAATGGTGGACTGCTGATGGACTATCATAATATTGGTTTTGATGCGTCTGGGCTACATGGCAAAAAATGAGATGCAAACATTGGCAAATACACAGGGCTCACTGTTCATCTGTAGCTTTGACTAGCATGCCAAAAAGGCATTACTGAAAGAAGAGTTGTGGGAAACTGCAGCAACCAGTGCCAACCCAGTATGGGGACATGGTGCTAATCCTAGGTAAGCTGCCCTGTATTCAGCATTTGAACAAATGCAATGCATTTTGGTTGAAGCTTTCACTAGAAAATAGGTAATACATAAGAGAAAAAAATAGAACTTGACAACAGCGGACTTCTTGATTAAATCTGCATATAGTGAATGACCTGCAGCTTTTTGAGCAAGTATTTATTAACATCCTAATGATAAGTTGTCCTTTGCCCTGATAGGTTGTCCCTGTTACAGACCAATTCCAGTCCTAAATTTAGGACAGCACACTCAACCTAGATCAGCAGATGAGTTGACAAAATATTAAGACATCAACCGAGCTACTTCGGGATTCTGGTGTCTTCTTCATCTCAGTGTTTGTCAGCTGCAAAGATTTGGCCTGTGTTTTGGCAGTACAGTTTGTTATAATAGAGGAATATTCAGGAACAGTGTCAACTGCTAAAGTAGAACTAAGAAGAAGGAACACAGATGGCTGGGGTATGTTTGATTGTAGACGAAATTACATAAACAGACAGAGGTGATACAGGCCATTTGAGAAGTGACAAGGACATGTTTAATGACGGTAGTAGAGTGAATACAGAGGTGGAAGAGCAGTTGAGGAAGTAGAATGGATGAACGACTCCATGGAGTGCAACAGCTGCTGTTTTTGAAGGTATTTGCTCACCATGGAAAATATGAGGCCATGGACATAGCATGCAGAGACAAAATAGCTGGAGAAAATTTTTTTTATCTCTCTCTCTCTCTCACACACACACACACACACACACACACACACACACACACACACACACACACACACACACACACACACACAAACCAGCCCTCATTCCACAATAATGGATTCATTTTATGAGCTGGAAAAGACATAAATATGCAGGGATCATGGCTCTTTAAATTGAAGTCTCCTCCAAGTCACATGCTTTTGTGTGCAGGTTAACACTTTCTATGACTACCAACTTGGACTATGCTGCATGCCAACATTCAGGTTATATACAGGATGCTTCTACCAATTAAGGGTTGTTTTGCACTAGCGAGTCATTCATTTGGATTAACTGGCTGAAAGAGTTATAGACAGTTTTACACCCACATATCCAAACATAGGAACTAATTGTCTTGTGAGTGGGCAAAACTCCTACTGCAATGACAAAGCAAAAATAAAAACAGTGCAAAATTACGTAACAGATAAATATTATAAGTTATAAATGATATGTCCCTTACTGTACATGACCGTCTAACGTCAGGACCTTGCTGTGATCATTCTAAGGACTAACTAAGCCTTCTCAGACAGGCAGTGAAAACTGTAGATCTACAGTTTTTCAAGAGTTTTCACTTAATATCCTGGAAATATGCTTAGCATGATTACCTTTTGCTATATTTCGCATTTCCCACTGTTTCTACCCCATCTGATGTGAAGTCACAAGCATCACCTCCATTACATGAACATTTCTCTGACTGACCCACATTCCTGCTCTCTGATAATCATGTTAAAACCCACATTCTCTTATATATGCACATATCATAATCACAGTGTCATAGTTTCCAGGAAAGCATACCCACCATGAGGACTAGCCACATCCTGAGGTTATTCCATTGCACAGCATTTAGCAATCATGATCAGTTCTTGGCCTGAAATGGCTCTATCCACCCCTACATTCATATCCATCTTTCTTCAACACAAAAAGTCCTTTGGCAACAGTGAACAGGCCAATTAAATAGCATCATCTTGTCACATCATTGCAAATCCCATGTTGGATCAAGGCTAATTCACGAATAATTGCTAGTCATAGGAAACAGCACATATACCAATATACTGCAATTGTTTTGGCACAAATACATAAAAGAAATAATTTATGTTGCTAGACCCAAGTATTACATTTACATTTATGTACCAAACAGTAAACATAAGGCTGAGCATCGTCTGCTTAATTTCTATCTGACTGAGATGCTTGAATTCAAGCACTCGTGCCTCCTGACACAACAAAGCACAGTAAATCAATCTCTCCTAAGCACTGTGTACTTGCCCTTTTCACAGTGTGAATTCTTGCCGGCTCCATGCCAGACACAACACTAGATCCCTTATTTGTGGTTGGATCATTTATTATCCCATGTATGCTCATGTTTAACTCACATTTCAACCCCTCACTACAATCCAAAGACAGAATATGCGCTGACTATGGGATCATCCAGTTGCCATTTGGTTTGTTTTTTATATGAGCATATTACTGACTTCAACACTGTAGGTGTTGTTGAAAGGTAGATTAGTAAATTAATTGTAATGTTACTGAGATTGGTCAAGATTCACTGCATTTCCATGTGTTCAGAAAATAGCATGCAATAAAAATAGCATACAGTGTCCTAAAATCTAGAAAACTGAAGTGGTGTCTCAGAGGGCTAAGGCATTGAGTTACTGATTGGAAAATGTGCAGTTCGATCCCCAGCTCCACCAGGTTGCCACTGTTGGGCCCTTGAGCAAGGCCCTTAACCCTATCTGCTTCATCATGGCTGATCCTCGGACCCCAGTTACACTGGGATATGCGAAGAACTAATTTCATTGTGCTGTAATGTATATGTGATAAATATCTTAACTTAACTTAAGGCTTAACTTTAAAAAAACTTTTTGCATTTATTTTGGCTACCAATATATGTCCATTGTACAGCCCTTTGAGTGTTGCTATAAAATCAACACACACAAAAAAAAACTTCAGCATTTATATCATCAAGGGTGACTTTGTGAAACATGAATCACTAGCATTGTTGTTTCAGCTGTCTTACTGTACCATTGTTAAAGCTGTCATCTTCTGCCAAAAATGGGGAAAAAAGTTTTAATTATAATATTTTTGTACCATCTTCGCAAAAGGGGATGGTCTGACAGATGTGCTAAACTGTTTGACTACGCCTGGCTAGATTTAAAAGAACTGCTGGATGACTCTCAGTGAAAAGGCAGCTAGATGGTTTCAACTGCATTGTCACTGTGGTCCCTGAATAAAAATCTCTTGGTTATACCAGCAGGTTTCAATGGCATTAGGGTTAACCACCACCATGGAAAATGACTAGACAGGACAACTAATGACTGGTGACCATCCATGACCCAAACAAAGAGACAAGGTATAAGGAATAAGGAGGATGTGGAAAGACGGTGAATTGATTCAAGTTTGGAAGTCTAAGATCCATTTCCGAGTATGCAATGGTACACAGAAAGGAAGACTGCACATCTAGATCATCATTGTTTCCAACATCTTTATATCAGACTAAACAAAAAACTAAAAGTACTGAAACTGAATTAACAGATGTACATCATCTGCATGAGGGTAAACAGGTGTTCAGTTATGTGCACAATTTAACACAATCTTGTGAATGTTTCATAGGTCATGTGCAGCTGGTACACACCTCTTCACCATATTTAGAAAACCGCAATCAAGTTTTTAATTCATTGCTTGAGCTAAGTGACCAAAACAAGTTTTATTCCAACTGAAGAACGCAGACATAACAAACAATTCAGTATTTTCCATTTAATAATTAACTGCTTCATTGTGATTTTTCCATCTGCCATTGCCAAACCTGATTAGATGCTTGGTATGAAGCTACAGAAACACTTGAAGACTGAGTGGTCAAAACTGGGCTTTTGGATGTTATGTGCTGCTTTACATCTTAAGCTATAGATATCTTAAGATAAGTCAGACTAGATAGTCTACTGAGGGAATTTCACTCATATTTTTAACATGGTACGGTCAGTCAATGTTATTGTGATTAATTAAAAACTAAATAGATAATTGTAAATGTAAAAAAACAAGCAGATATATTTGCACTGACTCAGAATAATATTTATTTCTGTTTCAGAGCATTAATTGTTTAATTTGGTGTGATTTATCACAAGGACTAGTTATACTAGAAAAAAAATCTAGAATATGACTCAAGAGAAAGACAGAATATAACTCAACTTGTAAACTGGTTTACTTAGAAGCATATTTGGAAGACCTCAATGTGGCCTTCCAACATAAACAACATGGCCATGTACTACCTACAATTTATGACGATTTGTGTAAAAAGTGGGCTTTTTAAAATTTTTTCACATATTTATGCATGCAAGGAAAATGTCAATGCAATTTGGCAACAGCTACTGTATGTCCCTGACAGTTTGTGTGTTGCTCTCGATTAAACAATAACAAATTAATAATATTAAATACGGTCTAGCTTCCCTTGTTTTTCTATGACACGTTAACTGTAGGGTAAATAATGGATATTAACTGTGCTTTCCTAATGGGTCTCTCAAGGAGAACCCAAAGTTAATAAGGCTTTAGTGACTCTGCACTGCAAGAGCCTTCTTGGCTACAAACCACAGGGTTCATTAACATTGAGGTCAGATTGGCAGGAATATTGGCAACAACACCGAATGACCTCAGCGAGTAGCTTAATAATATTAATGAGACTCTTGTAAAATATAACACCTAGCTCTGCTGTTTGCCTTCAGCTGTCCAGAGTCATGAAGCTAGTGACCCTCATAGAAGTGGCCTTAAAGTTAAATGTTCACAAAAAGGTGGAGAAAAAAAGTCACCCTGAATGTTAATAAAAACTCCAGCTTTTGAGGTAATAAACTGAGGCAAAGCTGGAACAATGAGCAAGCAAGAGGGCTATTCTCACCATTTAAAGAATGCCTTGCATATTTTTGAAAGCTTCTTGACTTTCATAGCTTTTGACTTGCAGCCACATCCAAAACTGTCAACCAGATGTCAGAAGCTCTCAAATAATTCCACTTCATTTAATAAGAGGGGTGTGGCACAAATCAAACTACATCCAGTGAGCCATATAAAACACCATATGAGAGAGCCTGGCTGTCTGAATTTTTCTCATGTTATTTTACCAGCTCATAGCAAGTCTTGGATCCTGTTCCAGCTGCTTGTAGTATCAAGTCTAGAGTCTCTGGACATACTGTCCCAATGAATTAAGCATGAGACTGGTGGGAAAGCCCCAGTGGGACGTAAAACATTCCTGCAATTTTGCAGACTTTATGAGCAGTACCTTTCAGCTCAGAAAACAGTGATCAGCTTCCCAGAAAACAGGCACAATATGGGTACAGGACTTTAATCAAAGGCTATGCCTCCCTTCTTACAGTCTGTCACTGCACTATAGCACATTTATTCATCAGCCTATGCCTTATGTGTTTCCTTATCATTCAAAAGACATTGCAGTTCTGGTTACTGATCATCTAGGAGGCATTACTTAATAATAACATTACAGTTTTGTGACCACTGATGAATTAATAGCCTGCAACTAGACAGTGTGAGTAAACAGACCAGCAATATGGTGTGAATGTGTCATACTGTTTGGGTGCTCGTTTTAGGCTGCTATTCAAACTGAATCTGGTTCAGCTTCAAATGTGACACTATTAAAACCATACTATAAGTTAAACGTTCAGCACTGCCAATTTCCTGAATATCAGGTATCTCTTTACCGAATTCTCTGGCAAGAAGATTACATTAATCATATATTACATTCCAAATACAATACTTGAATAACAGCTACATATTTTCAATAGTATTATAAAGGTGTCATTGAGAGCTGCTTTTTAGGTTCAAATTTGTTTGTTAAGGAGGGAATGAGTACAAGTGATAAAGCCTATGAATAGAAAAAAGCTTCAAGATAATTTTTTTTGGAGAGATTTATTCTTACACTGTCCTCTCAGGTCCCAGAAGCATCATCTAGCCTTATGTGGGCCACAGGCCCGGATAAATGATGAATCTAAAGGATAACTGCCTGTGTACGAGAATGGAGATGGTTGATAATGAAGAAAAGTCAGGACAGCAGACACCCATATTCTTTGAACATTTAGTACAATCAAATAGCAAACAAATCATCCACGTTCAAGACATACCAAGCCTTACCTGGAAATTAAAACAAAATACATTCTACTGGGTAGTAATGATTGCAGCTCCAAACTGTTTTTATTAGACTTGTAGACTAAAAAAACATTTAAATTAATAAAGAAATAACGTTACATAATGGCAAATACCGGTATGTTTAGGTTAAACACATAAAACCAAACATTAAATTAAGTAAAATACACATAATCTCAATAGATAAAAAAAGAAATACATGAAGCCATGAAAATAATAAGTTTTTGAGTGTAAGCCAATGAACTCTAATACACTCTTAAATCTATCACTCCAATTGGTTTGTCATTCTGGGGAAACACATAAAGGTCTAAGTAGAAACAAATGTTATTCATTTGAAGAAAGGGCACCTTTCCAAAAAAACACTAGAGCAACTTTTTTTTCCCCTCCAAGAATGTGTATGATGAGCCAGGTTTTGATCAGACAACTGCAACAATGCTTTAAAAATGAATAAGTGATTTTTAAAGGACTACACTTTACTCAGCCTTATTACTGTGACATCTACAGAGATATAAAATATCTACTCATCTACCAGCAAGAAAACTCCTTACAAACACAATCCTCCTCTTCCTCATGCACACACAAACCCCGCAAATACAAGACGACTGACTGCGTTGGGTCTTGTCAGCAGTAGCCATTAGTTTTAGCAGTGAGATGCGTGTCAGGTCTCCTTCTATCAGCTCTCAGTTTTCTGTCGCTACTCACCGATGTCTGCGTTACAGAACGCCTGTTGAGGATGCACAGGGGAGCAGCTGCACGCTTCCGCTATTTCCTCCACCCGACAGAGGACCAGCAACACCACGGTGACCACCAAAGCGCTCACACACACCATCTCTTCGCTTGTTACAGCTTTATTATAGCGGCAACAACAACAAAAAACCCTCCACGGGATCTGATGAACTGACTCGCCGACCCAATTCAGTCAACAACAATAACAACAACAAAAAGTAGAGCGTCCGCTTTGCCTCTTTGATTTCGAAAAGTCTTAAAGGGAATAGGATTAGTGATAATAAAGCAGACTTTTCTAATCTTTAGCCTGTCTGTATCCTTTCACGGGTGTGTTGTAGATTGTGAAGCCTAGAATCATCACGCCATTTAGGCTGTCTGTGCTCCTCCTTCTTTTCATATGACCAGAGGTGGGCGCTTCCAAAATATCCCTCCTGAGAGAGAGAGAGAGAGAGAGAGAGAGAGAGAGAGGTGAACATTTTAGTGATTCTTTCCTTCACATTGATCCACTGACTGCATTCACGTGTCCCACTTTTGCCCAGTTTGCGAGTGCATCATTTACAGAGCAACATTAACACTGACATGGTGTGTAGTTTCTGCTAATAGTCTATGAAGTGGTTTTAAAACTTTAGTACTACAGTTGGGTTGACAAACAGTCCACCAATCTAAATTATTCAGCCAGCACATATGCTGTGGTTGGAAACCGAAAATGATGAAAAAGACATGGCATTTTTCATACATTTTATGATATGCTTGCTGTGGTTTCCATTATCATCATCTACATACAGTATGACACCATTCCATCCCAAGACATCCCATTCACACACTCGTTCACACCTAGGGGCAGTGTACTGTAGCTGAGCCAATCTTCATGTTTCGGATAGTTGAGGGAAATCAGATCATCTGCAACGTTCCTATGAGAACAGGGTGAGAAACATCGGTTAACCCAGAACCCTGGAACTGTGCAGCAGCAAGACTTCCAAAACTACAACCCTACGATCTACAACCTAAAAAATAACAACGTTTATAGGCTAAATGTCATGAAAACCACAGATTTGGCTGTAAAATTTACTAACTAATAATAATTAACTCTAACAATGAAGCAGAACACTAGCAATACAACACATTTCATTAGTCAGTAAATAACTACATTTTATTATATATAATTCCTTATGGGTTAATAAAGTTCAGTCAAGAACAGCATTTTCATTTAAATAAGTGGCAACAAAATATAGTTTTAGTAATTAAGGGAAAATACACAGAAACATGTTAAAATTGTTCCGTTAAAGATCTACTTCCTATTTAAATAAATGCACAATAGCACACCACAGATATAGAATTGGTAATAATATCAGTTATCACACCAATAAGGAATGTGCCCTCTCAATCATAAACCTACTGAAATTGGTTTTATTGTATGACTTCTCACTCAGAGGAACAGTAAAAGGCTCCCTCTGCTCCTAAGCTTTCCAACTAGGCTGGCCACCTCTCATTATTTCCACTTTGACATGAGCAGAAGAAGAAAAAAAAAATCTAATTCTGTGCTTTGGTGAGGTGATAGAAGGAGAGAGAGAGAGAGAGAGAGAGAGAGAGAGAGAGAGAGATACATACAGGGGGCTTGGAAAATCTTGTGGCAAGACTCGTGCTCTTTACAGCAATGTGCTTCTGACATCATCTCCCTGGCTTTAGGCTGCACACACACTAGCTTTAGCATTTTGATGTTTTGGCCTGGGTTTATATGACCTTACTGTATTCAGCCAATACTACCTATCACATTCCCAATAATATTAAAGAGAAGATTAATCTCCTTAATCTCTTATTTTTTTCTCTCTCATGTTTGTAAAGTACTACAATACTGGAAGTTTAGGTTAAAAAAAATCTTACTAGCAGCAATCTCGCCCATAAGATGATACATTTGCCAATGACAAAATAAACTCATGTGCTCCCAAAATTGGCAGGTGTTCTATATAGTTATACAGTAATGTAAAAACAAAGCTACCTTCTCCCTGACCCTTTCCACTTTTCCTTAGTTTCTTATTCCAATTTATGACTGTTATTTAGTGTGTCAATGAAAACAGCCATAGGTTTGGTATATTGAGTGTTAATGGATGAGACATACAAAAATAATGTAATGTCCATGCAGAAATTATCTACAAAAATGCCTTTGAGTCAGTGCCTAGGAGGAATGCTTCTGTTTTCTCTGTGTCACTTGAGAGAAAAATTAATAAAAATTATGAATTTTAAAGAGGGTAATATATAACTGTCCCAAGTCAATCTAAAACCACTTAATCCATCTATCCGTTATCCTATGTAGGTTTGCAGGGAACTGTGTGCCTATCCCAGGAAACTTAGGGCACACAGGCAAGGTAAACTCTGGGTGGGGTGCCAACTCATTGCAGGGCACAACCACACAAACTCACATATGGGCAATTCTAAAATGCCTATCAATTTACACTGCATACCTTTGGACTGTGGAAGGAAACTGTAAACCCACCAAGCACATGCAAACTCCATGCAAACAGTCCCAAATCAGGGCATTTGTATTTCCCTTTAGATATTTTAAAAATGTTACCTTTACACCGATAACCCATGACATCAAGAGACAGTGTGTTTGTATTACATTTACATTTAAATTGTCTAACATATGCCAATGCTATAATCTGCATCAAACACATACCCTGATGCTAGTATAAATAAGTGACAGTCCAGGAATACTTTAAAGTTGAAACCATGTTAGAAAGAGAAATTTGTACATCAGGAAAAACATGCATACAAGGGGATTTTTCTTAATTTAATTTTTACTCATTTAAAGTGCATGGTGAAGAGGTAGGTCAGTCTTTGAAGAGGGTGACTCATCTGTCTGGACAGCCAGTTGAAGTATCCTTCTGTGTGCCAAGGCAGAGAGGAGTCATGATGCATGTGATGATTACCTTACAAACTTACATAATTCTTTTGATTGTGTAAAGCTGTTTTGAGACAATGTCAATTGTTAAAATCGCTATACAAATAAAATTGAATTGAATTACCTATTATGATCTAGTATCTATAATAAAAATCACTAACTTCAGGGCATTGTGTAATAATGTGTAATTAGACATTATTTAATCAACTGGAGTTTCTTTCTTTCCATCCTTCTTTTTATCAGAGCAGAAAAAAACTGATGAAACCAAACAGGATAAACATACTATAAACCCATTTAGACGTTAAGCCTGATATCCGTTCCATCTCGCTTGGGAGTTTTCTTCTTTCCTACCCAAATACAAACACTGGGTGAGTCTACTGACATGTACTGTAAAACAAAGCTAGGTGTGGAGTGACACCTGGTGGCAGAAAGAAGAAATGGCGTATGTCTCTCTCTCTCTCTCTCTCTCTCTCTCTCTCTCAGTTCAGTTCACTTTACTGGCGTGAATGGTAAAAAAAAAAAAAGTTGCCAAAGCAATGATTACACTATAAACTAACTATCTGCATTTATAAACATATATGAAAATTACAAACATATTTAATATGAAAGAAAAAAAGTAGGTAAGCAATAAGAAGAATAATAAAACAAAAAAAGCATCAATATATAACAACAAACTATTAGCATCAATATATAACAACAAACTATAAGTAACTGAACAGTAGTGAGTAGTCTCCCTCTCCCTCTCTCAAGCCCAAAAAAGGTTAGTCTGGGCCGAGTATCATCCTCTATAAAACACAGTACGTTAAAACAAAACCCTGACTTCACCACTAGAGGGCACGCTTACAAGGTATTTGATCTCTTAGAAACTGGCATTATTCCCTTAGGTCTTGATTGTTCTTTACCCGTCACTCGATCTGGATCGTCGTTTAGTTTTTTACAAATGAGCTATCAGCACCTTTCACAGACATTTACCCATGCAAAGTAATACAAGTGCGCCATCTGCTGGAGAAATCAAAGATAAGGCTGCACTGGTGCCATAACAAGATTTTCCTGCATTCCAGTTTTTATCGACGAGGTTTGGTCAAAATAAAAACAATGAGTTGTTCTTAAATCACTGTTTGTCGTGGTACTAGAACACATTTCAGAGATGGACATTCGATAGATGACTTAATTAATCCCAGAGGGAGAGTCGGCTTTTTGCAACACTTCCTAGTGTAGAGGCGCACGTGCACATGCAGTGGGGTGAGTGGATGCGCGCGGCCACGTGGTGGCGGGTGGGATGGAGGCAGTGAGAGAGAGAGAGAGAGAGAGAGCGAAGCGGTAATTGTTCCTAACACGGGGAAGACTTACAGTAATAACCGGACGAGTAACGATACATTACACAGAGAAATAAAGAGGGAGGATGGAGACTGACATTTACGGTAAATCGCAATCTTTTTGAGGCGTAACATGTCAGAACTATTGTAAGAAACATGCAGTTATGAAAGTGTGGTTTAGTGAGAAACTGAATGATGCACAGTGTGGACAGTCAGTCTTCAGTCTCTATATATAGACAGGATTGTCAAAGTGAAATACCAGCAGTTAAACCAGAGTGTAAATGTTACATCGTGACACTTTCTATGTTGTAAACTTTTCCTTAAGTGCACCTTAGCCTGGGTTTACTGCAAAGAATAGCTGGTCCTTAAGCAGTCATGTTCATTAGGGTGAGCATTTAATATACATTATCAAGTTAAATGAAAAAAACATGTATGATATACTTTTAAATACACAGTTACTAAACTGTACATTTCCGTATCTTTCCTTGTCATGGATGTGTGGACAGGTATTGTACCTTTAATCTGTTTCTTTAACCTGGAGACCTTTTTTTTGAGGTGCAGTACACATCAAGGTAAAGACATACTGTACTGTACTGTACTGTACTAAGCGGTGCAGGGTTAGGGGTAAACTGCAGAAACAAGTAAAGGTACAGCTTACTGTCCAAAGTGTAAATGCAACAAAATCCAGAATCTAGTATGGCTAATGTAATAAACAGTAGAGTTATAACAGCGAAATGTTTTGTTGATTATGAATCAGTGCCAGCAGGGTCTGGGTTACACAGTCACCAAAGTCACAAGATCGTCTTTTATTCAGTACTTTTAACTTCAATGTGTTTTATTAGCTCATGCTAATAATATAATTATAAAACAACTGCTTTTTGTACCTGGACAGATGAGGAGTTCCTACGGACATCCAAGTGAAGGTGCATGGGTTGCAATTTTTGATTATTTATGTTGATATGAAATATCTCCAAGATACAAGAAAGCAGATCATGAAAGATCTTAAAAAGTTAAATCAGTATTGGATCTTGATTTTCAGATAATGTTTATTCTGATCGACCTGTTTCTTTGTTTCATGTGGTGCTGAAGCATCAGACAACACCAGAAATGGTGTAACAGGATTTCCTGTCTGAATTCTCAACTAAGACACAGCACAACCCTGTGTGTGTGTGTGTGTGTGTGTGTGTGTGTGTGTTTGTGTGTGAGGGAAAGAGAGACAGAGATAGAAGTTGTATATATATTTTAAATGCTGTTTATAGTTACTTGGTGTGAGTGATGGCTATATTTATATATGTTTTAGCAAGACAAAATGAACAAAGCACTCCATTTTGGTATGAGCTAGATATACAGGAAATAAGAAAAAAACATAAACGGCAGGAACTCAGATGTACTCCACCCATTTCCAATTCACACATGCCAGCAACACCTGACACCACTGGACAGTGCGTTTTGTATTCATACTTCATAATTAAGATCAATGACCTTTGTTATCCTCTGGGTTAGGAAACTTTTTTCTCCAAACATTTTACAAATATACAAACTTTTTATATCTAACAACATGATACTGCTAATAAATGTTTTTAAACTGAAGGGATTTGTAACATTCTATTGTGATGTGTATGGTGAAAGATTTTAGGCCGTGCTGCAAAAACCACTCAAATATACCAAATACAAAGAGAAATAGGGAGGATGGAGGATTATTTTATAAAAAAAAAAATAAGAGTGAATACAATGTGTTGAAGTAAGAGATGACAGTGAATATTGAATTAGGTGAGAGTTTGTTGTGGCAGGAGGGAGGCGTAGCGGTTAGCACTGTGGCCTATCACCTAAGGGTCTGTCTTCTGTTCTTGACTCGGGTCTGTGTGCAGGAGTTCGCATGTTCTCCTCATGCTTGGCGAGTTTCCTCCTGTTTTATCCAACAGTCCAAAAACATACAGGTTATTTTCCCAATTACCCATAGAATGTGAGTGAGTGTGTGCTTGTGGATTGGCACCCAATCTAGGCTGTACCCCAACTTGTGCCGCACATACCCTGAAAAAAAAAACATCCAGGTCTCCCATGGCCCTGAACTGGATGAACAGTATAGAGAATAAGTAGGTGCGTGTGAGAGTATGTTGTTGTTGTTCCTTGGTATACCCAACACTGAAACCTTGTGGTTAGTGTGGTATGTTATCATGGGATGGTAATTGAATATGTACGCACAGGTGACTCTGATCTCTCAGTACTGCCACAGTTGCAGCTGCAGACGTGGCAATGTGTCACATCCAGGAAGAAGCAAAGCTGCACAACAAACCTCTGAGCCTGTCCTTATTTCACCGCATCCAACTGTCTGTCAGCTCTCTTAACTCTTCCCTACTCAAGCTTGCGCACAGCAGTGTCATTTTCAGTGAATTTTTTTATTGTATTATTTTAAGACATTGGTTAGAGCAGAGACAGCTGCAGTGTTTACATGCAGCATTTGGTGTTTTTTCTTCTCCTCTTTTGAAAACTAGCACACCTCTCATGCAAGGTTTCTGTTTAGCTCATTTACAGTATAAGCACAACTGATCCCAGTTTAAGATATATTTTACCAAATTACTTTGATCAATTTGGTTGAATAATGCAGTGTTTTTTTATGCACATTTGTGGAAAAGTTAGTTGTAGATTTACAAATGTTGCAGTTGCTTAGAAATCTCAGTAGAGGGCAGTTGGAATTTCAGTTGAACTTAATTGTATAGAAATGCAGTGAGAAAGCACCTCATGTTCATACTGTGGACGTGAGTCACATGAGTCTAGTGAGCTAGAGCCAAATGACAAATTTCTTGACTTTAACAGAATGAAAAGAAAGACTTTACACTCGCCTTTTATACTGTACCTTGAATGACTTACAAGATGGAGTGTGCCAGATTTTCAGTAACGATAGAAAAAGAGAGCCTGCTGGAAATATGATCCCAATGGTGAACAGACAGAGACAAACTGACAATGATTTGCTCCTGTGTTGATGTGATAGACGTGGTTGGTTGTGGATTTGACAAGACTCTATGTCCATTTATTTTGTCAGGGGGTGGAATATATTACGCAGCAAGTGCCGCCTGATTCAGATATGTAATTAGAATAAATCATACTCAGGGATTGTAACACTGCAGTGTTGCCTGTTCGTTCAAGATCCACACAACCTTACCATTATAGCTAGCCACAGTCACAAGCATTGGGTAAGAAAAAGGGAAAAATCATTCAGTCATTGTCATTGTCATTCAGTGGCAAATATAGCAGGTGTAATCCAAGGACAAATTTTAGACTACTGGCAAATGAAAAAAAATCAGCATTAGACAAACCTCCTATAACATCATGGAACTAAGAGAGCAAAACGTCACCGTGGGTTTGGGATGGAGCTGATTATATGGTACATGCAGAATTCTAACAAATGCTACTTAGAAACATCACTGTAACCATAACCATGGTAACTAATGCCTATTCAGGCGATGACTATCTCTGGGGGTAAAACATGGAATTGTCAGGTATAACTGAGACAGGGTCAGTGAGTACTCTCGCAATTTAAGAACCTCTTATAACGAATACACTGTCTATACGAGCACATTCATAAGCAGTGTGAGAGAGATGGGGAGAAATGAATGACAGAAATCTATCTAATTCATATTTATAGGGGATGATTTTACAGTGAGAGAAACTCTAAGATGTTATTGAAATGTTTTTATTCAGTATGCTGTGAGAGTGAAAAGCCTATCTGGCTTCTGTTACTCCCTGCTGTGTAAATAGATGAAACGATTATTCTACATCATATATAAACAACCAGCTGAACCCTAGATTATTTATTTTATTATTATTTTCCTCCTCATTTCCACAGCTTCAGTGCCATAGTAGCAGTGTGCTAAAAATATCTAATAGTGGAATCTCTGGACTTCAAAGTTGCACATGTTAAATAAAAAATGTAACACTTAAAGGCTGTCATGCTATTTGCATTTGTAAAGAGATAACTACTCATACACTGTTAAATAAAATCACAATTGCCATTAAACCATGACAAGAATTGAAAAACAGCAGCTTTCAGCACATAGAGACTGTAGTTCAAAAATCCCAGTCTGGAAAGAATCAGTAGTTATAGTTGATATACTGTAAATAAGAGAAAAACAGATTTTCAGTGCCATATTCAGCCTGTATATAGACTGTGCACATATAGCAAAGTGTATAATTGAATGAAGACAAAGTATAGAAATTAACTCACATCCCACATATTATAGGTAACAAAAGAGAGAATATTTTTTAAAGGCTCTACTGTCTATCAACTGTCTGCTCATGAAATATTCATGGAAAATGAATACACAATATAACATTAGACCATCGAATATACTGTAATACCCTAGACTGTCAACTGTATAAACACAGAAGTCAAGTGTAACAGACTGTAAAACCCCAGCAAGTTATAGGAAAAGCTAAATTAATTTGTATACAAATCAAACATGAAAAATATCTACAGTATTAAATCTAAGCATAGAAATCATAGTTTCACTTATCACATGTTGCAGTTGCCTGTTGTCTTCTGTTTTTGTAACCCCAAAATTTTACATTCTAGTTTCACTTTCTAGTTTTCAGATCATTTTAACTTACTGAAACTTATTGATTCAATAAGTTTCAGTTCTGTTGTTTAAATTCTGTTGTATATGAAAAATCATAAAAAACGTATAAAATAAGGAACATTTCAGCTTTTCTGATTCTGCTCTTAGTTGTTTTTTTGCAATGACATTAAACTTCACCACATAAACCTAAGAATTACCTGTAACTTTCTTTCAAAACAAGCTTGGATGAAAAAGATAGTCACTATGGTGATAATGATCACTTTGTTGGCACCTCATTCAGGCTGCACACAAGTTTAAATGAGGGCTGATTAACTTGGTTAAACAGTGTTGATGCCATTATGAAATTTATGCTTAACCCAAGTGATGCGTCAACATAAAATGTTTATATGAAAATGAATAATTCATGATGTTCTAAGAATTGTATTATTATTATTAATTTTTTTATTTCCATATACTGCCTGGCCAAAAAAAATGACCAGGCAGTATATGGAAATGAATAAATAATAATAATTATTATTCAAAATTCAGTTTGACCACCTTTAGCTTTTGATTATCGCTCACATTTGCCATGAAAGTGTTTCAGCAATCTTATGTAATGTCACAACATTTATTTCTGTCCAGAGTTGCATAAATGTTTGGCTGAGATCTTGTATTGATGACCGGAGATTTAAACCAATCCATAAAGTATTCTCCAGCACACCCAAAGACTTTCAATGGGGTTAAGGACAGGTCAGCTCTGTGGTGGTCAGTTCATGTAGGAAGATACTTACTCATGCTCCCAGAACTGCTCTTTCACAATTTGCGCCCAGTGAGTCTTGGCATTGTTAACCTGGAATATGTCCATGCCATTAGGGAAGAAAAATATTCGCTGATGGGATAACCTGGTCATGCAGTACAGTACATTCAGTCAGCTGACTTCATTATATTGCCATGTTGATGAGCCTAACCCAGTAAAAGCAACCCCAGATCATAATACTGTATTGCCTCCTGAGGCCATGACGTTATCAATATCCTCATAGGTTTTAATAACACATTGGATAGTTTTCAATCCAATTCTAATAATTTCAGTAACCTTCTTAGTTGTTTTCTTTGCTTTCTGCAGACCAGTAATTCAACCCCTGTGAAACACTTTTAACATCTTTTAACATCTTTTCAACAACTAAGGAATGCGTCTTCTGGTTCTTTTGGTTGATTAAGAAATGAGAAACAATTTTTTGCTGCATCAGTTTGATTTTTTTGAATTGTTGCTAGCTGAAACACATCAATCCATGCTATAGTTATCCAATTAAATGCTCTTAAGTATTTGCTTGTTTAAATAAAAACATCAACTTTTTTAAACCAGGTTATCCCGTCTTTTTTTATCCCAGGATTTTTTTTTCTGATGGCATGGGCAAATTGCAAGATGACAAAGCAAAGATCATCTGGGTCGAATTGTAAAAGAGTGTGTGTGGAAACACATTCACACATTAATTGGCCACCACACAGTCATGATCGTAACCCCATTCAAAGTGTTTGGGATGTGTCCAAGAAAACTTTATCGTACAGAGTGGTTCGACAGTCTCATTATCAAAACAAGATATAGGCCAGAAATTAATGCAAGTCTGGATGGGAAAAATATATATCATGACGTTTGTATATACAGTAAGTGTATATAAATATTAAAGTTTGTTTAAAATATTCCATGGCTAATGTTGACCATACACAAAGCTAATGGCAGCCTATTGTAATGTATTTTTTTGTCCAGGCTGAGTATGTTGCTTATGTACTAGTTTGTTAAATTATTTAGAAAAGATTGCAGGCAGGTCTATCAAATATTATAATCAAATAAACCAGATTAAAATCTCTTCTGCACACATTTAAAACCAATTACAGTATAAACTGAATTGATATTGCAGTGGAACTTTCCGAGACTCTGTTTACAGGCCATGCTGACGTTTTCTTTTTTTTCCATTTAAAACTGAATAGAGATACTGCCACTGTGCTATAGCATACACATACTTATTACTAATTCTATAAAACTGGAACTAATCAATATAATAATGGAATAATCATAGCTCTGAATGATAGAACATTAGGTCACCAGAAAAAAAAGCTTACTTAAAACAGCCATAACTACAAATAGCAAAGTCTTTGACATCGCTAAAAGAGTTTGAGTGTGTCTATTTACTTTAGGTTATCTTAGACTCATTTGATCATAGTTATTATTAATGAAAAAATATTTTTAAAGGTCACTTTAGAAAGAAACAGACATGAATGATGTGATAGGTTTGTAAAAAGACTCTGGATTAAAAGAGAAGGAAGGAAGTGACAGTGCATGAGTAATAGGAGATAAAATAGGGAAAGTTTAGGAGGGATCTGGAAAGTTCTGGGTGGATTCTTCCTGACCAATCTCAAATATCAACCTCAGTTTCCTAAGTAACAATCTAGCACTTCCTGGAGTAATGTTTGTAGCTTACTAAGCTATGCTAATAAAATGTAGTTTTTAACGTAAACAAAGACTTAAATATATAAGTAAGAATAAATATGTTTTGAAATATGACTTTAATTTGAAATTGTTGTCCTTCTTACAGCCAGCTCCGGAACTGAAGATTAGCAATGGTAATTAGATTACTCCAACGCTGAAACCATGAGAGGAACTTAACCTTTTATTTAAGTCATTTACATTTGTGGCATTTGGCAGACACCCTTCTCGAGAGCAACTTACAGTTTTATCTCATTATACATGAGATTATACACTACACTATACATCAGAGCAAAACTGAGGGTTAAGGCCTTGCTCAAGGGCCCAGCCATGGCAACTAGGTGGTGCTGAGGTTTGAAACTGGGATCTTCCTATCAGTAGTCCAAAGCCTCAACCAAGGAATTCATTCTAAAGAAAATGCTAAAACTTTGTGCTCCATGCACACACACTTTTACCTAGGGGCCATTCATATTATCCAGTCCTTCCATCTTTCAAAAGAAGGTAAGAATGTTTGTGTCATGGTTCCCAAACTGGGGCACTATTCTGCTCCAGTTTGTTATTAACTTCTTGAAAATCGTTTCAGGATTTTTATCATTAGGAAACTACAGGAAAGTGCAGATTTGCACTCAAGTATATTACTGTAGGTGTTACTGTTGAATAACATTTTGAGTTATTGGCTTGGAGAATATTTATCTATGTAAAATTAGAGTATTTTACCTTTATTTATTACAGGAGGGAGAGAATAAAATGGAACAAATGTGTTTACCTCCTTACCAGGCATTTTTAGACTTTTTATTTTTATACATGCACACACACAAAACTGGGCATTCCAGGCATTTATTTGACATGGATATAAAAATTTAATTGCAATATGGAATCCCAATTTAAATGTGTACACTGCCCGCCAAATAAAATATGCAAAAACCTAATATTCTGTTTGGCCGCATTTGGCTTTGATTATGGAGCACATTCCTGTAGCATGTGGGACTTTCAACAATCTTGTGTGAAGACACAACAGCTGAGATCTAAGAATGATGGGAGAGTCGGGCGATGGCTTTCGTATGGCCACACAGCTGTTTAGTCCCAATCCTGTGAGTTCTCATTGCCTTGTGCATGTGGAAATGCTCTTACTTTGACTTTTAAACGTAGCTGTGATTTATACTGTCAGTTTCTTCAGATGCGACTTCATCAAGTGTTGGTGATCTCTGATCACAGTCAATTCCAAGCACATTTTTTCCATCAAGGTGACAGTTCACCACTATCCTTTCAGCTTTTAGAAATGAGTTCAACAGTTCTTAACCCAGTTCCAGCAATTTCAGTAATCTCCTCAATTGTTTTCTTTGCTTGATGAAGGCCAGTAATTTGGCCTTTTTGTAATAAAATAATATCGTTTCCATGACCACAGGATACATCTTTAGACGTGCATCAGTTAGGGTTAGAAGAATTCTTGTCGAAACATTAATTGCTGCAGTAATTATCCAGTCAAAGGCTGTTAAATATTTGCTTATTTAAATGCAAACAGTGATTGTTTCTTTGAGCCAGGCAGTGTGTATATAAACCGATACATAGCCTTGCATGACTTCTCAAAATTATGATGCTGTTACATGCTGACTAAACTGGCCACTGTGCAATGTGTGGGTGTAAATGAAGAGGTGTGGTGTGAAGTGTTAATGTGTTCATTGCGTATGTGTATGAAACCTATTGGCTCTAAGACTATTTTAGTGTAAGAGCAGGGAGGAACAATAGCACACAGGATGAATATAAACACAGAGTGAAGGGGAGAGAATGATTTGCTCTGTGAGAAGCTCTAACAAATGGATGAAGAGCTATAGTGTCAATGATAAGAAGAAAGTGAAGAATGGAGTTATTGAGTGGGAGGAGAGGACACACAAGGGACTCAGACAAACCGAGTGATAGACTGACAGACAGCACACATCGGTGTGAGAGCGCTTTGTGCTGAGCTCCACACGGTTTGGGTACACCTGTCTCTATGAACATTTTCATTTGGAATCACTAACACGAGAGGAATAACATATCTGCGCAAGTTCCCTCTTCTTCTACAAGGACTAAAAAAGGAAGCAAACTATTTTTCACTTTGGCTGTCATTGCTCCAAAGCAGCATTCACTCAAAGTCATTCACTGCTGCACTCTGTGAAGCGAGATTGTGTATTTTGAGTGCTCTAAACTGAGATGGGGACGGTGAGCGAACTTTGCGCTTCCAGCTTCCAGGCGTTCATGTGTCCCACTGTGCGCCCAGCTGCACCAGCAGGTCGGTCTGCTCTCAGCATGGCTATGCGTTTGTTTGTGATCCGTCAGTTTTTATCCGATGGTTACCTTAGATTCTGTTGATGATAAACATTTCACAGTAAGAAAATTATTACATAGTCCATGGAGCTGGACACTTGGGTTATTTTCTTTGTAATGGTAAATTGTTAGATCTGCCTAGTGTTGTTACCGTGGTGATAGAGTCTCCAGATCGTGGAAGTATTTTGTATGTGAGTGAGAGAGAGAAAATGTCAAATGTGCATATGCATTATATTAAATTAGTGCTTTGAAAATATAGTGATATAACCAGAACTGAATTGAGCCAGCTCTAAGCTTGGAGAAAAAACACAGCATTTTGTTGAACTGCTGCTATTTTAATTCCATCTATTTAGAGAGATTTAAAGTCAATTGTCAGATCTAAGAGTTGTCAGAGTTAAGATTATGTGTGTGCATCTAGATTTGGTGTTTGGTGTTTTTTTCAGAAGCTGTGGGAGATACACCAAAATCACCCTCTAAAGGGAGCCTCAGGACTACAAGATTTATATGAGGGAGACTCCTACTGTATGTGCTAATCATGGAAATGCCTTGTGGAAATTAGTGTCACCATCAGTGCTAAGTCACTTATTTATTCAAAATCGGGAAAAAAAATTTCTCTATGTGGGTTTCTCTTGATTCGGTCAACTTTTCCAAGAAGTGTCGATATGTTGATTGATCTATTTTTTTTGTGTGTGTGTCTGTGGTTTGGGAGGAAGGTGGAGGGAGGGGCTGTTCCACATTGTTGTGCCCAGGGTTCCCAGGGTATGCCTGGTTCCCTGGATCCGTTGTGACTCTGATCAGGATTAGGTAATTACTGATTAATTTGTGTTTTCTGTAACAGTAAGCAACTCCATCCATCTTCTTAATACAGCATCTTCAAAAGCAAACAAATTGCCTCCGAGTGGCGCAGTGGTAAAGCGCTCGCCCTATCATCCGGAGATCGCTGGTTTGAACTGTGATGCTGTTTTCATCCTCTTGGCCGAGCTCTGTCAGGGGGGAGGGATGAGAGGTACTTGCGCTCCCACATTAATCACAGATCTACAGCCAATCAGGGGCGTCTGTGAGCTCGCGCAGGCGGAAGGAGCGGCTAGCGCTTTCCTCCGAGTGTGTTACTCCGCCCCTAATGGTGTGTGAGCAAGCAGTTTCGAAAAGATGCGGTCGGCTGACATCACGTGGTTCAGAGGAAACATGTGATAGTCTTCGCCTTCCGACTGAGTGGTAGCCTTAATGTGGGAGCCCCCCTAACGACGGGGAGGAATTGGCAACGACTAAATTGGGAAGGAAAAAAAAAAAAAAGCAAAAAAATTAATCCATGCCCGGAAAAATTGTTGCTCCTGTGAGATGATTCAGCATGTGTCAAGAAAAGATGGATCTGCTCATTTTTGGCTTGCAACAATGGTTTTGTAATAATAATAATAATAATAATAATAGTATTTGTATAAGTCTTTAACCCGAAGGTTTGGCCAATGTACAGTAAGTTTCCCATTTCCTATGAAGAGCTTAAACACACACTCATGAAATGGATGTTGGCATTTTCAGTTCACCGATTCTTAAATGTTGCACTGACCTCTCAGGCATAATATTAGAAACACTTTTGTAACAGAATTTCCTGACACATGGGAATCACTGTTATCCTTGTTATATTTACATTTGGACATTTAGCAGACGCTCTTATCCAGAGCGACTTACATTTTAATCTCATTATACATCTGAGCAGTTGATGGTTAAGGACCTTGCTCAAGGGCCCAACAGTGGCAACTTGGTGGTTGTGGGGTTTGAACCTGGGACCTTCCAAACCGTAGTCCAATGCCTTAACCACTGAGCTACCCCTGGCCCATATTTCACTACAATTGTGATATGAATGCTTTCAGAATATGCTATGTATTGACTTTTATATGAAATAAGAAGCTATTGTCATATGTCATATGATCTTGTAAAAAAAAGGCCTGTTCGTTCTTTGTGAAGAGAGGAACGCTTTACTGCATTATTGCAAGTTTTATTTCTCTTTTTTTGCCTGGGTTCTGCTTACTGCTGCATGCATCTTAAGGAACTAGAAAGCTATGTTTTACCAGTGTACACCAAGTCATATGATCTTGTAAATAATGAGAAGGAGCAGCTTGTGACCTAGATAGATTTTGACAGAACAGCATTAACCATGAAACATTATACGTCAATAAACTATATATATACAGTGGTGTGAAAAACTATTTGCCCCCCTCCTGATTTCTTATTCTTTTGCATGTTTGTCACACAAAATGTTTCTGATCATCAAACACATTTAACTATTAGTCAAAGATAACATAAGTAAACACAAAATGCAGTTTTTAAATGGAGGGGTTTTATTATTTAGGGAGAAAAAAAATCCAAACCTACATGGCCCTGTGTGAAAAAGTAATTGCCCTCTGAACCTAATAACTGGTTGGGCCACCCTTAGCAGCAATAACTGCAATCAAGCGTTTGCGATAACTTGCAACGAGTCTTTTACAGCGCTCTGGAGGAATTTTGGCCCACTCATCTTTGCAGAATTGTTGTAATTCAACTTTATTTGAGAGTTTTCTAGCATGAACCGTCTTTTTAAGGTCATGCCACAACATCTGAATAGGATTCAGGTCAGGACTTTGACTAGGCCACTCCAAAGTCTTCATTTTGTTTTTCTTCAGCCATTCAGAGGTGGATTTGCTGGTGTGTTTTGGGTCATTGTCCTGCTGCAGCACCCAAGATCACTTCAGCTTGAGTTGACGAACAAATGGCCGGACATTCTCCTTCAGGATTTTTTGGTAGACAGTAGAATTCATGGTTCCATCTATCACAGCAAGCCTTCCAGGTCCTGAAGCAGCAAAACAACCCCAGACCATCACACTACCACCACCATATTTTACTGTTGGTATGATGTTCTTTTTCTGAAATGCTGTGTTACTTTTACGCCAGATGTAACGGGACACGCACCTTCCAAAAAGTTCAACTTTTGTCTTGTCGGTCCACAAGGTATTTTCCCAAAAGTCTTGGTAATCATTGAGATGTTTTTTAGCAAAATTGAGATGAGCCTTAATGTTCTTTTTGCTTAAAAGTGGTTTGCGCCTTGGAAATCTGCCATGCAGGCCGTTTTTGCCCAGTCTCTTTCTTATGATGGAGTCATGAACACTGACCTTAATTGAGGCAAGTGAGGCCTGCAGTTCTTTAGATGTTGTCCTGGGGTGTTTTGTGGCCTCTTGAATGAGTTGTCTCTGCGCTTTTGGGGTAATTTTGGTCGGCCGGCCACTCCTGGGAAGGTTCACCACTGTTCCATGTTTTTGCCATTTGTGGATAATGGCTCTCACTGTGGTTCGCTGGAGTCCCAAAGCTTTAGAAATGGCTTTATAACCTTTACCAGACTGATAGATCTCAATTACTTTTGTTCTCATTTGTCCCTGAATTTCTTTGGATCTTGGCATGATGTCTAGCTTTTGAGGTGCTTTTGGTCTACTTCTCTGTGTCAGGTAGCTCCTATTTAAGTGATTGCTTGATTGAAACAGGTGTGGCAGTAATCAGGCCTGGGGGTGACTACAGAAATTGAACTCAGGTGTGATAAACTACAGTTAAGTT
The DNA here is from genome assembly GCA_030522415.1 of Channallabes apus. Lineage (NCBI taxonomy): Eukaryota > Metazoa > Chordata > Actinopteri > Siluriformes > Clariidae > Channallabes > Channallabes apus. The sequence goes on from CM060104.1 coordinate 56,470,432, forward strand.
ATTTTTTAACAAGGGGGGGCAATCACTTTTTCACACAGGGCCATGTAGATTTGGAGTTTTTTTTCTCCCTTAATAACGTAAACCTTCATTTAAAAACTGCATTTTGTGTTCAATTATGTTATCTTTGACTAATAGTTCACGGTTTTTGATGAGCAGAAACATTTAAGTGTGAAAAACATGCAAAAGAATAAGAAATCAGGAAGGGGGCAAATAGTTTTTCACACCACTGTATATACACACAGTATATTTACTTTTTTTTACCAATGATAATTGGTGTATCAAAATAATAGTTTATATTTATTAAAAGTATTGATTAATAAAGAAATTATATATGGACTTTAATGTTAATGGTTATACAAGAGCTGGTACAAAGGATCGCCTTACCTGCACCTATGAATGAGCCATAGAGTAACAGCTTGGTCATAGTGAATTTAGAGTGGGGTGCCCTTCTTTTAGGTTCTGCTTCTTTTGCTGTTGAATTCAGTTGAAGGAACTTAGATTTTTTCTAAAGTTTTCAGTGACATTCAAAGTAACCAAACATTTTCATATGGCTGCTATATTGGTCATCATAGAATTGAGTCAGTATTTGTAGGCGGCATTTTAAGATCATACTCATAGCAAATGAGGGCTGGATGATGCACATGGTGGCCACCTGCTCTGTGGGTCTCCATCTTTTTCTTTTGCATATCATTTTCAGATCATACCTTGACATAGAGACTGTAAGGACTGACTAAGAAATATGTTTAAGATTTGAGAATTTGAGACTCATATTACCGGACTTACTTCAGTTTCACATGGTGGGGCATATCGTCTGGTGCTTGATACTTCCAGGCTTCCTGAATCTGTGACGCAAGCAACAGAAATGAGAAAAACAGAATGGTATAATGTGAGATACAAGCTACGATGTCCAGCAGCATGCAGGCCTGTTGCTTCTGAATCACAGCCAGCTTTTGTTTGTGAAAAAATAATGTTTGTCTGTCTGTCTGTTTGTCTGTCTCTCTCTCTCTCCTACACACACACACACACACACACACACATACAGATTATGATTCAGAGACAGTGGGCTTAAGGGCAAAACCAGGAATTTATAATAATAATGATGAGTCTATAAAAGGGTGGATGACAGTTATAATCATCTTGTTATTCCTGTAATTGTGCATGTGTGTGTGTGTGAGAGAGAGCGGTTTAATAAAATAGAAGTAGAAACATCTTGCACTATGACTGACCTCCTAGTGGTTGTGTGAAATTAAATGTGTGTGTATGTGCGACACCTACCTGCTCCTTTAGACCCTGCGAATGTTTACTATTCAGTATTTATTTAAATACGTACTGTTTCCTTTTGTAAACACCAATTGCTTTTCATTTACCAGAACTTTCAGGTGCTTATGCAACCTTTTCATATACAGTATTTAAACTGTGAATACCATTTATCATACACACAAAGAAGGATGTTGTGGGGAACGGTTGGTGGATAAGCTTGTCCTTGGGTTTGGTTTTGGATAGTGTTGCCAAGTCATTGGTTCGTTTAATACTGATCTTGGGTAACTTGGGTAATTTTACTTTATTTTTTTGCATATTTTGCATACTTATATGAGTACATCACCAAACATCACCAAACAAATTTCAATATTACTCAAAGATAATACAAGTAAATACAAACTGCAGTTATTTACCAGCAATAAGTCTTTCACATTGCTGTGGAGGACTTTGGCCCTTTCCTCTTTGCAGAATTGTTTTAATTCGGCCACATTGGAGGGTTTGTCCCCACTGGCCTGTTTAAAGCCAAGCCACAGCATCTCAATCAAGCTACTGTATTACAATACCTTATTTAATGAGCCATTCAGAGGGGGACTTGGGGTATGTTTCTGATCTGGTCATGAACTGATGACCGGGCATTCTCCTTCAAGATTTTCAGACAGAGCACAGAGTTCATGGTCTCATCAGTTACTTCCACCGCCATGTTTGACTGTTGATATGATGTTCTTTTTATGAAATGCTATGTTAGTTTTTATCTAACTTTAGTCTCATCAGTCCACAGAATATTTGCACAAACGTATTAAAGATAACGTATTCTTTTTTGGTCAGCAGTGATTTTCACCTTGGAACTCTCCCATGGATGCCCAGTCTCTCTATTATTTTTTGAATCATGAACACTGAACTTAACTAAGGCAAGTGGGCCTGAAGTTCTTTAGATATTGGTTTGGGTTCTTTTATCAGCTCCTGGATGAGTAATTTTGGTAGGCTGGCCACTCCTGGGAAGATTCACCACTGTTTCAAGTTTCTCCATTTGTGGATAATGGCTCTCACTGTGGTTTGCTGGAGTCCCAAAGACTTAGAAATGGCTTTATAACCTTTTCCCGACCGATACATGTGATTTACTTTGTTTCTCATCTATTCTTGAATTTCTTCAGATTTCAACATGTTGTGTTGCCTTTTGAAAGCTTTTAGCATGCTTCACTTTGTCAGGCACGTTTTATTTAAGTGATTTCTTGATTTAACAGGTCTGGCAGTAATCAGGCCTGGGTTTTTTCACATAGTGTTTGCAGGGTTGGACAGCTTTTCCTTACTAAATGAAGTTATTATTTAAAAATCGCATTTTGTATTTATTCAGGATTTTTTTGTATAGTTTTACAATTTGTATAAGTATGACAAATATGCAAAACATAAAATAAAATAGGAAGGCGCAAATAATTTTCATAGCACTCTATATGTTCTGTGGTACCACTGTTCAGTTCAGTTGTTGTCACTGTGGCCTCACACCTGTATCTCACTTCTCCTCTCTGGGGATGAAGTTTGCATGTTCTGTTACATGCTGCTGTGCCCCCCCGCCAGTCTATACACATACAGTCTGGGCATTTCCTAATTGACTGTAGTACATGATTGAATGTGAGTGCTTGTTCCCTGAGTTCTCTGGGTTAGGTTCCAGGCTTTTTCCATAAAAAGTATAGACAATGCATGTAGATGTTGATGTTCTCTTTATTCCAGCTGAGTCCAAGCTGTTTAATACTGTATGTGCTCATTTGTTCACATAATTCTAAATGTAAAATTTTTAGCAATGGAACATGTTTTCCATCTTTTCTCCATCCCTATTCTGGTTTATTTATGCAAGAAGAAGTTAGGAGTGTCAGTTTATAATTCTAAATTCTGAATATTGCTTTCATCCAAGCACTTTCTGTTTTTACTTTCTGCTATGGAGAGTGCAGTTTTACAGCATACTAATTGCAGGCTACAGCACTGTCACGTCTTCTACTTCACTCCCACTCTCCTTGTTTTCCCTCTACGTACTATAAGTACATGGATCACTGCTTATTTACTAAGGCATGATTATAATGTAAAGTATTGTACATTGGTTTTAGTTCTGGTGACAAGGAGGAGAAACAGCTTTATGTTTCATTTCTAGAGTACACAAACACACTGAATACTAGTTGCATGCTAAGCCCTACCAAGTCAAGATTAATAAGTGCATATTGACTGCTCTTTTGTTGGTTGGTGCTAGTGTTATTGTGTAACCCCAAAGGCAAAACCTTCACCATGATGATCACCTTAATAAATGTTTGCTGCTTAAAGATATCTAGCTGTGAATAGTATATATTAATATTAAAAAAGCAGATAATTTGAATGAATTAAAGAGGAAATAGTATATGGGAAAACACATGACTAAGGGGACACGTTGTTAGACAGTAAGGCACAGTATTTTTGCTGTTGGCTAGTCATTATGGATCTCCTGTGATGTCTGTGTGGTGGCCTGCTGAGCAGCATGTCCATCTGACGGAGTTACATTCTGTAAGAAGAAAAAGTAAATGCCAAATCGCACCATCACATTTGGCTTTATATTTCAGATATTTTTTCGTCCCTGATTTCTCTTCTGTTTCTGTGGTGCTGACCTTTTCTAGTCTTACTTTTCTAAGGAATCAATGCTTTTCCCACAATTTACATTTTCCCAATTCAGAACTGGGTGAATTCCTACCTGTGCCAAACCACTTTGTTCCCCTGTGTTTCCAACTCACTTGTTTTTGGTCCAATTGGCAATGGATTGGCACCATGTCAAGGGTCTACCCCACCTCGTGCCCCAAGTCTCCTAGGATAGATACAGAATAAAGCGGTATAAGATGATGAGTGAGTCAGTAAGTGGAAAAATGGCTCATTGAAGACATGGCTCATTGAAGTGCTCAGTAAAAATAATTTATAATAATATGCGAGACTAACTCCAGTTTCACATACATACACAAAACATGACATCCCACAACATTAAAGCAACGTTACATCCCACAACATTAAAGACAATCTTTTTAACAACATTAAAAAGATTTTCTTTTAAAAGCTGCTGTCTTACAATAGTTTTATACAGGACAAGCTGCCATAAGTCTTAGATCTCTCTAAAATGTGTCTGTTAATGTTCCAGCTGAAATTCCACTCAGATCATGCATTCTGGCAGACCTGAAATCTCTTTTGTTCCTAACAAGCTGTTTCAGTGTCTGTAGCATTAAAATAAATATCCCCCACCCCTTTGAGGAAGTGTCCTTTTCTACATCGTCAGAATGCAGGAAATGGGACTTCCCTCTAATGTATGCAATAGGAAGGTCTATGTATTTTTTATTTTTTTTTACCCATAATATGAATTCAAATTGAGGAGAAAATCTAATTACAGTAGCTTGTTTAAGCAACAGAAATTATAAATAGGATAATAAAGAGGCATGGAATGTTTTTCTCTCACTTTTTTGTGCTCTGGGGACCCATCTGAATGTTTAAAATGGACTAAAAAGTCAATTTTGCATAATTGGTCAGTCTAGCAGATGATTACACTGGATAGTTCAGAATATACTGTATGGTGCTGTATACTGACCTAAGGTTAACTAAAGTACTTTACCTTTGGTCCATCTTTATTTCCAAATCCATTATCTATTCTGCATGCAATTTATCTTACCCACTTGCACCAGGGTGAAGGTTTCACACCAGATTACCATTTCATTTTGCCTTATCTCTTCTTTGATTTATTATTATTTTTTGCTTATACAAACCCCAGTCTATCTGTCATTCCCATTTGCATATTGGCTGTTTTCTTGTGATGATGATAATAGTAGGAGCACTGATATCCAAATATGGAATAGTTGGTCAGGATTGGTGCTCACACCTGCCAGAGTACTCGGCAATAAGCTCATGAACACACACAGCCTCTGGGGCCGTTTCTGCCTCATGTTCTTTTCAAAACTGCAGGGGAGGCTGTCAGCAGTGTGGTACTGCTTTGGATGCTGTGTAATTTGTTATAAATGAATATTATTCCCCCCCCCCCCCTCTTGTATCAAACAGTCCCAAACTTTTATGCACCCCAATCTCTGTTCATCAAAAATGGCAGATGTTTCTCATGGCACTAGGGTTCATGGGAGTAGAAAGCCATCACCGCTGTATTGTTCATGCATTATTGCAATGCAGTGAGATTCCCAGTAATGTGAAGACGAAGTTGATGCAGTCTGTCATGTGATTTTTAGGCCCCAGTTAATCTTCTTTTTTATTACATCTCATATATCCCTACTGGTTACCTTCCATAGTATCATCCATTCTTTCTATTATTTTTCCATTTTTGTGTGTTCGTGGTAGTACACTTCAGTAGGCTGCTTCAGTATTATTTCTGCATGTTCACGTGATCAAAATGAAGATGAATCATTTCATGGGTTTGAATAGAGTAATTCCATGAAAAAAAAGAAATCACCCTTCTTTTTGATCTCTTTACAACGTTCTCAAAATGATTTGCAATTATAATTTAAGGATAATCAACTTGCCTTAATAGAATGGTTTATTCATTCATTCATCTTCTATACCGCTTTATCCTGTATTTAGGGTCGCGGGGGACCTGGAGCCCATCCCAGGAGACTCAGGGCACGAGGTAAAATGGTTAATACAGTTTATTTACTTCTCATTCTAATATATACCCTTTTGGTAAATGGATATGTTGTCCAGTATGACAGATGAACAGTGGAAAAGTTTATAAGAATTGCCTTAACATAATATATGCATTTATGTAATATAGTACTGTAATCTTTAAGAATGAAGGGCAGCAATGTAAGTTTTTCTAAAAGACCCCTACTCTAGTTTCAGAGAGAAGTGAAAAATGCTTCTCACGACTAACCCATAACATCTGTTTGGGGTTTTCACCTTAAGTTCCTTCTTCATTGCAGGAAAGCAAAAGGGTGCTAGCTTATGATTTTACTATCATCGGCATTATCGTAACCTGAAGTAATTCACCCTCCTCAGGTAACGCTGAAATGCTGACATACAGTGGTGTGAAAAACTATTTGCCCCCCTCCTGGTTTCTTATTCTTTTGCATGTTTGTCACACAAAATGTTTCTGATCATCAAACACATTTAACTATTAGTCAAAGATAACACAAGTAAACACAAAATGCAGTTTTTAAATGAGGGGTTTTATTATTTAGGGAGAAAAAAAATCCAAACCTACATGGCCCTGTGTGAAAAAGTAATTGCCCCCTGAACCTAATAACTGGTTGGGCCACCCTTAGCAGCAATAACTGCAATCAAACGTTTGCGATAACTTGCAACGAGTCTTTTACAGCGCTCTGGAGGAATTTTGGCCCACTCATCTTTGCAGAATTGTTGTAATTCAGCTTTATTTGAGGGTTTTCTAGCATGAACCGCCTTTTTAAGGTCATGCCACAACATCTCAATAGGATTCAGGTCAGGACTTTGACTCGGCCACTCCAAAGTCTTCATTTTGTTTTTCTTCAGCCATTCAGAGGTGGATTTGCTGGTGTGTTTTGGGTCATTGTCCTGCTGCAGCACCCAAGATCGCTTCAGCTTGAGTTGACGAACAGATGGCCGGACATTCTCCTTCAGGATTTTTTGGTAGACAATAGAATTCATGGTTCCATCTATCACAGCAAGCCTTCCAGGTCCTGAAGCAGCAAAACAACCCCAGACCATCACACTACCACCACCATATTTTACTGTTGGTATGATGTTCTTTTTCTGAAATGCTGTGTTACTTTTACGCCAGATGTAACGGGACACGCACCTTCCAAAAAGTTCAACTTTTGTCTCGTCAGTCCACAAGGTATTTTCCCAAAAGTCTTGGCAATCATTGAGATGTTTTTTAGCAAAATTGAGACGAGCCTTAATGTTCTTTTTGCTTAAAAGTGGTTTGCGCCTTGGAAATCTGCCATGCAGGCCGTTTTTGCCCAGTCTCTTTCTTATGGTGGGGTCGTGAACACTGACCTTAATTGAGGCAAGTGAGGCCTGCAGTTCTTTAGATGTTGTCCTGGGGTCTTTTGTGGCCTCTCGGATGAGTCGTCTCTGCGCTCTTGGGGTAATTTTGGTCGGCCGGCCACTCCTGGGAAGGTTCACCAGTGTTCCATGTTTTTGCCATTTGTGGATAATGGCTCTCACTGTGGTTCGCTGGAGTCCCAAAGCTTTAGAAATGGCTTTATAACCTTTACCAGACTGATAGATCTCAATTACTTTTGTTCCTGAATTTCTTTGGATCTTGGCATGATGTCTAGCTTTTGAGGTGCTTTTGGTCTACTTCTCTGTGTCAGGTAGCTCCTATTTAAGTGATTTCTTGATTGAAACAGGTGTGGCAGTAATCAGGCCTGGGGGTGACTACAGAAATTGAACTCAGGTGTGATAAACCACAGTTAAGTTATTTTTTAACAAGGGGGGCAATCACTTTTTCACACAGGGCCATGTAGATTTGGAGTTTTTTTTCTCCCTTAATAACGTAAACCTTTATTTAAAAACTGCATTTTGTGTTCAATTATGTTATCTTTGACTAATAGTTAACGGTTTTTGATGAGCAGAAACATTTAAGTGTGACAAACATGCAAAAGAATAAGAAATCAGGAAGGGGGCAAATAGTTTTTCACACCACTGTATATAAACATGACATATATTTATATATTTGAGTTCCACTTAGAAAAATCACTGTTTCACAGCATTTTATATAACACAAGTCCTTGTGCTTTGTGTTACAAAGTGGACAATGTGTGAATGAAGTGATGGACCAAATAAACTTCACTTGAAAGATACTTACATGGATCTTTGAAATTACGGCAGTAATCTTTTCTCGGCTATGTTTTCTTTTTTCTATGGCTTCTATGGTCTCACGATTTCTTATTCACCCCGGAGGCCACTCTGGCCTCTCTCTCCTCCCACATTTTATCATGATTTCTATATTCTACATTTTTTTTTTTTTGGTAAGCAGAAAGTAGAGAGCAGAGCAATAGTGGTAGTATGATGCTGGAAAACGTAATCACAAAGGTATCTCATTCCTAATTCCTTTTTTCCAGCAACATCTGAATTCCTTTTACAGTATATAAAATAAATATATAGCATATAAATATATAGCATGATCTTTGTTTGTTACCTAACTTCTAACAAAAATCTTTAGCACTGTAGGTTTATGAAACATGGCTCCACTAACAAAACCTGTACTGTATTTTGAGTATGGCATTTGAGCAAGAACAGTGTGTCTTGGGATTAGATTGCCAGTTTTATACAAGTATTTCTTTTTTACTGTAAAACCTAGGAATTTTACTTTCCACACAGCAGGTGGGTCTATTTCTCAATCACCATAGTTACCACAGCCATTTAATAGAGTCTCCACCTCAGACGCTTACTCCCACACATTTTATTACATTTTAAATCCTCTCTGAATATTGTGCTGGGACTATGTCATCAATCATGCATCTGCATATCTTCACATGGAGATGTCTTCTCCCCAGGAAAAACTGGTCAATTTGTAGGCAATTAACTAATACAGACAATACCGCTACAATTCTTGCCCATAATAACAGGAGAGTACGGCCACGCTGATACATAAAGGTGTTTCCAAGGTTATATAAATTCAAATTCAAATTTTATTTGTCACATACACAGTCATACACAGTACGATATGCAGTGAAATGTTTACACGACCGGCAGTGACCTTAAAAAGAGTGGAATGGAAATGCTGTTTTATCGGAAAAATAAACAAGAAATCTCTAATGACACTCAATTGAGCGACACACTAACGGAATCACTGCTATAAAGTAAAAATAAAATATATTGACCTGCACTTTACCTTTGAAAGAATCACGACAGAACAGTGTTTCTGTGTAGAGCAGAGAGAAAGAGAGTGAGTGTGTTTGTGTCTTTGAAGGCGAAAGTAGGAGGGGTCTGTGTGTGTGTGTGTGTGTGTGTGTGTGTGTGTGTGTGGCACGTTGTCCAATGACATGCGCGCACACAAACACAAAGCAGGCTGAGCCTTGAGCAGAGAGAGAAAATGGATTTGTAACCTCTCTAATGAAACTTGCTTTTGCTTTATTCATTACGCACACTGTACACACACACATACAGACACAAAATAAAATATGTTTTACATGCACACACGTGGTCACAGTGTTATAGTAAACAGTACACGTCTGCTTGGATGTTGATTATACAGTACCAGTAAGAGATGCGCACAAAGACCCAGCAGGGGAGACGATTACCCACAATTCCTCAGCACAAGAGAGAGAAAAAATGTTGGCTTAGTTGTGATCATGTGACACTCGGCGTCAAAACAAGAAGCGCATGAGTAATACTCGTAAACCAAGTCAAAATTATTTAAAAAACAGACATGTTAGTATTTACTCTATCATATTTTCCCCTTAAAATCTTGGTTCATAACATCAAGAGGGTGCAGTTTTAAGGAATATAATACAGCATAATCAGGACAAGAATAGTAAATTAAGATTTATGAATTTTGCAGTCCAAATACAATGTGCAGTAAGTGAATAAGAATATTTAAATGAATGCAGATTTGCTTCTCATTCACAGGCATACCCCTGTTTAGCCACAGGACACTGAAACAGAAAGGCCAGTGTATTGGGTACCCACATGTGCACACACACACACACACACACACACACACACACACACACACACACACACACACAGAAAGTGAGAGAGCAAAAAGGCTATTTCTCTATGGCAAAAAGGCTTCCTTAGACACTTTCAGTGTTGTGTGTTTTTATTTATTTATTTATTTATTTATTTATTTTTATTAAATGTATGTAGCTTACTGTCACAAAAAAAAAACTTTTTTTGATAAACAAGTGTGATGTATTGTATTGAAACTAGTTTTGTCCTTTTATTTTATTACTTATTGACTGCCTTAATTGTGACAGGTCTGTTGTTTATATCACAGCTTTGAAGTGAACGTCTGGAGAGAGTGTGTCATCTACTTACCCAGCACCAGAGAATCACATATTCACACAGATAAATCGGACAGTCCCTGTAGACAGAAAAATTGTGTTCTAAACAGGTTTGAGGTGTCAGAAAGATTGCTAGAAAAAATGTGCTCTGAAAAGGAATCGAAAGAGACTCGAATGTCATTTTATTATTCAGTGGAATTTTGTCCAATGTAGCTCACGTTGTATTGATGTCTGGAATCAACTCTGACAAATCCTGCTCAGACACTGTACTTGTGTTGCTTAAACTAGAGGTAAAGGAAGAGAGGACATTAATGTTTCTATTTTGAGGTGATGGGCTGTAGCCGAGTCCTTTTTGCATTTTCCTGTTGCTTCAGAAGTTCAGGCACTTGCTGGCTCCTGTTTTCCTTTTATAAGGCTCAAGACAAGCTTATACAGCTTATAGCGAGCACTCAGTCTTGTAACTGGCAGAAGCCGGGTTTAACATTGTAATTGCTTTACAAAATGATTTCACTGATTAGAAGTGATGAACAATGCAGTTGTCGTCTTCCTGCTCTTATGTAGAACTATCTTTCATATAAAGGTCATGGAATTGACTTTGTTAGAACTGCTTAACTAATGGAATGTGTTGAAGTGAACAAATTCATGAACATTTTCAAATGTTTACCACATTGTCCTTGACTGAAAATGTGCCTCTTTGTCACTTGCAGTAATCCTGGTGCTTTGCATGGCAGAATATTTTGATGGAATCAGAGCTGGTGTCCATTAATCCTAAGAGGGATGTTATGCATATCAAATGCATAACACATGCCGTGAACAATATTTTGAACCCTGACATACATTTTATAGTTTCACAAATGACCCAAACAACCAGCCTTTAGACAAGGCTGGTGACCCAGTTACAGGGACGGGTATAAGGTTGTTCTCTCCTCAGCTGACCTCGTACAATAGCATCTGTAGACACAGTGAAGCTGCCTGCATTTTGTGAGTATACTCTCAGGAAAGGCTACTTACTTGAATAACTCTTAAAAGCTTGTTGTTAAGATGGAAGTATTTACAGTTGATTTTTTTAAAACACAACCACAGGAAGCATCAAACTTATGCATTTGCAACTTATCTACTATTGGTCCCAGTTGTTTTATGCAGATATGTTGTAGCATTCCTATGCTCAGCACTAGCATTGTAAACCATCTCAGGCAAAATGGTGGCTGGTTTGGTTTTACATGGCTCTGGCGTCACACGCAGGATCTCTAAAAAGGCAAAAATCTGATAATTTTGTCACTGTCCAAACGTTTGTGGATGTCACTGTATACACGCGTAGACGAATTTGTTGCTACACTTCCAGTAAAGAAAGAAAAACCCACAATATTCCCCGAACTAACTTAGAACTCACAAAAGTAATACTAAATAATAATTTATGAAAGTGACCTGGACTGAAATAATGGGATGATGGGGCCCATACCCTAATATTTTGTTGTACAACCTTTTCAGGCAATTAATGCAATTAAGTGACTTCTGTACCTGTCACAAGATCGTTTGCACACAAACTGCTCCAGTTTTTTCCAGTTTGAAGGTTGCATTTTTCTGAATGTTTCAACTCTTTCCACAGAACTCATAGAAAGCTTCCTCACATAGTCTAATGTTTTGTTCTTACCAATCTGGTGGAGATGTGTTTGGGTTATCCTGTTGGAGGACCATGATCTGCGACTGAGCCCGAGCTTTAGGAGTATGTTTACAGTTTTCCAGGAGGTTTCATGCCTTGATAGTCTTGAGATTTCATTGTATTCTGCACAGATGCAAGACACCCTGTTCCAGATGAAGCAAAGCAGTACATAAGTACTGTACCAGAACATAAAGAGCATTTTTCTTGCTTTTACTTTTAAAGAGCATTTACTTTCTTGTTATACAGTATTTACTGTACAGTGTTCTTTTCTTTGAAAGCTTCATCTGTGAACATGATGTGACTTATCAAAAAGTACCAGTTTTGTCTCATTTGTCTGATGGAAAAGTCTTCTTCAAAAAACAGTCTGGCTTATCAATATGCGTTATGGAAAAGTCTGCTTGGAGGTGATTTTACATCCTGTACTGTTAATATGCTTATGGATAATTATCTTCTCAGACAACTCTTCTGCTTTGCTTTCACTGGTCCAGGCTCAGTGTGGTACACACCATGATACCAAACAGCAGGATGACTACTTTTCATCATTTAAATAGGCTGAATAGATCTTTGCAAGAACATCTGTGATGCTAATTAGTTCTTGGCAGTCTTTTCTAGAGGTACCAACTAATTTGTACAGACCTTTTTTTTTTTGTAGATTTTTTTGAAGGCATTGCCTGATTTTGTTTAGCATTATTATCTACTTATCTGTCTCTTATTACCTACTTCAATTATTATACAGTCCCGATCAAAAGTTTAAGACCACTTGAAAAATGGAAAAAATTCATATTTTGCATGGTTGGATCTTAACAAGATTCCGAGTAGAGCTTCAACATGCAACAAGAAGAAATGGGAGTGAGACAAAACATTTTTTGAGCATGCAATTTAATGAAAACAACGATTAAACTGAAACAGGCTATTTTACAGCTGATCAAAAGTTTAGGACCACACCTCCAAAAAAACCTATAAATCCCTCCAAAACAGAAATCAAACTTACAAACATGAACTCAGTACTGAGTAGCTCCACCGTTATTGTTGAGCACTACAAGAATTTGTTGCGGCATGCTTGATGCAAGCGTTCTCCAAGTGGTGAAGACGGCCGCACAAAGGGCATCTACAGTCTGGAACTCATTCATTCATTCATTCATTCATTTTCTATACCGCTTAATCCTGTGTTCAGGGTCGCGGGGGACCTGGAGCCTATCCCAGGAGACTTCGGGCACTAGGCGGGGTACACCCTGGACAGGCTGCCAATCCATCGCAGGCTGCCAATCCATCGCAGGGCACACACACACTCACACACTATGGACAATTTAGGAACGTCAAATAGCCTAACCTGCATATCTTTGGACTGTGGGAGGAAACCGGAGTACCCGGAGGAAACCCAGCAAGCACGGGGAGAACATGCAAACTCCATGCACACAGAGACGGGAATCGAGCCTGGCCGGGAATCAAACCCAGACCCTGGAGGTGCAAGGCGACAGTGCTAACCACTACACCACCGCGCCGCTCTGTCTGGAACTGTTGTCCATTTTTGTAAACTTCCCTTGCCATCCAAAGGTTCTCAATTGGATTTGGATCAGGGGAACACGCAGAATGGGCCAGAAGAGTGATGTTATTCTCCTGGAAGAAGTCCCTTGTCCTGCGGGCATTGTGTACTATAGCGTTGTCCTGTTGAAAAACCCACACAGTTACCACACAGACGAGGTCATGCGGAATGCTCTCTGCAACATCTGCACATAGCCAGTGGCCGTTTGACACACCCTGCACTTCCTGAAGCTCCATTGTTCCACTGAAGGAAAAAGCACCCCAGATCATTATGGCGCCCCGTCCACTGTGGCACGTAGAAAACATCTCAGGTGGGATCTGCTTGTCATGCCAGTAACGTTGGAAACAATCAGGACCATCAAGGTAAAAAATTTTCTCATCAAAGAATAACATTTTCTTCCACCTTTGAATGTCCCATGTTTGGTGCTGTCTTGCGAAATCCAAACGAGCAGTTCAGTGGCGTTCAAGGAGACGAGGTCTTTGAAGACGTTTTTTGTTTTTGAAGCCCCTCAGTCTCAGATGCGATCTGATGGTTATGGGGCTGCAGTCAGCACCAGTAACGGCCTTAATTTGGGTCGAGGATCGTCCAGTGTCTTGACGGACAGCCAATTGTATCCTCCGGCTCAGTGCTGGTGAAGTTTTTTTGGGTCTTCCATTTGACTTTTTTGTTCCATAACCCTCAGGATCATTTAAGAAATTCCATTTAAGAAGTCTTACTGCGTCCCACCTCAGCAGCGATGGCGCGCTGTGAGAGACCCTGCTTATGCAGTTCAACAACCCGACCACGTTCAAAAAGGAGAAGTTTTTTTTTGCCTTTGCCATCAGAACGTGTGAATACCTGACAGAAAATGACAATGAATCCACTTCTTTGCACAGATTTGGCCTTTTAAAGGCATGTGGTCCTAAACTTTTGATCAGCTGTAAAACAGCCTGTTTCAGTTTAATCATTATTTTCAATTAATTGAATGGCCAAAAAATGTTTTGTCTCACTCCCATTTCTTCTTGTTGCATGTTGAAGCTCTACTTGGAACCTTGTTAAGATCCAACCATGCAAAATATGATTTTTTTGCCATTTTTCAAGTGGTCTTAAACTTTTGATCTGGACTGTATAATATCTTTTTTTCCAGTATATATTTATGTCAGTGAGCAATGTGGCTTTTTCCTGGAAGGCTACCAACAAACTAATTGTATGTTCTAATGTTCAATTTATTAACATTTAGGACTTACTGTGAAAGATCCACTCAATTCATGAAAGTGTCATTTAAATTGAAAATCTTAAGAGTTAATAGGCTTGTAATTGAGCATTTGTTCTTAATTAAAAATGAAATTATGCGCCTGGGTTTTGAATGTTGCCGCCAGTCTGTGTTTGTGTGTGGCGTTATCATGTTCTTCTCATGATTTGTGGGTTTCTTTTGCATTTTCTGGTTTACCTTGAATGAAATGTTTTGTAGGCTATAAGTTTCCAAATTGTGTGTAGCGCATCATTGAGTCTCTCTCTCTCTCTCTCTCTCTCTCTCTCTCTCTCTCTGTGTGTGTGTGTGTGTGTCTGTACTTTGTGATGGGTTGGTTCCCCATCCATTCATGGGTGTCTGAAATATTTTCATGAACAGGAGAACAATTTAAATTAAACATCAATATTTATTACTAGTATGGTTATTCAGAAGATGCCAGAGCCGTGTCTGTATGTGTGTATGTGTGCGTGTGTGTGTGTGTGCATGTGTGTATTGGTCAACACACTTGTACACAAACTTTATTCACTTTAATTAAATTCTAGTTTGAGGAAAGAACAGAAAAGCATCTATTGCCATGATAACAGCCTCAAACCACAGCTAAGAAACCAGTTTCTCCTGTGAATGTTTGCCTGCATGCATTTTTTCTGACATTTAGTAATCTTTAATTCTTTGCTGTTTAAAATAATGGTGTTTTTCGAGGCCTGGTGGAAGCATAAAATGCAAAATGCAGGTTTCCTGCAAAAGGTTGCAATTAAAGTTGGCATACCAGTTGGAAACAGAATGTGTTGGCCAAAAGTGTTTGCAGTTTCTTATAAATGTTTTGCAAGCCGTAAATAAATATAGAAAGTGTTGTCACTATTAAGACAAGAAATGGATACCTTTTGATGGTATTTTTGCTCCACAGTAATTTGTATTCCACACACACTCAGGTTTCATAAAACCAGGTGCAAAAATTGTAAAAAAGTTATAAAGTCTGACATCTACTGACCTTTTCAAATACTGCATGTTTCCAGTGTCTGTGTAGTCTTGGTGTTCAGTCTCTCTGTACATGTAAAATGTTTACTGATAAATGTCCCCGTCTTTCTTTGTGATAAAAAACATTCAGTAATGTTGTATTTTTGCCACAGGATTTGCTCACAGTTGAGGTTTTTTTTCTCTCCATTTTTTACCCTAGAAGTTCTAGATAAGCAGCAGCATTGTGGGCTAACGGATAGCCTTGTCACAGCTTTATGGTCCCTATTTTGATTCTGAGCTCATGTTAATGTCGTTGTGGAGGTTTGCATGTTCTCCCATGTTTGTGTTGATTTTCTTTGTCCAAAACACCCAGATGGGTGTTTTGGCTAAGCTTAAAATGTGCTGCTAGGTGTGAATGATTGTGTGGCTGTGCATGGTGAACTGAGATGGTCTGGCATCCCATTTGGCTCTGATTCTCCCATCCTGCTCCCAGTGTCTCCAGAATTGGCTCTGAAACCAGACCCACACCGACTGGGCCAAAAACATGAGTGCTAAAGATGAAAGAATGATATCTCTACATTACCATCATCATCATCATCATTATCATCATCATGTTAATAATAGCAACAGCAACAAAACAGGTTCTTCTACTACTACTGCTACCATTACAGATGACGACAACAACAACAACAATAATAATAAATATTACTACATCATAATCATGTTGGTTACCATAAATACAAAAAGACATATATTTGCACTAACATTTAGGGCAATATGCTGTTCCTGTAAATGTCAAATTGAGTATTTAGCATATCTTTCCTGATTTTTTGTGAACGGACCTACTTGAGGTCAGTGGATCAGGGAGATGTCTTTTAACCTTGATCTGGAAAGTCTAACTTATAGGTAAAAGGTGAAACTGAAGACTTTTTTATTCACATCTGGACAGCCTTTGTGCACTTCATGATACCTACATCAACGACTGGGCCATCCCAGTGAGTGCTCCTTTATGTTGCCAAGAGTATCGGGCGTTGGGCTCAAGGTGTTTAGTTGATTCGTTTGTTGTGTTTACTGTATTTTTTATTATTTACTAACTAAAATTAATAAATATACAAGTAATTGTAATATATATACTCAGCAAAAAAAGAAACGCCCCTTTTTCAGGACTGTGTATTTCAACAATAATGTTGTAAAAATCCAAATAACTTTACATATCTTCATTGTAAAGGGTTTAAACAATGTTTTCCATGCATGTTCAATTAACCATAATCAATTAATTAACATGCACCTGTGGAATGGTCGTTAAGACCTTAACAGCTTACAGAAAGTAGGCATTTAAGGTCACAGTTCTAAAAATGCAGGACACTAAAGAGACTTGTCTACCGACTGTGAAAAACACCCAAAGAAAGATGCCCAGGGTCCCTGCTCATCTGTGTGAACGTGCATTAGGCATGCTGCAGGGAGGCATGAGGACTGCTGATGTGGCTAGGGCAATAAATCGCCATGTCCGCACTGTGAGACGCCTAAGACAGCGCTACAGGGAGACAGGAAGGACAGCTGATCATCCTCGCAGTTGAAGGCCACGTGTAACAACACCTGCACAGGATGGGTACATCCGAATATCACACCTGCGTGACAGGTACAGGATGGCCACAACAACTGCCCGAGTCACACCAGGAACACACAATCCCTCCATCTCACAGCAAGAACTGACAAATCTGGTCCAGTCCATGAGGAGGAGATGCACTGCAGTACTTCAAGCAGCTGGTGGCCACCAGATACTGACTGGTACTGACTGATTTTGAGCCTCCCTTCATTCAGGGACACATTGTGAAACATTTTTACTTTATGTCTTATGGTGTTGACTCTTTTAGTGTTCATACAAATATTTACAGAAAGTAAAAACAGTTGAAAGTCAGAGGACGTTTCTTTTTTTTGCTGAGTACACACACATATATATAATATATTGGGATAATGGGTTTTACAGTCTGAAAGCAATCAGGCAGAGATTTGAGTAACCATAATACTGCAGCAGCTTATGACTTTAACTGACTTGTTTTGAATAATCAAATTTAGAAGTCTGCACACGATGTATATCTTTTAATTTTCTATATAAAGGGCCTCCAAGAACCTACATTTTCACGAGTAAGAGCTGTGACTTTCTTACGGGAACATTGAAATACAGGACAGTACTTGACTCTAGGCATGCGGAGAGGGGCGTGACGTCAAACGCACGGTGAAAAGTGTACGTGCTTTGCGAGTGTGGGAGGAGTTACGTTGCAGCGCGTGCGTCGGAAGCGCACGGAGCAAACAGAGGGGGCAGGAGTTGTATAACTGAAGTCAGAGATTGGCTGTTCAAAATGAATGACTGGTGTGCCCCGCCCCGCCTGTGAAACATGGCATTTTGCCGCACACACCTCGGGTAAACTGGTTGATATTATGGAGAGGTGTTTTTGAATAGGCGTTTGAGTTGTTTTTTTCTTTTGTAGTGAGTGTACAGTGTAGATTTTTACCGCTCAGGTTTTTGACTGTTCTCAGCGGTGTTGCAGTGATATAAGGCAGGAGTGCACAATGGTGCTAAAATCGGAAGCTGCAGTCGGTGAGTGAGAGCCTTTCTGTTTATTTATATAGTTCTTTTTTATCTTCAGCGTTGAAGCTTTTGTTGGAAAAGTGTTACCACATGATGTTCTGATTTAGATGATTTCATAGTTTATATATTTATGTTCTACATATCTCCGATCATGCAACAGGTTCGTGCTTTTTTATTTATTTATTTTTTATACAGCAGATGTGTTTGTACTGGTGAGATACAGTAGTTGGCAAGAGTAATGAAGCTGATAAACTGCAATTGATTTTCTTTCTTTTATTCATTTTCTTTGCCATTGTATCAAATATAATATTTATTATTATTTAATATGAAGTAAAACTTCAATAAAAGTCCATACACTGAGTTTCTTTACCCAAATTCAGATAAGTGTATTGATCTAAATGACCTCAGATTGACCTCTATTATAGAATACATTACAGTTATAAATACAGCTTCAGCTTTTCTGTAACCGTGCTTAACGCTGAGGTCATAACAGTCGGTTGGCTTTCTTTACTTAAAATACAACAGATTTTAGTTTTATGAGCTTTTGCTTGTGAAGTTTTCTGGTTTGGTTGTTGTACAAAGTTTGCAAAAGTCTCTAGAAAACAAACGCCAAAGTCAAGTCCTTCACATAGTATGAATTTTTCCAGTGCAATTATAACCACAACGAAATAGCTGTATAAATAGAGAGCCATCTTCGCTTTACCACGAAGCCTGTTTCAAGTGTTGCATTTAGATACATGGTTCATTGGTTGGGATGGTTGACACCATCGCATAGAATGCACACACTTGTGCATTTGCTATTTTTAGGTTTGTACTCTGCTCTTTTGAGCTAATCCATTGGCATTCTGCTGAAAAGGTTGCTATGGTGCGTCAGAGATAGAGAGAAAGCATTTCCCAATTTTCCTTCCCCCTAGTAGTAGGATGGCTGTGTAGGATTCAAACTTATCTGGCAAATTTAGTCTAATGTGGGAATGTGTGGACAACATAATAAATGATAAATGTTGTCTTTGAAAGGTAATTTTCTTTAATTGTTTTTGAGGTACTGCAGGCAGACTGGAACAGAAATGAAAATGTGGTTCAGTTCAGTGGTTGGGTGATTCACTCCCGGTTGCCATCACACATTGTAAACAAATGCTTCTGCTTTTAGTCGTTTTCCCTCTTTTCGTCTTCCACCATCCCTTTTTTGGTGTTCTGCGCCGTGAATGTGTCGAGACAGAAGTTATTCAGTGCAATATTACATTACAAATTGCAAAACATTTTGCTTTAATCAGGTAAACTATTTATTGTGAAATTTATTTGAATGAATAGAAATGGTACAACTGCTGTATACTGTTGCATGCCTGAAATGTTTGTCTACTGTATATTCACTACAAAACTGTACAAAAAAGCTTAGTAGTAATAATGTTTTTACTTTGTGGGTGTTTTGGTAAATACATTGTAATAAACTAGTGTTTCATGAAGGAGAGACATAGAAATGACAAGGGTTTTATATAATTTAACAAGTATTATTATGCAGGTTATTAGTCATGGAGATTTCAAGCTAAAATTCTACTCATTGTTCTCTGGAAACTATTTGTCAGTTATTCGAAAAATCACGCCCACAACACCACCCCAACCCCCACTCACACACACCACATGCCCACACACATAGAAAACACAAGACAGTTCTTTTTTTTTTTTTACTTAATTTATTTTCAATTGTGTGCAAGTCCTAAATGAACTAATCCAGACCTGTCTATCTAACAGTCTAACAAACTGCTAAACCAAAGACCCTATCAAAAAGGGTATAATGAACGCCTCCTTTTTCCAAAAAACACACAGATAGTACTATAAATCATTTATCTTCCTTGTTTGACAGGATTCTGCCTCTTCAGGCTTAACAGAAAAAAATCATATGTGGCAATGCACAACCTAATATGGGAAAATGAACTTCGTAACAGTAATGCAGCTCAACAAGTGCTTGTGTTAGTTTATCGTTTCACTCAGATCACAACAAAACTTACATCATGGGAAATGTGCACTGCCAAGTCATAACGTTAAGCATGCTGGTAATGATTTTTAACATGCCATAAGTTCTGGACATATATGAGTGGCAGGAAAGCTAACGTGCTTTATTAACATGTCCGTCATCTGTACGACATTGAAATACTGTTTCTGCTAATTCCATATTTTTGTAAAAAAAAATTATAAAAAAAGAATATCCATATGATCGCGATAAAGGAGGGTGCACAATCATAAAACATTTTAATGTTTCTGCTGTTTTTGTTTTGCACTGTGGTGAAATGATACACTGACCTAGTTACTGTGTTATTACTGTGTCTCTAAAGCAAGGGAAACAGCCGTCTTTGTTTTTAAACATAAAACTATAATTGCATTAAATATTAGATTTTGTAAAATGTAATGACTTCGAATGTTTAAAAATGATTGCCCATTCCTAATAATTCTCACTTCTGATTGGCCTCTTACTCCAGATAGCAGATATTAGTCCCTTGGTTTTTTCACCTGTATTTAGCAAGGTTCATCAGTGAGAAGCCAATAAAAAATGTTCAATAATTAATTAAGTGAAGTAGACTAATACTATTTCTGTTAAGTATTCTAAATACATGAGTAATTCAGATGGCATGGCCTTTAATTTAAATTAGGCTGCATAATTTGTCCTCTTGAACAGCTGTCATGCCGGCTGAGAATAATAACCTCCTGGTGAACTACCTCCAGCAGTGATTAATTATATAACCATCCCTTTTGCTTTTGCTTTGTGCTTATCTTGATTAACAGTGACCATGCTTATCTGCTAATGTCAGACGCATGGGCCAGTATGAATTGACTGCAGGGATAGTGCCACATCTTTATGCAGGCTGTTTATATTATTACATTCATGCTTTTGGCAGACATGATCAACATGTCCTCAGTCACCCACAACAAACTAGTAGGCTGTTCACCAGATCACTTTTTCCAGAAAGCTGGAGAGCACAATGCTTTAAATTGGAACTGTACATAACACAACCTAGAGCTGTTTCTAAAATAACGCATTGAATATTGATGCTGAACTTAATTTAGTTGCAGTTAACAGGTCAAATAAGACAGTTTAAATAAGTTAACAGTTCAATAAATTAAATTGGCTTAAATAGGCATCTTGATTAATATTGCATATGATTTATTAATGCACACTGATTTCTAGCACTAGGTAAGAGCACACACAATATGCTGATTGTACAATTCTTAAGATGTCTGAGTTTCTGAGAATAAAGAGTGAATAGGACGAGAGGGGACAGACTTGTTTGTTCTCTGAAACAGAAAGGATAAAAACAAATCTGAAATGGACCCACCCTATCTATATAATTCTTGTTTTGTGAATTTTCCTTTCTTTTTTGTTTCCTCTTGTCTTCCTCACCCTGTGCAGCTTCTCTAATTTCAGCTCTCCCTTTCTAAAATATTCCACTGTTAGTGCACAGCATACCACTAGGTGGTGATGAGCGTTCTTTTGTATGTGTGTTTTTTCTGTAATAATAGGAGGGAGGAGACTAGAGGAGGATTTATGCGGATGAGTGGTTTTGCAGATATATTACAGAGAGTATAGAGACCAGCTGTAGTAAAGCTTTATTGCCTGGACTGGCAACTTCCTGTACTCTACTCCAGCATCTTCTTCCCATCATCCTCCTCCCTCTGGGATTGGGGTAGCGGTCTGTTCTAACATCAGCTTCTGAAAGATTGAATGGCTCACTAGGGATTACTAAAAGACGCCAGGAGGTCTTGGTTCTGTTAGTGGGATGCTAATCCTGATCCTCAGATCTGAGCGGAAAGGCTGATTGGAAGAACGCTTACCATAATGAAGTAAAGTAAGTGTTCAGTGCAGCTCTCACTCAAAGCAGAAATACTCAGGTGGATGTTCAGTGTGTTCAGTAAACAATATTTACTGAATACCTCAAAGACATTTTAAGATGCATATACAGATAATTTTTCAAAAATATACAAGCACATATGGACACATTTTCTCCATGTGCATTAAGTTGAATGGCAAGAGTACATTGTGTCCTGGACTCAAACCCAAGCACATTTTCTCTTTTGATAAGGCTTTTGTGTGTATCTCAATTGTGGTTTGTTGGTTCATTTGTACCGTTTGTTAGCATTGCCCTTATCAGTGTATGTGCAGGAATACTGGCTTCTCTGTCCCATGTTAGACAACAGCAGTTTGTTTGCATGTTTGGTTTTCACTAAAATCAGTGAAATAGTTGAAGTAGTGTGAACTTTAACCACTTAATAATTTTGAAACAGCACAGTTCCGACTAGTTCTATGTTGGAATTGAAATGTAATTTTATTTTCAATTATAACACAATTCCATAAGACAGATTTTATCTTATATAAAGAGTGTATAGTTATATGGTCACTGGCTGGTTTATTGACTGTATGTGTACTGTGTAGAATTAGGAACATGTATGTATTAGGCCATGTGTAAAAAATATTTGAATATGGTTGAATGTTTTATGGATGTGAGATCTTTAGTCGTGTATCAAACATAACTGTGGCTTTTGTTTATGGAACATTATTTTCACATGTTATGTTGCCACAGTCTTCTCTTTTTATCATGTCACATTGACCAAACTCGGCTCACAAACACTTATATTTGTCCATGTATAATGGCCTGAATGATTATTAATGCTATAATCATAGCAAGTTAAAGCACAAATAGCACGTTGGTGACACTTTAGGACTATGACTTTACAATACACTGTTGGTACTGTTTAAAGAGAAACTGCTGTGGTGGCTTTCAGTAACGTATATCACACGGCCTCTCTGACCATGTCAGATTCATATTTAGGCCTAGTCACCAAGATAATGTCTACCATAATCAAACACTGTGATAGTTTATGTGTCTGTTGGGGCATGACTTTATTGGCTCTTTGAGAATTAGCAGTATAAAGGATTAGCTGTCATATGTCCTCGATCGTTTCATGCTTCCTGATTCTAAGGATTATACAGTCCCTTTTGAAAGTACTGAAATGGCAAAGCCAGTCATTTTGTTTTGCATCTCCTGATATTTGCTACTACAAATAACAACAACATGGCACTTTTTGTTTGAACCCACATTTTTTTTTTACTCTGAATATCTTCTCTTCGTTAGGTGGAGGTAGATTTCTGTAACAGGCTCACTACTCACTAATCTTTATTGATGATGCAACTCATGATGGTAACAGCAGAATAAAATTCTACTTAAACATTCTGTCTCCTAATTTACAGAGAAATACATCCAATGTAATTTTCAGGAACTTCATCAAACAGCAGGAAAATGATCCAAAGCACACTGCCCACACCACAAAGGACTTAGAGGAAAAAGTTTTAGACTGGCCAAGTCAGTCACCCGATCCAAACCCAACTAAGCATGCAGTTCACGTCCTAAAGAGGAGGCTAAAAAGAGAAACCCCCAAAACAAACAAAAACCTCAAAGAATCTACAGTTCAAGTCTGGAAACGCACCACAAACAAAGTTCTGTGATGTCATTGGGTTGCCTGCTTTATGCATTTTTTTTGAGCAACTGATATGCAACCAAATATTATGTATTGCTTAATTTGAAAAAGTGGGTCGTCTACTATTAAAATATGTCAAGTTGTTTGACAAATCTCAACCCCAAATGTCCAGATGTCCAGTGTATAGCAAAAAAAAAAGGCAAATTGTTCTTTCTGTTACAAACTTTTTCAAATGTTGAACCTTTTTTTTTTGCACTGTACTTCTTAATTTTGGAATGATGTGCAGAAATAGCTTGGGTTCCCTTGTCGATATTGGCTGGATACTACCACCATTTTTTCACCCAGCAGAATTTTCCTCAGAGCCAGAGGGGCAAATATTGGTTACACAGATATGCTAATGCGTGAGCTCAAGTTGGCACATCCAGCAGCAGGACTTACAAATCTTACAAGTGGTGTGTTAGTTAAGCTTGGATCAACATCACTTTTGTTGCCTAAATTTGAAGATATGCAAAGTTTTAAACTTTCTCCTACACAACATGGAAATAAACTGCCTCTGAATCTCCTTCTGTTAACACTCAGACTGAGTTCAACACCCGATGCCGTGCTTTCTCCTGCTAAAAATACATGCGAGTTTGGCTTAGAGAAGATCCACACACCATACCCTTACAGATTCTATTCATTCTCAAGTGCTAAACAGCATCTGTATAGGAACAAGACCCTAAATGTTTTTCTTTTTTTGGCTATAGTTTGGTTTTAGGTCAATTATTAGATTGAAGAGCCTGAATTCCAAGTGCAACAGTTTCATGGTTTAGATTGTCTTATTCTGCTTTTCTTTTTATCTGTTTGTCAAAGCTGCTCTAATGGCAGTTCAGAATAACTCATGAAGGAAAAACTTGGTCGAGATTACAGTAACCAAGCTGATCTTAGAGTTGAGTGTTTGGTTTTAAAAATAATATAAACCTTTGCTATCTGAAATTACTAAAGGTGACAAAAAAAAATGGTAGCCTCCAAACTAAATAAAATAAATAACAAAAATAAGTTGAAATGAGCAACAACGCATATGCAAAAATAAACATAACAGAAAATCGTCCAACATTTTCTTTCACAAAACGAAAAAGAAAACACTTTTTGACTTGTGTTTATTTTTATGGTCATAATTCATTATTGAAGTTTTTAACAGAATTATAATTTCTATAATAATTATAATATTGTACATTTATAGTTGTCAGCACTTGTGAAGAAGAAAAATTAAGCAAAACCATCTAGAACAGTAGAATCAGGCAGGCTATTAGTATTGACTTTCATGGAAAGTAGTGTTTTTCAATAAGACATCTTTGCTTTGAAATACATGCATATAATTTAATTATATCTGTGCGAAATATACAGATACAACAGGCATGATCTGTTCCTCTTTCTATCCATTTAAACAGCTTTCCCCCACCTAAAGCTTTTTTGATGTGCCACGTAGACATCTAATTCTAGGACAGACCACACTTGGATTAGTTTAGTGGTGTGTGTATGATGTCGGAGGTGTGGTTGGGTGGTATGAAAGTTCTTCTAGGTATTTCTTCACTGACCTGTAAAACAATTTTAGCGAGGTTGTTACCATGGTGATTACCGCCAAGTTGTGGAGAAATGTGCTTGTGTGAATTGTAAAGTAGTATTTGGTTATGGCGGTCATGAAAGTTCACTCAGGATTTTTAATGATACATTGTGAAAGATAAATCGTCCAAGCATGGTCAGCATGTGCAAAAGGGTGATTATACTAAATAAGGCTTAGTGCCATAGGTAAATACAGCTGTGACTGATATTCAATATTGCAGTACAATCTCAAATGCGATATTGCTTTTAAACAACAGTACTAAACAAACCACAAACTCACAGTTTGGATCAAAATTGAAAATTAGTGAAAATAGATCCTGAAGAAATTACATTAACTTCACAGCCTGTTAGCTTGCTGGTAACTTGCTCAAATTGATTTGTACGGTCCTGGTAAAGGTCCTTCTGTTGAAATTTCTTTTTGTCTTCATCTGACAAGCTTTTATATTCTGAGTAATAAGTTATATGTGTTACATTCATAAATAGGTAGGATTTGCCATAAACTAGGAAGTGAAATTTTATGTGACAGTCACAGGCAAGCAGAGTGATATATACTGTGTGCAATAGCAATCCAGGATGCTTTGTGGGCCAACTACACTGTTTGTTTGGTTACCACCATAACTCTTTTGTAATCAACATTCTCATAATTCTCCTTTCCATTCCTGCAGTGCCAGAAGATCTGACACCAGAGGAGAAGCAGGAGCTGGAGAATATACGCCGACGAAAGCAGGAGCTGCTTGAGGACATCCAGGTGAGGATTTTCTTTACATGAGTTTAAAATATTCTCTGTATAACACTCAGAGAAGCAGTTTGCTTTCATGATCTTGTTTGTATCTTAGTAGATTTAGGAAATTAACTATCCTAGATATTAGGATGCTGGAATGGAGGTCTGGTCAGAGATTTTTTTTGGGGGGGGGGGGGTGTTCTGTGTTAAAATGTAAGATGCCTCTTTCAATTTTTTTTATATCACAAATCCCACTGCACCATGCTCATGCTTTGACAAGAGACTCAGTAGAGCAAAAGAAAACCTGTAGCACATTCAGAGTAAAGTGGGTGGGACACACATCCATCACTCAGAAAACGACAGTATGTGGTGAGATCTTGAGAGGAAAGTGTGCTCTGAAGCAGATGGTGTTGCTACCTGATTGCATTACTCACTGAGAATGCTGATCATCATTCATTGCCCTGTTTAGATTATTTGACTTGATCAGTTGATTTAAAGTTTTTATTTATTATTAAATGTTTTCCATTTGCAATTATTTGTGCTAAATGCTATTCTTCCAGACTTTGTGAATAGAAAAGTTACATCTTTGCACATACTGTAAATGTTGTTAAACCTTCCTTCTGGGCCTTTCCATGAAAACCAATATGAGCATTTCATGATTTGTCAGTGCTCTCATTAATGGGAAACACTTTCTACTTTCAGGAATTACATTTTGTTCATATCTTAAGGTCACCTCTTACCATTTTACTCTGTTTCTTTTCCTTTGCCTGCACTTTGACATTGTTATACTGTTGGCACAACAGTACCCTTGTATCACTGCTCACGTTCCTGTGTTCCCGACATCATTGGGAAACCTGACAGAAATATGTGAGGAATTGTACTGGTGTCAAAGATGATGCATTTTTTTATTGTGTAATTTATAGCAACTCTCAAGGAAACATATCACATGAAGTTTTCTTGTGATGAACAGTATATAATTAGATTGAAAGAGTATTACTGTCAAGAGATACTGTTCAGTGAAACACTGTTAGCTCTGTGAATGTGGTTTCTACATGTAAATGGTGTATTGTGAGGTTAAAAAAATAGGTCAGAAAAATGTCAGGCTGAGCTTTTTCAGACTGCTGCTAGAAATCTGAATGCTCTTCAGTGTAAAGTCTTGTGATGTGATATTGTTTGGTGAAAATCATGGGAATGTCATTTCTATGTGAACTGTATCATGTTTTTCTAGTGGTAGTGTTAGAAATAAGACATGAATGAGCATTCGCTTTCAACAAGAGTTAAAAGCCAAGATCAAGCCTTCACTAATCTCTGCATACTTACAGTAGCACCAACCTTTCTCATCCTAGGACTTGAATGTTGCAGTATACTCATCCTGTACAGCACTACATACATCCTTTCAACACTATTTGATTTTGTTCTTCCACAATCACATACTTTAATGATCCAACTATTTAGCGCCACAGGAAGAGTTGGCTTACCTATAGAATCAGGTTCCTCTGGGTTTTTTTATCCTTTCGCTTGGGGAGTTTTTGTCTGGCTACTATCGCAACATCTGGATTTCGTTAAAACTGCTCTGTGAAGGTCTATTACCTGAAAGCACTATACAAATAACATCGTATTTATTGTATTTACACAATGTTTTGTCAGGAGGACAGGGCAGTGGAATTAATCCAGTATATCTCCGTCAACATCAGCGTTTCTTAGGAATAGTGAGATTGCGAAAGGTGAGCTAGGAAAAATGAAAGCAGTGAAATCAGATGGACGCTAGTGGACAGCCCGCTTTCACAGGACATTTTTCACCTGCTTTTTTGTTCTGTCTCAGCAACACAAGTCCCTTCCTTCAGCAACTATGTCTGCTTATCTTTTCCCTCCAGAGCAAACCAAACTGAACTGTTCAGCTCAGTCAGCTGCCCCTGTCTAATTGATCACTGATACTGCCTGCAGGAGAGAGTGGGATTGATGAGGCATTCTTCTTTTCACAGAATATTATAGCTTCCCAAACTCTATTTGGAGAATATGGAGTATTTACATAATATTGTTAAACATGATTTGCACTGATTGCTACTGGTGATGTTGCTCAAACTATTTTCGTACAACTATGGCTGAATCCCATTTCTACCCCTTACCCCTTCACATAGCCCTACCCCTCCGTTTGGCGCGTTCACGTGAAGGGGTAGGGGTGTCTCATTTCTCTTTTGGTTGGAGGGGGAGGGGGAAGGGGAAGGGCCAGATAGCCCTCCAAACGAAGATTTTTCAGGACCTCACTTCAAACGAAGGGCTAAGCGAAGTTTTCAACATGGCTGCTCACTCGAGCAAACAGACCCATAAATGTAAATTTTTGCCATAAATAAAGATTTTTATGACAAGTTTTCATTATATGTATATTACCTCTAGTCTTGTGTTTGTGTTTATGGTGATGTTCTGTAAAGAAATGTTTGCAAAAAAATCGCTAAAGTTTGCTAGCGGATAGCACCGATTGCACGATATTACAAATATATATTTTATTTTTATATATTTTTATAATTTATATTATGTATAGGGATGAAATACGGCGCAAAAAAACTTTGGGAGTGAGTAATCTCTCTCTTATTGCAATGTGTGATAAACATCGGCGCATGTCCTTTAACGTAACATTAGGAACTAGTGACAACGTATGATGACGTATAACAGTGTTGTAGTGGTGTCCCATTTCTTAGGGGAAAAATTTAAACCCTTCCCCTTTCCACTTCGTTTCAAGGGACAAGGGGAAGGGGCAAGGGGTAGGGGAAGGGGTAGAAAATAGAAATGGGATTCAGCCTATGTGTACCTTCATGTCTTTCATAATATGAAAAGCCACTTCATCAGAAGTCAGCTTGGGGTATTATTCCAAATCTACCTGTTTATTGAGTGACATCAATATGGCTGTGCAGAGCATCAGAAATAAACAAAGGAAAACTTCTTACCTTTAAATGCGTTCTATTTAATATACAAGCATTAGCTGTAGTTTAATCAATATACAAACATATGTGTAACACTGACTATATACAGGTTGTTCCCTGTCTGGGAAATTCAAGATTCAAAGATTCAATTCAAGGATTCAAAGAACTTTATTAATCCCAAAGGGAAATTGCTTTATACAATATATATTACTCATCTGAGTTGTTAGCAATATGCCTAAAACTGACCATAGCGGCGTCCAGTGTCACTGTTGGAAATAATGTTATTCTTGCTGAATTAAATATTTTTTCATTGTACTGTTATTTACAATTTTAAATAAACTTATTTATGTGACTTTTTGCCTCTGAAGTGATGTTTGAATCCTTTGCTGCAAGAAAAGTCCTCAGCAACATGATGATAAGACATAAGACAACATGATGATGAGACATACACTGCAAAAATTGTTAGTCTAAAAATAAGAAACAATTACCACATTTGATAAAAAAATTACCTAAAACTAGTGAAATTATCTGTCCATGCAGCAAGTAAATTTTACTTGGTAAGAAATCTTGAAATAAGATTTTTAAATCAAGCAAACTGAGCAAACAAATCTTTGAATTTGTCAAAGAATCTTAAAAGAAGTTTTATTTTGTGAGACGTCTGGTGAAATAACTAATTTAGCTTATTTTAAGAGCTATTCTATCCAATTTAGGATTTCTGGACTAATAAAGACAAAATGATATACTCATGCTCAGTTTAAGATTATGATATAAAATCAAGTATTAAAAACAAGTAAGTAATTTTTAAAACAAGGCAAATTATCTATCATGTCTGAAAGTCAGATTTTAAATCATGGCAAGTGTCAGATAATTTGCAGTGTAAGACATGATGTCTTATTTATTTTAATTAACCAAATTAATTGGTGGAAAAAGTTAGACTGTATTCACTCTGATCACAATATGTGCTAAACCCGATCATCCTGTACCAAATAGTATGGTACGAATAGGGAGGTGATATGTTGTTGGTCTTTTGACTGCTTCCGGCAAGGGGTCGCCACAGTGGACCATCCGGTCTGAACATACAGTACAAGCTTGGCACAGGTTTTACGCCAGATGCCCTTCCTGATGCAACATTTTCCTCCCATTTTATCTGGACTTGGGACCCACACTACATCCAGTGACTGGGATTCGGCACTGGCTAGGAATTGATCCTGGGCCTTTTGCATGGCAGGCGAAACACCTACAGTACCACTGAGCCACCAGTGCACGATTTGTGAAGTAATATACTTGCTTTAAAACCATGCGTTCATGTAGTCAACCAGCAATGTTGTGAGCTCATTTGTTCACATTCTTCCCCATACCTAGCATGTTACCAGAGGATTTCAGTAGGTTCCCTAAATCCCTAATTCAGTCAGACAGTTTTGCATAAAGTATATAAACTTGCCGAACTTAGTTTCCATGTTGACGTTATGTATTTATCTCCCACTATTTTGACATGCATATTTGTGAATGTGCAGCATTAATGGTATGTTATATAGGTGGGGGCTATTCTGGAACAGGTTGCACAACTTCTTCTCCAAACATTCCCCATTTTTCTATGTGCTTAAGGACTACATGGCCCTTCCATTTACATTCAGATTGCATATTGTGGGGACATGGAGTTAACTTATAAGAACATGCAAAAGCTACGTACCAAACAAAAAAACATTACTAATATTATCAACTCAAGATACCTTATTTTCCCATTGCACACCTATTACAGCAGAGGCTGTTTTAATATACTTTACGATACATTAGGACTGCCA
Organism: Channallabes apus; assembly: GCA_030522415.1. Lineage (NCBI taxonomy): Eukaryota > Metazoa > Chordata > Actinopteri > Siluriformes > Clariidae > Channallabes > Channallabes apus. The sequence continues at coordinate 56,501,100 of CM060104.1, forward strand.
TAGCTACAGACACGTCTAGACACACACACGAAGAAGAAGAAGAGAGGAAGGGAAAAGTGGGAGGGCAAATGAATCTGTGTGGGTGTGTGTGTTGGATGGCTTTGTTGTATGAGTAGTATCGATCTATGTCTAAGCTGCTGGAAGATGATGAATTGCTAATGCAGTACGGTTATATGATAGTGGCTCCATAAAACATGCACTCATCATCTCCCACACATACACAATGTACACAAGTACACGTTCACATTTCCCTGCATCTGTGTAAGTGGATGTGCTGAAACCCTGGGGTTGTGTGGACTTGCAAATGGGGGGGCAGCAGCATGGCTCTGAGCCTTTGTCCTTCCCAGCTATTCAGTAGATAAGAGCATTACTTACGATTGTATTTGTTATTTGAACATTCTTTCTCATGCACCTAATTTTTCTTTGCAGTTATTATTTTTATTGTTTATATTATTTGTATTTCATGCTTGGACCAGATTGGGGTCCATAAGGTGAAATGTCTGACATTTAAGATTTCTTGTCCAATTTAAAACTTTAAAAAGTAGTCTGTTGTTGGCTATTAGAAAAGATCTAATTTCAGTCTCTTCTTTCTCTCCCTCTTTAACGTACAGCGGCTCAAGGATGAGATAGCAGAGGTGACGAATGAGATCGAGAACCTGGGCTCCACTGAAGAGAGGTTTGTGTGCATGTGTGTGCATGAGTTTGTGTGTTTCCTTAAAGTAGTGGGTCTGATGGAATTTAAGTAAAAGACTAAACAGTGAAAACAAACCACACAGCTTTGTCATAAAACCAGGCTTTACAAAAAATTTAATGGAAGTTGCTGGGTTTTGCATGCAAAAGAAACAGCATAAACAGGCTGCATCATAAAGCCTAATTATATTGGTTTTGTATATGGGTCCTGAGACTTTGTTACATATGTTACTTAATTGTGTTACTTTATGGTAGAGGCTGCTGATTCTGGCTGATGAAGTTGTATTTAATATGTGGAAATCAATTGCACATACTGTATACTGTACTCTGAAATCTGGTTAAAAAAGCGAACATTTTCACATTTATTGTTACATTTTTAGAATTCTTTTTATTTAACAATATTCTTAGGATTTATTCTTATATTAATTGTTTAGAGTGATGTGGTATAGTGGTGTTCAGTTTTACTGAATTTAATTCAGAATTGTAATAGTGAATATAGATAACGAGGACTAATTTTAGTCATATACTTTTTCTTAATCCCTGTTCTTGTTCAGGCTTTTGTCATTTCTCCTTCACCCCTTTGCATTTTCTCTATTAAGTATTTTATTATAGTAATTGAGTAGCTGATTAATTGATGATGAAAACCTCTCCTAGTTCATGATGTATTGCTCAGTGGGAATGCTTCTAATTTGCTAATGCACTGAGATCTTGAGGTTATTAATGATGTCACTGGGATGCTGTGACATGCATAATGTGTTAAAAAGATGCATTCTTTAACGTGTTCAATGCCACCCCACCTCTCTGCTCTTTAATTATTTTGTCCATGCCTAACAGATTAGGTTTCAATATAGCTCCTTGAAAACTAACAGTATCACTAATAGCTCCCATACTTTTTATTTTCACAGGAAAAACATGCAGAGGAATAAACAGGTGGCCATGGGCAGAAAGAAATTCAACATGGATCCCAAAAAGGTATATAATATATGTAATTTAATTTATTGTATTTGCGCTGCATGTTGAGATGGTCATTTTGAATTTAACTATTAATGAATATTTTGCAGTTGTTTTTTGCCATGTGGATATTTTAATCTGAATCAAATCTCTAAAGTTTTTATCCAACATTTTATCCTGAAATTAGATCTGCTAAGGTGTTGGCGATGTGATAGAGCCGAGTAGCACATCTGTACTTTTTAATGTGTTGTCTCTTCACAGGGAATCATATTCCTCATAGAGAATGACCTGCTGAAGAACACCTGTGAGGATATCGCTCAGTTCCTCTACAAGGGTGAGGGCCTGAACAAGACTGCCATTGGAGATTATCTCGGTGAAAGGTGAGAATGACACGATCTTAAAACTAACTTGATGTGGTTGTGTGATAAAGCAGTGCCATCAATGCAGTTGATTTGTCACAGCACATCATTCTTCATTAGATTTGTGTACCTTTTCTAAGGCAAGCACAGGCAAGGTAACGTGATTGTCTTTAAAACAGGGCCTATATCTATATTGGATGTATGTTTAATAGTATGGGAATAAATACTTAATCAGCATTAATATAATGAGTCTAGGACCAGAACAGCTGAGACTTTTGAACATCCAGTCAGTATGCTGGAATCACTATAATGTCCACCCTCGATTTTCATCCATTACCTCCATTTCTCTATTTGTTCCCATGGGTATGGGTTATGGTACAGTCCTGACATGTGGACACATGATGAAGGGGAGGGGGCTGTTTAATGGAAGCATTATCAATGTAGGTTAACTGCCACATTGACATATTTGGAGGGACCTTTGGAAAGCTGTTGGTTACATACAGATGTTCTGCAGAATGAATTGGAAATCCATCTGTTATCAGCTTTGAGATCATTTGAGAAATTATTGATAAAAGTGGTTATTGCTGTTCAGTTTTGTAGTAAAGAGTTGAATATTTTGAGAGTAAACTTAGCAATGACCTAATGGCCTTATTTCACTTTGGCTAGCTGGGCCTAATGCTTAAAATCACCGTTTTTAGTCAACATCTTTTATTGAAGAAATTACATTAATCATATTCATCTTACTTTCAGAGACGAGTTCAATATTGATGTTCTTCATGCTTTTGTGGAACTTCATGAATTCACAGATCTCAACCTGGTCCAGGCACTCAGGTAAAATATCTAAAAGTTAATAATAATAATAATAATAATAGAATCAGGATGATAACTGGGTCCATATGTGATCAATAAACTTTGCAACTTATTCAACTACATTTTTGTCGCTCTAGCTGCTGCAATGATCTGATCATGTGTATTTTCTGCCATTGTGTCATGAAGACAGTTCTTGTGGAGTTTCCGGTTACCTGGTGAAGCCCAGAAGATTGACCGCATGATGGAGGCTTTTGCACAGCGCTACTGTCAATGCAACCCTGGTGTCTTTCAGTCCACAGGCAAGTCTGTGTTTGTTTCATGGCAATTGTAATGATTAACTCTGTAAAAGTGAATTTAACCTTTCCTTGCCTAAGTGTTTCACTCCATTCCTCCTTCTTTTTACACCTACTCACGGTTAGTCATACAGTAGCTTTTTGCTCACCTTCCATAAACGTCATGCTCTTACTGAGTCAGAACTGCTTACATATCTGAAAGTGTTCATTATGGTCATTTTTCTTTTTTATTTTGTTGTTAATATATGCACAGTCATCTCCATTTGAAAGGAAAGGATATCACAAGCTTAAACATTCTCTAAATTCCTCTGCAGATACCTGCTATGTCCTTTCATTTGCCGTCATCATGCTGAATACAAGCCTACACAACCCGAATGTAAAGGACAAGCCTTCAGCCGAGCGCTTTATAGCCATGAACAGAGGCATCAATGATGGGGGAGACCTACCAGAGGACTTGCTCAAGGTCAGATTTCATGATTTATTTTCCTCACATTGAAGACAAAAACATCATTAGTTATCATGAGAATAACTATAGCATGAGATATCATGACATCATGAGATAACGTTGCATAGAATAAATTACATTGTCTGCCATCTTCATTACTTGTCCTTATCGTTTACAGAACCTTTATGATAGTATCAAGAATGAACCCTTCAAGATACCAGAAGACGATGGCAATGACCTAACACATACATTCTTTAATCCAGACCGCGAGGGCTGGTTGCTGAAATTGGGTAAGTGGTAAATATTCTCTTATTTGGATATGGTAATAATTATACAGAAAATTAACATTCCTGATCTGTATAATCTGTTAAGATAATAATAAGAATAAGATCCTTCTTATCACAGACTAAATAACATCAAAATCTTAATGCTAATAAGATTTTCATTTATTAAATTATCCAATTACGTTTGTTAATAAGGTTAATATATTATATATATTAAATTCAATTAGCAATTAAACCACACTAATATTCTTATTTTCATAATAGTTCTGCAATGGCTGACATAATCATGCTACTAATATGTACAGTAGTGCCAGATTAGCCTTTGCCTCAATCCCTGATTTACCTACACAGTGATGTTATATAACATAATTATAGCATGAATTATTGTCATTTAAAAAAAATTAAAAATTTAATAAATATATATATAATAAATATTAACACCACAATGGACCTTGAGCAAAGGCTAGCTATTTCTATTTGTTTGTCGCCATCTAGTGGAAAGTGAAAAAGTTGCAACAGATCATCCAGTTTTTATGCTATAAAATCACCCAAATATAAAGTTTGAGTTATTAGAATTTTCAAACTTATATATATATTTTTTTTTTGTTTTTTTCCCCCACTTTATTTTTTTTCATGTTCTCTTTCTTCAGGAGGTATGTACACTAGTTCATCCCAGCCAATACGCTGTGCTTCTGGGTGCTGTATGTGGTGTGCTTTGCTCTCATTATCTACTTTTTTTGTCAATTTAGTTGTTTAAAAACTGTTACATCAGTTTTTAATAAATAAAATGGTTTTAAGTTTCTTACTAGTTCCATAACACTACGCTATGCTGGAATGCGGCATTTCCTACACATTGCTCACAATGTGTTAATCCCTGTAATAATGCTACTGCTGTGAGCTTGATGTTTGGCTATTAGCCCCTAACTCTGTATTATTTGTTGTGTTGCTCATGAGTGCAATTTCTGTAACATAATGAAAGCTCAGACATGTACATCAGTGAGGCTTTGACAAAAATTGCATTATGTCCTTATATGTTCTGTCATCTTTTATTCTTCCAACCTAACATAAGTACTTTTTACTGCTTTCTACTCCCAGGTTTACATGTGTTCATATGACTGGCATAAGAATGTTTGTCTATTGAGGCCATCAATTATAAGGAAAACTCCATGCTTTCCTTCCCCTTACTATATAATACTAAAAAAGTTTAAAGCTTGGTCTTTAGACTTTACTTTGGAATTGATGTCTCATTGTTATTTTAAGACATGAAACAAAGTTATACTCAATTCTACCTTGTGTTGTGAACAAGCTTGTATTTTGCAGTATAATTTAATTAGATCATCCTTCTTAGTGTTTCGTTAGTCCTCTACTTTTTAATATTTACATTATATTGATTTTGTGGGATTCTTTCAACTTTTTGGTAATAAGTAAACCAATTATATGCTCATGCAATAATGTAACTTAACCATGCACATGTCTGTCCGCTGCAGTGCTCCAAACCTCATCCTGCTTCATTTCACTTTTGCCGTCGTCTCGTCCGCTCTCTTAAACGTTAACTAGTTCTCACTAACAGCTTTGGGTTATATCTTTTTTAACTGTACCATTTTTCTATTGTACAGGGGGACGAGTAAAAACATGGAAAAGAAGATGGTTCATCTTAACAGATAACTGCCTCTATTACTTTGAATACACTACTGTACGTAACCTATAATTTGGGGGTGTTTGTGTTTATTAATGAGTACTTATCTGTATAGGCAGATAAGTCAGCATGTTTTATGTTTATTTTACTACTAACTTTTATTTTAGGATAAAGAGCCAAGAGGGATCATTCCCCTGGAAAATCTAAGTATTCGAGAAGTGGAGGATACAAAGAAACCAGTATGTTCTTTCTGTTTTCTTTTCTCTTTGTATGTGCACTGATCAGCTTTAACATTAAACACCACAAATTTTTTACACATTACCTATGGCTGATTGGTGTGTGTGTGTATATATATATATATATATATATATATATATATATATATATATATATATATATACACAGACACTTTTCCTAGTTTTGCAAAACCTAACCTGCCCTGAATATATATTTCAATTTCCTTAACTTTTTGAATAACTGTCTTCACAGAACTGCTTTGAGCTGTTCATCCCTGACAATAAGGATCAAGTGATAAAGGCCTGCAAGACTGAGGCAGATGGTCGCGTGGTGGAGGGAAACCACACATTCTACAGAATCTCAGCCCCAACTGTTGAAGAAAAAGATGAATGGATCAGCAGTATCAAGTGAGTGGTCTGCCGACAACATACCAGTAATTCTGGATTTATGCATGGTTATTGCATGTCATTCTTTATATTCCTAAATGTTTTTAAATCATGTGGTAGGGACATAACCGTTACAGTTATCAGGATTTTTATGGAGAGGTGGTCAGTTATGAAGATTGGGAGACAAAGGAGGGACACTAGTATCTGTTTTAGGTTTTCCTGCTACACTTCAAAATTATCACATATTCACTGCATTCACTTATTTCAACAGAACCATCATAGAAAATCATAGAAAATATTGCATGCACAACTGTAAGTGTCAAAAGGGTAGTGTATGCATGAGTTTGCATAAATTTAATACTATTGCACAGTTTGAGTAATACAGAATGCAGAAAAAACAAGATTCTGCAGTCTTAGGCTGTTATTTAAAAAAAAAAAGTTTATTAATTATATATGCACACTACATTGGGTGAATGTTGATTTATTATACAAAATTAAGAGTAAGACTTAATTACAAAACATTTGTTTGCCAAAAGGTATAGTCTATAGTAAATAGTGTGTGAAATTTAATAGGCAAACGTAATCATTTAAGCAGGTCAGCTCTCATTTAATAGAATAGAAAAAGAATTGTAATAGAATGAATTTTTCTCCCATCTCCAGAGCTGCCATTAGCAGGGATCCCTTCTATGAAATGCTCGCAGCCAGGAAGAAGAAAGTGTCCTCTATAAAGCGGCCGTAGATCTTCCTGATTCCTTGAAGCCTTGGTGCCCACATGTATATAAATGGTCCAGGTTAAGTGAAGAACACCCGAGTAAGAGCTGGCCTGTGATTTGGCAGGTGGACAAATGAAACCTAGAAGCCATTACTGTGGACTGGATCAGTCCTACTCAGGAATGCCCTGGTGTTAAGGGGATTAACTGCACTAGGACTTTTGGTGGCCGTAAGTAACACTGCATTTGGATTGAATTTATTCTTCTTGAGTGAACATAAATACATAAACAAATCCTAATTCAGAGATTTTGTATGTATCGAAGGATTATAGCATTGCACAGAAGAAGCTCTGATGTTACAAAATAATATTGTGTAATAATCATTATGTATAGCGTGTATCACTCCATGTATAGCTTAAATCAGCAGGTCTGACTGTAAAAGGCAACTTAATTAAAAGCTGCTGAGCTGACATATACTTGTATGTCAGTTTCCGTTTGTTTAATAAATGTACAGACAGTAGGATAAGTAGATAAACCTCACATCCTACTGAACATTTCATAAGCCGCGCTATTTCGTCAGTTTAATTGACTTTCAAGTGACTTTTTGCTTGTAAAAATTTGTCTCTCATCTGCCAAAGCTATTTTTATATTCCTTCTTGACTGATGCATTTGATTGTTTCAATACTATCATTCACAAAGCTAAAATGTCCCATTCAAACAGTGGCCTTACATTCTGTATTTTACCGTATAAACAGGACAAAATTTATATTTTCTTTCCCTCCCCCATTTTTAATATGGGACTACTTGATATCTTTTTGTTTGAACGGATTTGGTTTGTGCATTAATTTTCATACAAGACCACAGTCTATCATGTATTATTCCTTATTTATCCGGAATAACAATGTTGCATTTTAAACTGAAGTGATGATGCTGATTGTTATTATTATTAATAATAATAACAATAATGCATTGATTTGTGGAAATGGCTTCCAATGTTAGTACAAAGAATTTCAGTGTTAATCTTATTTCATTGTTGAAGTGCACTGATGAGTATTAGAAAAGGCGATGTTAATTTATCAATTCTGTATATAACTCAAAAACTGTATTTTTGTTTAAATGTTGTTTGTATAATAATATGGGTTTGACAGTTACTGTTTGGATTTACCCACTGTTGCCCTGTAATCTTGAGCTTTAATAAAACCCATTCATTGCAAACAAATAATTTGTCATGTCAAAAATTCATAAACAAAAGAAATTATTGCTGTTGGTCATCTGGTGTTGTATATTGCATGCCGAATTCATTCGTTTTTTTTTATTTATTTTTTTTATCATGTTTAGTTTGACACTTTGTGATGCAGCAGAAAGTGTAGTGACTACTTAAGGTCACATTTTACCACTCCATGCCATTGTCTAAAGGCGAGATGAGTCTGCATACTGCTAAATGCAATGTTTACCCTTTTCCCTTGTTTTTTAGGATGTCATTTCTTTGCATGGGAATCAAGTTCATACTTTTATTTTACTTGTGATATCTTTGGGAAGCATTTACACTGTTATCCGTTAGAAAACTCCAAAATCTTAATTTTCCCTTTGCTCCCTTCATATGATTTTGTACACCATAATAACAATAACTACCAAAACACCCAACCTTTTAGCCTTGTTCCAAAACCAGACAAATCATATTACAGTATTTCTGAATGGCTAAAACACTAAAATCCATTTGCAAAACCAAAGTTGCAAGTGTACAAACCACTTTATTGATTGAATCACACAGTTTGCAGAACTTTAAACACTTCTCATGTGGTTAGACACAACTAGCAAATCGGAATGAGTCTTTGTGCAAAACTGTAAACACATTGTCACACAAGGCACATGTAGCATTGTGGTGCACTTCAACTCAGAATGGCACAACACAGCCCCAAAAGTGAAACACACTGTTGTCATCGGTAACACACAAGCACTCAAAATTTAACACACCTGTTTCAAATCAGTAATGTGTTGCACCTAATCAAATCAGGATATAAAACCATGTCAAATCCAAATGGCATGTGTGATTTTCACAATGGAGGGCAGGAGAGAAGGAGGAAGTGGAAGTGGACAAGGACGAAGAGACAGAGAAGGAAACAGGAGGAGGAGGAGGAAGAAGAAGAGCCATCATTTCCAATGAAATTAGAGCAACAATCATACACCATGTTCTGGTTCATGGAATGAGTATGAGGGAAGCAGGACTACGTGTTCAACCAAATATAAGCAGATTCTCTGTGGCCTCCATTGTCAGGACATTCCGAGAAGAGAACAGGTAAGTGTACTATCATTTGTGGTCCCTCAAACTTACAGTACAGTTGTGGAACGTCTCAGTAAATTACTGTAACATATCTCTAAAAATTGCCCCTTTTCTAGCAGTATTACAGTAAAACTAATAGTAGTACTAAAAATAATAGTATTTTATGTATTGTACATACTGTATTTGGTGACATTTCAATGCATTAGGCCTGTCTGTACAATTCTAACAAGAGGTTTTATTTAATAGAATTGAAAGACTGCCACATGCCGGTGGAAGGAGGGGTATGTTCTCACAACAGCAGGAGACTCGCCCTTCCTTAATATAATTGAATTTTTTTCTGCATGGAGGTGCAAGGTCTATGACCGAAATCCTTATGCATAGGAAAATCTCATTCAGTCAATGGATGCAGCATGTGACGACATTGGAGTGGAAGCGATTCAAGGTTGGATTCGGCAAGCTAAAGGATTCTTTCCCCGTTGTTTAGCAAGGGACAGGATTGCCTGTGACGTTGATGAGATCCTGTAGCCTGACCATGCCCAGAGGCATGATGCTGAGGCAGAATGATTCCAAGACATTGCTTGCTATTGATCTGCTGCATTTTTTTTTTGTTTGTGACTACATTTATGTGTGCAGGATTGTGCAAATACTTTATAATAAATAATTTTTTCCCTGCTCTGCCCTGAGTGCAGTGTTTTGCATTTATCTCTGTGGTGTGTAATGACTGCTGTGTAGTGTTTATGCATTAGCTGGATGTGTGTGTTATCTGAAAACAGTGTTTGTCTTTGGGTAAAGATAACATAATTCTGAATCAATTGATTGATATAGCAAGACAAGTCAAAGGTTTTGACAGTGTAGCTTAAGTTTGGTGATTTGTGTTTAAAGTTTTGAGAAAGTGAGAAACATTTAAAAATGTTTTAGCAATTCAGAAATACTGTAAAATGTGACTGACTTCCCTGGACATGAGAGAGGCTTTTCTGAATTACCGTGACTGTTATAACCGCTAATTGAAGTATAAAATGACTTCTATAATAAAATGAAGTGTAAATAGTAGGTTAAATCTATAGTTTGTTAAATGTGATAAACCTCTCACTCACTCATCTTCTATACCACTTGTCTTTTGAAAATCACATTTCAAATATCACAAAAACAGCCTTTTTCCATCTTCGAAATATTGCTAAACTTAGGAACATCTTATCCGTATCTGATGCAGAAAAACTAGTTCATGCATTCATGACCTCCAGACTGGACTATTGTAATGCATTACTAGGTGGTTGTCCTGCATCCTCAATAAACAAGCTTCAGTTAATCCAAAATGCAGCTGCCAGGGTTCTCACTAGATCCAGAAAATATGATCATATAACCCCAATATTATCATCCCTGCACTGGCTACCTGTTCAGTTTAGAATAAATTACAAAATAGTATTACTTACATACAAGGCCTTAAATGGTTTAGCTCCCACATACCTAACCAGTCTTCTGATACGCTACAATCCACCACGCGCCTTAAGATCACAAAACTCCGGACTTCTGGTAGTTCCCAGAATTTCAAAATCTACAAAAGGGGGTAGGGCTTTTTCATATTTAGCTCCAAAGCTTTGGAATAGCCTTCCAGACAGTGTTCGGGGAGCAGACACGGTTTCTCAGTTCAAAAGTAGACTCAAGACGCATCTTTTTAATCTGGCATACACATAACTCATCCCAATACTCATACTCCAGTACACCTATACCGAATGGCAACTACACTAATTCTCCCCATCTGTTCTGTATTTCTCTACCCATCCCGAGGCATCGGGAGATTTTGCCAGCTTCAGTAGACAAAGGCCGACCCTGCGAGGTTCCTGAGGCATCCAGAGAAGGACCAGCTCCAACTGGATTCAGCTTTATGATGGTTGGAGCTACACATGCTGCTCCTGTGCTTCCAGTGATCCAGACCTCATCTGCCCTCTGCACCTACCGACTCGTCCCTATGCTGAACTGGTCTTCATGACAATTTAAATAATTTCTGTCATATTGAATTTTCACCTGCACAACACACAAGATGTTATATCATTTCTATCTGTTATCGCCCAAATGAGGATGGGTTCCCTGTTGAGTCTGGTTCCTCTCAAGGTTTCTTCCTAATGCCATCTCAGGGAGTTTTTCCTTGCCACCGTCGCCGTCACCCTTGGCTTGCTCATCAGAGACATTTCATTCATTCATCTCATTATTATCTGCACATTTTTCTCACACATCCACACTTCCAATTATTTTCTTTTCTATAATTATTATTATTTGTTCTTATTTATTTTTTTTCTATTATAATTTTATTTATTTATTTATTACTTTATATATAATTATTCTATATATATATATATATATATATATATATATATATATAAAATGGTTTTTTTTTTTTTTTTTTTTGTTAAATTTCTTAAATTTTTGTGAAGCTGCTTTGAGACAATGACCATTGTTAAAAGCGCTATATAAATAAAATTGAATTGAATTGAATTATCCTGTATTCAGAAATGAGATAAATGGCAGAAGTTTAACCAGAGACAAATATTTTCAAATTAACTTACATTAACTAACAATGTTCTTACATTAATTGCTTGTGTATGGTTAGACTTTGACTAAAATAGATGAGTTTAAAAATCAGATATAGAAACCGTAGCCTTATGCTGGAAGAAATCGGTAGAGTCTGAGGCTCCTAAGATGATGTTTGTCCAAGAATGGAAGAAAGAAAAAAAAAAAAAAAAGAGTACCATACAAAAGCTGCGTTTGATGAGATGCACGACACCTGAATACGTGTTATGCTATCAGGTCTGTCTGTCTGTCCCTATAGATTTATGCTTAATTTTGTAATTCTATTAATTCATTAATTAACTAACTTTTTTTTGGATCAACGTATTCCCACTAACCTCTGACTTCAAAATATTCAGTCTCATATTTAGTCTCAAAGCTACTGACCAAATATGTGGATGACCGCAGTGTGGAATTTGCTGTGTCCTTTGAAGGAAGAAGCTCATCCACAAAAAATTTTTTTTTTTAATACAAGAAGGAAGATGCGATTCACCCCTGATAACAGCAAATTTCATAACGTGTCTCTGGGTCAGGAGATGCTGGCTGAGGCCGCTTAAGCCTTTTCAAAAATATATGCAGCTAGAAATGTTAGATAAAGAACTGTATCTTTTGCTGGAATTTACTGTAGCAAGTAATTTGCACTACAAGGTCAAGTTTGTGTGCTGCTAATGAACTCTACTACTAAATGTTTACCCTTTTTATAGAGAAGATAAATCATTATCTACTTCTAATATGTCCATATAATTTTAAAATTAAATAACATGCTTGCTCGAAAAGATCTGTTTTTGTCACAAGGACTGTTGGATGTGTCTTGATGTATTATGGTTTAATGTTTTACCTTCTTTTGCTTCAGTGATTGTATATTCACCTGTATTATCAACTGTATTACTACAGTTATGTGTACACTGATGAGATGTTACTGCCCAAGAGCCCACATTTATGTGGCTTCTATCCTAAAACTGAGGCTGACCTCCTGACCACCCCCTCCCCCCCTAATACTGGGCTGAGCATATGTATTTGTATCCTAGTTATTCTGCATAACTTTTTGTATTTATAGGAAGTGAAGACATGTATGTCTGACTTTGTCATACCTGTTGCAGTTTGGCTGTTGTTTAGACAAGGTGTGTCTGGCTGCAGAGGTGACTAAAAAGAATAGGGATAACATGACCAGGGCACCTGTAGATGATGCCTTTTAATTATGGTCTTTTCATGAAATATAAGATTCTTTTAATTTATTAGTTTTAGGACAACAATGGAATGTAGATTAAAACATGTTCAAGCTTTTATTTTAACAATAATAATGAGACTAGAATGCATGGGAAATAAATAAATAACTGAAATCCAAGTTTGTTTATAAGCCAACTGGGGGAAAAAAATCAAGAATTCTCAGACTGAAACTCGGAACATGTAATATTGCAAGCTTAACACAAAACAATGGCAAAATATGACTTTCAGACACTTCAAACAGGCTAAACCTTACCAGTGTGACTTGAAAAGATGATTAGTTTTAATATTTTAATGATTGACAGGCAAATATTAATACTGTATACACAGGCTTAAAAACAAAGTAAAACATTAATAAACTGGTATTGAGATGACAATTTACAGGCTTTGGTAAAAGTGGAATTGCTTCCGATCATGATATAGACTTTTTTTTTTTTTTCAATGTTTTTTTTTCTTTTAACTTACACATGAAAGTTCATATATTTTAGCTGAGGTAAAGTAAAATCACCAGCCCTCCAGGAATGAACTGCTAATAATAAATATGTGCATTATTTTAAAAAATCCATACCAACTGCACAGCAAGGTAATGGTGATATCAGTTCTTTATTATTTACATGACCTTCGTAATATCTTTTCATTGGCTTGTAAGAACACCTTCAATGTTTAGCTCATCCATTTTCCTGAGTTCCGTAAACGTCAGAAATTCTTAGACAATTCTAATATGTAAATGTAAAATCTGGACTAAATATAAAATCTGAACTGTGCATCATAGTTGTTTAGACGTGGCCAAAAGTTTTAAGAATGACACAATTAATTGAAATATTATTGTCACTATGGTATACTGAAGAAGTATAGTTACAAGCACCTCATAAGTGTCAAAGGCTTTGGTATGCTGTCAATCGACTTCTGGACCACATCCTGACTGATGACATTCTTGCATAATAAAAGTTTGGCCTTTGTAAGAATTTCTGTGCTTTTGGTTGTCTCCTGCCACTTGAGGACTGACCACGAGTTCTGAACAGGATTAAGGTCTGTGGAGTTTCCTGGCCATGGACGCAAAATTTCTATGTTTTGTTCCCCGAGCCACTTGATTATCACATTTTGCCTTATGGCAAGGTGCTCCATCATGGTTGGGAGAGGTTGCTCTGGGAAAATGTTTTTGTACTATTTTTTTTATTCATGGCTGTGGTGTTAGGAAATTTGTGAGTGAGCTGACTCCCTTTGCTGAGAAGCAAGCCCACACGATTTGTCTCAGGATGCTTTACTCAAATTTTCATTTGTCACATACACAGTCATAAACAGTACGATATGCAGTGAAATGCTTATACGACTGACAGTGACCTTAAAAAATAATACAAGCTTATACATAAGAAATAAATATGAATAAAAGAAATACATTAAAAATAAAATTAACTAGTAAAATATGCTGTACAAAGTAAAATATACTGTATACTATACATTTGTTTACTGTTTAATATACTGTTTACTGTTGGCATGACACAGGACTGACGGTAGACTCTGCATAAACTTAATGTAATCGTCAGTGTAAAATGCTTTGACATTCATGAAATGCTTGTAATTATTCTTTAGGATATTATAGTAACATCTGACAAAAAGATCTATGAACACTGAAGCAGCAGACTTTGTGAAAATGAATATTTGTGTTATTTTCAAAACCTTTGACTCACGACTGTACTATTTCTCTGCACCACTGTAAATTTGGGGCTAGAGTACCCTGGGAAGAATTGCATCAATGTTAATTTAATAAAACAATATGAGCATTAATTTGGTTTGAAACATTTTCACAGGAGCTCACGGGGACCTTTTAAAGGAGTTGACACCAGCTATGCCAGTAACGTTCGTTAATGCCATTCCTGTTGTCCCCAGGAGACAAAAAAGAATGAGTGCCCTGTGTACAATGCAGATGTATGGGCCGACCCATGTTTAATCTAAAAACTAAGGAGAAACCAGCTAAGTGCTTTGCTTTTGTATGCCTGCTTCTTAAGTGCTAAGGCAGTAAAATTCACAGAGAAGAAACTTGTTTTCATGATGTGATGTTAACTGGATAATTCTGTTATTTAGTTGTTTACTTCTTTGTGCTCTTTCCAGCAAAATTCACTTGCTTCTTGATCTTACCAACATATTCCCTTTTCCAATCAGCAGGGGGCAGTCAAACAGCATTGAATATAAAATGCACACATTTCATCAGTAGTTTCTTGTTTAGGTTGTTGTGTGGTTGTGCGCTTATGTGATATATCCCTTCTTACATAGACAGATTTTTGCCTCTGGATATTCTTCAATATCTGCATTTTATTTGTGGGCCATTTTGGATCAAAATCATACATCATGCAAAAAAACAGCTCCAGTTGTTTTGGGCAGAGGGCTAAAAGAGGTCACTGGCAGAACAACATGGCATCAAAAGACTGACAGCACTGGAATAGCGTATGGCCAAGTTTGTGCTGCGGTCTGGACACACTACTCTACACTCAGCCATGTGACGGTATTTGGGCTTGGGGAACCACTGCAGTGACATTGCGGATTCTTAAAAACCCACTGTCTGCCAGCTTGTGTGCATTTATACTTACGGGAAAACTAAGAGAGTGCTAAGTAAAATGGAACAATTTCAGACAATGCAAAATCACAATAGAAAGGCTGATTGCTGTTTTTGTGTCTTCTCATACACAAATGCAATTCATGGTCTCTTTCAAACGTCCAAATAATTGAGGTATTGATGGTAACAGGAGTATATTCCTGTTTTCCATCAGATTCACTTCATTAGCTAATCACATCATGAATGAATCGATGTTGTTGTTTTTTTATTATGTAAAGAGCGTAGACTCCCCAGTAGTGTAATGAACAACCTGCCTGAAACTAACTAACCTTCAAAGAACGATACGTCCATACATCATCAGTCTATACATCAGGTATGCAGTACCTCAGAAGAAGTTCTTAATTAGAGGAGTGACCAACTTCACCCATAACTTCACATAGCGGTTAGGTTGCTTAAAAGTGGAACCTGACACTTCTGTGGACCTCTGGTACAACATGTCTTGCTCCTGAAGAACAAATGACACGGTCAGTGTTTTTAATACAACAGTTCTCTATATTCATATTGAAAACTGAACCAATCTTAGATAAAATGCTTGCATTAAATAAATACCATATTTAATTGCATTATTACACAAGCAAAACTGTTATTATAATTAAGTTTAGCACGGCTGTGATTTGTTCGCAGCTGGATAATGTTGCGTGGTTGTTGTGGCTTTGCTAATGCAGGCATAATTACTGGTATAAAATTCTGCGAGCTTGTAGTGGACTTTAGTCTACGCTGACTGAACTCATCAGTTGTTAGCTAGTGACTGGGTTTGTGTGCGGCGTGCAGAGGATGCTGAAGCTATGATCTTATATAACTTCCATCTGATAAGGACTGACAGGAACCTCAGCTTGTCCAAAGAGTTAAAGAGCATCTGACCCCATTTATGGTTACTCAAGCTTTATTACCACTCACATACAGGTTTCCCAGAAGGATCACATGGCTCACATGGTCTAACCGTATATTATGGAGTAAACTGCAGTAGATGCAAGGGCTTTTCTGATATACTGTAATATGATCATCTTAGTTGTATGATTGTATAAGGTACACATAAAGATGCCTGTAAATAGTTGTGATCCATTATATAGTGGATATAAAATATCTTTGTGTACGAGTGACTGACCTGTTGGAGCTGAGTCTGGAGTTCATCATTTTCTGTTACTATGGCTATCTGAGCCTCTATGTCTCTGTGCACAGAGCGATAACCAAAATTGGGGGAGCCTATAAGAGTCAGACATGGACGCTCGTTTCCTTCCAGGTAGTACCACAGTCCTGTAACGAAAGAAAAGTTAACCTGAGGCTTAATTACCATCACACAGACGCACACTTCATTAACCAAATAAATAGGAAGCCAAAAAAAAAAAAAAAAAAAGACAAAAAACAAAAATAAAAATAAAAACATATCCATATCCCATAACCTGTGTTCACTCAAGCCATGTTATTTCCTAAGGACTCACAAGGTACCAGGATATGTAAACATTACTTAGATTAAACCTCCCTATTTCAATTTGGCAATGTTTCACTGCTGGCACTGGATTTAAGGGTTCAACAACAAACATGGCCTCTATTCATCCCTTACAGGAAAGGCTGAACATGAAATATGATACATTGGTATTTCTGAACAAATAGATCCTTCCATGTCTTAAGTGCAAATACATACAGACAATCCAAAATATGTAACTTAACATTTCACCAAAAAACAAAAACACAAGAAAAAAAAGAGAAAAAAAAACACCAAAATCTCCACACAATTCCACAGAAAATGCATCAAGCATTTTATTCTAAGGTAGAATATCAGGTAACACAACTGACGGGAAGCTACTCAAAACTTAGTACTCAGGATTTCCTTGTATGTACAAACTATTAATTATGCATCCCAAAAGGCTTCAAGGTAATTCGATCCTGCACTGTACCTTGACTCAATTTAAAAAACACACAGTCTGGTTAAGGGAGTTACCACCTCATACGCATAACCTCTCTCTCCTCAATCTGCTTGCCTTTGTGTATCACTCATTTAATCACTTATTCCAGCTCATTGGCCCCTGCCTGGGGTGAATAGGTCTATCGTAGGCAGAGGGCCAGAATGCCAGTTAATGGTCATTGATTCTTTTCCTGCTTGACCAAGAGGACCTCTGCACCCTGTCTATTCCCACTTCTGCTCCTGTGTTTACTAGAAATGACGGCATTGACAAGGCTTTATCTAATAAGTGGGACTTCTCAACGGGAGCATGAAATTGAATTGCAGTGATGCTGCCCATATTTACTGAACTCGGAGTCTCTCACTCTTTTCTTGCTGCTCCCCTCCCCATCTTGCCAAGTCTAGGAACTCAATTATCACATGAGTGTTTGATGCAGTTTTGTGCACTGTTAACAAAAATATGTTAATATTTGCATTGAAACTTGTAACAATACAAAATATGTAAGCAGGATGGAGGGATGGTTAAATTGTTTTTTTTTCTTCCTCTCACTAATTCTGAATGGATACTTCATAGGCCATGCCATTCAAAAATAGATCCCATGAAGAGTTTAACGACTAGGCTGTAATGTTTAGTATAAGGTTAACTACAGGGTTGATAAACCATAGTGAATCTAATAATAGAGAGGTGATGATGAAAACATCACCTCACTATTAGGGCAGAGAATAAATTCTATTCACCCTTGGCGTGGAAAGTCCAGTCAGGCCGATGGTACTCGTGCAGGTGGACCCGATCCTGTTGATCCAACTCACACACCTACACACACACACACACACACACACACACACACACACGTATATATAAAAAACAGCATTAGTTCATAAACATTGTAGTGTGATATAAAAGCACCACTGTTTAACAGCATCCCTGCAATCATCACAACTGAGGTACATCGATTCGGGTGGATGGTTCATTAGAATGTCTCTAGGCAAATGTGTGTGTGTGTGTGTTGCAGCTGAGGAAAACCTTTCACTTGATGCATTTTTCACATTTTCTGCCAAATATTTAATGTGTTTGTTTGTTTCATGTGTAATTGATAAACTTTAATACAGTATGAAATATTCATGTCTCAATACACTGAAGAAACTTGGGTTGGAGGTTAAAAGAAGAATACGAGACCATAAATCAGAATTTCAGCATTAATTTCCTGATATTTACATGAAGATTATACAAGTGAAGTGTTATACAAACTGGAAGCTTTCGTTAGAACACACCCATTTTTCACGTGATCAAAAATACTGGAACATGGGACTGACTGGTGTTTCCTGTTGTGTAGGTGTGCCCTGTTGGAGGGATTACTGAGTGAAACAGTTAATAGAGCTGAATGTTTACATGTGAAATACAGGGTTTAACCGCGAGTAAAGCCTGCATTGGTTGTAGTCATGCCCTATTAATCACAAAAAAAAAAATAATAATAATAATAATTTTATGGGCCTGTGCAATTATTTAATTGCTAAATGTATTACACTAATTAATGTACACATTGTCTGAGAGTGCATGTAGAGCTTAATCATCAAATATGTTTGAATAGAAAATGGTACAGTTAAATCAAAGAATGTAATTTTTATTATCAAATCATACAATTCTAGATATCTGTCCATCAGAGAAAAGCAAAACATTTTTAAAAAAAAAATCAGTTTGAGCCACTGCACAGCAATTGAAAATATACACTACAACAACCTGAAGTGTGCTGCAAAATAAAGAAACCACTGTTGTACTAGCAACCAGACATTTAACAGGTCAGCCAAGAAAAACAACAGGAGTTAATGACAAAATTGTGAACGGTATGCAGCAGGACCTACAAACAATACGATTAGTGACGTCACTAACAACCTCTACAGGGCAGGGATGCTCCACTGTCTGATGAAGAAGTACAGAGACCATGGCACAAGATGAGACACAGTGATGAAAAAAGCATGGAGAAGGAAAGTATCAGCTCATGATCTACAACAATGAGAACAGACAGAACTCATGAAGCAAAGACTGAAGGACGACATTCCCAAAATAAAAGCATCATAAAGAACGCTACAGTTTTGATGATGTGCAGCCAAATATTAAGTGTCATTTACATTAAAACTGTGTTCCTTTTGTCCACCTAAAGTATGGGTGCTGGGTAACAGACCTTGATGTAAATATCAGATAACGAACACCAACTATCATCTCATATTCATGTTTTGAGCCAAATGTCTTCACTGTATTAAAAAAATATCTATATTTTTTAAAAACCCAGACGATCTGGCATTGGTTTTCTAATACTTATAAAAAGACAATGTGTATTCAGCATGTACCATGAACAAAAACAGAAGACATGCTAAACGGAATACTTTCTCACCTTCATATAGAACTGATGAGCAAGATGAACGTAAGCTTCGGGAATGGCACCCGCCACGCCTTTGGCCCCAAAAAAACCATTGACCTCTGGTGAGGCCATGAGGATCCGGTAATCTGCTGCAGCTCCCAGCACTAGCCTCATGTAGGTTTGTGTTAGGTTAAAGTAGCCCGATGTTAGGCAGACTGTGGAATCTCCATCTGCCTCCATCAGCAGTCTCTGTGTTACCTGCTCATCCAAACGAATTCCCAAAGGTTTCATCTGCACAAGTGGGAATACCCAAGTGTCACTATGCTCTTCCCCACATTCCACGTCTGAGTTGGATTCGAGCTCCAGTATGTGTTCTCGTGTCCTGGCTGAATTCATTACCCCCATAATTCGTTGCTGTGCGGAAGTTGAAAATTCTACTCGATTACCTGAAGATAAATCAGAGAAAAGTGCAAATAATCTCAGAGATCCAGCTAGATGAGAATTCACATACATCTCATTCTTGTGTTGATAAAATTCAGCAGACCAGTTCTGTTGCATGTATTTATTAAACACTACTGCCAAAATGACTTTTTCATCTGATAGGCCTTCCATGAAAGGCTGTTGCTCGTATACAGATCTTGCAAATGCATGATCCAAACCTCAGAGACGCAGGTCAATAACTGCTGACCATCTGGAAAGGCGCTCTGTCAAAGCCTGGCGCCTCTGCTAGACATAATGTGGCATAGTGAGTCAGAGAAAAAGATTCAATCTGTAAATAATGAATAAGTTCAACGTACATCCAAATTCAACTGATCTGGGGCCAGATTTGTGACGCTCTCCACAGTGATATGATGTTAGGAATGGATTTCGGGGAGGCTCACTATAAGACTGTTTTGATAAATGCAATAAGGAAATAAAACCACAAATGAGTGGAGAAACCAAGCTGTGCTTTAATGGTGAACACAGGGGCTTTCCCCGCAGGCAGTGCAGCAGAAACCCCAAGCCTCTAAAGCCTCGAAGGACCAAACACATCCAGTTAAGAGGGCTGTGGAGTTCAGCTGCTTTTACCGACAGGCAGGAGGATCCGATTACTGGAGCTACACAGGCAATGAAGTGCATCGTCAGCAGATGGGCTTCTCAGTGAGCTATTCCTCCCATTCACTGGAAGGAGGGTGTATGCTGAGGCGTTCTCGCTTCTCCGTTTCATTTATTAGGAATGTGTGAAAAATCAATTACAAATGCAGGTACTGGTCATCTTTATTTATTATTCTTAATGACATTCCAGTTATTGTTTTCTCAGTCTCTTCCTTCACCTCTCAGCCCATCAACTCATTTGTTTTATATTATTATTATCATCATCCCGGCAGACTCCGGCAAGGCCGAGATCTCACCTTCCCGTTCATCTAGCCATTCCACCCTCCCTACCGCCCTCCATTCGCAGATCGTTTACCACCAGCAAGATGACATCACCACTCTATTTCTGGGATGTGTGATGAACTGTAGTCTCGTTCTGGAGTGGTTATGTCATGGTCCGGCGCTGGCTTCTACGTGATGGTGCTTAGGTTACAGAATGGAGCTTATAGTCAGTGTAATCACTCTTTCCCTTGTCTGTGGGCTTTGGGAGCTTGGGAATGCAAGGCACATAACCGATAGAAAAGCCAGTGATATGGAAAGTGTGAAGACTACACGAAAATCTCTGTCTCACCGAGTTTCTTTGTCTACTATGTTAGTGGGTGCGTCATAAAGCATTTCTCGTTAGAAAAAAAAAAAAACTATCTTAAGCTTGTGCCATTCCTTAAGCACATCATGAATCTTCTTTATTCATAGCAACTTATGTAGCTTTTTGGCAACATATTTCAATCATATCCAGTTTAGAGGACAGCACCACTTGCCTTTGTAAGGGTGTACCATTCCCTCAATCATGTGAACGCTGTCATCAGATGCAAGCTGCAGCGACACGTCAGACACCGCTCCCACTAACTCTGAAAAGAAATCAGCCACCTCCTGGCAGTCCTCTAAGAGCACATAACGATCCTGACGATTAGTGAAGTACGAGTCACTCAGATTAGCTCTGCGAAAGAAGATTACAGGAATGATCAAATAACTTTGATGTGTTATGGTGACAAGATAATTCAAATGATAAGCCTTTACTGAAAGCTCCATCATTTATTACATATAAAATAAAACCTGAACCCATGTTTTGACACAAACTGTGATTGTTATCTTTCTTATCTTTATAACATAGTAAAACATTCTGATAAAACCATGTTAAAGGTCAACCCGTATACATTAAACTTGTTTTACAGTGCATCCGGAAAGTATTTACAGTGCTTCACTTTTTCCACATTTTACAGCCTTATTCCAAAATGTATTAAATTCATTCTTTTTCTAAATTCTACAAAAAATTTCCCGTAATGATAATGTGAAAGACATTTGTTTGAAATCTTTAAAAATGTATTTAAAAAATTATAAATCACATGTACAAGTATTCACAGCCTGCCTTTACCATCACAGTCATAAATGAGCTCAGGTGCATCCTGTACACTGAACATCCTCAAGGGGCTTCTACAACTTGATTGGAGTCCACCTGTGGTAAATTCAGTTGACTGGACATGATTTGGAAAGAACAGTCATCTCTGCAGCACTCCACAAATCATGCCTGTATGGTAGATTGGCCAGATGGAAGCCACTTCTCAGTAAAAGGCATTTGACAGATTGCATGGAGTTTGCCAAAAGGCACCTGAAGGACTCTTAACATTTTTTTTGGTTGAAGCACCTGTAATGGAATTAATTTATTTAAAAGAAGGTAATTCCACTCTCTTCCTCATAGATCTGATATTAACATGTTAAATCTTCCATGCTGCTAACTTCCTGTCTCCTCTTGCATCTATTCTTAAGAGGCTAACTTGCTCCAATGCTCACCTTCTCATTCTCTCTTTATGTCTCTCTCTCTTTCCCCCTCTTCCCCTAACTCGAGCCAACACCTCCTGGTTCGTCTCTGGACGAACATCTGTCCCCAACGTCCACGCTTTTCAGGACATTTTTACAATGGTTTATGCCCTTTGAAGTAACAGATGCATTCTACTCCTAATGAACAGAGACCTTTTCGACAGACAACGTATTTGTGTCTCTCCTGGTGGCGAAAAAGCTTATTAAAGCACCGCGGACAGTCCGAGCGACTCGCTTATTCTACGCAACTTTAAAACTTTATAGCATCTTTGGCACCAATTACAGCCTCAAGTCTTTAAGTATGATGCTACAAGATGGTTGTTCTTCTGGAAGGTTCTAATCTCTCCACAGAGAAACACTGGAGCTCTTTCAGAGTGACCATCAGGTTCTTGGTCACCTCCCTCACTAATACTCTTATCCCCCGAAAAGTGAATCCCTGTGAATACTTTTCGGATGCACTGTAAAACTATGTATGTATTTTTTTTTCGTAGCACACTTATGAACTTGTAATTTTTTCATCTGTATATTGCAAGTTTCTACAACATAATAGTTACATTGCCTGGCCAAAAAAAAAATTATAATAATAAAGGCAGTGCTAACTTCATTGGATCAACTTTATTTCAATTATGCCACGTTTGCTGTGAAATTGTTTTGACATGCATCACCACAATATTAATTTTTATCCAGGGTTGCATTAATGTTTGGCCAAGAAGATCATATATTCATGGTGGGAGAGTCTAAAGTCTACTTCCGGAAATCCAGAAGATTTACAATAGGGTTAAGGTAAAAACAATGTGGTGTTAGATTTTTCTTTTGGCTACACAGCTGTTTATTCTCAGTTATGAGTTCTTGTCACATTGTGCATGCAGACATGTTTTTACTTTCAAACATTAAACATAGTTATGATTTCTACTGTTTTGTTTCTCTCTCTTTTTTTTCACCGCATCACCAAGCATTTGAGCAATCTCCGATAGAGATCATTAATGATTTGTTTCCAATCACATTTTTTTCCAATACCAGTCATTTCAGCACTTTTCAACTCCTTAGTTCATTCCTTTGCTCGACGCAGGCCAATAATTTGACTCTTTTAGAAACAGTAACAACTTTTCCACGACCATGCAAGCAGTGCATCAGGTAAGCTTGTTGCCAGCCGAAACTCATTAATTATAAAAAAAACTGCAGTAATTATTCAAGTACAGTGGAACCTCGGATTACGAGTAACGCGGTTTACGAGTGTTCCGCAAGACGAGCAAAGATTTTTAATAAATTTTGACTTTAAAAAACGAGCATTGTCTTAGTTTACGAGCACCGAGTATCATGTATAACGCATGCGCTTCTTGTTTTGACACCGAGCGTCACGTCATCATAACTGAGCCAACGGTTTTTCTCTCTCTTGCGCTGCGGAATTGTAGGTAATCGTCTCCCCTACTGGGTGAATACACACACACACACATACACGCTGTTTTTAAAACCGTTTAAAAATTAGCAAGGAACATTGCTAGTCACACTCGCATGAGCGCATACTAACGGAATCACTGCTGTAAAGTAAAACAACAACAAAAAAAATTAATTAACCAGCTGCTCACCTTTGAAAACAGTCGCGACAGAGGAGAGTTTGTATGTGTTTGTTTGGGAACCCGAGAAGAGTGGGGCTGTAAAGCCGAGACCTATCGTCTCCCCTGCTGGGTCTTAGTGCTTGCAGAGAGGTTTTGAGTGTGCGTGTTTGTTTGTGTGCGTGTGTGTGTTTGTTTGGGAACCTGAGAGAAGGGGAGCTGTAAACTAGTGATGCGCGGGTCGGGTATTTTTCCAACCCGCGTCCCGCTTTTATGAAATTATTTGGCCCGCCCCGCACCACTGTATTTTTACAACCCGCCCCGCCCTGCAACCGTTAAATAGACATACTTTAGACTCCCAAACATTAGATGTAGCAGCCTGACCTTTTTTTCTTTTAATGATGTAAATTCCCGACCTCAATTTTTACCGCACCTCGTCTTCCATCTTCACTTTTATTTCTTTGTTTTTGTTGTGACTGGCAGCGGTAGCTGCTTGGCGCTTTCGTGACTTGTCACGTGATGTAACCTTATCAAAGAACTATGAAAACAGATATTCCCAAATATTTTATATAGGCTATAGGGAATTGTACGCAACATACATGGATTTTTGTATTTAATTTAGTTTTTAATGACACGCTCCAACCCGCCCCGCAAATAAAGTGACAATTTCTTTACCCATTTATTTTTAAATGGTTTTAAAAACGGTCTCTCCGTTAATGTGTGTGTGTGTGTGTGTGTCCACGCACATTTTACATACACACACAGCGCCTGTGTGCACAAATGGAAACACTTATCTGTCTGGATTTATTTTTTATTTTAAAGGTAAAGTGCAGGTTAATTTGTTTTATTTTTTCTTTATATTTTGTGTTAATTATTTTTATGCATATATGTTTTTGCGCTGTAGAACGAATAATTTGAGTTTCCATTATTTCCTATGGGAATATTTTATTTGGTTTACGAGTGTTTTGAAATACGAGCCCGCTTCCGGAACGAATTATGCTCGTAATCCGAGGTTCCACTGTAAACGCTTTTAACCATTTGCTTATTTAAATCCTAACTGGATTTTGTTTGGCCAGACGGTGTACAAAATCCATATTTATTAATCAACAATTGGATACTCTCTAAGCATTCACATATATTGAAAATTAGCATGGTGTGGTTTATTGCATGCAATATACTGCAGGTATTCATGCCTGACATGAGTGTGTTCATTCATACCCACTGATGATGAGACTGTTGTCAAATAGGTAAACTTTGATATGCTGTACTCCAATAGTTTCGTTAAAGCGTTCAGGCACTAGGAGGCGAAGAAGCCCACGCAAGTCTGGAGTGTGATATAAAGACACCCTCATCTGCTCTGGAAAACGCTGCAGCAGTGGCAACAGCATCGTTCGAGAGTTCATTTTTCCTGCAGCAAACAAAAATCCACACAATAATATATTTGATATTGCAGTTTACACTAATAAAACACCACAATGCCCATAAAGATTTTCCATACTAAACACAAGTAGGGAGTATGACGGTTTTCGCTACAGTCTTACATTTTTTCGGGAAAGATTTTAATACAATGAAGAATAACAGCATGCTGTTGAACTGGTTATGAACTGCATGTTTTTAAAAGGTTAAAACAATAGCATCAGGGACAACACTATTCCAAACCTCTAGATCCTCTTGTGTAGTCAAGTAATACCGACACTTTTAAATCACCCGCAGATTCTTCCTGAGAGCGTGCGAGTGCCTCCTCCATACAATCAACCTACCAAAAGGTGCAAGCAATAAATCATTATTAACCTCTTTTATATATATATATATCTCTCTCTTATAAATATATAATTCAATGCTTTTATTGCATTCTTTCAGATACCTATTGTCTGCCAACAGCATTATGCTGTTGCTAATTCATTAAACATTTCATGCAGATTTATATGAAGATTATTTACTTACAACACTTATACACAATAATATTGTAAACACAAAAATACTTGAAGAAAACATACAAGCTCTTGCTCTAGTGGTCCTGTGCCAAGATACAAGGATGCAATCACTACCCGACTTCTGGCTGTCTTGATTCGTGCCTGTAAATACACAGACAGGTATATAAATCAACATATTAAAAGCAGTGGTGTCGAATGCAACATTGGAACTCCAGTACACCAACCAAAAGTTTGGATACCACCCATATGTAGTTCTTCCCCAAACTGTTTTTACACAATTGTACGTAAAGCCTATTATACACGCACTGTGTCTATTATTATTGATGTTTTGGAAAAAATGTCAAAAGCAACACTTGCGTGCCACCTTTATCAGCTTGGCTGTGTAGAGAATGAGATGTTCACACACAGAGATTTTGGAAGAGACAGACAGCACTGATGACATCGTGTCCAATTCCGTTTTCAGATATGATTGGCTTCCATATCTGATATGATCCATGCCCGAGCATGCTGTATTATTCTCGAGACCACGTTTCCGGCAGACTGGTTCCAAAGCGTGGGACGTTTGTGTTCGCACTGATCAAAATGAACCAGACTTTAGGGTCAGATGTTCTCGGAATGTGAAATCCCAAATCTGAAAACGCTCTTAACATGCTCCAGCATGACAAATGTACATGTGCACAAAGTGAGGTTTGCAAAGACATGGTTAATCAAGGGTGGGGTGGAAGAACTTGATTGTCCTGCACAGAGGTATGACTTCCACTTTGATGAACTGAACAACTTGGTGGTTGTGGGATTTGAACCTGGGATCTTCCGAACTGTAGTCCAATGCCTTAACCACTGAGCTACCCCTGGCCCCTAGTACACACTGACCATCACAAAGTCAGTTCTCAGGAATTACCATGGCTTGTTTCTAACTTGGAAAACATCCCCCTTTCCTATTAAAGTTTGGACATTCATTTCCTTCCAAATGTAAAGAATCTAACAAATTGCTAAATAAATAGTCGCCTCATTTCAAGTCATAATACAGATACAATCTACCAGACTTCTATATATTAGTCTGATATTTGGATATTTACCTTTGGATCTCAACATCTTCCAATTTAAAGAATGAAATTACTAAGTTCATATTTCTTACACAGCCAAACTCGGGCAAAAACACAGTGACCTGCTGGTCTTGCAAATCAGTGGATCAGGTTTCTTTACCAGCAAGTTAGAAGAGATAAAGATCAACTTCTCGGCATTAGAGCCTGACATTTGTTTTCCATTAATTTTAGTGTGACTCAGTCATAAAAAGTCAAGTGTTTAAGTGACACATTGGCTTTACACGTAAAATATGGTTTGGAAAAATAAAAATCTATGACATCAAAGTTCATTTAAGACTTTTGTAATTATGCACAAACCATGTGCGAACACACCTTCATAGCCTGATAGAACTCATTTGGGGAGCGGAGGATGTGTATGCATCCCCCTGGGACTCGGAATGCGGGCACATGGTCGGCAATCCAGTGGAAGCGACTATGGAGGCCCTCGGCAGAGCTCGGCCGTCCGGACACCAAAGGGTCTGTATCTGCAAGAAGAGGTGCCAGGAGCAGCAGTGAGGACCTGCAGGATGAACAAAGCAGGAAAGACTTGTAATTCAGAAAAAGAAGGAAAACAAATCCTATACATGGAAGGAAACTGTCTGCAAACAATATAAAAGAAAAATGCCTGTTGGTGTAGGGAAATGCACTTCCTTCTAAAACTGTACAAATAGATGTGTTGAAATTGTGATGAAGCTCGAAAATGCGTATGAGACAATGAGCGAGAATGACATCATTTCTGGTTAATGAATTTCTTCAGATCTATTTTCCCCCAGTTTCAACTTCTTGATGAAAGCAGCATTTAAAATGAGGAACAAACAATAGCTTTACTGTCCTTTACTTCAAGTTCACAAGATGTTTAGAGTTTCATTTCACTGTAACATTGTTATTCAAAATGCATCAAAGTGTTTGATGAGGGTCTTCTCTGATTATTTAGGAACTTGATGAGGTGCTTTGATGGACAGTTTTTATTAGATCTCATAGAGGTTCTTTTATCTCTGTAGGTTCTGTCCATCTTTAATGCTTGACTTGTTCACTATAGGTTAAGGTTCTTACTGAAATGTCATTGATTTAATAAGACATTTAAAAAAAGGAAAAAGACATTTAATTTTCCTTAAATGTATGAAAGGCATGTAAAACCAACACACCATTATTAATCCACACATAACCTATATGAGAAAAAGAAATACACCGTTCAGTTAGAGCATGAAGCATGAACAAGAACAAACCTGTTACATACTGATTTTTTTCACCTTCTCTTTTCCAGTAAAGAGCGAAACTTTGCTAACTAAAACAGAGACAGGGTGACTTCAGCATATTGCTAAAGAGTGACTGTACTTTCGGAAGGTTTCTTAACCTGTGCATGTAATGGAGATGTTTCAACACCACACTGCCTAATGCTGACAATGGCTAGAAAGAATCTCAAAGTTTGCAATATAATGAAGGTGGATTGAGAAAACCTCAGGCACCCTAAATTACAGCATTACAGAATATCTGACAGAAAACCAACACCATATTCGGAGCCACATCCTCTAAAATAAATACTTACTGAAGGTTTGTTGAGTACACTGCTAGTGTTAACTAGTGGAAAAGCAGGAGATCAGATGTTTAGGATCTGCACTAGGAACATCTTAAAAAAACAAAAAAAAACAACCAAGTGTGCCACCATTGACCGAAAGCCCTTAAAGCTCAGAGCATTTTAGCTTTATTTGTTTTGCTGTTTTTTTTTGTTTTAACAAACATATATAGGGTTTAGGATTGTGCAGTATACGGTGACATATTTTTTCAGCACAAAATAGGCAATATAATGAACTGAATTCTACTTAATTTTAACCAACTTCTGCCAAGAAATAGCACAAATACACACAATCACATGTTTCTATGGTTGTTTTCGGTTGTTTCTTTCACCAAAAAATAATAATATGCTCATTTTGTGAATTCTACATTTTTGCAACTTCATTCCCAGGTAGTGGTAAAATTTACTCTTTCTAAAATTAATGATAACTTTTGTTCTATCCGACATACCCGAAAACCCAAAAACACAGTTTGAAGTCTGAAGCCTCCCCATTAACACACACCAGAAAGGATTCTATATAAGTGCACACACATTTTTTTAAAATCATCATTGACCTATGCTGTGTTACCAGCACATCTCTTTGCCACTTGGGTTTTATTAAGCTACAAGCTCTTTGCTTTGTGCTTAATTTTTAAATAGCTTTGGATGAACGCATTGAGCACATGAATTAAATTAAATAACATTACATAGTCAGGATTAGAGACGGATCACATTTTGGCCATAAGAAAAGAAAGTATGCTTTATTACAATTAGAAAAGTCTCCCATTTTTCTATTTTCCCAGAACACATTAAAATATAAAATAGACTTTTTATATATATATATATATATATATATATATACAGTGGTGTGAAAAACTATTTGCCCCCTTCCTGATTTCTTATTCTTTTGCATGTTTGTCACACTTAAATGTTTCTGCTCATCAAAAACCGTTAACTATTAGTCAAAGATAACATAATTGAACACAAAATGCAGTTTTTAAATGAAGGTTTACGTTATTAAGGGAGAAAAAAAACTCCAAATCTACATGGCCCTGTGTGAAAAAGTGATTGCCCCCCTTGTTAAAAAATAACTTAACTGTGGTTTATCACACCTGAGTTGAATTTCTGTAGTCACCCCCAGGCCTGATTACTGCCACACCTGTTTCAATCAAGAAATCACTTAAATAGGAGCTACCTGACACAGAGAAGTAGACCAAAAGCACCTCAAAAGCTAGACATCATGCCAAGATCCAAAGAAATTCAGGAACAAATGAGAACAAAAGTAATTGAGATCTATCAGTCTGGTAAAGGTTATGAAGCCATTTCTAAAGCTTTGGGACTCCAGCGAACCACAGTGAGAGCCATTATCCACAAATGGCAAAAACATGGAACAGTGGTGAACCTTCCCAGGAGTGGCCGGCCGACCAAAATTACCCCAAGAGCGCAGAGACAACTCATCCGAGAGGCCACAAAAGACCCCAGGACAACATCTAAAGAACTGCAGGCCTCACTTGCCTCAATTAAGGTCAGTGTTCACGACTCCACCATAAGAAAGAGACTGGGCAAAAATGGCCTGCATGGCAGATTTCCAAGGCGCAAACCACTTTTAAGCAAAAAGAACATTAAGGCTCGTCTCAATTTTGCTAAAAAACATCTCAATGATTGCCAAGACTTTTGGGAAAATACCTTGTGGACCGACGAGACAAAAGTTGAACTTTTTGCGTGTCCCGTTACATCTGGCGTAAAAGTAACACAGCATTTCAGAAAAAGAACATCATACCAACAGTAAAATATGGTGGTGGTAGTGTGATGGTCTGGGGTTGTTTTGCTGCTTCAGGACCTGGAAGGCTTGCTGTGATAGATGGAACCATGAATTCTACTGTCTACCAAAAAATCCTGAAGGAGAATGTCCGGCCATCTGTTCGTCAACTCAAGCTGAAGCGATCTCGGGTGCTGCAGCAGGACAATGACCCAAAACACACCAGCAAATCCACCTCTGAATGGCTGAAGAAAAACAAAATGAAGACTTTGGAGTGGCCTAGTCAAAGTCCTGACCTGAATCCTATTGAGATGTTGTGGCATGACCTTAAAAGGCGGTTCATGCTAGAAAACCCTCAAATAAAGCTGAATTACAACAATTCTGCAAACATGAGTGGGCCAAAATTCCTCCAGAGCGCTGTAAAAGACTCGTTGCAAGTTATCGCAAACGCTTGATTGCAGTTATTGCTGCTAAGGGTGGCCCAACCAGTTATTAGGTTCAGGGGGCAATTACTTTTTCACACAGGGCCATGTAGGTTTGGATTTTTTTTCTCCCTAAATAATAAAACCCCTCATTTAAAAACTGCATTTTGTGGTTACTTGTGTTATCTTTGACTAATAGTTAAATGTGTTTGATGATCAGAAACATTTTGTGTGACAAACATGAAAAAGAATAAGAAATCAGGAGGGGGGCAAATAGTTTTTCACACCACTGTATATATATATAGATATGTATAATATATATATATATATATATTATATGGCGGCACGGTGGTGTAGTGGTTAGCACTGTCGCCTTGCACCTCCAGGGTCTGGGTTCGATTCCCCGGCCAGGCTCGATTCCCGTCTCTGTGTGCATGGAGTTTGCATGTTCTCCCCGTGCTTGGTGGGTTTCCTCCGGGTACTCCGGTTTCCTCCCACAGTCCAAAGATATGCAGGTTAGGCTAATTGGCGTTCCTAAATTGCCCGTAGTGTGTGATTGGGTGTGTGTATGTGTGTGTGCCCTGCGATGGATTGGCACCCTGTCCAGGGTGTACCCCGCCTAGTGCCCGAAGTCTCCTGGGATAGGCTCCAGGTCCCCCGCGATCCTGAACACAGGATTAAGCGGTATAGAAAATGAATGAATGAATGTATATATATATACAAAATATACACTGTATATTATCTTCACTATATATACCCCAAATGGTCATTTCAAACAGCAATGTTTATCTTGCTTTTTGCTGCCATCTACACTGAATAAACATTTTCTTTAGGATTAACTTTATTGAAGGGTAATTCCAGGATAAACCATGACTTTTGCAGTACTGTTAAGTGCAGAATCGCTTCTCTCCACTACTGCATTTTGGCAGAAATGTAGCTTGTTATGTTCTGCCATTGTATTGCATGTAACAAAAGCACACTGTAATTATATAGCAGGACTATTGTATCCCGTATAGTTTCTAGCTAATTTCCACCCTCATCAGTCCTCCATGCAGCATGTAGTACAGATACAACTGAAGCAAAAAGGTACACTTGCTTCAAGTGCTGTGTAAATTCCAGAGTGATTGACACAGGAGCGCATTAGAAGGAGTGATGTGATGTAAAAGTGATGTCTGGTGTAAAATGAGTATTATAGACCTGATAAACATTGTGGAAATGCTTCAATGGGAGAAACATGTCCGTTGTGAACTGACATCAACACTTTCACTAGAGATTCCTTACCACAAGTGGTCCGTGAAACAAGTGTCGCTACTCATGCACACATAATACAGTCACTACACAGAAAACAGAATTGGATGGCAGTACAAGCATAAATTATCATTATTAATTGTAATTCAGCTTTAAAAACGAGTGCAAAAATCTAGTGTGTGGTACTGTAAATAAATATATATATTTTTAAGTATTTACTGTTTCCCAGATGTTTCACTTGCAAAAATATTGATAGCAGCAACACAAAAGGTCAAGACTGGAAGAGAGATCATTATAGAGAACTGTTTGATGATAAACACAAATTCAACTAAAGAACAACTATGTGTGGCTGTGAAAAAGTATTTGCCCCTTCCTGTTATTTTATTTGTCACACTTCAGATCATCAAACTAATTTTAACATTACCCAAAGACAGCCAGAGTAAATACAAAATGCAGGTTCTAAATTATGATTTCATTTATTAAGAGAAAAAGTTGTTCAAACCTACCTGGCCCTATGTGAAAAAGTAATTGCCCCCTAAATTACAATTAACCCTGATAAATTTCCCCCTTATCTTAAAATCAGATTTTAAAAATGAGGTAATAATATTCACTTCTCTGCATCACTTCAGAAGAATAATAAACAAGCCGTTTTTCTCCACTTTAACAAGATGCTTTCTGTACTTTCAAATCAATCTGGGGCAGCACAGCACAGCTACCTAAATACAGTACTAATGCTAGTGCCAAAAACTACAGTGCTCAAATAACGGGAAGGCAATAATATGTGCTGGGATAGACAGCATGAAGTCTAATTCTACAGTCGTACTCAGATCTTCTGCCAAATACCAAGGTCATCTGGAGTTCACACAAACCAACCCCAGACATGTTTTTTTTCTTAGCAGAACCCACTCCGACCACATGAATTCAAAAAATTTTTCTCAAAACAAAAGGATGGTGGTGTACATAAACACCACAGAAGAAATCAAACAAAATAAATGAGTCACTGGCTCAGCCTAAGCCTATTAACTCCTGCCTTCTATTATCTGATAACAGTCACTCATGCACAAAGCTGTCTCTTTCATGCAGACAATGCTCACACCTGTTCTTATTTATTACAGCATTCAGGTCTAGTGTACGTGCATGCCTATATATAAGAACCCATTAATAAAAAACTGCAAAACACTATTCAAATGCTAATTACAATGGCTTGAGTTCCACTAACCTTAGCTGGCCAAACATAAATCCAGATAGATCCAGATTAAACATGAACCAAAGTCATAAAACACACAATATCAAAATCTGTGGACGTTTTTTAATAATAATGAGGAAAACAGTCACGATATGAGAACTCTGTCGCTTTTAAATCTATCTAATTATTACTATTATTATAATAATAATAATTATTATTATTAACAAAGCCATGTACCATTTCGAAGACAAACCTTTCCTATTTCACTACTGTAAAACAGGTATCCTAGATACAACCCTCTCTCACTCCCTTATTCTCTACATAGCTTATCATTTACAGGGTCTGAGGGGCTGGAGGAGGTCTATACCAGGGGATGGAGCACTAAGGAAACACCCTGTACCACAAGTACACAACCACGCTCACACTTACTCACTCACTCTGGGCAATTTGAAAACACCAATTAGCCTACTCTGCATGTTTTTGTGCATTACAATTGTGACTCACTCAATTTTACTGTGTAGGGCAATATGGTCATTACAGCTACATTCTGCTCCATCACAGACTTGTGACTGTTCACAGATCTTTTTCCTGCTGTTGTGCTGCAAAATATGGAATGAGAATAACCTCAAAACTGCAGCATTGAGCATAGTTATATTACTGTACCAAAAAAAAAAAAACCCTGAATGATAGACTAATGATCACCACTAAAAATACAAACCGGATTCCAAAAAAGTTGGGACACTAAACAAATTGTGAATAAAAACTGAATGCAATGATGTGGAGATGGCAAATGTCAATATTTTATTCAGAATAGAACATAGATGACAGATCAAAAGTTTAATCTGAGAAAATGTATCATTTTAAAGGAAAAATATGTTGATTCCAAATTTCACGGTGTCAACAAATCCCAAAAAAGTTGAGACAAGTAGCAATAAGAGGCTGGAAAAAGTAAATTTGAGCATAACGAAGAGCTGGAAGACCAATTAACAGTAATTAGGTTAATTGGCAACATGATTGGGTATAAAAAGAGCTTCTCAGAGTGGCAGTGTCTCTCAGAAGCCAAGATGGGTAGAGGATCACCAATTCCCACAATGTTGCGCAGAAAGATAGTGGAGCAATATCAGAAAGGTGTGACCCAGCGAAAAATTGCAAAGACTTTGCAGTTATCATCATGAACTGTGCATAATATCATCTGAAGATTCAGAGAATCTGGAACAATCTCTGTGCGTAAGGGTCAAGGGCGTAAAACCATACTGGATGCCCGTGATCTCCGGGCCCTTAAACGACACTGCACCACAAACAGGAATGCTACTGTAAAGGAAATCACAGAATGGGCTCAGGAATACTTCCAGAAACCATTGTCAGTGAACACAATCCACCGTGCCATCCGCCGTTGCCAGCTGAAACTCTACAGTGCAAAGAAGAAGCCATTTCTAAGCAAGATCCACAAGCACAGGCGTTTTCATTGGGCCAGGGATCATTTAAAATGGAGTGTGGCAAAATGGAAGACTGTTCTGTGGTCAGACGAGTCACGATTCGAAGTTCTTGTTGGAAATGTGGGACGCCATGTCATCCGGACCAAAGAGGACAAGGACAACCCAAGTTGTTATCAACGCTCAGTTCAGAAGCCTGCATCTCTGATGGTATGGGGTTGCATGAGTGCGTGTGGCATGGGCAGCTTGCATGTCTGGAAAGGCACCATCAATGCAGAAAAATATATTCAGGTTCTAGAACAACATCTAGTCATCTCTTTCAGGGAAGACCCTGCATTTTTCAACAAGATAATGCCAGACCACATTCTGCACCAATCACAACATCATGGCTGCGTAGGAGAAGGATCCGGGTACTGAAATGGCCAGTCTGCAGTCCAGATCTTTCCCCTATAGAGAACATTTGGCGCATCATAAAGAGGAAGGTGCGACAAAGAAGGCCCAAGATGATTGAACAGTTAGAGGCCTGTATTAGAAAAGAATGGGAGAGCATTCCTGTTTCTAAACTTGAGAAACTGGTCTCCTCGGTCCCCAGACGTCTGTTGAGTGTTGTAAGAAGAAGGGGAGATGCCACACAGTGGTGAAAATGGCCTTGTCCCAACTTTTTTGGGATTTGTTGACACCATGACATTTTGATTCACCATATTTTTCCCTTAAAATTATACATTTTCTCAGTTTAAACTTCCGTGATTTATGTTCTACTCTGAATAAAATATTTACATTTGCCATCTCCACATCATTGCATTCAGTTTTTATTCACAATTTGTTTAGTGTCCCAACTTTTTTGGAATCTGGTTTGTATTATTTGCTCAGTGACAGCACATTAAATCTTCTTCTTTCGGCTGCCGCTAGCAGATCATTTGTCTGCATCTAACTCTGTCTACCATGTCTTCCTTTGTCACTCCAACCTCCTGAATGTCCTTCCATACCAAACCCATATACCTCCTCTCTTGGGCCTTCCTCTTTTCTTCCATCTCTAATATTGCCCTCATCCCTCCTCTGCACATGTCCAAACCATCTTGATGTGGCCTCTCAAACTTCGTCCCCAAACCGTCCTACCTGCACCGTTCCTCGAACA
The DNA here is from genome assembly GCA_030522415.1 of Channallabes apus. Classification (NCBI taxonomy): domain Eukaryota; kingdom Metazoa; phylum Chordata; class Actinopteri; order Siluriformes; family Clariidae; genus Channallabes; species Channallabes apus. Next base: position 56,537,089 of record CM060104.1, read on the forward strand.
ATCTCATTCCTAATCTTGTCCATTCTATCAGACTGATTATTTTTTAAATTGTAATTCCTCCACCTAGGCACAATTTGGTACACACAGGTAGGTTAGCTTATAGCATCATTGCCACTATCCACTTGCTTTAGAATACAGTAGAGCCTCAAATGTCCTTGCTTTAGCTTGTGATTTATTCACACCAAATATGACTAGGTCAAAACTGTTTAATACATTTCAAAACTAATTGCTGTCACAACTAATTAAATTATTTAACTTTCAAGAATTACTTTTTAACCCACACAGACTGTGAAAATCACATGCACAATTTATTAACCATACTAATAAAAAAGATTAACATTTTTACCTTTTTCAATTATAAAATTTTTAATGAAATTTACAGAAATTTCGTAAACCACTGCCTTTGTATCTAAAACATACACGTGAACTTTCAGTCAGTATTTTATGTAAGACTCTGACCCAGAGAGAATTAATATAAACAATCTACTGTAGTGTCAATTTTAAGTAGTTTTAAACACAGTAGGGTTAATGTTAGACTATAAAAGGTGCTTGTTGTCCATGTTACTTTTAATAAATCGCAATAAAGGTTGTTTGTCATGTTTCAGTCAAAAGAGTCTATACAACACATTACAGAAAGATAGATGGACCTTTTCAGCAGCAGGTTAGACCTTTAGAGTCTAGACGTGAAATTATTTATTATAAATAACAGACTCCATGGACATTCAAACTAAGCTAATGTAAAATAACAAACGTCATAAATTGTTGACATTTAATAAAAACGCCAATAAACAATTACACATCCAAATAACATAAAAATGATATAAACAAAACAGTTAAAACTAACAATAGTCACGGCTTTTGGTGAGTAATTTATATAATTACGCTTATTTAGCTGTTAATCATGATTATATCGTTGGTGTAGTGGCTAAAGCAGCGCGTGACGTCTGACTGCGAGGAACACTGACACACAGGCAACGAAACAATAACACGCTTCGCGGCGAAACTGACATTTAATCCAAATTATCTTTCGATCTGGGAAACAGTAACTCACCCTCTTCTTCTGTCACGAGTCCTAAAGAATCTGTCTGAAATTTTAGAGAAAATTCCAGAGAGAGCCGGGGTGTAAACAGAGTACACTAGTCTCCTCCAAGTCATGGGCGCCGCCATTTTTCCAACGCTGTTTGAAAATCGAAACTTTATGTGAACGACTGTTTGGTACAACTGTCATATGTCCTTGTTCAATGTGCTGGTCAAAAGAAAAAACTCATCACTGAAAGGCGAATACAGTGCATTTCACCATGAATGTATTATATTATACATAATTTAATATCCACGTGTGTTGTAATAATTAATACTTTATTATAAAGGTCTAAAATATACCCATTCCCTTCATTTAAATAAATGTATTTCAATAAAATCCAAGCACAATATGTCACTTTGGGGCAGGGGCATAATGGTTAACACTTTGGCTTTGCACCTCCAGGGTTCGATTCCCGCCTGAGGGTCTGTGTGCTTGGAGTTTGCATGCTCCAAAGTGTGCATGTGGGTTTCCTCTGGGTACTCTGGTTTCTGTCCACAATTTTTCCACAGACATGCAGACAACTGGTGTTCCCAAATTGCCCATTGTGTGTGTGTGTGTGTGTGTGTGTGTGCAGTCGCGTGTATGTGTTTGTGTGGTGATGGATTCGCTCCCTGTCCGCTGTGTATCGTGCCTGAAGTTTCCTGGGATAGGCTCCAGGATAAGCAGTATAGAAGATGAATGAATAAGTGAATGAGTTCCTGTGCGTCTTGTTTTTTTTTTTTTTTTAAAAAGTAATGGCTTGAACAGTGTCGAAGGACCCAGATGTGTATCAGCAGAAAAACATATGCTAATCCCATTTTATCTTCTCTTTAATGAAAACACAATAAGATTCCAGAGACGACAGAGAAGGGCCTGTGAAATAGCTCTCTGTTTCTCCCACGTCTATTGTACTGCAGTGTGCTTATTTATTCTATTTGAATGATGAATGTTCTTTTTATAATTTCTTTTCTCTTGAAATAAGTAGTAATAATTGAAATTAGGGTATTGTGTCTGTCCTGTGTGCCATAGGCTCATTACTTGACAAATACTCTCCTACCTGTTATTTCAGTGTCAGTTTCTTACAGGGTCAGTTTGCCAGCTCGATGCTTGAATGTATCTGAGCAGTTGAGGGTGAAGGACCTTGCTCAAGGGTCCAACAGGAGCTTAATGACACTGAGGCTCAAACCCTTCTTCCAATCAGCTCTCTTGTCTAACATGTCCATCACTGCCCCAATAATGGAAATTTGACAATGGTTTATGAAAAAAAAACACATATTTTACTGTCCGCCTATTAAAAAAAATAATAAAAAGATCAATGGACTATGTATCTATGGCTGCGCTTGAAACGGAATCCTGCTGCATACTTGGGCACATCATGTAGCACTGTAGTGTATGGTTTAGGATCTTGCACTCTTCATCCTATAGATGGCGTACAGAACAGCTTTAGGTGCCATGTTACATATGTCTATAGGTATGGGAGCCGTATGTGTTTAGACAAGTTTATCGTAAGACATCTTCAAAACTCTCTTACTCCCCACCTCTCTCTCTATCACACACACACACACACACACGGTTGTATTATTTGTACATCGCATACACACTTGCTTTCCTGGAAACGGATAGCGTTTCGGTAATCCAAGCGATAAAACATCGCAGCGACTGATTAATAAAAGGAAATTGCAAGAAATCGGAAAAAAAATAATAATGCGAGCGAAAGGAAGAGGTGTGTTACATCAGTGCGGTCGTGTGAAGCTTCATTCTGCAAGGGCACTTCAACTTTTTTCACCTTGTAGCCTGAAGGGGAAGAGCAGAGGGGGAAGGGGGAGTGTGAATACCAGGAATTGTCTCGTAGAAAAAGGTCACGCTGATTATTTATGGCAATCCGCCAAGCGAGTGAGAGAAAGCGCGTGTGTGTATGTGTGTGTGTGTGTGCTTACTGGAAAAAGAGAAGGGGTGGAGCCGTTCAGAAATATCAGCGGGCTCCCACTCGGAGGGAGAGCGAGACTTGCACTGCCCCTCATCAGGGGAGACGTGAGAACCTTATCACACTATACACACAAACTCGCCTGCCATAAAACCACCGTTTCCCGTCAGCACCACTTTTAACAGCGCATTTCCAGGGTTTGAGCAAGGAGTCATCCAGAAGAGAGAGAGAGAGAGAGAGAAAAGACAGAGGGAGAGAGACAGAAAAAGACGTCCGTTTAAACACCACAAGACCGGCTCGGATAAGACTTTCAAGGTAAACTATAAAGCTGGTCTTTTTGTGCCTTATTATTTAATACAGATCTTACAGGTGGGGTGTATATTTGTGGCTTATTAAGGCTCTCTATGTTTATACTGTGCAAGGTTCCGGGAAAAATAAATAGTATGTTTAAATAAATAAATAGCCATAGGTCAGTGTGTGTGTGTGTTTGCGCAGTGTGGTGTTTGCTGTTTGTATCAGAGAGGGCGGTTTGCTGAACTAGTCTGCGATGAATCCCAGCAGCAGTGCTGATGAAGACTAGCTACAGCACCGGCGCTGCTCTGTGTTTGCTGCATGAAAAGGGGGTCGCTTGTCCCTCTCCGCTATTGTGTCGAGCTCACTGAGTGTCTACAGTGCAACGTGAGAACGAGTCCGCTTGGCACGAATGACGAAACGGGTCATTCACAATGAAGTGGAGCAGCCCATTCACACATCTCGCTCCAAAAGCCTGTGCGCGATCGAATTGTTGCCTGTATCAGATGTAGCGCAGCAGTTAACTCGAAGTGTCGACTGTACGCCTGTTTCTCTCTCTCTCTCTCTCTCTCTCTGTATGACTGATGAGCGAATGTCTGCAGCACACATGCTTATTTCCTATGTCTTACACCTCTAAAATTGAACCCTGTGCAAGGGACACCCTTGAAGGATGTGCTGGCACCCAGCAGTCATGCAAATATTCACACTTTTTGCCCTTTTCCCCCCCAGCTGCATCCCATACCCGTTGAGCCATCCTTGATTCTGGATGTTGAGGAGGCGCCGGAGCTGTGGGCATTGTGTTGGTGCTGCGTGGTGCCTGTGCACCCTGGCTGGGACAAGCCCGCGGCCCTGGACCCCCAAGCTGGGACGGGGCACGGGCAGAGCGCCATGGTAACCCACAGCAGGCTCGACGGCGCCATGAGCAGCAGCCCCTTCCAAGGCGGAGTACGCCTGCCTGCCCACCGCTACAAGACCTTCAGCTCCAGAGCGCAGTATCAGATGGTGCTGGCGGCTGTGCGCAAGCTGCAGGAGAGCGGCTTCTATTGGGATGCTGTGAGTGGGAAGGAGGCCAGCGCCCTGCTGAGTACCGAGCCATCCGGCACGTTCCTGGTGCGTGACAGCTCCGACAACCGTCACTTTTTCACGTTAAGTGTGAAGACAGCCACAGGCACCAAGAACCTGCGTATCCAATGTGACGCCTGCTCGTTCTTTTTGCAAACGGACCCGCGCAGCTTGCAAACCGTGCCACGTTTTGATTGTGTGCTGAAACTCATACATCATTACATGCCTTCTGCCAGAGAAGGAGACGGCATGTCTGTAGTCGCATCTGGAGTGGACAGTGAAGGTGGCAGCAGTGGGGCAGATGGAAGTACATACTTCATTTATTCTGGAGGAGAGAAAATCCCCCTGGAGCTGCTGCGCCCTCTGGCCTCCAGCATGTCCACACTGCAGCACCTCTGCCGCAAGACACTTAATGGCCATATAGATGTGTCTAGTAAACGGGACCAGCTGCCTCAGTCGCTTCAAGAGTTCCTTGAGGAGTATGATGCACCAATATAACAACCATGGCATGGTTCAGGAGCACAGAGACTGAACCTGATATACTGAACTGTATGATGGGCAGTGGCGAAAATGACCAGCAATAGCCCACAGAAGATGTAGAGCTGTGCAGTGTTACAAAGCTCTGGAGTTCAATAAGTGTATGAGTTGTCTGCTCTAAGAAGCTCTCAGCATCTATCAGTATTGCAGGCCCGCTATGGCCTACTGTGCCTTTGCCCTCAATCGTTTGACCTTTGGCAGGGGGTTGCTGTTTGATGAACAGCACAAAGTATGGACTCGTGTGCAATGGGATGAACAGCAGAGCAGCCAGGACGGAAAGCAGATGTTCAGAGGCATGGTAGTTTAGACTCCTACTCCTGGAGTCTGTTCTTGTGTCTGTTTGAATAAAAAACCCTAAAACCCTGTTGAATATTAACACAAATGAAAGATTATCAGTACAAGGGTTGAACGTGCTGCTATGGCTGAACTGCAGCCTTTGCTATATGAATAAACAGCTCTCTCCCACAGTTTCATCCTCAGTTAACACACTGACTGTTGAAAGAAGATTTTTGGGCGACTGTGTTTGAGGGAGTGCCTAGCGTCGGCTGTTCAAATGACATATACATTTCCACAGCAGGCTGCCAAGCATAATTGCCTCATAGGTTGATGTGAGGAACTAAACGGGGCGGCTACTCACTACTGGCACCGCTGTGTCAACACTGGCAACTATGCGGTGTCACAAAGCAAGACTGATGTTTAAAAATGTATCAATACAAAGGTTCAAAGTTGACAAGAGAGGCCTCTGATATAACAGTAGTCTAAAAAGGAAAGCTTAGTGGACTGTTGTTGCTTTATTTTTGACAAGCAGTGTGTCTCAGTTTTGCTGGGAAATGCCAGATAGTTATAGAACATTGACCATGCTGGTGATTATATGAGAATTCAACAACACAAACTTCCATGAGTTGACAGATTATGTACTGTGAAACAAAGCCAAGCACAGTATGCAAAACTCTTATTTACCAATCCTGGAGTTTGACATGGAGGATGTCTTCCTCTCAATCCAGAAGCGATCCTTCTGTATGCGCTAAGAAGTAATCAGTCATGCCTCATATCCCTCATTGAGTAACAGTGACATAGTGTTTCTTCAGCAGCACATGCTGTCTACAATTAAATGAATGTATTGTAAGTCAGTGGAAGGGCTTATGTTTCAACTTGTTATTGCTTTCTCGCTTCTTTTTTTGTATTTTGTCAAATAGAGACTATGTTTACATGTGTCACCACAAGAGGACAACATGTTTTTGTACTCTGTCTTTTATAAAGATTTGGCATCTTAAGGTCTAGTCTCATGACCCACAGTGCAAGCTTGAAAATCAGAAAACCTGAAAAACAATGGCATTACAACAGAAAATGCAGCAAGGAACTTTGCACATATTTATATTTATAAAATATTTCGATAATTTATATTAAAGAGGACTATTTTTACAAAATGGATCTTGCGTGCCTTAACTTTGTTCTACCTTAGTAACTACCTTTTTACATGCACCTCTTACTACAGTACTTCTCATACTTCTCATTTACTACTCATGACACAACAGGCACATACAGTGTTAACTATACCACATCTCCTCTCTCTGTCATATACTAAGGCCTGAGGCTCTCTTATTTCCATCACATTTCATGTCTGTTTTCTCAGTACGCCATCTTGTACATCATGTTTACAGCTTTTCATGCTGCCGATTAATTTTTTAGCTTAATTCACATCATAGGAAAAACTCATGCCATAATGCCACAGTGTAATGTGAAAACATATAAATATATATTTAACTATTTTTTATCGTGGTCATGAAATGTGGGTATAACATGTCCTTAATATACTGTTGTGTTTACACGCCATACAGGCTCTGCATAGCGTTAACAATAAGAATGAGACACCAATATTGAGCTCATGATGTTCCATTGATTACTAACTCGTTGACTGAGTATTTTGCATTGTAAGTAAAATCTTTTATTAAACATCGTTCTCTTCTTATTGTAACTGACACATTATAAATAAAGTAGAAGTTTAAAATAAAAAACACTTAATGTGAAAATGAAACAAAAATAAATGATCCATTATCAAATCAAGTTAGGTAGTTCAAAGGGTAAGATTTTGGTCATTATAAGTGTTAGCGTTTAAGCAAAAAAACATATTTTTTTGTGCAGAAAAAAGTGAATTCAGTCCCTAGAAGTGAAAAGCACACAGCAATTGCTATTATTACAGTGTCATCATAGAAGAGGGCTTTTGAAGAATTAAATCAATAGAGTAATTAATTGTAATGTACGTGTGTGTGTGTGTGCACGCACATAGTCTCAGCTTACTCAGTCATCTTAGGCTTTATTCTCTGTGATACAGAAAAAGAAATACAGTGAATAGACCTCTTGAGAATTATATATGTGTGTGTGTGTGTGTGTAAGAGAGAGAGAGAATATCTATTTGTAGAAAACAGTGAATCACAATATTTTTGTGAATGAAGGCATAAAACATTGAGATTTACAGAAGACTCCAGGCACAGTAGGCTGCAGAAAAAGCATTAAATGGTGCGAACATATTAAAGAACATCCATGAATGACAATCTCAGTCAGGCCAGGCCTTTCTTCCAGAGAACAGACAGCGAGTGGAGCCTCGGATCCTTGAAATTCAACGGGTAACCTGCGGAGGAGCGTCTCTGTGGGAACTGTACACTGTACACAATCATTCATAAACACCACTTTACTGGAACTCAGCTGGAAGTTATTGCAACATCCCCCATACACACACACACACACATATATTTCTCAGCTATCAATGCAAGGTGTAATCCGGACTTTCCTGTAAATCAGCTCAGTGACCTCTTTCTTATATCCACATCTTTATGTTAGTGTTGACCAAGGATTCAAGCTGTTGACTTAACCCCCCCCCCCCCCCCGGCTTTTGTGGTACTACAATCAGAGCAGGAGCCATGGCATATTCATTTGCACAACGTAAAGTTAAAGTGTTCATCTCCTTGTTCACTTTTGTTACTGCCAGAGAATTAGGGATAAATACCATGCTCATTAGAACGAGACACCCAAACAGAAGCCATGGTCTGTTTTTATGTTCAAGTGTATGACGGGTGCCGGGGCTGGTACAAAGGCAAGAGAGGTAGGTTCAGTAGCTGGTTTATATTATGGGAAATGCATGGGCAGTGAGGCACGCACATGCCGCCCAGAAGACACACACAATGGCAGAATCACAAAACACTGTCATTTGGTGTATCCCTTTCATGTCATTTGGGAAATCACTTTTTTTTCCCATACACACTCCTCCTTCCCTCTATCCGTCTCCTCCACGGTCCAGAAACAAAAGCTGCAGTCACCAGGTCCACAGCTGAAGTAGTCAGAGCCAACGCCCGCCAAACACAAAGCCCCAGGGCCTTCGAGTTCCCGACAGCCCCCTACTTCACAAATACAGCATTGTTTTTGTGTACATAAAGTACTAGACACACACACACACACACACACACACACACATACACTAAAGAGTAGAAGCCAGCTCTGCCCCACATATGAGACCAAAATTCCCAAGAGAGAAAGAAAAAAAAAAATAGCAGAACTGCAATTCAGGAAGTTTACATTTCTTAGCTATCAACACAAGGTGTAATCAGGACTTTCCTGTAAATCAGATCACTGACCTCTTTTTGCTCTCTACTTTGGGGCCCACCTTAAACCTCTTGACGGGAGATGCTCACTACTGCTGTGCTCTCGTTAGTTTGCATTATGAAGATTTCTGCAATCAGTGCACATTTCCTGAAGTCAGAAATCTTGATGCAGCGTAGAATTCGTCCAGATATTTAGTTATACATTCTATGGTGTAATCACATTTACATAGCCAAACGTGGAAAGTTTTACTTTAATGTAGTACAATGTTAATAACTATGCAAGATAAGCACATTTTCCTTGCCTGTTAACTTCCTTGCTGACTTATACTGTGCACATACTTTGTGCATTGAAGGCATGACATGAAAATGTTCTAAATTGTGTTTGAAATAAAAACTGTTACATTTATTGTATATTATATGCAATAGTATGTAGATTAACCAAATGTACACTTTAACAAAAAAAAATAAATCACTCATAACTTGTATATATACCATTATACATCTGAATAAGAATATTTAGACGTTGAATATGGTACAGTTTGTGGCTGCATAGAGTTCAAGTCTGCAGAAGCAGTGTTCTCACTTTTGCTTTGTGTATACTAAAGTGTGTGCGTGTAGAAGCCTCACTGAGTGACTGGGAGTAACAGGACTCCAGAGGGCTGGTGTGTGCTGGGAAGCAGTCCAGTCCTCTCGTGTGTCAGCCCCATATTGTGGTTGACCTAACAGGAAAGGAATGTGAGGTTGTTTTTTTATACATCCTGTATGACTGCAGAGGCTAAGGGAAGACTGTGTTTTGAGTGCTTGTGTTTGTGTGTGCATAAGCAAGAGTGTGAGAGGATGTGCAAACCGTGGAACATATATGGAAATGAATGCTGTACTTGTGTTGCATGTTTATATACACTGAAGAAAAAGAAGAAGAAGGAGCAGGAGGAGAAGAAGAAGAAATCCACTGTATACACAGCATGCCGTATGATTTAAAGGTACAGTCAGAGGTCTTGTTAGAAGTTTAAAAGAACAAACTTCTAAGTAAAGGGGTTATAGTAACCAGGGAGAGAATTGCTAGCATTTGCCCTTATTAATTTCAGTGCAGCGACCCCCCCCCCCCCCCGTCCCATATAAATAGATAAATAAATAAAGACATATATATATATATATATATATATATATATATATATATATATATATATATATATATATATATAAGCCAAAAGCATTGTAAGCTGAAACACATGTTTGATGCTGAACATGATTGGTTGGATGACAGATTTGCTCCAAATGATTTATTTCTCATAAAAATAAATTGGTGCCACAGTGAAGTGGAGTTTCTCCTCTGAGCAGATAATTTATTGGAAGTGGACCTACGGTGAGAAAAACCTCATCAAATTTTACAAAGACTGTCCTGACAGTATTCTGCAAATTAATGAACTCTGTTAAATGTGGTTAATGCAAATCTGCAGAGCAGAATTTCTGCAGAATTAAACTGCAGAAACAGCGCTGAACTCGGTGGCACCATCCAGACAAAACATGCAGAGGCACTCACACACCTACACACAACCGATACATGCATAAATCGCATGCGCCTAAAACAGGCTTAATTCCCAGAGGCCTGTGATATCCAAGTGCGAGAGGACCATTGATTGATCTGGTGCTGTGGGAGGTCACCACGTGCAGGCTGGGATGAAAGACGGTTTATGGGAAAGATTTACAGTAGGAACTCTGTGGCCAAACAATTAATGGCTTGTGGCCTTTATGTGAGTGTGTCAGGGAGAAAGGGGGGAAAGAGAGGTTATGGAGAATAAGAAACATAGCTCTAACACGATCGTTCTAGGTAATCCTGTAACAAAGAGCTGAGACAGCGAATCCATGTTACTCACACACTCCAAGACTGATTTACCTCCCCCTATTTCTCATCATTCAAACTCCCTGCCTACTTCATCTACATGCCTATCACTGTTCCTTAATGGTAACCTGTCTCTCAACTATACCCAACCCCCAGTACACACATACACACACGCACACAAACCCTTCCTCAACTAACACATGGTTCCCATTCCCTACATACTTCCTGTGCCATCAGAGCCTGGTTTCCAGGAAAGAGGCTTTTTAATTGAGTTGACTCTTTACTGCTTGCATATTGTGTTTGTGTGCCTGTGAGTAAAAAAGGCTGATTAAAGTATATATCATTTGTATTTGTGCAAGCGAGCAAGCAAAAGGATAGGGAGAACAAAAGTAGTGTATGTGTTTGAAAGAGCTTAAATGTGTGCGTGTTTGTGTGAGATAGATAGAGCGACGGGGAGAGTGAGAGAGAGAGAGAGGACACAGGCAGGAAGGGGAGGTACAGAGCGGGAGCTCATGCACTAACTCACGTTCCTTTACTGTAAGAACTCATTTCCCCCTCCTTACCGCTCACTTTTTTTCCCTCTTACTTACTCCCTGCTTTCTTTTCTCTTTGTTTTGAACAAAGTCCTGACAACGGATATGTTTTCACTTTAGAGTGTGTATCACTACTTGAAAATTATTCCTATTTGTCAAATGAGAAACTCTGCAATATCCATTAATGTAATCAAGTGTGATAGCCCAGATCAACGATATGCTCATCAATTAAAGTGTAAAGGCTGACATGCACATTACAGTCTTGGGTGTTTATAGGTGAAAAAGAAAACAAATTCGAACAGCACCGACTCTCCACACCATAAATGCATTTCAGCACATGAATTCCGTATGCTAAAAAACTACTGAAAACAAATCAAGTGTCTTACAGTGATATGTGTCCTATTGTCATATATCCTAATGATGCATGATTATGCACCAGAAAAAATGAGTACATTTTGTTAACTTGCACACCATGCCATGATGTGCTATCCAACAACTTAACAAAGACATTACAATATAAAAACAAGACAAGGTCTGAGTCAGAGATATAGGTTGCAAACTAAATATCAAAGCAGAAGATCCAGGAAAATCTGTGCTATTACTTAAATTGTCAGAGACAAAAAGAAAGATACTGCAAAGACTTTGCACTCTAGACTTGAGCGGACAGGAAACCAGAGAGATGAGAGGGGCTTCCTGTCTCCACAGTTGAAAAGAATACAGGTAACACCTGAAGGCTTGAGTAACGTTCTTCACACATAAACATAAAACCACTCACCACATACACCTACAGCACTATCAAAACAACATTCACAGGCTGTACCAAGAAAACAAGTGTGAATGTGTACACAAGCACAAAGCCACATACACAGAACACACATGCGCACCTTTGTGCATTGTTCTGCAAAAGGTACATATGCATGTGTTTATGTGTGAAATAAGCCTCGAAATATTTTTGCACAGTAACATGCATAGACAGAAATGATCATTTTAGAGCTACAAGCAGTAGGTCAATAGGAGAAAAATGTGAAACAAATAGGTCTTGATTAAGTGGTATGTACTCAAGCTGTTACTTTTGTTTGACATCTGCTTTACCTTTATTCCTGTGGTGTGGGTGATTCAGCTTACTGGAACATGAAGAACTTACCTCAATGAGTAGTGCACAGCTTTTCTATTCAAGCTGATATGTGACACGGTTTTTCTCTTCTCCCATTCCCAAAGATATTCATATAACAGTAACCACAACCCCCATTTACAGCTTTAAAGAAAAACTTGGTTTAGACCACATCTGAACCCCTGGATTTCCTAAAAATGGAGATGCCGCAGCACTGTGCTGCTTCCTATATATATGTGATGGGTAGCTAGAGCTTGATCTCTTACAGGAATACTCAATAGTTTGCTGGAATAGGATACGTTTGTGTATCCCATGAAGGTGTATTCTCTGAATGCCGATCCTTTCTCTTAGAAAATTAAGTAAGACTGATCAGTGCATATATACAGTAAAGTTTGAGTCTTGTGGAAATGTCTTTAAAGCTTCGTGTATTTCTATGTGTTATTCAAAAGTATGTATCAAAGTTCACAGTACTAGTGTAACTTCAAAACATACAAGAAATATCTAATGTTTAAGTAATTTACTCCTGAGCAAAGTAGAAAAATTGGTGTCAGCTTGATGCTAATGAAGCTAATTTCCAGTATTTGATTACACCAGGGCTGTTTAAAGTTAGGCAGCTCAAGGAGCATTGTTTGTCTTCCAGGGAAGTGTATTTTCACCTTGTGATTAGGTACTAAATCATACTGCATGATGTAATGTGTTATATTCTCTGCAGAGTGTGCTGCGAAACACCATCATGATGCGCAGTGGAAAAAAATACGAATCTGGACATAAATAACATTCTAGTCTCTATTATTAATTTAAGTCGTTGACTTTGTATATCGAATGAGGTAAAATATAAGCCACAGTAATGTTTCTATGGATTAGAACACTAGCATCATTGTTTTGTAATAACATTTACTAAGTTGGCCAGTCTTTCATATTTGAATAAGTTTTTATAATTTGATACTTTTTATTTCTGAAAAGCATAAAAGGGATGAATATTTGTGGTGTTTTTCTGGCAGGCAGTCTCTACCACCTGGGTCTCAGCATTAGACAGCATTTAGGGTTACACAAAGCACAGTAATTATGTTTGATTTTAGACAAATAGACACCCCAACTCTGATATATTTATTTAGAGGTCTCATCATCCAAGCAAAATAAAAAATAGGTGTAATTTCCCTAAAACCAGGTTGGGATTTGACAGCATTTCATTGTCCAACTCTCAGGAGCAAATCAGAAACTGAAATGTCATAAGTCAAACATAATTTCAGAAAAAAAGTAAATGTTGAAATCACAGTATTTTTATCTCTTACTGCTTTCTGTGTAATAACTATTTCCAATTGCACAAAAAAGACGTGTTTCCTCTAAAAGGTTTCACAATTTATATTCTTCTCTTTTTTCAGTAATGCAAATAGTGCTGATGAATGTTGGTGACACAAACGGACCAACTGTAGGACAATATGTCTTCCTTCCTAAACACACAATAAAACCTGCAGTAAAAATAGAATGGCACTTAGACTGTTGTGGATAACACTTGGCTCTCAAAAAGTGATGGATAATAACTGCATGTTGCAGTATAAAATAGTGTGGTGTATAAGAATAATATTTTTATTCAGCTGCAACAAAAAGGTTGTTAACTCTTTGGAATGGCATTTTTTATGAATTACTTATCCACAAAATGTAACTTTTACTTTTATTGAACAAAAGAACTAATCATTCATGCAAAGTCCACCTTGTCTAAGAACAGTAACATTTTATATTTGTGCTTGTCTAGGGGCGGCAAGGTGGCGTAGTGGTTAGCACCTATCGCCTTGCACCTCCACGGTCCTGGTTTGAGTCCCGTCTCTATGTACATGGTGTTTGCATGTTCTCCCTGGGCTTGGTGGGTTTCCTCCGGGTACTGCTGTTTCCTCCCACAGTCCAAAGACCTGCAGATTAGGGTAATTGGCGTTCCCAAATTGCCCAGAGTGTGTATGTGAGTTTATGTGTGTGTGTGCCCTGCGATGGATTAGCACCCTGTCCAGGCTCCAGAACGCCCCCGAGGCTCCAGAACCCCCCCAAACCCCTTTTTCAAATTTGGTTGAGTTTATTATTGCCAAAGGAGATTATCAGCAGTTACATATAATAAGCAGTTATTAAAACACATATACTTTTTTCAGTTTCCAAACTGGAATGTGAATAATAATAGTAATAATCATCATCATCATCACTGATCACAGGTTCGATTCCTGCCTCGGATTTGCATGTTCTCCTGGCGGTTGGTGGGTTTCCTCCGGGTGCTCCGGTTTCCTGCCATGTTCATAGACATGCAGATTATGCTAAGTTCCCAAATTGTCCATAGTGGGTGAATGAGCATGAGTGTGTGTGTGAGTGTGCGATGGATTGGCACCCCATCCAGGGTGTACCCAACCTCATGCCCTAAGTCTCCTGGGATAGTCTCCAGGCCCCAGTGACCCTGTATACAGGATAAAGTGGCATCATCATCATCATCATCATCACCATCATCATCAAATTTTTACACTTTTCGTCAAATCTTAGCAGCTCATCTGAAGAGGTGTGGAATAGTTAAGAGGGCTTTGAGAATTTTGTCCTTTATGTTACTAATACTGTATATGCACTTGGCAGGCGGCATTGCTGTGGAGGGGCAGGTACTAATGTGAATCACCTCCTGGGGTGACCCCACATGAATTACCTAAATTTAGCAATTACAAAGACTTGTACATAAAAACTTCTGCTGTACTCACATAGATATCACTTAAACCAAATATGATTTCAATAAACTCAGTATTGTTAACCTGTGTAGTACATAACTGTAGAAGTATAATGTCTTATAATTCCACTACCTGTTGGCACTCAGGTTCCTTTCACAATATTCTTCCTCATGGATCTAAAACAAGATTTATCATAACAATTAACGCAATAATAAAGACTTAAATAAGTTCATGCTGAAGTCAATGTAAAGTCACATGTTCACACAGTCTTACATAAAAGTTATTTAGGTGTATTTATTGTATGTACTTGTTACTCTGCCAGTTTTCCTGGAAACAATGAGTTTACCCAGTATTCATCCAAATGGCATGTTCCTAGTCGCTATAGCTGTTATGTGACAAAATGACAAGAGGTCAGTGATTCTTCCTTGTGGAGTGAGGGGTGTTAGCTATGTAGATGTGAGTGGCTCATTGTTGGGAAAATAGGACAAAGCACACTGGAAATGACTTGAGGGAACAGAGCATATTTTCCTGGCTGTGCTAAATGGCCACGGTGGTGATGAGTCATGTTAGGACCAACAGGACATTCATGCTACTAGCTACCATACCCATGCAGCTATGCCACTAGACTGGTTTATCAGTAACACTATTGATTTCCTGTCTAATGAAAACACTTTTAAGCTGATCACATTTTAATAGATGCTGTGAAGGTTGGTGGTAAGCAAGGCGCACATCTTTAGCTGCAAACCACAGTCCAGAGGACACAGCCCTGATGACTCATTTGGTTTCGGAGAGCTGCTGCAGTGCCAAAACTACCATATTCTCAGTGCCGGTGTAGCAGCAGGGCAGCCAAAAACAAGCTGTGAATCCATCTGTCTGGAAATGTATAGAAGCCTTCAAAAACAACACTAATTTCTATGGCAACAGCAGGGTTAGCGGAAACACAAATGAGCTCCAGGATGATGCATGATTTACCGCACTGGAAGGTTGGATGAGTTAAAAAGAAAAAGCTTGCATTCTGGGATGTCACACTGCAAGGGCGTCATCCATGTTTGGCAGTAAACAATAGAAGCAATGAATTCTGGGATGTGGAGCTACAAAGACAGCAACCACATCTAACATTTTACTTCAGTCTGCTTTACTGTCAGAAGCAGTTGAGCAGGAACTCTTTTCACACCTGCCATGTGTTTAGTCAGTAAGTTGTCGACTGAAGCAAATGTGACTTCACTTTGTTCTGGTACCTTAGGAACTGAAAATGTCCTGCATTGTGTTCTCGTTAACTTATTTGGAGTGAGCTTAGATAAAAAAAAATAATAAAGAAATTACAAAATTTATATATATATATATATATATATATATATATATATATATATATATATATATATATATATATATATATATATATATATATATATATATAAGGTCATGCATATTTTAATATGCATGAATAATTATTTTATTTTCATGCGTATTAAAATAGCCTAGTGCCCGAAGTCTCCTGGGATAGGCTCCAGGTCCCCCGCGACCCTGAAGACAGGATTAAGCGGTATAGAAAATGAATGAATGAATGAATATAATTATTACATTATTGACATGGTCTTACCTAGGTATTGCACTCTTTCAGTCAACATTCTAAATATTTCTTTAAAATAAATACTATTTCATAATGTAAACTGTAGAACTAGTTTATTGCATTATTTACAGGGTCTTGTGGCAAAAAAATTAATTCTAAACTTTGAATTGACGTAAATATTTCAGCTCAGTTTATTTTAGCTCTAGTCTATAGCACATCCCAGGCTGACGAGCTACAATGCTGCAACAGTAAATGGGGTACACTGGGCTGTCTGTCACCATGCTGATGACCAGGCTCCAGTTTACATTGTGGCTTTAATTCAAAGTTGAAATAAGGTCGTGGCCAAGGCTGTGTGGGGGCCATGGGGCAGACTCACAGGCTCCCTCTGACTCACTCTCACACGTGTGATCCAGCAGTTGCACCTCTCTATAAACTGCAGATTCAGAGTCCGTTTGTAGCTAAGCATAGTAGCATAGTAGAGTGCAGATTATATCTACACCCACAGCGCAACGACAGAATAACCAGTACAATTGGGAAAAACTAGAAGACAGTCATTACAACCATAAGAAGTATTGAAAACCTCTTGCTTAATGAACATGAGATCTATTAATTCATATAAAATAAACGGTAATATTTAGATACACAGGCTGACGCAGTATGGAAAATTTTCCATCAGCCGTTTATGTTACTGAAACGGGAGCTCAAAGACTAAAGACAGGAAGGCTTAAAGTAGAGTTTAAAAAAAAAGAGGAAAGATTTCTTTCTCGAAACTTTTCTCTAAGGAATTTAAAGTGCTTTGAATTTGAAGATGAGCACAAGACTGTGTGAAATTTCAGCAGACTTTAAATGGGAGAGAACAAAAATGGTCTGAGTCACCTTCAGGAGCAGATGTGTCCTCACACGCTACACTCAGTCTCCATGTGCGCACGCTATGCGTCATTACTAAAACCCTTTCACAACATCAACATCACTGTGGAATTTCAGACCAGTCCTAGTTAATAATCATGGAAAAGTGTGTTTGTGTGTATAAGGCAACTTGACTAGAAACATGTGCAATGGGTTAGCGAATATACACTATATACTATATACATGAAATAATCTACACTTACATTGTTATAGGAACTTCTGAGATTTTCACACATGACAGTCTGTAGAATTTAAACAGAATGGCATGAGTTTATGGACCTTACAGGATGGTACATCTAGGGAACAGCAGTTCTGTAGGTAGGAAATTAATGATGAGAGAGGTCAGAGTCAGACTTTTGAGCTGTAACAAGGCTGTGATAGTTCAGTTGCACAAAAAAAAGTTTCACTCCTGTCAGGCAAAAACAAGTATTTGAGACTACAATAGGCTGGAGCTCAGTGAAACTGGACAGCTGAAGATTGCATTACATTACATATTTTTCTACTGTCCAGTTTTGGTACATGTATTTTTTGGTGTATGCATATTAGATCAAAATACACTAATATAAAAAAAATAATAATGAAAAGACTTGTCAAATTTGATATTTTATTGGATATTTAAATATTTAAACAGCAATATCTAGAATATGACTAATCGCCTTACCAAAAAGAAGTATATTTTAACTGTACTTCATTTCATAAACATATGTACAGTATATTATGTATGCTGTGTCATGTTCTGCACAAAAATATCATGATTCAACTCGTGCTTTTGTCTCTCACCCTTGTGGCTGAAAGTTGCACATGATTGTGGTCCCAGTTTCAGTAAGCACTCTGTATTCTTTGTTATTGTATTATGGGTTGCTTCATCTTAGAGATACAGCTTTGCATAAATGCTGTGTCCTGTTGTTGAAATTGAGTGAGGGGTCATAGATCATTAGCGGATTGAGACACTGTTTTCGGAAAGTATCGTACATGTTTACTCTAAGGTCAAAGAGCTGGGAAAGCGGATTAAAAATAAAACTGGTCTTGGCTGAACAAATCTAGCTTTAGCAACAAGTTCAACATTATTGTTAGATATAATTTGTAGTGTATGTCCATAAGGTGCATTTAATTTTAATCCAAACTAGAATCTGATGAACTGATTATAGACTCCTACAAAGACAAGAAAAGAACAGACCAGTGTTGTTATAGCCTTACAAACCACTATTAAGTGTCAAGAAAAGTAAGCCAGGAGTCTACACTGTGTGAGAATAAAATTTTATGAACAGATTGTCGTATAATAGAGAGATGGAAGTATAGTATTCATGATTCAAACTGAATAATTTCAAGAATATTTAGACTTGATTTATTTCCATTTTATGGATGAGTGCTTGACAAACAAAATAAATGCTCAAGCATTGTGTACACTTAGTGTTGGACTAAACTATTTCTAAAGGGATAATTTAATTTACCAGTGATATTCATGTGGGGTGTTAAAAAAAACACACACACACACACACACACACACACACACACACACACACACACACACACACACACACACACACACACACACACAAAATGAATTACTTAACAAGCTTGTTTGGTGTTTAGTTCACACTGCAACATGGTGAATTTTTGAATGAAGCTAAATATGGAAAATATTGTCGTTGTTTATAAGCAGTTTCCTTGTAAACGCTGTGTGCATGTTTGTTGTTCAGAGGGGAGGAGGGTTGAGAAGAAGGGGTGCAATTATCACATGTGGGTAAGGAGATGTTCTAACTAGTCATTGCCCAATTCAGCCATTCAAGGAATTGCATGCAGACACTGAGAAAGATGACTCATACTCACTGTCAGGAAGCCCTTTTCCTTTTTACCACAAAGTGCCTTGAGCAAGACATGTCCTGTATGGCTTGATTACCAACTTCAGCCTAGGCTATGTGACTAGCACTGGGTCACCTTACACCTCACCTTGTGGTTGACCACATTCCTCCCTTAGCTCTTCTCATTAGGATGATGTCAATGAAACTATACATGGCATAATGCATAGCTCTTTATGAATATGCTGATAATATTTCCCCCACTGTTGATATCTATTATTACAATAATAAAGGCATGGCAGGTATATAGGAAAGGTTTCTAAAAAAACATCTGTTAGCATCTGTCTTTGGTCTAATTTATATTTAAAAAAATGGAAATCTGACGTACTGTAAGTCACAGTTTCCTTTTTATAAAGCATGGCCAGATTAAAGCGGATATAAATTAAAGGAAGAGGATAGCTGAATCACACCACCTTTTGAGTCATATTAGAATGTGGCATTTTACTCAATCATTCTCTGGAAGAAGACCTAGTTATCAATTTTGTATGTGTATGATGAATATTCTTGTTATAATTACCTGCACAAGTTATTGTGCCATATATGTGGCACAAAACAATAATATAACCCAAAACACAATATTTCTTACAGGAAAAACCAATATGCGTAAGATTTACTATGTAGTGCTTTGATAAAAATTTCTGTAATGTAGTTTCTAGTTCTCGTTAATCACTGGTCACCACCAGACACGTTCATTGTGGTTCATTCTCTACTTGCTGTTTATGTACAGGCCAAATATTTCTATGGTCTGTACGAAGAGGTTTTGGATTTGAATTAGAGGCGATTAATACAAATAAAATTTGTCCCCATAGCAACATTATTTTTCCTGCTCTAACTGAAGTAATGAGAGATGTGCTGAGAATGAGAAATGTTGAGAGGAAAAGCCACCCATCCAGTTCATGCCAAATAAGCATGACTCATGGCTTCCCTGCAGTGCAAAACTATGGCGAATTCCTCCCTTAGGCAAAGGCTTCAGTGATGGAAAAGAGTTGTTAGTATAACTCTCTGGTAAGTCTTTAGGAAACCTGAATGGATCCCTTTCAGTATTTGGTTTGGATGTGGCACTTTTTTTTTTTGCATTTTGCACCCACAAAAAAACCTGCACCTTTCTATTATGTAACTTCAGCATAAGTAATAGTAACACTTATAGTTTCCAAAAAAAATTATTTTGCCCTCTTATTCTTTGGAAGTTTACTCTACTTTAAGTTTAAGTTTTAAATCAATCAAAATTCCTAAATGAAGCATATCCCTGGCTTTATCAAAGGGAGTGTGTGTGCCACTTCTCCATGTGTATGAATGAGTAACTCCCATAAAACCAAATACTGCAGTCAAGTGTACTTAGGTTAACTCAGTAAACCTGTCATAACAAAGGCCCCTCTGGAGTTCCAGGAAACCCTCTTTGTGGGCCTGAGCTGAAGTAATTGCATTAAAGCCATGGCAGATACAGCCAGAGGAATTCCAGGAACCAGAAGTACTTTCAGCCACATTCCTTCATACAGCATCTGCCAGACTGACTGTAGCTATGCCGTCATGGGACTCATACTGTTCAACACAAAACAGTCAGAATTAAACCAAAGCCAGAGACTCAGTTTAAAAGAGCAAGATGAAAACATTTAACCCAACCTCTGTGGATTGCACTGTGCCCGAATCATTGTTTTAAACATTTCTTTTAATATTTTAATCCATTTCTGCAACATACATAGACTGTGAGGCTTTAGTGGTTTCATGTTGGCCTTTGGTCCTTGCTTATATCCTATATGGGTCAATTTGTAAAGTAAAGTAGTTAATACAGACATATGATTATGTTACACTTCTGGAGTACTTACAGTACCTGCCTGAAGTAAATAAAAATATTACAGCTATGGTTCGTTATAATTTATTTCATAATAAATATATGCAATATTACGACGTACCAATTTGAAAATAGTACCTTGGATGGATTAAGATTTTTTGTAAAGTGAAAAAATGAATAACTGATAGAATTTTGCGGTTTAGTTTAATCATACTGTAACATAAATGTACATATCTCTTGCGGTATTTATGAAAAGAAAAATGTCTTGCTATATGCTCTCCTGGATATAAACATCCTATACACTAACATGGGTATGACAAATACAGATTGTGATGTGTATGGTTGAACACACAATGCCTATGTTAACCACTATGTGCACAATTTGAATGTGTCCCACATCAGATAGAGTTATATTTAAATACAGCAGCATGAGTTAGAGGGTAAACTGTGTTCATATTGATTTTGTTTCAGTGATCATTTCAATCATCAATCCTTTTGTACTTTGCACTGCTAGAATTATTATAATGCATACTACTTCTCTAGGCTGTACAAGCTATAGGGTTTACAAGCCCAGTTTTGCTGCACTTTATTAAATATGTGATTTTTCTGCACAGATACAGCAGGCGTCCTTGTTTTAGGCATTGCAGCACTGGGAACAAGTTGGAAGGCTGTTAATGTTGAGATTGAAAGCAAAGCTGCCAGTGAGACCCCCACCGATCCCCCCCATACTCAGTGCTTTATGGTGCACAACTTCACGGAAACCATGTGACTTTCCCACATAGCAAAACAGAGGGAGAAGAGGAAACGGGGGAAGGGGATCAATGGAGGTACAAGGGCAGCTTTTACAGCGAGCGGTAAAAACATAGAAACAGATTAAAAGGGTGAGGAGAGGAGAGGGGAAACAAAAGAGATGCAGGGCATTAAGAGATTTAGGGAGAGGGAAAGAAGACAAAAGAAACCATGAGAAAGGTGAGCGTAAACAGGAAAGGAGCATAAGCTGCACAGCTGAGAGACAACTTTAATTACATCACGTTACAGTTTGAAAGATACAGTGTGCACATCGGAATAATACAAATAGAAATATTAAATAATATAAAAGGATTTTTTACCTATTTATTGTGTGGGGTAGTGAGGTCTTAAGTATATACGCAGAAATTGGGGGCAGAAAGAAAGTGAATATAAGAAACAATAATCCTTTTTACAGATTACCTCCTATCACATATTAATGTGTAGTTTGGCTATGGAGGAAATTACAGTAAATATACAGTACATCTTGGAATTCACTGAGGTACAGTATGAGGAAGTTTAAGTCAATATGACATTAAGAGCTTTCATAACATTTGGCCTACTTCAGCTGTTGTGAATATAGGCCAAGGAGAATAAATAAATAAATAAAATTTTTTAAATGATTTGTGTTCTTAACTCACGATGTCCAGCTGCACGTACATCACACTGTAGTGGAAAAAGTCAACCTGTATAAACATTAACTGTTTCTGTAGTTTAAAGGACAATCACTACTATACGGCCACTTTCCTGTTATAAGGTAGCACAAAAAACTAAAACTGACTAAAGAAATCTGAAAACTTGCTCCAGAGAAATGACCTGTAGTAACCCTACAGCTGAGCCATCTACTTATTTGAGTAAAATAATTATTGCTGTAAAAAAATTATATCAGAATTTGGTATAAATGCAAATGTTTGCATAATGAAACAGAAGTCACAACCCTGACTGTAAACCCTTTTGCAAAACAAAGCCGGGTTTGGCACTGCCATTGTCCTTGGAGACTGACTTCCTGCTCGGAACCAATAAAGAAAAAGAAGAGAAAAAAAACAGTAAAGCATCAGCAAGTCATGGCAGATGGCAGGTTTTACTTCTGTGAAGTCACCCCTGTTAGGCCCGGTACAATACAGGCAAAAGCAAAGCCTTGGCGATATACTAAAATGTATTCAGTTTGACAAAAAGTGAATAATCCACAAATATTAATTTTCACATGGTTACAGGAAGCTATTTGCCTGTTTACACTCAGTAAAGATAACAGCATCACTGATGAACAGCAGGTGTCAAATAGTAGCAACAAACCCTTGTATGTCTGGGAAAAAAAGGTTTTCATTATACAGGTGACTGTGATGCCTCAGGCTTCTACCGGAAAATCATGATCTGGTTAATGGTTGTAGAATGACTGAGAAATGAGACACAATGTGAGTGTGAGATAAACAGTGAGAGAGCAGATGTCTCACACGCAGAACACTTATTAAACTTCCTTTCCTGGAACAGCATGTCAATGCTTTGTCATGTGTCTATGCAGGCACATGTTGTACGCATGCAGAAAATTCCTAACATTGCTGTTCCTAGCAGCACATTAAATAGTTAAAAATAGCCAACCACGCAGGTTTATCATGATGTATAAAACCATTCATCAATGATGAAATATGTTCCGCATACAAGGAGCTCTGATAGTAGTACCTAATTATCATGTTTGCTTTTGACCATGGGCATGATTACAAGTGTGATGATTTTAAAACTTCCTGATCGACACAGAAAGTGGAACAGCACCATCCTCCGTCTGTAAGTGCTCATATGTGATATATACAATTGTATGGTCTATTTTCAGCCCTAGGGTTTATGGTTATTGGAAAGGCGTCATCCCTTCTCTGCTTTCCGAGAAGGAGTCAATATTTCTCTGTCTCTTCTGTTCACAGTTAATCCAATTTTGTGTCAAGGAAAAAAAAAAAAAACAACGGCTCAGCTGAGAGAGATCCAGCAAATTTCTGAAGCATGTGGGCAAACACACATACACACATGCAAGGACAAGAAACTGTGTAACCAAGGGTTTCTTTCCTCACTTACATCATCATTTTCTATCTCTACTTGTTGCTTGAAGCTTTTGCACCTCCCGCAGCTGTGGATGGTAAGACATACATAAACGCCTTAAAGATTGTTCTCTCCAAAAATGTTTGTTTAAGCCTCACCTCTTTCTTCAGTGGATAACTTCATGTGGATACTGTAGGTATGCACCCGAGAACTGCTTCTGTAAGCTTTCTGTCCTCTCCTACAACTATATATTGTAATGATTTATAATCCGCTCTCCATTATCGCACCCCTCAAGACAGTGGGTTATCTTTTGAAGCTGTTTTTTTTTTAATGCCATCCGAAGGAGTTCTTATTTAAAACTGTCACCTCTGGTTTGTTGGGTAGAAAGCCCACACACATCCACATGTACTGTACACACACAAAGAGAAGGGAGAAGCGATAAAAATAATAAAAGAACAAAAATGCACTGTACAATAAATGTGAGAGTTGCTTGTGTAATGTTCCTGGAGGATTCTGATAAATAGTCAGGGTCTAAAGGCATTAGTCTGTATTGCTGTCACACTAGGGCTTTACTATAACTATAACCCTCAACAATAGCATCCAGCATTTACTGGAATACCTGTTGTGGAATCCCGTGTACTGCCAGGAATCAGGGCTTGAGGGAAAAAGTAGAGAAAAAGAGCAGAGAGAGAGAGAGAGAGAGAGACATATTTTTCCTATTGGAAAGTGGAAATATTTGCTTTGTGGAGAAACACTACAGGAGTATTTCAGTGTTGTTGTTTTTTAAGTTGTGGCAGTTGTTGTAAGCAGTGTAACAGGAAATTAAGTGTTGCACTTAAATCACAATGATATGATTGAGCTACCAGTAATAAAAGAATAATTCTGCAGTTATCATCTGCAAAAGTAAAAATGAGATATGTGCATATGCAAGCTTGGCTTAAATTATATATTTCATATATACTACATACTGTAGTTTATAAGTATGATTCATATGCATTTTCAGTGTTGGAAATAGAAGTATGGATCATTATACCAAGTATGTGACTGTAATTGTTGGCTCGTGTTATTAGAAAAGTGGGTGGGTCAATTTCATGTTTGTATTGTGTTTGTGTTGCTGTAAACACAGCAAAAATAGATGCATTGAATTCCATCCTCTGCTATGTTATGATCGTGAATGTGTTCTATGTTTAACTTGTTTTAATCTCTAAGTGGGAAATGATGCGCCTCTGGACACACTGTCTATTTTGGGATTCACAGTAAGCTATAACAGTTAACACAAATAATATAATGTCTTCTTATACAGGATAGAATTTAATAATATGTCTTGTGCAAGTTGTATAAAACACCACAATTAACAAATAATAATGCAACTGTATTAACTGCAGCTGTGAAAAATCTATCCTGTATGTCCTGAAAATTATATCTAATACCAGTATGCACAAGGCTTTTTCGTAGACAAATATGCAATTCAATCAGTATATGTGATCTCTTACTGTAGTGAGATGACAAGGTTCACAACAAACCAAAAAGAAATGTATAAAAAAGAGTCCTACAAAAATAGCACATTGCATCAGTATATACTCAGAAGTTTAGCAACAGGTTAGGAAAGCAGGCAATTGAGGCTAAGGCATCGAGGAACCCTGAAAGGACAATCACTTACAGTGGTGTGCAAATGTCTTCTGTTATACATTTGGTTTTACATGTATTTTTGTGTGGAAAAAGCAATTTAACAACATACAAAAATTATTTTCCAAGACAATTAAATGCTAAAGTGAAATCAAGAAATTACTTAATAGAGCACTTTAACCAACAATTAGGGTTGTCTGGTTTTACTTGCAGTAACAGTAGAAAATGAGGCAGGCAACATCTAAAAAGGACCGATAGCCAGTTCTTCAATATGCCTGAAAGGTACTAGTTAAAAAAAAAAAAGAAACTTTTACACAATAATATAATGTTAAATTCCTAAATACAGGGGCTCAATGTTTTTAATCTCAATGTATGTAATGATCATACAGACATCATGGATAGGTTTACATACCTCAAATAAATAAAATATATGTTTTTTCAATCATTTTGAAGCCTAATGCTGCCAAATGAACTTTGGTCAGGGGAAGAGTGTGAGCATAAAATGAAAGGCTTTTTAACCCCAAACAGATGCAGTTTAAATAGAGAGTTCGGAGGCTGATGAGTTGTTCAAGTAGGGAATGCTTGACTGGAAATACTTTTACATTCCTACTTTTACAACTATCACAAACTGACTTTTAGCCACATCAAATTTACTCATGCCGGAATCCCCTGTCACTCATGATCTGTGTAAATAAAAAAATAAAATAAAATAAATAAATTCTCATTATTACATGGAACTATTATAAAGCTATTTAAAGTTTTCTGTTGTAGTTCTGGATCATTTCCAGCCTAAAGACGTGGGAAGCTTGCCATGGCACTGGGCCAGCAGAACAAACATTCTCATTAGAATACAATCTGAGCAAGGGATGCCAGCTGACACACCCGCAGCTCCACTCCCCTGTCGTCATACCTCTTACTGGAAACCTGGGCAGCTGTTATCCTCACATTCACCATGAAGGCTGACACCTCCTCTTTGCTTTTATTAGAATCAAACAGAGAATACACCACCAGTAAAGGCCAGTATACTTATAAATTAGAGCTCATCATTTCAGCTATTTTTACCTGTGTCACCAGAGAAAGGCATTTTACATAGCTCGGTTGTCAAATGATCAGGGATGTCAGCACATGACTTCAAGGCTTACCTGTCTGCATGACTGCCTCTATCTATATTTCGTACGTAAAAGATTAATAATTACACTTACACAACTGTTACGCTGCTACGAAATGACTATTGAGGTGTGAAAATGGACTGATGGCGCCACCGCGTGTACAGAGTGAGAAATATATTGAACAGTGTACTAGCAATTACTGCTGTACCACAAAGCTGCCAACCTTGTAAAAAAAATAAATAAAAATCTTATAGAATCTTAATCTTCCAGAAAGTAGAGTACAAGGTCGTTTCTGACTGGATTATTTTTTTTAACTATTTAAATACGCCCATCCCACCTAACTATCAGTCGATAGTTTACAGGGTTTTATTGCGGACCAGAGTGACTGACTTGAAGTAAAGTAAATTAATTTAACGATTCATTTAAACGATTCGATGCTTTTGAACGACGGGTTGAGGTAAATCAAACCACATGAGTGTTCATTCATTCGATTAATCGACCAGTTACATATTACATATATAATATGTTAACCAATCGATTACAATCAGCAGAACGGCGGACCTGGCAACCCTGAATATCGAGGATCCTCGCTCCATTGTGCATGTCTTGATCTGCACTCAGAGTATGGTGAATGAACAACAGTTGCAGCAATACTGATTCTGATAGATTGTAACAAGATGTCCGGTTCGGTTCGGTCACTTGTGCGTTGTGTAAAGTTCTGCTGGGTCTCAAAGCGAGTCCTCCACGGCGGTGGGTATTTTCGTGCAGCGGATCAGGTCAGGCTTTACCGCGACGGCGGAGGCGGCAGCACTGTGGCTCGGGACTCGGGCGCCTGGCACACGGTGGATCTGCGCAGTGACACGGTGACTGAACCGGGAGAAGCCATGCGCAGTGCCATGGCACAGGCCAGGGTCGGAGATGATGTGCTTGGTGAAGACCCCACAGTTAATGGTTAGAGGATTTCTTATTTACTTTATTTTATTTCATTGCATTTTTCTGATTGATTATAAGTATCAGACAAAATCTTATAGATTTATTTTACCATGACAAATACGCCATATAATAATAAAAATAATAATTACAAACTCAAGGCTATTTATACTCAATTTTTTACGCACATGTCCATAAGACGTGCTTAGTCACGTGACTACAGATCTGCATAATACTTGACACAGTTGAAAGTAACAGATTCTACAATTAAAAAATAAACGTCAATAAAAGGTCAACAAACACTTTAATCAAAGTGCAGCGAGTTCACGTCGACAGCAGTTTGAAAATTGCGATTAGGTGATTTTTACGCACATGTACGAATACATTTGCGTAAACTAATCTACTGCACTTTGGAATTTTCTACAGTACTTCCGGTTTTATGCTATGCCTCAGGGGATGAACTTTTTAATATTTTTACAGTCCCCGAATAATTTTATATTATAGTTCATGTATACTTAAAACCTTAGAGAATAAAAAAAATTGTAAAGATAAGACGAATAAATCTTTAAATATTTGTTAGATCAAAGACTCAAACGGTTTACGGTGAACGCAGGGTTGCCAAAGATATATCAATAGGTCGGATTTGTCTACAGAGGGGGTTCTTAAAACTTTTTAATGCCAGAGGCCCCTTTAACTTATTACAGCCGTAGAGATTTTGTTAGTGAAATTTTTACCAATACCACTTGGTGTCAAATTGTAGGAAATGTAGTCTATTATTTAAAAAAATTTAATTTGTGAAGTTTACTTGTTTTTTTCTTCCCAGAACTGCAAAAAGTAGCAGCAGATATGTTTGGCATGGAGTCAGCTTTGTTTGTGCCCACAGGAACCATGAGTAATTTGATTGCAGGTAAGATCTACAGTATAATGTGAAAATTAACCATATGTATTCTGGCTTCTGCAGAAATAGACTACACATTCACACTGCCTTGGGTGTTTGACAGTCACTTCTTAACAACAGTGTAGCTTGTATCATTTACATTAAATACAATTCTCTATTTCATGTAGTGTATTTTTAAAATTTACATTTTGGAATTTTTTTTTTATTTGGCTTATCTTCCTAAACTTTATTTAGACATGACATTTGACTATAAATTACCACTTTTGCATGAACACTTACAAGACTGACTGAATCTTATGAGTTTATTTGCCTCTTAATGTGATTGAATATGTGCAAAGCAAGTAAAACAGTTTGTCGATTAGTTGACTCATTATCACCTTTCATAATGAATAAATTCATAATGCGTAAAAAGCAATCTAGCCTGTACGTCTTTAATAATCACTGGTCTACTGTAACAAGAGAAAACCTAAATTGTGCTCATTGTGCTTATAAATTAGTGATGTATTTTCATGTACATAAGATGAGAAATTCCTTTGATTTGTTGAAATGCAAATCAACTTTTCCTATTATTAAGTAACTGGGGTTGATAAAAAAAATGAATGAAAAAATGATGATAAATACATATTTAATTGCTTTGTAAACAGTCCTTAAGGGCCCTGGCCAATTTTGACCAAAACTACCACAGCTAGAAAACTCACTCAAACAAAACACAAGGTTTAATACTTCCTGAGTGCTTTTATTTATTTAATTTATTTTAAATGACTTTTTACAAATGAAACAAAAAATTATTTTGTAGACAAATTCCACTCAAAAAAAAGAAGAAAGAAATCCCGTTCTTAAATGTCACAGCTCTCACCATACTTTTCTCTCTCTTTTTTTCCCTCAGTCATGGTGCACTGCAAAGAGAGGGGGGATGAGATGATACTGGGGGATCTCTCTCATCTGCACATCTATGAGCAGGGTGGGAGTGCACAGGTATGGCTCACGAGGAGGTTGAATCATGGAGAGCTTACATTTATGTGCCATTTGTTAAAATTTTGTATTGATCTACACCATAACATTTTATTTCTGCATAGCAATTCTAAATCATAATTTGATACCTGTATGCGTAAGTCAACTTATCTCAACACTTTGATCCTTTTGTTGCTCCAGTGTGAGCATGTGTATATATGTTTTTTTTTCTTAACTATGCCATAGTATCCATCTGTGTGACTGTCCATGTGTTGGACGCTGATGAAAGGCACCTGCTTTGACACATTTCTCCAGCTTGCTGGTGTGCACTCTGCCACACTCACAACTCTGGCTGATGGAACATTTGATCTGGAGCAGCTGGAATCAAAGATTCGCCATGACTACCCTGATGCACACTACCCTCGCTCACGCCTTGTGTGTGTAGAAAATACACACAACATCATGGGTGGACGTGTTCTCCCTGTCTCCTTCCTGCAGCAGGTTAGAGACATTGCATTAAAAATACATTTATATTAGTAAAAAAAAAAAAAAAACATGCATAATGCATAGTGTTATTAACATGGTCTGCAACAATTTTCCTGTCAGGTGCGTTCTATAGCAGATAAGTATGGACTTGCTGTGCATATGGATGGTGCTAGGCTGATGAATGCAGCAGTGGCACTGGGTGTGCATCCCTCTGTCATGATCAAACATTGCCACTCAGTCAGTGTGTGTCTGTCCAAGGTAAGAGCGCTACTCACAGACAAGGGTTTCTGTTTAAATCCTAAATTAAAAAAAGGTTCCATAACATATCACCCACTACAAGATATTTTTGCATTGAGATTATTTTTACATTTCCTTCAATTAAACAAGTCCATCAAAAGACTGTTTTCCTTAGAAATCATTTCACTTATAGGGTAGCTTTTTATGGGAAATCTTCAAATAACGTTCTGGATTTTTAAGTGCATTTTTATAATGTTACGATTATTAAGTAATTACTACTTAAATAATTACTATTAAGGTTATAAATGGTGTATTCTAATGGTGAATATTTGTCTTCATAATCATAACACTAATTCATACAGTATCATATGCTCTATATCTTCTTTACTATATTAAATTATATTGCTGCCATCCAGAACTGGCTGTACACTTTCATCCCAGCTGAAGCAATCCTACTTTTAAATTAGAGTCAAGGTGACTGAAGTTATTTGCATTTCAGTTACATTACTCCATCTTTTAGAATTTTAAACCTGGTTTTATATGCTGGCAGATGCACATTAAATTTATTTTTGTACTTTCACTGTAGAAATGCAAAAGATGTCAGGATGCAGACATATGCAGCTACATTATATGTTGTGAAAGCAAGTACAATTTTCATTCTCTGTTTTATAACAGTACACTGGTACTGAATGGTACCTGTAAAAAATGCATCTACGTATATTAAACTTTCCTAAAAAACCTACTTTAATTACTAAGTGTACTGCATCATGCTGAGACAATGTTAAGTGGAGGATACACTCAGGACAGCAGTGACACTAACACTGACTAACACAAATTATGTGGAACAATATGAGTTACAGTCTCTAACAGTTTCTTTAGTGCG
Source organism: Channallabes apus (assembly GCA_030522415.1). Lineage (NCBI taxonomy): Eukaryota > Metazoa > Chordata > Actinopteri > Siluriformes > Clariidae > Channallabes > Channallabes apus. The sequence goes on from CM060104.1 coordinate 56,567,788, forward strand.
CTATAAGGTGTACCGTCAAGTGTGGTCATAATATACATAGCAGACTCAAAACTCGACATCAAAACAGGAACAAATGCATGGGAGAAAAATTTAAATTGTATACTCTGCCAGGCCAAAAAAATGTCTAAAAACAAGAACATCATCAAGCAAAGACTTTAAAATGTGAAATTACTGGAATAAGGGTAAGAACTCTCCAACACATTATTACAACTTGGGAGGGTAAGTGCTGAACCATCAACTGTGGAAGAAATGTGTTCAGAAAAAAAAATCAGGATTGGCGATCACTTGGTGAAGCACCATTGGTTGAAGTTGCCACACATGAATAATTTCCACACATGAATTGGCCAACACATTGTGTACCATAATCAAAACTAAAGGCTGTCTTTTTAGTCCTGGCAGTATATTATTAGAGAAGAACAATACAATTGGGTAATAATTCTAGTGAGTAAAAAATACTGACAGAGTAGCAACAATAAAGAGGGAGAGACGAATAGCATACATATAACATTGTCATACTATGTCTTAGTGATCATTGCTCATAGTCTGACTTTGAAAGGGACTTGGAGCACCTGCTGGCACCATACTTGCTGGATCGAAAGAGTTCATCCAAAGAGCAGTGCGTGCTCGTAAAGCATTGGGAGGTGGAATGCGCCAAGCAGGTATTTTAGCAGCTGCTGGAAAGATTGCTCTGTTGGACATGATGGCTAGACTGGAAGAGGACCACAGGAATGCCAGGACTTTTGCCAGAGGTGAGGCATGATACTCAAAGCAATTTCTGTGCCTTAAATACATGCATTCATAAAATAGTTTTTTATAAATTTTCCACAGCTGCTAATTTTTAAGACATTTATTTACCACGTAGCGGACATGCATTTATCATTTAGAAAATGTGTCAGCACTGTTTCCCATTAAGTTTTCCACCACAGGAGAATAGGACAGAGACAGAGGACATGGTGCATTTTGCCATATTAACTTAAATAAGTTACTAATATAATTAATGTTTAAAACAAGTAGATGTTAAATAGATTAGGAATGAACTTGTCCTGTGGACGACCTGGAATATTACATGTTTCTGTAAATGGTTAAAAAGTGTGATGCATCATTCATTAGCACATTAAAATTGTTAAGGTTGGCCATGCACTGTGGTATAAGAGATACATATACTCAGACCATTATTTGTGTATGCATAAGGATATGATAAAATTGTATCCCTCGTGGTTATAATACAGCAAAATTAAATCATTGTATAGTTAATCATTTGTGTGCTCTGTCCATAGTTCTCTAGGAATATCCTTAAAAACATTCAATTCAGAATTTAGATTCCCCTGTACAGCTAAACAGCACACAGAATTCTTTTGCTTAATAATTTTTTTTATAGTTTTTATCATCCTCATGTTAATGCATATTCACCACTGCTGTTGTGGGTCATAATTTGATTGGTGACTAAAGTAAAAAATACTATTTTCTGTTGGGAATTTACACATATTCAGAGATGGGATATGCAAAAGCTGATTTTCTGGGTGCTCCATTCAAATGATAAAAATTACGTGTTATTAATGTTGGAATTCCATAGTATTTTGAATGTACTGTAAACTGCCTTACAAAAGTTTCCAAACCTCTTATAAGTCATTAAAATGGACTACAGAATACACACAATGTTCTAGCCAATATGTTTTTCTTTACAAACCAATGTGCGCTTAAAGTAAATTTTTAACTAATTCAACTTTTTAAAAACAGCTTTTTGTCAGTTGGACTCCAGTCTTTCCAGCTTTGGCCACTGTTAATTTTGCCCATATTTCACCACTTGCTCCATGTCCTTCTGGTTGGTTGGATGTTGTTGGGTGACTGCAGATTTCAAACAGTAACTCTTGATGGGATTCAAATCTGGACTTTGACTTGTTCACTGTAAAGAAGGAAACTAGTGTCATAAAAAAAAAAACACTTGTTTTTGCGTTAGATTTTGAAGGACAAACTCTTATAAGTAGTGCTTGGTTGCTGTGATGCAGTTTACACTTCCTCACCCAGCAGTGTGTACAGGGATGTCTAGCTTCTTAGATTTAAATATATGTATGGTACTAACAGTTTAGTCTTCCTTTTTACTCCTCTCCTTCCTGTTGACAGTTTCTCAATGAAAGCTCAAATGAGGTTGTTTGATCAGAAAATGGAACTGTTTTAATATTTCAAACGTGAAGCCCAATTTATTTATGTATATATTTGCCGACCAGTAATTTAATTGACTGTTTATTAATTAATTTATATTTTGTTTACATTTTATTTTTATTCATTCATGCATTATCCCTAACTTTAACTATTTACTGTCGGAGAACAGGAGTTTGCAAAAGAATATTGACAAAGATTATATGCATTTATCATTTGTATTCAGACAAATTTGATAGAATTTATGGGGACTATATACTTTTATAAGGCATGGTATTTGCAGGTGAAAAAAAAATATTTTGCACAAAATATTGTAATTAGAATCAAACTATAAATTATTACGTTTGAGGTGTCTGAGTATGAAGTCTCTGTCTTTCCTCACAGCTCTGACTGAATGTGATCCTCCCTTGTACCATGTGGACTTGGCTTCTGTTGAAACCAACATAGTGCGTTTCCGTTTGCGGGTTCCTGGGCTGAGCCCGACTCGTTTCTGTCACATGATGGAGGAGGTGAGCAAGGAGGAGGTCGATGCTCTGAACCAAGGTGTGCGGGTGCTCATGTTCCCTCATGCAGGGGGCACAGTGAGAGCTGTGTGGCACCTCGGCATCAGCAAGGAGGACACTGATCTAGCTATAAAGAAAGCCCAGTTTGTTGCCCAGCAGTTTGGGTTGCAATCAGAAAGAAACAGATGAAAGCAAGGAAAGAATCTTCAAGCATTATGATCCATTTCAGTTACTAAATGCTATGATTCAATCAAATATTTGTATTACACACCAGCACTTTAATTTACATTTTACTTAGAATATTTAATTATGATTTGATTGAAACAGTAATTTCTACTTATAAAAAGCAGCTAAATCATTCAGTCTAATTTAAACGGAACAGTTAATGTGCTTTTAATATATTACAGAAATTTACACATGAACTCCTTGGCAGCAGTTTAACCATAACTTCAACATGTTAACTTTTAATTTGTTAAAGACAGCTGGGGATGAAATTATATAAGACTTAGTATTATACCCAAGTACACTGTAATATACATTAATGCAAACAATGCTGGTTTTAACATAACAGTTACAGAAAGCCTAAAAAAATTTACATTAAAGGCCAAAACATTAAGTCCAGTATTGTGTAGGTCCCACTTAGTCTTGACGGTTGGCACAAAACTCCACAAGGCCTCTGGGAGTGTGTTGTTGTGTGCGTGGTGGGGCCTCCAATGGATAGGACTGGTTTGATCTGGATAATTTGGAGTCCAGATCAACAACCTTGAACTCTTTGCCTGATAAGCCCTATACAAGGCAGGCTGTGATGCACTGCGCTCTCTGATACCTTTCTATTGTGACCAGCATTGACTTATTTCAGCAATTCGTGCTACATTGGCTTTTCTGTAGGATTGAACCAAACAGGCTTTATTCCCCGCAGGCATAGATGAGTCCATGGGCCCATGATACTGTGACGAGTTTACTGGAATATAATTGACAATGTTGTTTAATTCACCTGGTGGTGGCATTAGTGTTCTGGCTGATACAGTGTATGACATAAATTAATGCAGTCATGTATAAAGGTTAGTACACATGCTTTTAATTCTATTCTAAAAACCATCTGATTGTTACAAGTCTTAGTATTAGGCAAATAGAACCTGAGATGAACAACATATAATATTATTTTCGTTGTGCCATTAATAATTTAACAAAAATTTAAAGAAAAAATTTAACAAATCATGTTGGCAATAATAAGTACCCCCATGATTAAAAAGCTCGGAGATCCACCTTTAGCAGCAATAACTTGAAGTAATCATTTCCTGTGTGACTTCATCAGTTTTTCTAATTGTTTTGGTCCATTCTTCTTTACAACATTGCTTCAGTTCATTGAGTTTTTTGACAATTTGCTTATGCACAGCTCTATTAAGGTCAGCTATTCAGATGTAGATTCACAAAGAATACATTTATATATAGCACATTTTTACATATACAAAAATGTGCTCATGACTTTAATTGCACAGTCATTACAACGCCATCTATTGAATTTTAGAATGAACTACAATTTGTGTGTTATGTGTGAAATCGCATTTATTACATGGATTTCAATTGCACGCTCATACTGTATATAGCCTATATTTTAATATAAATATATAACATTTAATTTGACTCTAAATCTCTGGTTGTAATAAGATTGTCATGTAGCACCCAAAATGAGGCATTTTTCTATTGGGAATAATGAGTCTGTCACCAAGGTTTGCATATTAAGTACACATAACATGTGTCCCATAAACACATACACACTCTCATTCTGGAGATGGATTGCCTTAATGACCAGGGGGATATTGCATTTGCTGTGCTGCATCTCAAACCACAGCCCTGAGCCACACACTAGTCACACCGTTTCAAAGCTCCTGCATTAAGAACAGCTTAACAAGTGTCAGAGTTAATCAAAATCTCTGTACAAAATGTCCATAAATAGTATTGCAGTTTATCTACGTTCTAATTGGATACACCTTGGATGTGTGCACGGAATTCAATTAATTTTGATGGTTATAATGATGGTTGCCTATAGCAACAATGTGCACCAAGGCAACAATGTTCCAATGCTACAATCATACAAATAAACATCTCTTGTTGATTAAATGATTATTCGCATGCGTTTTCATTTATCATTCACAATACGTACATTTAAAAATACTTATAACATTGATGTTTTTATTTTTATAAAATTTGTCACGTTTTGTCATTTGTTAAAAATACTAATTATGTGTGGCTCCGTGTACAGAGACTATGTGCACTAATTATAATACTATAACTAATTATATACTACCTGACCAGAAAAATAAGTCACATGTAATGGTCAAATATTTAATTGATTAGCCTTGCTAAAATGTTTCTTATTCCCACATTTCAACATTTCTCATGCCCACATTTCAACTCCTAAACCTGTGATTTTTCTGCATTACATTATGAGTGAGGAAATGCCTTTTTTACTACTAAGCATACAGTGGGGCAAAAAAGTATTTAGTCAGCCACCAAGTGGCAAGCGGATTTTTAAGAATTTATTTGCAAATAATGGTGGAAAATAAGTATTTGGTCACCTAAAAACAAGCAAGATTTCTGGCTCTCACAGACCTGTAAAAACTTCTTTAAGAGGCTCCTCTGTCCTACTTGTTACCTGTATTAATGGCATCTGTTATCAGTATAAGAGACACCTGTCCACAATCACAAACGGTCACAAATAGCTGTCAAAGGACACCAGAAACAAAATTGTAGACCTGCATGAGGCTGGGAAGACTGAATCTGCAATTGTGAACTGCAACTGTGGGAGCAATTATTAGAAAATGGAAGACATACAAGACCACTTATAATCTCGATTTGGGGCTCCACGACCACGGGGGGACCTAGTGAATGACCTGCAGAGAGCTGGGACCAAAGTAACAAAGGCTACCATCAGTTACACTCTGCGCTGCCAAGTACTCAAATCCTGCAGTTCCAGACGTGTCCCCCTGCAAGTCAGTACATGTACTTTCTGAAGGTTTCTAGAGAGCATTTGGATGGTCCAGAAGAGTATTGGGAGAATGTCATATGGTCAGCTGAAACCAAAATAATAACCAAAAAAACTTTGTGTTTGGAGAAGAAAGAATGCTGAGTTGCATCCAAAGAACACCATACATACTGTGAAGCATGGGGGTGGAAACATCATGCTTTGGGGCTGTTTTTCTGCAAAGGGACCAGGATGACTGATCTGTGTAAAGGAAAAATGAATGGGACCATGTATCGTGAGATTTTGAGTGAAAACCTCCTTCCATCAGCAAGGGCATTGAAGGTGAAACGTGGCTGGGTCTTTCAGCACGACAATGATCCCAAACACACCGTCCGGGCAACCAAGGATTGGCTTCGTAAGAAGCATTTCAAGGTCCTGGAGTGGCCTAGCCAGTCTCCAGATCTCAACCCCATAGAAAATCTTTGGAGGGAGTTGAAAATCTGTGTTGCCCCAAAAACATCAATGCTCTAGAGGAGATCTGGATGGAGGAATGGGCCAAAATACCAGCAATAGTGTATGAAAACCTTGTGAAGACGTTTGACCTCTGTCATTGGGTATATGACAAAGTATTGAGATGAAATTTTGTTATTGACCAAATACTTATTTTCCACCATAATTTTTTAATTCTTTAAAATTCCTACAATGTGATTTTCTTGATTTTTTTCTTTTCTTATTTTGTCTCTCCTAGTTGAGGTATACATATGATGAAAACTACAGGCCTCTCATCTTTTTAAGTGAAAGAACTTGCACAATTGGGACTGACTAAATACTTTTTTGCCCCACTGTAGCTGTGACGTCTACTGGCAATTCTTAGATGCAACTTCACCAAGCATTTTAAGTGATCTCCATTTATGATCTTCTTGGCCCACATTTCTTCAACACTGTCCTTCAAGGTTTAAACAATGCTTTCGACAGATGATTCCCTTGCTTGGTGCCATGAGGTCAGGAAATGTTTTGGTTAATGGTTGTTGAATAGAGGTGATTTTAAAGTAAAATACTGTAAAGCACATCTCACAAAAATTATAACCCACTTTAGCCTGACTTACTGGTTATTATCTTTTTATCTTATCTTTTTACTTAAAAAAAAAAAAAGTATCCTTCAAACTCTCTTTTAATAACTTAAGTTCCTTAACGTTATAAATGTGGTCTACTTGGAACATAACAGGGCAAAAATTCACTTTTTAGTACTTTTAGACAATGGTGCATTTGGAAGAGGAGTGAGAAGGAATTTTTAATGAAAAAAGATTAATTCTCTGAGGGGTATTTCAGCTGGAGCATCAAACAGGCACATTTTGGGGGACCTATAAGACCTATGTTAACTTGTTAAAGAAATAGTAAAGGAATGTTTATTTAGGAAGATGGTACATTACATTCTACATTAAAGTGTAGAAATATAAAGGAAGGTGTTAAACAGATATTAATTGTCATGCTTTTGCGTAATACATACACATTCTTTGTTAACTATGCAATTGTAACTTACAGTGACTTACAGTGACAGTAACTTACAGAACCTCGGATTACGAGTAACGCGGTTTACGAGTGTTCCGCAAGACGAGCAAAGATTTTTAATAAATTTTGACTTGAAAAACGAGCATTGTCTTGGTTTACGAGCACCGAGTATCATGTATCACGCATGCGCTTGTTTTGACACCGAGCGCCACGTCATCATAACTGAGCCAACGGTTTATCTCTCTCTTGCGCTGCGGAATGTAGGTAATTGTCTCCCCTACTCGGTGAATACACACACATACACACACACACACACACACTCATGCACACAAACAAAAACTCTGCAAGCATTAGGAACCAGTACGATACCAGACGATAGGTAATGTGTGTGTGTGTGTGTGTGTGTGTGTGTGTGTGTGGTAGAGTGTGTGTGTATGTTTGGGAACCTGAGAGGAGGGGGCTGTAAAACCGAGAGAGAGAGAGAGAGAGAGAGAGAGACCAAAAAAAACCCCATAAAAATAATTAACACAAAATATAAAGTAAAAATAAAACAAATTAACCTGCACTTTGGATTAAAAAAAAAGTAAAAATAAATCCAGACAGATAAGTTTTTCCATTTGTGCACGCAGGCGCTGTGTGTTTAATGTGCGTACACACACACACACACACACACACACACACACACACACACATTAACAGAGAGACCGTTTTTAAAACTGATTAAAAATTAACCGTTTAAAAATTAGCAAGGAACATCGCTAGTCACACTCGCGTGAGCGCATACATATGGAATCACTGCTGTAAAGTAAAACAACAACAACAAATTAAACAGCACCTTACCTTACCTTATCTCCGTTAATGTGTGTGTGTGTGTGTGTGTGTGTGTGTGTGTGTGCACATATTACACACACAGCGCCTGCGTGCACAAATGGAAAAACTTATCTGTCTGGATTTATTTTTACTCTTTTTTTTTTTTTTTTAAGGTAAAGTTAATTTGTTTTATTTTTACTTTATATTTTGTGTTAATTATTTTTATGTATTGATTTTTTTTGGGCTGTAGAATGAATAATTTGAGTTTCCCATTATTTCCTATGGGAAAGTTAAATTTGGTTTACGAGTGTTTTGGAATATTAGCCCGCTTCCGGAACGAATTATGCTTGTAATCCGAGGTTTATAGAATTAATAGAATTAATCTTTCAAAATTATCATTCAGGGAAATCATATAATTCAAAACTGACAGGGTATAATTCAAAAAGACATTATAGATCTATGCTAATGACACAATGTATTTTATAAAGTGAACTTGAACTGCAATCTTGCATATTATCTTTCCATTAACTGGACTCGGTTCTATCACATTTCATTTTACTTTTCTATTTTTAATATATATTCTTTAACTTCTTTATACTTCTATCTAGCGGCGCGGTGGTGTAGTGGTTAGCACTGTCGCCTTGCACCTCCAGGGTCTGGGTTCGATTCCCCGGCCAGGCTCGATTCCCGTCTCTGTGTGCATGGAGTTTGCATGTTCTCCCCGTGCTTGGTGGGTTTCCTCCGGGTACTCCGGTTTCCTCCCACAGTCCAAAGATATGCAGGTTAGGATAATTGGCGTTCCTAAATTGCCCGTAGTGTGTGATTGGGTGTGTGAGTGTGTGTATGTGTGTGTGCCCTGCGATGGATTGGCACCCTGTCCAGGGTGTACCCCGCCTAGTGCCCGAAGTCTCCTGGGATAGGCTCCAGGTCCCCCGCGACCCTGAACACAGGATTAAGCGGTATAGAAAATGAATGAATGAATGAATACTTCTATCTTATTCTACTATTCTATTTTTATTATTCTTATTGCTGTGTATATTAAGTTTTTTTGAATTCTCTTATATTTTGTAATTTTGAGGTCAACAGCAGTCGTATAAGCATTTCACTTCATATCATACTGTGTATGACTGTATGTAATGAATAAAATTTTTATTTGAATGACACAAACGCTATTAAAATGACAGTATTAGTCCTTTTTAACTTGGTAAAAAAAAAACACATATATGAATTACCTTAAAATGCATACGGTTTGCACTGGAGACATTAATTTTATATGGGGGCCACTGTCTCCTGGTACTGGGCTAATTGGACTATCCAGGTAGCAAGCAGCAGGAGAAGACCAGTTATCACTTCCAGGATGAAGGAAATCCAGGCAAAGCCCATTGACCAGCCGAAAGATGTGTGAACATTTGCCATCTGCTCCAACCCAATCCTCAACTTTGCTTCCTCCAAAGCTTTTTGGGAATAACTGATGTACAGACTTATACCAGAGAGTGTGAGAAGGCCTGAAGGGGAAAAAAATAACTGGTATGGAGCATATAGGAGAATAGCAAATCATAATTATAGTAATTTACTGTAGTATTATTATATTTAATTATATGTCTTATTACAAAAGAAGCTTCAGGAAAAAAGAAAAGAAAAAAAACAAGGCTAGACATAATGAATAAAAATGCTGTCCTACTGTACATGTATTCTGAATAAAGTGGCAGTAGAGAAGACATATTTACAACATTGTCTCCCTTTCCTTTAACTCTAAAGTAATTTACAGTATCATGCCAAGTATGTTCAGATCATGAGAAAATAGCACTTTCTCTCTTCTACTAAATACTAACAATATTAGGCTCTTCTTTGTGAATAGAAGAACACCTTACACAATCAGACTTTGTGTTTTAAAATAAATGGATGAACAATATTACCTTGTTGCCATCTATGAGTTTATTTCTCCTGAAATAAATTAACATACACTATTAGTATGTACTATTACTGTACATCCTATTTCCACAATATGTGTTATGTATGTGTTTAAAGAGTGTGTCCACCACTTCGCTGTAGTGTTTGTATCATTCACACAGATTCTCAAACATATCCCGGATAATGGTTTGTGAAATGTACTCTACCAGAACGAATAAATTTCATAACAATAGACAGCATTACTATACTAGTTGGTGCTGTATTATATTTAATCGCTATCGGATTTGTTCTGCCACCTTTTTCAAACTTGGTCCCCATTCACAACCACTTCTGTATGATTGGAAATAATACTCAACTGTCAATACTTTATCTTCCGTTCGAGAGACCCATTTCCAACAACAACTGTGCAACACAACATCCTTTCAACTACTGGGAACAAGTGCGCCTAGAACTGTGCCCCATGGACAAACACACATGCGTGTTCAGGATGCGTGAGTTTCAGTACTGTATATTTTGACGCATACTGTAATCGCTTTAATATGGTATTTTAAATTTTTTTCTAAAACATTAAAATATCATTAAGGTCTTCACATTACACATTTTTTATAAATGTGTCCATGTGTGTTATTTCAGATACAGGAATCATGCACTTGTGCAAAAAATGCACTTGAAATATACTGTACACCATATATTGTAAATTATAATTAAACTGTGATACAGACAAAAACTGAAAAACTTGAACTAATTTCCTAACTAGAGCATCATAAATTAAGTTGATTTACATTTATATTACTGTATACAGTATAAGCAATATGACATCAATGACGACTATTTCATCTTCGTCATCGCCTCACTCTGATAATGCATTTTAATAGTGCCAATGTCATAATGTATGAAGGCCCTTTTGTTCTTCTAAAGATTATTTTTAGGGCCCAAGCACTATGACATCATCACATTATGTCATAGTTTGTGAAGGGCCTTATTATTTTTCTAAGGATTATTTCTTGTTTCCAGCGTCCAGGGCTTTTTGGGAGTCTTAACATGCTCAACTAGTCAGGAAAATTGGCAGACAGGTTGGAATCTGCTGCCATTAGGATGCATGAGCAGCTGGACCCTGGGCTCATACACACTTGCATGTAAACATGCGAAACCCAGTACACATTTAGAGCTCAATGAGCTGAACAATTTTCGCATTGCATGTCATGGGCTCTACTCAACTTATTTTGGCTCATTATTTTTATTTATTTTTCAATCATCCCGCCCCTTTTGGGTGTCTTAACATTCTCAAAAACTCATGAAAATTAGCACAGATTAGAATCTGCTGCCATTAGGACACCTGGGAGTCTGGGCTCTGAGCATGGCTCAGGGTCTTCACAGGAGATTTTGCTCACAACACATACACTAACCATTCTACATACACACACCACGTACTACACAAACAATGATGGCCCAAGGACTTGCGCCATTACTGTATGATCGCCACCAAACCCGCCAGGTATGATCGCAAAACATTGATGATGCAAAATTGCAAAGGGATATTTAATATCTCAAACTGTTTAGCCATGGCAATGCCTTAAACGTTTGCTGAAAAAGTGGTTAATAACTTCCTGCGTGACATCATATTGTCATCACATTGAGTGACATAAGCATACAGTGCTTTTTGGGGGTCTTAACATGCTCAAAGGTGCACAGTTTGTATGTTGCATACAGCTGGAGATGGCACACCAAAAGGACACGCCCAGTTTATGCCATATTCAGTGACATCAACATTCGTGACTGCTCAAAAGGCACATATGTTGTCTGGTCCACCCGGGAGGCGTTTTCTTTTTAGATGTCTTAACATGCTCAAAAGGTACACAGGTTGTGCGGTGCACCCGGGCGGCAATGGTACAGGTGCTTGGGCCCGCTCATCATTGTTTGCAACTATATTTAATTTAATTGTACTCTCCAGAGAAATTTATTTCTTGTAGAAAAATAATTTTTAGATCACGGGCTGTTGTATAAGCATTTCAGTGCATGTATGGCTGTGTATGTGACAAATGAAATTTTAATTTGTAAACTGAGCCACATTAATGCAGATACACCTACCTTCCATCCATCTTTGTACTCTCCCAAATTGCTTGTCATCTGCATGTTTAATAATTACTGTCAGGAAATGACAGCTCAGTGATACCATGCAAAACAAACAATCTGAAAAGCTACTTTACCTCTTATTAATAGAAAATTGTTAAAAGCATTCAACCAGGCGTGTACAGCGGCATTCACATGTACTGAGAGGAACTCATATTGACCTTTCACCAAAGCACTCAGACAGCAGGAATTAGAACCAAATCATCATTAGTGCATGCCACTGCAAATCTGTAACAGCAGAACCCACATCTAGTTAAACACTAACAAAAATGAGACACCATAAGTTGCATACACTTAATGGCCAATAAAGAGTCAGATTAATTCAGTTTTTATTAAGCAAAATGAAAACATACTTTCGGAACTAGTAATTTGCTCAGCTACACAGACCATGTGCATGTGTGTCTGTGGTATGCTTTTATACCTAAAATGAATGAGACAAATGCAGAATATTTAAAAAATAATTATCTAAATCTCCATATGCTCGATATTCACAACCAATATCAGCATTCAGTTTTAATACTGAGAAGTTTGAGACCATATTTGCGTTTTATGAACGCAAAGGTGGCCAACTCCACATTAAGTCCTTTGTAATCATATCATCATCATCTGTTTTTTTTTATTTATTATTTTTTTTAGAAGGGTTGTCCTTCTCCGGCATATGCAGTAAAACACTTTGCATAAATTGCTTACATAAAGCTTGCTGTGTTTATTGAATCTCATTTCATTTTGCCCTAAACGAAACTAAGATCTACGTTCATGATATTTTCAGGTAGTTTCTACTAAAAAGATGCTGAGGCACAAGCTTTGACAGGGCTGTTAGGTATGCAGTGAATAAAGTTCACTATGTCTGTTCACCTGGAAAATACATGAAACCAGAGACTGTTCTGTTCAATATACTGACACTGAGAAGCCTAATTACCTCTAGAGCAGTGGTTCTCAAAGTGTGGGGCGCGCCCCACTAGTGGGGAATATAGACATGACAGGTGGGGCGCAATGAACGGGAGGAAATTAGTGGAAAATAACAGGAAAGTACCTATTCTAATTCATGCTTTTCTTTATTGATAATGAAGATCGTACACTCAAAACTAAACAATCACACACAAATAAATGGATAATTAATACAAGTAAATTTAAAATAACATCAGTTGTGGGCCGGGAGAAAAAGTGGAACCATAGTGCAACAATAATGGTTTAACGTCGGACAAACTTAAGCAGCTGCTCGAATCACAAACCTGCGCGAGCCACTGGGCAGCGCTGCGCGACTCTGACAGAAATAAACCGCGCCGACCATCAAAATACATTTTACCCTGCTGGGATGCGCACGTACAATCCAGGCATGGCAAGGCGGAAACAATATTAAACAGTCCTGACATTTTAAATAAATTGTTTTTAAATAAAACACAGTGAGTCGCGCAGGTTTGTGATTCGAGCGGCGCTGCGCGATCCACCGGGCTGCGCAAATAAACCAGATCATCACTGCGCTATCCAGATAGTCGCGCTGCGCTGTCTTTGCGCAGATATTCGGTTCAATCGGGTGCCACGGTTTCGTTCCACTTTTGATGTGTTTGGCTTCACATACACTTCGACAATGGAAGAAGACGCTGCAGCAGCAGTGAGTTTGCTTACATGTGACAAAACCAAGAACGAGGAGATTGTAAAGAAAAAAGGTCATCGTCTGTGGTGTGTAATTGGTTTGGGTAGAAGAAAAGTGATACGAATGAGATGAACGTGATTTGGAAGGTACGCAAGTGCACTGTTTTAACAAGTGGTGGAAACACGTCAAACCTTTTCTATCATCTGAAATCCAAACATCCAAACAAATATGGCCAAAGTAAAAAGAATGCGGCAAACCTCAGCAATTCACAGTTTAAATAAAATTACATAAAAAAAACTTATGTAAAACAATTTCTTTGTTTTCATTTTTATTTATGCATTTTCAGATACAAATTGCTATATTGTGATATATATTGAGTTAGAAAATTGCTTCTACCGTGATATTTTGGATTTTGGTTATATCACCCACCACTAATGAAGCCTATCTTCAGCTTGGGTTCATGGTGGGGATGGTGGGGGCAGAGGAGAGGCCCGTGTGTGTTTTGTGTCTTAAACTGCTGGCAGCAGACCGCATGAGACCCAACAAATTAGGAAGACACTTAGAGACAACACACTCCAGTCACGTTAATAAACCACTGGACGTCTTTGAAAGAAAGCTGGCAGAATACAGACAGCAGGAGAATCGCATGGTAAAATCTGAATCAGTGGACAGCAAAGCACAAATGGCTTCATTCAAAGTTGCATACAGAATTGGCCAGTGCAAAAAAAACTACAAACGATTGCTGAGCAGCTAATAAACATGGGGTCAATTGTGCAAAGATAAGTGACAACGTAAGCCTTGTATAACAATTGCATGTGTATTTTATCTGTTTTTAACTTGGTGGTGTTTGATCGTATTGGTTTAGGAATTGATATTTCAATAAACAGTAAACTTGGCCGATTTTGTTATTATTTTGTTGACAAGTGGGGCTTGAAAATTCGCTCACCCCCTTAAGTGGGGAATGACAGAAAAAGTTTGAGAACCACTGCTCTAGAGTTTGGTATAGAAATAAATGATTGTGTATAAATCCATGTGTGTATCCATCCATCCATCCATCCATCTCCATTATATATGACTATCCATTTACAGTACAGTTTAAGGGTGAACTACAATAAATTTAGGGTATTTACGAACTAAAAGAACATTCTTTTGCAGCAATAATCTTACCATTTTAGAAAGAAATTTTAAATACATGAAAAATGTTTAAATACGTGAATATTTTTACTTTTTGTAAATAAATCCTTCTATTTACTTATGTATCATGCTAAATGTCTACTGGACATCCATCATCAAACTTTAAAGGTTCAGGTGACTGACCACTGAGCAATCCTGTAAAACTAAGTAAGATCAGTAAAAACCATTTGAAAAGCAATAGTTTCCTACATGCTGTCCTTCTTTAACAACATAATTATTCAGTGATTTAATTCTAATTGAGTCTTTCAGCATTAAAGAATGGTGTGATCAGGGTGTCAACTTTATGGGAGAGTAGCAGAATCACTGAATTTGATTGTGGCAAGATACAGTATATGAAAGCTATTTTGATTTGGGAATGGTCCTTATGTGGTGCTTATTCTTGAGAAGAGCAGTCAGTCAGTTACTAGAACATGTGTGCTTTATTTAATAACATTTTTGTTAATTAAAAGTCACAAAATGACATTTGGTTGGTAAGGATAATCTAGGAACTTCCCTGGAACCTTACAGAAATGTTCAGGAGAAGCACCATTCTCTCAATTTTACTATCTACTCAGTAACACTGATATACAAGCTGGGGGGAAAAGAATTCAATAAAGTTGTTAATTTTGCCCACAGGTATTAAAAGATAATGTACTGTAATAACACAGGTCCCAAAACACATCTATCAAATCAGCCAATTTACTCTTTGGTTTCCTTTGTGTTAGCCAGCAGAAGCACTATCCTCATGAAGAGATCATGAAAATGTGAAGCAATTACAATATACAGTACAAGATGCTTTAATTAGACCGATATTGCCTTAGAAGGCCAGTTATGAGAAGGGTTGATTTTTGCAATCAAATGCTTGGATGCTGAGTTGTTCTACCAAATAAAAATTAATTGATATAAAACAACAACCACCACAGTAGTCTACCAAGGACGTGTACAAGGATGAAACTTACTGCAAAGAAGAAAATAGGATGCTGTTCCCACGAGGAGGAGTCTACTCCGGGCCATTGAGCTGGCCATAGCACATATTCCTCCAAACACTAAGAGCACCAGACTGAGAGGCAGCAGGACAGCAATCACATTATGCATATCTGCACGAACAAAGATTACAACTGCTTAATAACAATTACTAAGAAAACCTTGCAAGTGAAAAATTACATAAAACCTGCAAATGTTATTTGCATGTGTGTCAAAGCAGAATGGGGGAAAAAACATGCTTGTGTTAAATGACTGCTTTATATCGCATCAGTTCAACTGCAGTAATACTTTGCTTGATAAAGTTGTATATGAGGAATTGCTTACTCTTCATGTGCCTTTCTGATTCTGAAAACATTGGAGGGTCTGCTGGAAAGGGCTGTTCATCTGCACACAGCAACATCACCACATGAAGAATTAGACTTTATTATAAGTAAAAAAAATTATATATATAAAATCAGCGCGCTTTTAGTATTACTAGTCGGCTGCAAAAAATAAAATAAAAAGCGCCTTACCAATTTCCACTCCCCACAGTCCAGAGTGCACATGCTGTGTGTCTGTGTGATTCGCCCGTTTATCCTCTATAATGTACCAGTACTGTGTTCCGATGGCGAGCGCCAGAAAGCTGAAGCTGAGGATCGCGCTGAGTCCAGCTCCGAGAACCACCGACCCAAATCCAACTCTCATCCCGAGCAGCGTTGCAGATTAGTATTCAAAGCAAAATACAGACCGGTGCCAAAACATTAGCACTTTGCATCCACAATAATGAAGTGCACTCAAGTCAGTCGTTATGTTTATTAAAGACGGAGTCCCACAAGGTGGATAAAAGCGTGATACACAGCAGTAATAAGCAGCACCTACCGCAGGCTGTCCATCGCCTAAACATGCGCTTTAATATCACTTTGCGTGTTAACGCGTACAATTTGTTCTTGATAACGTCATGTTAAACACTTAGGCGTCTTCACAGCTCTCCGCCAATGAGAGGTATTAAATCGGGATAAATATATGCATATTCATAACCGGAAACACACACTCTTCAATCATTTGAATTATTCATATTATAGTGAGACAAGCGCTTGACCCATGGGAAATTAATGCAAAATCTATTTTATGAGGAATAACAAGCTATGAGTGTGCTTTCAACCACAATTTCCAACCTCAAGTCTTTACCATAGGTCTAAAGTCAGATCTTATGTAATCTGGCATGCTCAAAATTATTACACATGATTATGCAGATGTAAAGTGAGATCAAATATAAGTCACTCTGGATAAGGGCATCTGCCAAATGCCTTACATATATACAGGTCCTTCTCAAAAAATTAACATATTGTGATAAAGTTCATTATTTTCTGTAATGTACTGATAAACATTAGACTTTCATATATTTTAGATTTATTACACACAACTGAAGTAGTTCAAGCCTTTTATTGTTTTAATATCGATGATTGTGGCATACAGCTCATGAAAACCCAAAATCCCTATCTCAAAAAAATAGCATATCATGAAAAGGTTCTCTAAACGAGCTATTAACCTAATCATCTGAATCAACTAATTAACTCTAAACACCTGCAAAAGATTCCTGAGGCTTTTAAAAACTCCCAGCCTGGTTCATTACTCAAAACCGCAATCGTGGGTAAGACTGCTGACCTGACTGCTGTCCAGAAGGCCATCATTGACACCCTCAAGCAAGAGGGTAAGACACAGAAAGACATTTCTGAACGAATAGTGCTGTATCAAGGCACCTCAGTGGGAAGTCTGTGGGAAGGAAAAAGTGTGGCAGAAAACGCTGCACAACGAGAAGAGGTGACCGGGCCCTGAGGAAGATTGTGGAGAAGGACCGATTCCAGACCTTGGGGGACCTGCGGAAGCAGTGGACGGAGTCTGGAGTAGAAACATCCAGAGCCACCGTGTACAGGCGTGTGCAGGAAATAGGCTACAGGTTGCAAATGTTGCATGTCTTTCGGAAATCGAGGTGCCAGAGTCTGGAGGAAGGCTGGGGAGAGGGAAATGCCAAAATGCCTGAAGTCCAGTGTCAAGTACCCACAGTCAGTGATGGTCTGGGGTGCCCTGTCAGCTGCTGGTGTTGGTCCACTGTGTTTTATCAAGGGCAGGGTCAATGCAGCTAGCTATCAGGAGATTTTGGAGCATTTCATGCTTCCATCTGCTGAAAAGTTTTATGGAGATGAAGATTTCATTTTTCAGCACGACCTGGCACCGGCTCACAGTGCCAAAACCACTGGTAAACGGTTTACTGTCCATGGTATTACTGTGCTCAACTGGCCTGCCAACTCTCCTGACCTGAACCCCATAGAGAATCTGTGGGATATTGTGAAGAGAAAGTTGAGAGACACAAGACCCAACACTCTGGATGAGCTTAAGGATCTATCGAAGCATCCTGGGCCTCCATAACACCTCAGCAGTGCCACAGGCTGATTGCCTCCATGCCACGCCACATTGAAGCAGTCATTTCTGCAAAAGGATTCCCGACCAAGTATTGAGTGCATAACTGAACATAATTATTTGAAGGTTGACTTTTTTTGTATTCAAAATAGGGCTGCACGATATTAGGAAAATATGCGATATTGTTGTTGAATACTGCGATAACGATATTTCTTGCGATATAACATTTCCCTAGAGAAATGCATTTTTTTATTATTATTATTGCCTATTTTTTTTATTATTTATTTATTTATATGTAATGATCATACTAAAATAAACAGGTAATAGATATTCGTCTGATGTAATTAAATCTATTTCAGGCTAAAAAGAAACTATATGTCAAGGAAGTTGCAAATATTTAGACTTCAGAACACTATGAATGACTTAAACCCCTCAGCAGATATTCTGACTCCTGGTTTGCTGTTACTATAAACCTGCCAACACAATATGAATTACTTTCAAACATTACTTTTCATTTAAGTGGAACCATACACTCATCAATAGTGTCTTAAAACAAGAGCATCTTTTAAACTAAATATTCTCTTTGGCTTGCCTGTTTTTTTTTTAATAAAAATAAATATTATTAAACAAAAATGTAATTTAAAAAAATACTTTTTGTCATTCACACACGCGCGCGCACGCACGCACACACACGCTCCGCGACCGGCACTAGGACCCAGAAGTAATGCGGGCGCAAACCCGGAAGTATAAGAGGAGTAAACAAACTAGTGCATACAGCTTAGTCATTGTGTTCGCCATGTCGGTTCAGATTCGAGTGTGTGTTTATAGGACGCAGGTTAAATGTGTGTTTTTCCCCTTGCTCCCCTTCTGTGAGAGTCCTTAAACTAATTCACGTGGTTATCCTGCCTACTTGCTTGTTTCCGCGTTTGGGTTTACCGTCTATAAAGGGCTAACGGCTAATCGCGGCTAACGGCTAATCGCTAAATCTTCTAATCATCCGGGGTTAGTTCGCGACAGAATGAAGTATAAAGATATAAATAATATATATATATATATATATATATATATATATATATATATATATATATATATATATATATATATATATATATATATATAAAGATATAAGCGGGTATAAACATAAGTAAGGGCCCATCTGATTGGTCAAATTTGGACACACAAATGCTTGGCAAATAAAGTATTTATCGCAACTCCTTGCGATATGGTTATCGCGCATGCCATTATCGCGATAACGATATTTTTTCGATATATATCGTGCAGCCCTAATTCAAAACACTTTTCTTTTATTGGTCGGATGAAATATGCAAATTTTTTTAGATAGGGACTTTGGGTTTCATGAGCTGTATGCCACAATCATCAATATTAAAACAATAAAAGGCTTGAACTACTTCAGTTGTGTGTAATGAATCTAAAATATATGAAAGTCTAATGTTTATCAGTACATTACAGAAAAATAATTAACTTTATCACAATATGCAAATTTTTTGAGGATATATATATATATATATATATATATATATATATATAAATATATATATATATATATAAATATATATATATATATAAAAAGGACATTCTATACAACGGTGTTCTTCCAACTTCATGGCAACTGCTAGGTCAAGGTCCACATATGGGTGGAAAGGTAAGGCCTACCCAATCAATTATTTTCACAGTAACTTCTAAGGGTCAGTAATGCTACAAGGCTTCGCCAGTAATAAATCGATAGCACACTTAATACAGCAAACATTTTGATAACACACATCAAGATGCAAAGTTTTATAATGTGATCAAAAAAACTATTAGCTGTTAGCTTGGGATTCCCATGTGTTGACCTCAAAATCCTCTGTTAATGACGGACATGATAAAGCACACCAGATCAGTCAGTTCTGACACAGCTCCCTTTATAAGAAGACTCGGACTCAATATCAAATATTTTCTTATCCGTCATTATTCTAAGGCAATCGGGGGAAAAAGTACTTACTGTAGAGCAATGATCCACAACTCAGCCATGACTTTAAAATTAATGATTATTTATTAGACATGGTGTAAATAATAAAAAAAAACCCTGAAATAAACATTTTAGTCTGAAGCAAAAAAAAAAAGAGACTATATACATATTATACACACATTTGTTTACTCAAGAGATGAAATTAAGTATAATTGGAAATACTGTATGTCTTGTGAGAAGCAATAATATCAGTGATATCTTTATTATCTTCATTCTTCACCCATGGCAGACTGGATGATCTGTCCCCTTTTCAACTTCACAGCTTCTTCAAATTTGTCAATTGCTTGGCCGCAAACCTTTTTCTAGTGAATAAAAAATGATGATAAAAAAAGAAATAATAATTTGAACATTTTTATTATGGGATGTTTGCATTATGTACCAGTAATGCAGATTCAGCACTGCAGGTGCAGAAGCAGGAAATATTTACTTGTGTCATACACCCTCAGTCAAATGCATTATGGAAAATGGGAGGAAAAAAAAGTAAAACTACTAAATTTTAGCCCATTTTGTCTTTGCTGTAAAAGTTGGTTGCAAGCAAGTGAATTATATATCATTGTGAGCTGATTCATAGTTATACAAAATAATCCTAAAGTTATCAGCTATGAACAATATTTTGTTGTCTGTCAATTGTGGTGCTTGTGTTCCTCTATTTTCTTATTCCAAACTTACACAGTGCACACTTTATGACTCAGTGTACTATATATTTAATGTGTGTTTTAGTTTAAGCAACACACTGGTGCAATGAGTAAGTTGCTGTGCAACTAGTCCAGGGTACCAACTTCGATGCTAGTCTCAGATTTGTATGTTCTCTCCCTGTTCAACCGTTTCATTTGGGTTCCTTCTAGTGCCCAAAAGACCACAGGTGGACCAGTTACACTTAACTGAATATTTTTTCCATTTAAGGCATTTTCTCTTTTTGTTTACCAGAGAAGGCAATTGCATGTTTTATAGTACGTACGTACATAAATATCTGTGCTGAAAATGAATTATTTAGGTAGAGTGTAAACTTTAAAATATAAAATGCCCATCAGATATTTACGATGATCATAGTATAGTCATGAGTGACCACATGTCCGTGTTAGTTTATTTCTTTTTGTTCAAAGTCAAAAATAGCATTTATAATTTACAAATTAATGAACAAGTGGATTTAGCAATGTTTTTCCACAAAATTCCATCCATGCAAACATTTTGTGCAAGACCTTAAAGTTCTGAAAAGATCATGTAAATACCCATTTATGACTAATATTTATAAATGTGCCCTATTTTATAATCATTAAGGCAAAACATTTAATCTAATAATTTGAAACAAACAGAAACTTTGGGTAGCTATCAGTTCTCCTGAGTAAAGGGCCCATGTCTGTTTTTCTAGACCAAAGATTAGTTTCCAGTTCAACTGATATTGCTGAGATTTCCTGTTCCAGGAACAGGCAATGTGAGTTTAGTTATGCTTATACTTACAATAATAAATTTCTGTCTCTCTTTCTGAAGCCTGAGAAACTCCTCCACAGTCAGACTCTCCACAGACTTCTTCAGTGTTATAAAATTGCAGCTTGGAGAATGTGCTTTATGCTCCTTTCTAAATAATAAAAAAAGGATAATGTTAAAAAAAAAAAAAAACCTATACATAAAATGATGTTTTGATATACAGTATAGCCTTGCTACCAAAAGACACTTCTACAAACAGTCATCTGATACATCTTTGGCTGCATTAAAATAAAACTAAGCACTTAAACCAAAACAATAGTAAAAATAAATAAATTTATTTATATTAGTAAGACAAATGATTTCAGTATAATATATTATATGCAAATAAGCTTCTTACACCTAGACTAGTTTCAGAAATATTTTATATATTATACAGTATATATTTCGCCTGGCACCAACCACCATTTCATGTTCAAAGTGACCTAAATCAGCTTTCACCCCAATTCTGATGCTCGGTTCGAACTTCAGATCACCTTACGCAAGGAGTTGTTGCCATATTATTGGCTAATTAGATATTTCCAATAAAAAGGTGCACCTAATGAAGTGGCGAGGAAAAGTGTATATGCACAATACACAGACACATTTTTTGTTAATACACGAATGCACTTCTGGTTAGATGCTAACTGCATTTCGCTGGCTCTGTACATGTACTCTGCACAAAGTAAAATCTAACCTAACCTACAAATTAACAAAAACAGGAGGAATATTTAATACAAAAGGTGTCACAGTGAGCAGCACTGGACTTAGTCAGCATTACAATAACAGTCACTTTTTTTGATAATTGATATTCTACAATTTATTTAACGCGAGATAAAGATAGTAGTACACTGTAGTACTCACTGAGGATCATCTTCTGGTTCCCAGCCCTCCAGCTCTTTAAGACAGAAGAAGCACTGCGCTATGTCAGGACTGTTCTCAGAGGGCACGTGAATGAATCCTGCTTTAGCCATCTACAACAGGAATATATTTAAACCATCAAGTCCTTCCAAAACCATCAACATAAACACTAACCAAAGATATCTTAAGACAGGCAAACAAACTTATTCGGCAGAAATAAACAGACAGTAAGTTAAATCTAGCATTTTAACCCTACGGATGTGTTGTCGTGGTGTCACTTACATTTTCGGGAGTACAAACACAGTCTTCCTCAAATGGCCAACCATTAAAGGTTAAAAGCCTGTTTTCATAAAAATACAACGTTGTTGGCTCGTCGATAATGTGCTCCATACTTGTAAAAATGAATAAACAACCTAACTTTTAGGAGCGCCGCGCAAACACACAAGGGTTAGCTGGTAACGTTTAAATTTCCCAGCACAATTTCATTGGTTAAACTCAACCACGTGACACGCATCTGCTGAACGCCTGTGAGAGACAGCGACATCTAGAGGAATTGCAACATCGTTCAGGTGACGTCAGTAAAACCGTCTACAGTATTTCATTACGATACCGATTATTACAAACTCCTGATAACAACAACAACAAAAATCACACTGATTTGACACAATCTTTTAATTATCAAACTGCAACATTTATTGGAGTCTTAAATGTTCACCTTTGGAGTACTGCATCGGTGGACAAGTTAAAATCACTGACAAAACAAAGACTGACAAAAAAAAAAGAGAGAAAGGAAATTCAGTCAAGCACCAAAAATGTACCGTTGACATACCTGTGCAAATTAATTTGCAACTCTCCTTAGAAATAGACACATATTTGAGTGAGAAATTTAAGTTTAAAACAGTTATAGTTAAATAATACAATCTTTAAAAGATATATTTTAATACTAACTATATTAGAATGACATTAATTTGCTAAATTGTGCTTAAACGTATGACACTCATTAAGCCAAATTTTTTTTTATTAATGATAATACTTATAATTAGGAAGGTGAAAAAAAAGAAAAGACATACAGTTACATAAATCTTAAATATCCTGTAGTTACAGAGGGAAACACTGAATGGTTAGTGAAAGTAATCATTTTGAGTTTTATCTGCAGTAATTTCATTGTGATGTTCTCAATAAAAATATAACAAGCCCTTTAATCATATTTTTGTGAATGTTACACTTCATAATGTTACACTTCATAAGTAAAAATATTTGAAATACATTATTTAATACAGAAACATAAACTACCCATTGTTTAATGATTGGCAAGAATAACAAAATTAGAAAGACAAATAAGTAACAAATTATCCCTAAGGAACTTAGGACTTTGATGTTAGATGTTAAGACTGCACAAACTTTTAGTTATTAATTTAAAGTTAAGACTGCACAAACTTTAATAAGATAATTATTAAACTTGCTAAAAATCAACAGAATGCAATATGTAAATGTAGGGTAAAAGCTGCATTAAGCTACCTGTTATACTTATTATAAATTAATAACTATTAAAACGGACTTAAAAACTTGTGTTGTCGAATTAAAACTCTTTGGTTTTTAAAATCCAAAATACTAGCATTTAGCTATTGAGAAAGTATTGACATATTTGTATATAAGCTAATATACAAAGAAAACATCTGTTTTTGCCCACAATCTCAAAAATACCATTCCCCCCTGAGCCCCATAATAACCCATAAGTATTTTTTTAGAAGCAGGAGCTAGAACGTCCTTAAAATGACCACTAGGTGTCAATATTCCCAGAGAGATGAGCCATCTGCAGTTTCTCCGTCACATTTCAGTGTGCCACCCTGGTCGCCACGCAGGTACTTGTCGTTTTTGCCCTTTATTGCAATGCGGCCATGCTCTAAGAATTCGAAGCAAAAGTCTTCAGGTGTGTCTCCATCTGAACACACCAAGCCAGTGCTGGACACGTACCAGAACTGCCCCCCTGCACCTGTAAGAGTCAAACCCATAAGAACCAAACTTGCCTGAAAACCTGATTGACAATGCTTTTAAGTCTATGTACTAATTTAAAATTAATAAATCAAACATTTACCTTTAATCTGGTATGTCCCATCATTGAATTGTAATGTGAAGATGTCATAAACCGAACGGTTTGCATCTAATGTGTTAGAGTTTTTGTGATGACACACATATCCATTCTCACCCCGGAGAATAAGGATGGGCCTGTTGATCAACTTCAAAATCAACTGTTCATCCTCACCTGCGAAAGGCATGAATAGATTCATGAAGAGTCATGAAGCAAGAAGAAATTCCTTGTCTCAATTGAGCTTCAAAGGGAACAATATGTCTGGGTATTGTTACACAAATCTATAATAATGTGTCTAGGTGCAAAATATTGGTTCTGCTACAGCTTTGTTTTGGTATATGCCAGCCCAGGACCCACCTATTGAGTCACTGATTGCAGCAAGTTGTCCATTCTTTTTGGTGCACACATATTTCCCATTGCTAGCTTGTAGTGCCACACGTCGTCCAAGCCACACAATATCAAACAGGGTGTTGGCACTTCTGAAAAGGCAGAGAAAGAAATACCATTGATCTGTTTCATGTTTAGGAGGCATTATTGGAAAGGGTATGTTTATTTTTACACAAGAATAATGAGTAATTGTACTTGTGTCATAAGACAATGAAGTTTATAATTTGACAATTACAGCATGCGCCCCTCTTTTAATCCACTGTTTTTACTCCACAACTATTTGCCAACAGTATTTTTTGACAAAAAAAAAGTTATAAAAAATAATTCTTAAAAAACTAAATCAGCAAATTGTCTGTTCTGAAGACTTTACTTTTTAAAAAAAAATATGTTTATGTAAAGCTTGTTCTATACAAACCAATGAGTTGCATCATGCTTTACAGACAAATAATCAACACTAATCAATCAGAATAGTTATTTCAAGGCTTAAAATTAAATATAATATTGCAAGTATAAGATGAAGGGTAGTGCATATCATGCAACAAAACATATATAATATTTCACACAATAAAAGTAATTAATAACTGATTCTGACACAGACAGCAGTTTTTAGTAATAATGATCAGACTTACATTTCTTTGGCTGTGGACTGGATACCTCCGTGCGCTACAAGCATCCAGTAGTTGCCTCCATTTGTCCTGAACTTGCATTTTTTGCTCTCTTTATCAATCTCCATTTGAAAAGTCTCCATGTCTGTTTCATCATCCTGATTTGCAGAGATGTTCACCCCTGTGGCAAAAAAGTAACAAACATTTGCTTATTGATTAAGTTTTTCCATTAATCACAATCACCATAATCAATGTTTCTACTACTGTATTTCACAGACAAAATATACAGTAACCCTTTTACACATTTTGTACCATTCCACTGTGTTTAATTCTGATAAACAGATGAAGCTGCTATAATGTTTTTAATGGTAATTCTAAGCCATATTATCTCACCTAACTAGCTATCATACAATAAATTATACATAATTTTAAAAGAAAACAAAACTTAAAAGAAACATTTAAAGATTTAAAAGAATCACTTACTTGAGAATATTAAATATGAATTTTTTTTTATCTTTCCAATTGTTCCAGTGTATTTTCTTTATAGTAAAATATTTTTGGTTTATAAAATTTCATTTGTCCTTTGTCTAACTAATGTTGTTTGATGTTTATTAATGTTAATATTCAATTATTATTATTTTGCCTTAAAACAGTTATTTGACCTATTTTAAGACATTTTGATATTTTTCATTATCAAATAATTGACATTAATCAAGGATAAAACTACTAGTTAATTTTGTAAAATAATTATACTTAATAAAATGCATAGAAATAGGTTGAATAATCAAAATATTAGTAATAATCTAATGGACAAAATGGTTTCCACAATTTTGTTTCCACAAACATACTCATTTACATGCTCAAACAAAAATAATAGATCTACACGGTTAAATGGACATTGGAGCTTGTTGCTTTTGTTCCATTAGGAAATGCCCCAGATAGATTGCAATTGTTCATGCTGAAAGTAGATGCATCCTAAAATATCCCTTGATTATTTCCTTAATCCTTTAACAGCCCAGATCTTGAACCTTAACCTTCCACTCTTCAACCATCCCCCTCTCTGACCCCTCCCCTCCTCTCATTTTGTGCTCCCATAATGCCGTCAGTAGAGAAATGCAAAGCTGCACTGTGGGGCCCAATAAGCAGCTTTGAGTGGCATATGTACAATCCTTCAGCACTGATGCTCAGGTTCTCAAGCAGCATAGAAAAGAAAAGAAGGAGGCTGAAGAAATGCCTGTATTTTGATGGGACACAGCAGGCTTTCTAAGACATGCTGGGACAAAAACCACGGCTATCAGGACAACCTGCGGGCATCCATCGCTCACACTTGGAATGCCTTTTCAAAATTCCCTATTTTATGTTTATGTTTCATGCATGTGTGTATGTTGCTTTCTGTACAATCGTTTCCTAGCAATATGTTATCAATTATAATTGTATCATGCAGGCTTTTGCGATTAGAAATATATGATATAATTTCATCAGTACAGAATACATGGACTGCTTATTTATCATATTTATCATGGACTGCTTGTTTTTAGCACAACCCAGCTTATAGCGATCTCTGAGTGAAAAGTTTTTTGATCATTTCACTGCAGACCCTTCATCTCAGTGTCCCGTTACACTTCATTTTCCAATTTCATGTCTGATTCTTCTTTACTTGTCCACATCAGATAGAAAGTGAGGGGCCAGCTGTGACTGGACTCTCCCCTTATCTACTCGTTTGATCAGTTCTCCTTCACAATGTGATGGCCACAAAGCTCAATCCTGCACGCTTTAGAATGACCTCAGGCCCATCACAAAATACTCCCTCTCGATTTACTAACCCTTTTCTGTGCAATGTAACCGGACCCAAAGATACCAAGACAGAGAGAGCCTGCAAACTGGGGCAGGTAGAACAGTATACGTGGTTCTTGTCAGACATCTACTTGATTAAATTAAGCGATTTAAATAGGAACCATACATTTTAAAGTTTGTTCAATTATATACCCAGAGTGGAGCCTGCATCAAGACCTGTATATAGTTGATCCCCTGGACAGACATCCTTGTGCTGGTGCACTTAAGAATCCTCAGTCCATTGCTAGAGTCGTTATTGGCATTAAAGACAGTTTTTACCGAGAGATGAATTATGAATGTAAATTCTCTTGTGGTTTACCAGTTGCCAAGTACTCCTTTTCATTTTGTCAGTTCTGCTTTGCTTATAGCACAGACAATAAAAAACTACCAAGAATGCAAACCTGTCCATCTATTTTTTACATTTCTGATGCCCAAATCCAGTAAAGGACATTGAAAACTGATTTTGCCCACTAGAATGTGTGCCTAATTTGCTACTTTAGTCAATAAGTTCCCCGTCATCGCTTCACCCCACAAACCCCCTTCCTCATAATCTTGGTTACAATCGAACAGATACTAGCACATCTCCAATCCAAGCAAATATCTTCCAAACAGAGAAAGGTTTTGAAAAACAGCCACCCAATGTCACTTCTCATTATTGATTACAAGATCATCTGAGTTTGTATTGCTTCCTAGAGTGAGGCACCCAGGGCTTAATGAACCCCAGACCTGCAGCACTGATTGGAGGACTTGTCGGAAGTCATCTTGGCCTTCCTTCATCATGCACAGACTCTCTGGGAGAAATGAACTGCTGCATCCATTAGCAGAATTACTTTGCTTAATTGCTTTTTGTATGGGATGAATATGCAGTAGATGGATAGAGATGCTTCTTTTCCATTAGCTACAACTACTCCATCTGCTGTGCACCATTCTCTCTCTCTTCTTTCCACTACCAAAACATCTAAACTTTGGCGATGCATCTCTGCCTCATTTTTCACAACATAGAATTTGTATTCATTGTCAATATTTCTAATGAAGAAATTACAGTTCGTAAATTGTATTTTCAGATTTGATTGTTCAAGAACACAAAAGTGATTTTAACAGCCCTTAATTATGGTTCTAACAATTTTTTTAAACATTAATTTGGTGTATTTCTAACCACAAACTAATCATGTAAAAAAAAAAAAAGGATATTTTATGGCACTCTCAGTAAAGCCAATTCTAATATAAGAAAGCCATTGCAATCAGTTTAGTTGATAAAATCAGAAATGGTTAAAATTTGATCTTAGTAGAAAGAAAATACAGTTATGACTAGCATAACTGGCTTATCCTGTTATGAATAGATTGAAGTTGCAATGGACAGTTGCACTCAAAAATCACATCATTTGTAACCCACAGATACAGTGAGATGTATCTATACTGTATACTGTATAATTCAGCTTTCCCCTCAACATTTATGGTGTGCGTGCTCATCCTAGCCTACTTAATCTAGTCTATTTAATATGGTATGCAATCACTCACTCCATCGCCTTTCCTTCCCTGTTGTTGTTGGGTTTTTTTTTTTTGCCTGTCCATCTAGAAGATCAGCTCTCCCAGAGAGCCCAGGATTTGCATCCCTGTAGTGGCCTTTCTTATAGCATGGGTCTCAGATAAAGAAAAGCAGTGAAAGGCTTGTGTTTCTGAAAACTGACTCCACCATCATTGAAATGACCCTGTCCACTCAATTATTTATTGCACCTTACCGCTTTCGGGTGTATGCGTCTGCATCTTTGTATCTGTCCACATGTGCAGGTTTTTATCTTTTACTGTGTGTCCATGATCATCATCCTACTGCCAATAAAGAGAGGAAATGAGACCGTTGCTTTGTGAGAATGTATGAGCAAGTATGTATATCTTCCTGTGTGTGTAAGAAGAAGGAATTAGAGAGAATGGAAGCTGCTTCTGTTTCCTACACTGCATATTCAGAGCCAATGACTTGCTACAGTAATTTATCTACCGCAGGTGGCTCAAAGTGCTTACCAGGAACACTATGCTGGAGATGGTGGAAACCATTCCAGCATGCAAAGTAGACATTACACTATCGCTGCGACAAGCAAGTCAACATAGACGCCTGGTCAAATGGGGGGAAAAAAGTGCAATGTGCTATCAGTTTGTTTAGCCAGCGAATATAAAACAGCAGCATCTGGCCAAACAATAAAGCAATGCCCAGCTGAAGAGACAGTTGCAGTAAATTATATAGCTAAGGTCAAGCTCATGCACAGGGCTTTTCCCCCCACCAGCTTTATTATATCATTACATTTCATGAGACTGCAACATTCGCCTTGCGCTAATGTGGTGATCTATTTTTTCTAAAACAGCTTGCTAAGATGATTTAGTATTATTCTTTCTTGATTCACTGCTGTTCTCTACATCCATGCATTCTGGCATGTAGAGTGAAGAAACAATTTGTTAAACTGATTAACAATGATTTGAGTAATACACAGAAAAGAAACACTTTCAGGTATTATGTTAATGGTAATACTTGTTCACTTCTATGAAGTCTATGAAGGAAAATTGCATCACTCTGTGTGTAGAACAAGAACAGCTTCAAGGATGGTATGCAGATTCTAACTTTGAATAAGTTAGTATTCTCGTTGTCACAATTTGTTCACCATACCAACACCAACTCTTCTTCAATAATACCCGAGGCCCTAATCAAGACAAAAAGGATAGAAATACTTGCCTGACAAATACAACTGCCAAAAGCAGTCGTGTAAACAAATGCCAAAACAGTAAAACTGAGAGTTCACCATTTACAACACTTAGTCTAGAATTCCATAATATACATGTTGCATTTTATTATAATTTACAGCCCATGTGACCTATTTAACTAGAAGTAGCTAACTAAACTAGATTATTTTTGTGTGAGAGAATTGGGGGGTGAAATCAGTTATCTTCCTCATATCAATAAATGAAGTATAAAGTTGGTGTGAGAGAAGAGGATGCAGAGGATAGGGTTAGATGGAGGCAGATGATTCGCTGTGGCGACCCCTGAAAGGGAACAGCCGAAAGACAAAGAAGAAGAAGAAGAAATAATGAGGCTTGAAACCAATATTTGAATTACACATCATAACAAATGTTCAAATTTGAAAGAACAAAGGTGATGCTATTGCCATATGACTTTTATCTATTTTTTTTTTAATAAATGAAGTTATAGATGAGGGTTGGACTCATACCAACCATAAACTTAACCTTAACCTGAACTTCCTTCAGTTTCACCTAGGAGAATTTGCATGTTGCTGAAAAATCTGAGACTAAAATCTTGCAGCGTTAATTTGCCTGACTGTACAATAAAGGTAATTTAGTAAAATGCCTTTAATATAATCTGTGTCCCTCTATAGTTACCATTAGTTAAATGATTATAATATGATATTTGATTAATATGATTATTAATATCCATATGTGAAAGATAGATATTTTATCTTTGATTACTTTATGTTAAATTCTCAGTTTACTTTACTTGTTTATCTCAGACATCAGGTTTGCTGGGTTCTTCTGGCTTTTCTATTCATACTAGGTCCATGGCACATTAGTAAGACTCACTCACTCAATCTCTATACCGCTTATCCTGTACAGGGTCATGGGAGGCCTGGAGCCTATCCTGGGGGAATTAGGGCATTAGACGGGTTACACCCTGGACAAAGTGCCAATCCATCACATGGCACAATCATTCCCTCTCTCCCTCTCTCTCTCTCTCTCTCTCTCACACACACACACAGTACAGGCAACTTGGAAATGCCAATTAGCATGTCTTTGAGAGAATACCAGAATACCTGCTGGAAACCCACCAAGCAAGAGAACATGCAAACCCCACACACACAGCCCTTGCCATCAACTGCAAACCACTACATCACTGTGCTTTTATCAGACTAAACAAATAAAAATATAAAGTAAATGCATCTAAGCAAACACTGACTGAGATGTAAGTTTCTTGGAGTGACAAAGTGAAAAATACTCCTAGAATCCCTGTTTTTTTTTTAAGGACAAATTAACCAAAAATTACTTACTTATTACTTAATGCATTTAGCTAGCATGTACTTGTTGTAGGTGATGGACAAGCGTCTGTAAAGCACACAGCAGTGCTCTAGTCTCAGTTACCTAAGCTGATGGTGACTGAAGCTATATGGTAATGAACTCTGTTACATAAAACTGCTACAGGAGAACAGAAAAAGAGAAGGATGGAGAGACATATCGGCCATTACATCTTGGAAAAGACGTAACAGCAGATTACAGAGCTACTTCCGGGAAAGATCGCTGACAATGCAGCAAATTAATAAAATAGTTTTTCTGTTTAACTCGATTTCAACTCCAACCTGTACTTGTTTAGTGCTTGAAATATTATCTATACAGTATCTGCATTTGGATTTAAAGCAGATATGGGCATGGAGAAGTTTTTTTTTATTGTTCTTGTTTGTTTTTAAATACATATTATACTTACCACTATGACATAAAATTTTTTTTCTTTTATCCAGCACTGGTAGTATGGTCTTTTAATTTCAGCTATGATTTTAGCCACTCAGTAAACATATAATGTCTTCAAATTTCTCTTAATATTTGTGCTGCTTATATTTGTGTAATATTTTCTAAATAAACAAGTTGTTTCACAAACTATTTTCCATAGTATAATCATTCTGGTAATTTCATACAAACCACCATACCCACAAACTTGTGGCCACAAGTGACCATTAACTAACATCCACAAGCCTCATCTCTGACTGCTCACCTACATTAAAATAATAAACCTCCTGATTACTCACAGATTCCTTCTGGATGCAAACTTCTAGTCTCACAAAGATGCCTTGGGTAGGCAAGCTTTCAAAAAATATTTAATAGTGCAACTTTTATGCATATTTTTTTAGCAGTTTACTGAACATCTCTCTTTTTTTGGAGTGAACAGTTTATTCACTCCAAAAAAAAAAAAAAAACCCTAACACCTTAAAACACATACAAATAGATTGCATCCAGAACAACTTACCTTGTCGAATGGAGACAAATCTCTTATTGGCAGCTTGAAACACCACCTGTGGATGACTCTCCTCTAAGTCAAACAACTCATCCTTGCCTGGTTTGGAGCAGCGTCCTGAGCGTAGGGTACCTGTTGGTCCCATTGGGCTCAAGTATTTTCCTTCACAGTCCTTAAAAGCTAACTTTCCTGATTTCAGCTCCAATGTGTATACAGTCCCACGACCATTTTCGAACAACAGTTTCCCATCATTGCTTAAATAGCGGCGGTCACTGGTCTTAAGGCAGTACTTGCCATCCACGTAAACCAGAGTTAGAAGAGCATCAACACCCCATGGTATGTTGCTGTCCACAGCTATTTCACTGTCAGGTGCAGATAGATGAGCATAACGCTTGCGGGCTACACTTAGCAAGTTGGCTTGTGGGTGAAGGGCCAGGTGCATAGTCCAAAGCTCTGGCTCACCAATGGTCTGAGCAAAGCAGGACAGGTGGTCTTTCGATCCTCCGAAGAAGCGCAGGTGTGGCTCAGACTGCAAGGCCCAGCGGCCATCTGACTGTGCCACAATTATAAACCTGCAGCCACTCTCCCGTATCTCAGCTTCACAGCTCACCTTGCCATCTTTGTCAGATGCCAGGTAGCGGCCCAGGTGGCTCTGCAAGTACACCACTTGGCCATCAATCTCATCTTGCTCAAGTGTCCAGATCTGCTTCTTCTTGAGACTTGGAGCTGAAGCGTTCACTTTGAATCCAAAAGCCTCTGCTGTCAGGTAGCGATTTTCATAATTAATCAGCCCAAACTGAAGCTTGAGAGCTTTATTGCCATTTATAGGCATTGTGGTGTAGAACTCAGGTGAAAGCAACAGAATAATAATAGGGTCCAAAGATGAAATCAATTAGCAAACTAATTAGCTTTTTTCCCCCCACTGTCTTAACTAGCTGAACTCACTCAAAAACAATTCTCAACAAGTATAATAAAGTCTACTCTATTTTAGTCCATTGTTTGTTTGTAACTTACTTTGTTGTCATATCCCCTTTTCATATTAATTTGTTCCTTGATAATTTAAGCTTTCTTTTAGTGATTTGATGGAATCCTTTGTGTCTCTTCCTTCAAAAAAGACAGTAGTCTTTCTCCCAAGAGAGCTTAGCAGGGCTCAGTTTTTCTGTTTCCTAATCAGCTCAGATTAAAATCAGCAGGACTCAATACCTCAATCCAGTGAGCTGCTGACGTCACCTTGATCCCACCAGTTCCCTTTCTTCCTGACTCACTCACTCCCTTCCTGCCCTTGTCTCCATCTCTCTTACTGTTTCTCAATGCATTGACTAATCTTAGCCAGTTTTGGCCTACCAGCAACCACTTGTGGGATTCTTCAATCCTAAAGAGACATTGTCTGGTGCCATAGAGAGGAACTGCTCAACAATTCTTTCCTGTCCGCTTTATTAATTCCTGGCCTTTTCCTCTTTGCAGACTTTCTTCTTTACTCATATTTTAGTTTTTCAAAAAGTCTCAAGTTGGTCTTTAAAAAGAAGCATCTATGAATCCCAATAGGCAGACCATTTGCAAGATATCAACATTTTCAATCCTCACAAAGATGACCAGGTAATTTGCTGTTACTCCATACAAAAGTAATCACTTTTCATATGTGTATTACCTGTCACCCCTTGACTTTTCTTCTTCTTCTTCTTCGTTAATATGTCTTTTTGTCCATTCTTTCCTCTTATTTCACGTGCACTTTTAAGGTGCTGTAATCCATCCTATCCATGGTTCCTGTGTTTTTATTATGTTCCCCAGGCTCAAACTCCTTACTGATGGTGATTGGACAGAAAGCTGAGCAACCAGAGCCCTCCCTGGTGGCCTGAGTATGTGATCGGTTTTCCAGCAAACACTTGATATAGAGTTACATGCCTTCTCTGATTTCAAGCTTCATGGTTCTTGGTTAGAGGGGCTTTATTTGTACGTGTGCACATTTTGGTGAAGATAACTAACAGTAATTTAAATGTCCATATTTATTTCACTTCCAAAATCTAAAATGGATAAGACAACCTAAATCTCTAACATATTCAGGAAAAAGAACTGTGGTATATGCGAGAGGCCCCTTAATCATCCTTTCAGTTGTCATACTATATTATTAGCTTGTTCTAATCTACTAACAGTCTTCTCAATTCTCTTTTCTCTAGTTTGTCTTGATTACAGTACCTTCTATCTGACAGTGATTCATTTCAGGTGCATGAAAAAGACAAATGCATACCAAATGCCAGGTTTCCAATTATAGAAGCCTAGTTTAATATCTAATAGGATCTATAGAAAACAAATTTTCCTTATACATTTTCTCCCCCCCCCCCCCAAAAAAAAATGTAATACAACATTTAACAATGAAATGTGTTGTAGTGTCCGTGGTTTGTTCATGTATCTCCATCTTTTCTCTATTGAATGGATGGAGATTTGTTAATACTGTGGGTGAAACAGGTTGACAAGCTTTACAGACCTTGTTTGACAAATAGGCTACTGTAACCTGTAAGCCAGATTATATAGTTTGTGCACACTTCCAGGCACAATGCCTAAACATTTTGTTAGAGCTCTTATTAGCGTTATTAAATGTAATAGGCAAGCATACTTTTTGGACATCGGTTTTATCTTGCACATGGGATTTCAGTATGACATTTGAAACATAATGAGCATTTAAGATACATTATAATATATAATTATATTTTAAAAATAGTAAGCTTTGAGGTAATTTTGTTGACTTAACTTCCAGACGTTTGACACATACTGTAGGTCTATGGTCTATAGCATTATAATGGCAAAAAAACAACAACAACAACAACAACTATATTTGTAATAAATGTACAAGTAAAACCACTAGAGGACAGTAGAGTTATAGGTGTATAGAGAAGATGAAGCAATCTCTTTCCATTTGTCTACATTTATTAATTTTGTAACTGTATTACAATTTCAGCTGTGTTTGTTTTAAACTGTGTTTCACCCAAATGATAAAACCAAATAAGTTAGTATAAGTGTTTATATGTGCTGCTATATGATATACATATGACTTATCTAAATCTGCTTCATAAACATGAGCCATGTTTCTATTATTAGAGGCTTTTTAAATAAATATTTAATATATTATTTGCATATAAAACATACAGACTCTTTAAGGTTTAGTTAAAATTTAAGAGAGACTAATATCCTTTCTGAAAAGCTAGACTCTTAATCAAAACTGGTTATTTTGGAAGTTATTCCTTATTTTGGGGGTTATTCCTTACAAAGCATATATATAATGTATGTTGTACATATCAGATACAACTCTGATTTTTCAGTAATTCCAGTAAAATTCCAGTAACATTTTTTGGAGTTTAAGGCGTTATACTACTAACTCATCTACAATATAATTCAATTCAATTCAATTCAATTTTATTTATATAGCGCTTTTAACAATGGTCATTGTCTCAAAGCAGCTTCACAAAAATTAAAGAAATTTAACAAAAAAAAAAAAAAAAAAATTATATATTATATATATAATATATATATATATATAGAATAATTATATATAAAGTAATAAATAAATAAATAAAATTATAATAGAAAATAAATAAATAAAAACAAATAATAATAATAATAATTATAGAAAAGAAAATAATTGGAAGTGTGGATGTGTGAGAAAAATGTGCAGATAATAATGAGACGAATGAATGAAATTTCTCTGATGAGCAAGCCAAGGGTGACGGCGACGAATATAAGTGTGAAGCTCTTTGACAAAAAAAAACAACAACACAATAACAGGAACCAAAACTAATTTAGAGCAAACTGACCAATACACTCATGGAATATAAAGTACAGCTATAAGTACAAACACAACACCTTGAGGTTTTGTTCTACAATAAGGAACATTAACTCTTGGAGTTGTGAACCTCTCAGCCCAATTCTTTTTTCTTTTCTTTTCTCACCAACATAACAGACTACTACAACTAAATTATTACTAGTATTGTTCTATTTGTTGATGTTCTGCACCAAACACATTGCCATGGCCCATTACCTAGACCTGATCCAGCATGGTGCAGAGTGGTCATATGTTGTGATGTGTATGTATGTGTGGTGTGGCTGCAACAGCAGTGGCTCTTGATAGGCAAGCAGATGTTTTTGGGAGGCCAGTCCTGCCAGGTTCACTCTGAAATGGTTCTTTAGAGCCCATTACCCTGCTCCTCTGATGACACTCAAATAGCTATCATTACCACGCAGCCCAGGGAGGGAGTGTGACTGTTACAGAGAGAGAGAAAGAGAGAGAGAGAGATGGGGGGGGGGTGAGAGGGAGGTAGACGAGTGAATGGAATGAAGCTAGAAAAAAAGGAGTTTAAAATGAACATTTCAGAGTTAACAGCCTCCAGCCTTTTCTACCCTATTAACTGCTATGGTGCTCTTCCTCTCCACTGTTGGGAGTGATGCACTATCCTCAACACCACCAGCTCATGTACACCTCTCTCACATTATGTCTCTATGTCAATCTCTCCATCTTTCCCTCTCTTCATCATCTGTTTCATTTCCCTGTCTCCTGCAACCTCCTTTACCCATGATCTTTCCTCTCCACCCTCTGACAACCTCTCTTTCTTTCTTTCCCTCCTCCCACTTGCCCATCCTCAATTTTTCTCACCCTCCTCCCCTTGACCCCATCTCCAATGATCCCTGCATTTAGAACCCAAAGATTCATTTCCATCACTCTGTCTCCTCTTTATTTTTCTTTATTTTTCTGACAAAGACTCTGAATCCCCTTTCTTCTTCCATCAATTTTCCACCATCATCCATTCGTGTAGCCTTTTCTTATCCCTTTCCACACCACCCCCTACCTTGCATGACAGTAACATGTTTCAATTAAGATGTGGCAGTGCTGAGAAGGGCAGATGGCTCACACTGCCAGTGTCCAGTTTGCTCAGTCACCTATGACCAGTACACTGATTCAAGCCTACAGTTCACACCACCTTGGTCACTGTTGCACGATTTTTGGAGCAAAGAAGATAACATGATTGGCAATGAAATATATTAAATGAGTTATTCAATAACATGATTTTTTTTATTGTTTTCTCAGAATACACAGACTCCAGATAGTATTTATGTTGCACTCCTCAGTGAAGGGAGACATACAATCTAACACATGATAAGTTACACCATGCAAACTCTATTCACTTAATCATTTATTGAATACAATATTATAAATGCTTGTGTAGATGCTGTGTAATGCAGGAAGAAAGAAGAAAAGATGAGAAGCTTAAATGTGTCTACAATGTTTAGGGGATGGAAGCCTAAGTTATATGTTATAGCCACGAGTATTTGCTCGCCCGCATCACCCACACCAGCGCAACGGAAATTGGTGTTCTGGTATATTTATTGAGGGTAAATGGCAAGAGCATTCTCCAACACGCCAAATACTCTTGCTGACCAAAAGGTGGCACTATTGCTTTACTGGATGGTGGCATTATTGCTTTACAACATTTAAAAGAATAAGAAAACAGGCTAATGCTTAGTTGGTCGGTTGGGCTACTTCCATGACTACAAAGATGATAGGGCTATACACTGTTAAGTAAATATATGAATTGAATAATAAATAAATATATTAATTAATAAACAATAACTTTTTTTGTATATTACTGATTAACAACGACGACGACAACAAAACGTTCACAGCGGGTAAAATTTTTTAAAACTGGTGTTCAAGCCAAAATCTAAAATCTATTTCATACTATATATAATCAACTATATATAATGTTCATCGACAACTGTTTGTCCACCCAACGGAAATGATTTTCTTAAATAATCAAATACATGC
Source organism: Channallabes apus (assembly GCA_030522415.1). Taxonomy (NCBI): domain Eukaryota; kingdom Metazoa; phylum Chordata; class Actinopteri; order Siluriformes; family Clariidae; genus Channallabes; species Channallabes apus. The sequence continues at coordinate 56,605,997 of CM060104.1, forward strand.
AATACTTGAAGTAAACAATTATTTTCACATTAGCATAAGCTGCCTACTTTTTATGACGATTGGGTTAATTTTAAGCAAATGGAAGTGTGAATGCAATAATCATTTAAATAGCATGATTGTCCTTGCAATAATGGTTTCATATTTAGAGTCTGGACATAGTAGCAATATCACATCAATCTACAGTATTAAATCAGATTTATCAACAGTTTTATTTTGGAATCTGTGTGGATAATTGCAAGATGGAAAATAGTAAACCGATCACAGATTCAACACTGGGTTATTTACAGGAATACAGAAAAGTACCAGAATTAGGTGAGGACTTAAACTAATCTAAAATAAAATAATATAATGTAATAATAGAATTGTTTGACAAGGACTAAGCATAAAGGAATAGAGGGATGCATGGAATATAGCATGTACAATAGGTATTTACCAGAGTTAAAATATATTATTGTGTACAGTAAAGTACAGCCTGATCCAGGCATTTCATTAGTGGGTTGTTTTGAGACAATATTATTATGGTAATATAATTCACATATAATCTCAGCACTATATAAGTGTATTAGATATCAGATAAATATATTACAATAATAGTTCGTTGCAGAAATATAGACCCTAATATTTTGAAAGTGGAAACCCAAAAGGTAGGGAGGAATGGGTTAAAAAGTCGAGCACATTAAGATGAATAGAAAACCCGCAAGACATCGCCGACCAATCCGTGTTGAGATTAACACTTTGTACCTTCATGATTGGTTAGAGTGGACTCAATGCATGTCCGTTCTTACGTACAGGATTTCTGACCCACGTGGGGCGTGCGATTGTTGCGGAGCTTCTATTGGCTGCAGAAGCATCAATAAACTCCTCCTCGCTCGATGAGATTGGCTACAGCCCTCGGACTCGTGCCCGCCCCTACCTTGTTCTCTGTGGAAGGAAATACCCCTGAGTGAGTGAGAGAAAAAGAGAGCGAGAGCGCGCGCGCGTGTGTGTGTGTGTGTGTGAGAGAGAGCGCAGTCGGCTCGTCGCTTCGCATCTACGAGACAGCACGTGAAACTAACACGGCTCTGACATTTTGTACCGCACCTCTTAACAACCTTAATATGATTTCTTTTAAAAACATGATTATTTGATATGATATTTAACTCCACATTTTCTCCGCCTTTGCCTGTGTCTTGCAGCATCGCGCGTGTGGTATTTCATTTGATTCAAGCCTTCTCCTGCTATCTCTCTCTCGCACTGTATCACTGCTGTTTGAAATCTAGGTACATTTGAGCAGACCTCACACGCAGACGTGCACGTTTTTTTCACCATTACAACACGCAAGTTTCGTCCGAAGCTAATCACACGGCATCAATGCCTGCTCACACTCCATCATCATCTGCAGTAACATACAATTTGGGGTTGTTGTTATAAATATAGTTCTGGTCCCATCCATCCATCCATTTAGTGTCTACTGGCCTAAATTTGACCTGCCCATGCTCTGCACACTGATGGCCATCTGCTCTAGGACAAGATGAGTGTTCAGGCCTCAGGTTCATTCACTTCACCGCTGCAGCCCAGTTGGGGTTACCATTAAGTCCCCCCACCCAATATATAGACCCCATAGACATAGTTTACACAAAGTACTAAAATCTGAGATCCTTTCCAATTCAGCATCTGCATTTTTTAAGGGTGAGTAAAGGAGGTTTCAAAGGCACAGAATCCTACACAAATTCTGTCTTTTCTTTCTAATGAAGTACACACAAAGGTCACAGTACTGCAACTGATAAGCCACTGCTCCACACTCTGCTCTAAAGTGAAATTGTTTTGGATCCAGATGTCATCACCACACTCTCGTAATGTCAGGATCCAAGACTGACCACACACTTGCTAAAGTGATTGCTTATGTGATCCTGTCCCCTCCCTGCTTCTTGTGTCATTAATGCCTGGCCAACTGAAGTGTGCCTTTGAATTCTGGGACATGAGTTAATGAGTTAATTAGTTTATAGGGTGATTTTTCTTTCTGTCATTCTCTTTGCCCCTCTTTCTCAATCACTCGTACTTTGTTGAGTGATGATATCGCACACATTTTTGTAATTTACCCGTAACGTGACCAATCACACGTATACACATGCTTTGTCTTAGTTTGCCGCACATGCATTCACAAATCGCAGAGGCATCGTCCATGTCCTGACTCAGACACACTCATCTATGGACCTCTCTCTCTCTCTCTCTCTCTCTCTCTCTCTCTCCCAGATGCTGCCCTGCTGTGATGCCTGAAGCTAAGCAAGCCAGTAAGATTAATAACGAGCTGTCCCTCCCGAAAGGCAGGGCAAAAAAATACACTGTTTGCAGAGGAGAGAGAGAGTGAGTGGGTGTGAGTGGGACAGAGAGAGAGAGAGAGAGAGAGAGAGAAAGTGTGTGTAAAAAAAGAGAGACTCTTTTTGTTGGCAGGTTAGTGCCATTCACTACCTCTAACACTCACACAGACCCTCCCCCGGGGCCTGCTGACATGGATTAATGTGTTTAGTACAATTATTTCATTTATTACTGTCTGGAGCTTTTTTCAGATAAGAACATTTTTCAGGTTGCTAACCATTATTACCTTCAGGACTTGCCAAGCAAAGGGGCTCGCGGTCAGAAGTGCTTCGTTCTCTTTTGTTAATGCTTCTCCCAGCATCTGTTTCACAGCTCTGCTGAAAGATTGAGAGGGGTTGAGAGAGCTCTATCTTTCTCTTCTTTTTTCTCTCCTTATGCCCTTAGACATTTACCGGAGGCGAGTCTGTTATGTTTAATGGTATGATACAGTCTTATCAGCCCTTATATTTTATTTAAAAATGAAACACATTTTGTGTGTGCATGATCTGTTGTGATTTTTATTTTTCCATTTTATACACTTACTCTAAAGTTATATTTTTGTTCTTTTTCATTTCGTTCTTTAATATGGGCCATGGGAACTCAGAACAGGTGTGCTACCACCACTAATCCTCAGCAGGTAGCCCTATAACACTCACACAATAGCTGCCATGCTGAATGATGAAACCTGCTCCAGAGGGTGGTGCACCTCTTAATCTATCAACCTGCCCACCATGCACCAGCCCTCAGATCTTCTCCCCCTGTGTGTATCCTCACATTGTGACTCTCACATCTGGCTTGGGTATGCCTGTACCCTAGTCCTAAATGACATTGATAGCATGCACATCCCTGGTAGCACACAGACTGTTATTAGTTGCTACCACCCACAAACAGTACATTTAAAATTTTACAATGGAAATGTGAATGTTCACACAATCTGTTTTAATTGGCTGCCTTTCTGAGGCTGGTAGGAACAAATGAGATGGACTGAGCACCCACCCCTCCTTTCACACTCATCCCTTTCTCCTGCTGTTTGCTGCTCCTTGATTAGCATTCTACATTTCACAAGCACCCAAGTACAACACACGGGCCATTTATAAAGCAAGCGGCAGCGCAAGAGACATCTCTTTATGATGTCTCTTGCACTGTCTGGGCAACCTGATCTCATGAGAAATGTGTACAAATTTGAGTGAATAGAGTGATGTGGTCTGATTTGACTCAATTTTACAAGTGCTGTACAAAGACTAACATTGTCGCAACCCTTTTCTTGTAATCTGTGTAACTTTCCATATGAGCTGTGCAAATTGTGCAAATAAATTTGCAAATGGGAGACTGGGTTGGTCTGGGACAATCAGAAAAGCCTGAGGAAGACTGTTAAAAAATTAGAAACCCAGATACAACAGTTTATAATTTTATAATTACAACTGTGTGATTAATAATGGTTTGGCTATGCCATTGATCAGGCTGGCAGGAATATGAAGGCTTGAATGATACCCTTCTCTGGGAAGAAAATATCAACAAGGTCAGCCCCACCAGTTCAGACAATCAGTCACCGGGTAGTCATGGCAATGTGTTGCCATGGAACCTGCTTTGACTGCATGTCTGATGGTACCTTTGTGTCCCAAAGGGCAGAGGTCCAGCTCTGGCCTGAAGTTGCTCACATCTCATCAATGAGCCTGGGTGAGTATGTTTGCATGGGGCACTTAAGGATGTATCGAATCATTAAAGGTGCAAAAACTTTGTGCCAAAGAAAGGTCATTATTGGGATTGTCAGGGAGTAGCTGGCGAGCTTGAGTGATGATGAGACCCGACTTTGTCTTATAGCCTTATGCTCTCGACCGTGGCTCTTTTCCCCCAGCACTGATTGAACAGGGGTCACTGATAATGAAAGCTACACATTGTCATCATTTATCACCCTGGTTTGGTCTAAAAGTACCCCATAACGATTTGTCCTGATCACCTCCTCCTTACCTAAAATGTTCTATCTTCCTCTAACTTTCCTCTTTTATCTTTTACCCCAAAACTCATTTAATCTGCTACCTCTGGCTCTCAAAATGCTTGCCTAAGTAAGCATAACATTATTTGTAATCTAGAGCAGAGTTGACTTCAAAATTACAACACAAATCGTACTGCTATAATTAGGGCACTTGTTTTCCAGCAGAGACAATAAAACTTGCTTACCCAGATGGCAGGAAGTCACGGCTTTTGCTCTGAATGAGGAAAACGGTCATCAGAACATGAAAAACAGGTATTTCCCAACAATGGAAACAATAACAAGAGCCTGGATCTTTCACCATCCCCTCTACGTGATTGATATCCCTTTACGACACATATTGCAAGAGCTGACTTGCTCAGAATTTGGCTCAGCTTCCATCGGCATGACTGTAAGCTGATATGTGGAGAATCATTCTCCTGTTGTTGATAATGTATCAAAGTCAAGGCTCCTCAGAAAGGCAAGCAGAGTGAGAGTGAGTTGAGGAATCTCATGTCTTTCCTTTTTTTTCAACATTTAAAAATCCTCATAACAGGATTTTGAGCAGTTTAAGCACAGTTTCACATCATGTTAAAGCAGTAGATTACATGCCGGCTGAAGAAGGCACAGTCAATTGTATGCTTACTCCTACAGTACATGTAGCATCGGCTTGTTCCACTACAGCAGCTTGAGATAATGACAACAAGACAAGCATACCTTCAACAACAACACACCTAAATCACATGCTTCCCCTGCTCTCAGCCCTCCATCTGTTTCCCTGCCTTTGGATCCACGTACCTGTCCACTGTCATTATGCAGTGGATATACAGTATATCCATGCACAAAGGGGTCTAAGTGCCACCTGGCAGCAACCGTCTGCTAGATATGTCTGCTTTAGCCAGTGGCAGACCACAGAAAGCGTGGACCGCAGAAAATTAATCGAGCAATAAAGAGGATGCGTATATATGTGCCCGTGAACATGTCAACATCAGTATGTGAGGTGTGCTTGCACTCTCCTAAGACCTCTCTTTGGTAAACATTTGAATCAATTCCAGAAGGCAGACAAGTTGCTCACATGCTGGTACTTTACAGTATTTAATCTCATTTCAATTTATCTCATGTGATATCCACTTCATTCATACTTTTTTGCACAGGACATCAAGATACTTCTTGATCCTTGGGTAAACAGATCCTTGTCTTAATTTAATTTGCTTACATGTATTTATTCAGTGGCTTTGTACAATCATCAATGTAGTATTTCCCCTCTTTTACACACACACACACACACACACACACACACACGCTTCATACTATAAAAGATTTATTACATGGTGTAATGGGGTACCTGGCAAACAGTATGAGCTGGTGATTAAATACAGGTCTGTAAATGTCACTTGTTTTTTAATGCCATGGCAACAGAGCCACTATTTTTATTTTTGTTTGGTCTTAATTGTCATTGCCAGTTGCTTCGTTATGCCCCATGGTACTTTAATACAGCACTGTATCCTGGCTGGCTTTGCAGAAAATCATGCTTTACATTTCAAAAAGGGCAAAAGAGGTACCAAAGTGTATAAACTGTATTACAATAGAATAGTAAAATATTAGAATTTAAATATATTGCAAATTGCGAACATTGAAAGACAACGGCCTTACATTAAGGGAATCACTAAGAGACGGAGAATGTTACGTTGTGAAGCTATGATAGATAAATAAATAAATAATATCTATAGTTGTACCAACAGAGTTTGTCATACAGTAGCTTGCTTGAAGGCCAGGATGGCTCATGAGAATGAGGTGAGATGTCCTGTCACCACTAACCAAGATATGAATTGCTTAAAATAAAAAAAATCTTGTTTAAAAGAAATGTACACAATTAAAAAAAAGTCCTAATTCTTGTATTTTAATTAAAAAAATTCAAAAATTTCAACCTCACCCACCCCAACTGTGATGGAATAGACTTGCCACTCCTGGGACCTCCTCATCTGCACCCTCCCCAAATCCTATACACAATTACCAGACATGTCCAAATAAATTGCACGTATGGCCAACCCAAACACTATTTTAAAATATATTAGGACTATATTTATTATTATTTATTCTGCCTTCTATGACTAATGGTTGCAAAGTGGGAACACATCCTGGGCAGTGTAACATCCCACTGCAGGGCAAGGTACACACATTCCCACATAAGGGCAATTAATTATTGCTATTCTACAAGAACATTGGAGAAACATTTAAAATGCCATACAAACAGGAATCCAAGCCCAAGATCAAACCAGGGACCCTAGAACTGTGAGGTGGCAATGCTGTAGGTCTGTGACTCTAGCAGAGATGGACACTAATTTCCATAGTTCGTATATAATCAAGTAGTAAGGACTCCTCGCATACATTGAAGTTTATTTATCTTTACTCTGTGAGTGTGAGAGTTCAGTGTGCTCTGGATCAAATTGAAATCTACTACACATGGCATTGTGCTCTCTGGGTCTCTCCCTTTTCTTCTCAGCCACTTGAGACAGAGTAGAAATATACAGCTCCAAGTGCCCTTTTCCCTAATGGAAGTGAACATCTTTTATGGTTAAGAGTGAAAAAGAAGCTGCCCCATAAATTTCTAACCAATAACAGGTATTAGTTGCTGGGGAGAGCTGGTACCATTCTGGGCTGATAGTGGTCTCTGAGAGGGCTGCCTTCTTTAATGTCTCACTCCCCCAAAATGTATTTATATTTCCATATAAAACTGCATGGTGTATATAAATGATCAACTGAATGGTTATGGCAACAAGATATCCAAGGTTTCCTGATTGCATTTCAACAATTACATAAAAAACATGAAGTGCTTTGCTGAAATACACCCACCATGATACTGCATGGCACTACTAGATTCTATTTTATGTCTAGTTTTACAACAGAACACACAGCAGTAAAGCTGTGGTAATGTGCCTTCACAAATGGGTGAAAAGATGATGCTTTTGTCTGTCTTGCTGTTCCTGATGTCATTATGGATGCTGATTTGCAACTGGAATTTACAGCTTTTACTGACTTCCCTACAACCCCCCCTCCCAATTAGCTGCATGGTCATATAGGATGTTGTTTGGCATATTTGGCTGCGTGCAGATTGAATTTGCTCGAGGGTTGGGTTTGCATTTCTGCGGCACGACTGATTATCTGACCATCTTGTGTAGAGCAGTAATGGAACAGTTATGCTACAGCCAGTCCTGTTAAAACCAAGAATGGTGTGGTTTAAAAACACCCACACCTGAGAGTCCATTTCATGATGAATCAGACCAGCAACATAGAAACTGCAGTAGAACAAGGAGGAAGGTGTTAAGAATGCAATGAGATGCTACGCAGAACAGATGGACCTTCGTTCAAGCTTTTCGGTGCCTGATTAAGTAATTCTAAAGTGACAATTCTCTCTCTCTCTTCCAAATGTTTTTCTTTCCCAGGCCTTGAACATTATTTCCCCTCCTCTCCCTCTGCAAGGGCAGGACTGCCTGACTCCAACTCAGCCTTGGCGATAACAGACCACCAGATAAACACCAAAAGCTTTTAACTTAATTCTGTTTGTGTGTGAGATCAATTAGCTTTTCAACAGAGTCATTCTTCTGATTATTTGGCCCTGTTTTTAATTATACAGTGATGCTGTAGGCAGTGCAAAACCACAGAAAAGCTAACCCTGGATGAAGATAACTTAAGGCTTACAGTGCTTGATGTAGTTGTGGTAGGAGGTGTCACGCATTGGTGAGTCTCTGCTCATGATGTTTCAGTGCAGTTGCCACATCAGGTTGTATTTCATATTGCTTAAACTAAACTAAACTTATTTCATATTGCTAAACTAAATTTTTTTTTTGTTGCAATGCCACTACTTTAATGTGCTCACAAGACTCAGTAATGCTAGCCTAAGATCTTGATCTTACAACATTTTTTATAAATATATCTTAATAGCCATGCAACCCAGCATATTCCCTCTCTCATTGTGCTACAGAGCACAACATGTTCCACTTTTAGGAATGTAATACATCATGCAAATCAATCACTATGTGCCCAACACACTCCACAGAGTAAGAGCACACATAGACCTTTTATGGCCTCATGTGCATATCATCTTTCTGCTCTAGGCTAAACTGCCTCTGCTGAAGCAAGAGCAATGTAAAAGTCCTTTTCTTCTTCTTCTCTGTTTTTAATAGTCATGCCCCTGTGGTATTCAACTTAACAAAGAGATAAGCTGCTCATGGGCTTTTGCATATGTGCAGAATTAATCAACTTCGTTGCTTATTTTACTGGGAATAATAACTTTCGTGGAGATCAGTGAGAGGTGTATACAAATCATGACAGTGACTCAGTAACTGAAAGTTTGGCTTTGACTCAACAAGAAAAGAGAGGAAATCTATTAAATAAAAGGTGAAAGATCGTTTACTGGTGTTTCACTACCAGTTCTTAGATATCACTATTTTTACAAATGACTCTGTGATGCATTCAGTTCCTCTTTAAGCTTGTGATCCAAAGCGTGTGATAGTGTGATCTAAGGCTGGCCCTTAAGCAAGGTGTTTCTCCACCAGGTGCTCCAAATCATTACTGTTGGGGGCAATTATATATATACTGCTTGGCCCAAAAAGTCAAATTATTGTCTAGTCATCATGTGTTTGTTTAAAGCCGAAAAAGTAGCCAGGGGTAGCTCAGTGGTTAAGGCATTGGACTACGGTTCGGAAGATCTCAGGTTCAAACCCCACAACCACCAAGTTTCCACTGTTGGGCCCTTGAGCAAGGCCCTTAACCCTCAACTAATCAGATGTATAATGGGATAAAAATGTAAGTCGCTCTGGATAAGAGCGTCTGCCAAGTGCCTAAATGTAACTGAAATGAGCAGTTTCAAACAACTTCATGAAATGATTTGGCACTGAAGTTGAGTGAACTCAAAATTGCTTTGCAGCTGCTTGCCTTAACTTTTTTAGTTAAATCAACTATTTATTTTTTACAGATGAAAAGATGAAAATTAAGTTGAACCAATTAAAAAATTTAAGGCTACCAGCTGCAAAGCTTTTTTGAGTTTACTGAACCGGGTCTGGGTAGTTGTGACTACTCATTTCTTAAAATTCACCAGTGGTGTCAAAAGTATTCACATTCATTACTTGAGTAGAAGTATAGATACTAGGGTTCAAAAATACTTCTTTAGAAGTTGAAGTATCAACCCAAGCTTTTTACTTAAGTAAAAGTTTAAAAGTACTGGTTTCAAAACTACTTAAAGTATCAAAGTAAAAGTACCGTGAGGGGTGACAAAAGCATTATGGTCTTGCTGTCTGATCAAGCGAGGGGGGGGGATGGGAGGGGGTGCGTTGTGCGCGTTCTTATCATGCGACCGAGAGGGGGGCGGGCGTTGTGCGCGTTCTTATCATGTGACAGGTGGGGTTGCGCGTTCTGATCATAAAAATAGAGTAACGAGGCTATTTTTAAAATGTAAGGAGTAGAAAGTACAGATAATTGCTTAAAAATGTAAGGAGTAGAAGTAAAAAGTCGGCTGAAAAATAATTACTCCAGTAAAGTATAGATACCCAAGTATAGACACCTCTGAAATTCACTCAACCCCTTTTTGGACTTAAAACAAACTCATAATGATTAGTTAGATGTACTTTTTTAGGAAGGTATAACTAACTTAAAACAGCAGTTTCAATTAACTTTTTTAAATGATTTGGCACAACTTCAACCACTGAAGCTGAGTGAACTCAAAATTGCTTTGCAGCCGGTTGCCTTAAACCTTTGGTCAAGTTGCATGCTAAATCAACAGTAAAAAAAAATATAGTTATGTTTAATATTGAAAGTAAGAGCATTTTCATACACACATAATATGTTAAGGACAACACTTGTTAGGGACTAAACAGATGTCTTGCCATAGAACAAACACTTGTTAGTGAGACTAATAAGAAAATAAGACTTTTCTACTTTGAAGCAATGGAAAAAGGCCATGTGGTCTGATGAGTTCAGATTTTTATTCCATATAATTTATCCCACGGTGGTATAGCGGTTAGCACCTTAGCACCTTAGCGGTTAGTCGCCTTGCACCTCCAGGGTCCGGGTTTGTTTTCCGGCCAGGGTTGATTCCCGTCTCTGTGTGCATGGAGTTTGCATATTCTCCCCGTGCGTGGTGGGTTTCCTGGTACTCTGGTTTCCTCCCACAGTCCAAAGACATGCAGGTTAGGTTAATTGGCATTCCCAAATTGCCCGTAGTGTGTGAGTGAGTGTGTGTATGTGTGTGTGCCCTGTGATGGATTGGCACCCTTCCCAGAGTGTACACTGCCTCATGCCTTAAGCCTCCTGGGATAGTCTCCAGGTCCGTGCGACCCTGAATACAGGATAAAGCAGTATAGAAGATGAGATAGATGAAACTATGCATTCATCATGTATAATGCCCACTGTACAAGTCTCTGGAACCAGTGTGATGATCTGTGGTTGCTTCAGTTGGTCAGGTCTAAGCTCAGCAACGTTATGTGGCAATAAAATGAAGTCAGCTGATGACCTGAATTCACTGAATGACCAGAGTATCACATCAATGTAGTTTTTCTTCCCTGGTGGCACAGGCATATTGCAGGACTCCAGTTTTGAAAGATTGGTTCTGGGATCATGAGGAATCATTTTCACACATGAACTGGGCACCACATTGTGTGCTGTAATCGAGGTTAAAAGTGATTGAATGAGAACTTAGAGTGTGTGGCTTTTTGGCCAGGCAGTGTAAAATTATGTGAATTAAGCATTGCCCACCTAAAGCTTTCGGCTTCACAAGCATGGTATTAACTGTACGTGACAGTAGGTTTTGTGGCTTTATCTTGTGTCATTAGATAACTTGCCTTTGAAGAGAGTTTGTGCTAGTATGTTTACATGTTCATGTGTAAAACAAGTACTGATTGGTGTTTAGACCACCAGGCAGGTTGATGTAGATTTTGCATGAAAGTCACCTGGATGATGCTGGTCCTGTGTGTGATATGAAGGTCAGGTGGTTTCTTCTGCCCCCACTGTGAGCATGTTAATTGCTGAAGTGATGATTCACAAAAGGCTGATAAACTATCAGATCAGGCAGCCCACATCATACACTTCATCTCCACACAGGTGTAATGGTCCAGCAGTTCCCTTTAACATGAAAAGCACTAAACAGTTTGGATCTGTGTGGCAATGCACCTCAGTCCAGACAACAACCGCGAACAAAACAAAGCTTAAGCATGCAGGAAACAAGTGGCAGTGTGGACAGTTGGTGTTATAATTACATCTTAAATGGGTCGTTAGAGGAAGGTCAACTTGTTTTGACACCGCACCTGGTGGCCTGCCCATTGAAGATGGCTAGGAAAGATTAGGGCTAGCACTAGATTGGACACATCTTGATCAAACTCATTCCAACTCACAGCACGCCATCATGATAAAAAAAAGGAGCAAAGGGGATAAAAAGCCTACTTCATAAGGAGTGAAATAAAAATGCAGAAGCCAATAATAGCTTAGACAATCAGTTTGAAGCAGGCTTCAAAAGGAGCACCCAGTATGGTTGGAAACTTTCTTGCTTTTCATTGCAGGTGTTTTTTAATTAACAAAGACCCACTTCATAAGACACTCTATGCCATTAATGCCACATCACAGTCCTGATGGAAGGTATTCATTAAAAACACTCAGTGACAAGGTGGGGGTGGAGGATCTTATCTGAAGATGTCCTTCGGGAAGTCAACATCTGTCTCCAGCATTGTTTCCAAATTTACTTAAAACTTTGATTACATTTTTCAAATTAAAACAGTATTTTGGTTGTCTTAAACAAATGGTACAAATTCAGGGCGTGATTTTTTCCCCCTTTAAAATGTAAAATTCTTGTATATTTGTGATGACCCGTAACTGAGTTTGAATCAATTAATGAACACAATTCCTCTATTTTCAGTTAAATAATACAATTTTTAATACACATCACTCATTAGTTGCTGAAACTAACAGAAAACATAAATCTTTCCAGACAATCCAGACTATCTCAATGAAATGCATGTACTATATCCTACATATAAATGTTATTGTTATTTTCAGTCTGATTGTCTGTGAATAAACATTACAAGTACAAAATTATCATACTTTCAAATGTAAGGATATTACATAAAGTATTTTTTTCTTGAAATATTAAGTTGATACTGTTTTTTTCCTTTACTAAAGTACCATATGGGTGTTTTAATTAGTTTAATAAAATTCAGAAGGGGCATGATTCAAATGCTTAGCATAATAAAGTGCTGGGAAAATGTATTATTTAAGCTGATGTCATGTCTAGCAATCACTCTCAATCATTGATGTCCTGAATTAATTGTCAGAACTTTTATGTGATTTTTTGCTTATTTTTAAAAACTGAATGAAGGTGATTAAAATTGCAATATAAAACAAATGTCTGACAAAATTGTTTCTTTTCTGATTTTGAATAAATACATCAGTGCTAAAATGATAACCAGTTACAGCCACGTTATTCATTATGCATCCTCTGTATCAAATAAGAAACAACACAATCACTTTCAGTGTTACAGACACAACTAAAGTACATTTGAACTTTCAGCTCTATTAAAGGGCCCCTTTTCAAATATGAGTCCAGGAAGGAAGCGACATGGCAGTAATTAATGGAATTATATTCAAAATACTTCTATATAACAAAACATGCCCTTATACCAGAGTGCCTTTACAGTATTTTACAATTGTCATGTGAATAATCATGAGCAAAGAGCTATTACCAAGTTTAAACCTATTGGTTGCTCAGGACATATTTATAGCAATCACAGAAAATAACGATCTGAAAATGGCAGTTAAATCATACTTCCTCATTACCCACCTGAAAAACTATAATAATGTCAAGCTTTCCCAAACTCCCTATTATAGCGTAAGACTGATTACTTAAACAAATTAGACATAATTTGCTTAAACAATAATTTTCATATTTGGGGTTTATTCCATAGAGAAAGTCCTTTAATGTTTAGTTGTACAGTTTAATATGGGCTTTAGAATATTAGAAGCCTTCAACTTGCATACATATAACTTTTTACATGTTGATACCAGCATGGCTCAGACAGTAGTTCCAACTGTAATTCAACTTACAGGTTTTTTCAAATATATCTATGCTACCAGTTAAATGTTTGGACACGCCTTCTAATTCAATGGTCTTTTGTGATTGAAAATACTCTTCTTGCGAGAACTATCGAACTACCAGACAATGAACTACCAGAATGTCTGACCATAATGTCTTAAAATAACAACTCACTGTTGTTGTTCTTGTTGTTACCTAAATACACAATTCCATATGCTATTACATTTGTTTTAAAATCTCCCGTATTGTTATAGAATGTAGAAAATAAATCATTAAACAAAATCATTTTGTGTTTTAACATTTTACTGGGATGGCACACACACACACATTTTACTTTTGTAAAAAAAAAAAAATTCAACAAAAACGCACATGTACATGTATATAATATGTTTTATATAGCAACAACTCTTTGACAAGGACATGAATCAATTTATCCAGTTTTCAAAAATAAGCAGATAATCACATGAAAATGCTGACTATTAATTTTGGACAGTAATTAGAATCTTTCAATTACATGCATTCAAATCATGTCCATTCTGAATTTTGTTAAACTAATAAAAATGCCTATATGGTACTTTTTTTAAAGGGAAAAAAAACACAATCAACACACAAATGTATATGTATGCTATTTTTAAAAATAGGAAGAACTGAGAGAGACATGAATGGAGGATACCCCACATAATTTACATTCAGGCTAATACATCCAAAATATGGATGTTTATTAGAATTATAACAAAATATAATAATAATTATTATTATTTGTCACATACACTGGTCAGCCATAACATTAGCACCACTGCAGGTGAATTAAGTAATGTTGATAAACTTATATACATGTACTACTAGCAAACTGGTGAGATGATGAGCATCCAAGATGGACACCCATGATTCATCTATATCTGTGGGGACCAAAGACTAGACCATCCAGTCTGATCCTTCAAGAAAGCCAGTGTCACAAAAATTGCTGGAAAAGGTCAATGCTTGTCATGGTAGAAAGGTATCAGAACACTTGCGTCACAGCCTGCCAAAGCGTTGAAGATTATTGATTCGGCCTCCAAATTCCCCAGATCTCAATCAGATCATGGCAATCAGATCAGCATCCATGTAATGCTCTGTAAAAATAAATCCAATCCATGAAGGTGCCACCACTCAACCCACAGCATCCTTAGGATACACCTCTAATGTCCTAGTGTAAGACACCACAGCACATACCCCCAGAGGTCCTATGGCCAGAGCCACCCTGGTGGAACAAGGGGAACCGACACAATATTGGGCTTAATGATTTGCATTTTAATATTATAGTTGATCAGGGAATACTTTACAGCAGAGTGAAATTAATTTTTAGCATTTCCTTGCTTGTTAGAAAGCTGAGGTAAGAGTGCTAGGACAGCTATGATACAGCACCCCTGGAGCAGAGAGGGTGAATTGTCTTGCTGAATTGCAAAACTGTAGTAGCTTGGCAGTGCCAGGGCTTAGACCACCAACCTTTTGATCAGTAACCCTGAGGCTTTAAAAAAAACATGCTATTTAACAAGATAAAACATCTCAGTAGCAACGTTTACACGAACGTAAACAGTTTAGTTGAAATAATCATGATTAAAGATTCAAACTTAACTGTTTACATGTGTGATTACTTGTTCAAAGTATTTAATCAGAATAAACTTTTTTACTGACCCAGCAGTCAGTAGTAAAGACTCGTGAATGAGATTCACACAGTTTACCGATCAGGAAAGGAAGCAAAACTTCCATTTCAGAAACTCATCATGTCACCTAATGCAAATCCCACATGGGACAAACATGTGGGAAAGGAACATATTTACTTCAACAAGAGAAAAGCGATCAGATGAGTGTTAACATTGCTAATATTAGATTAGATTAGATTAGATTAGACTTTATTGTCATTACACATGTACAAGTACAAGGCAACGAAATGCAGTTTAGGTCTAACCTAAAGTTTAGATTAATCTAATATTAATCTATTAAATGGATTAACAAAATTTAACAACACCCCTCTCAAAACCTTCAAAAGACATCCTGACTGGGTCAGACTGTTCTGATTGGGGTTTTTCCATTCTGAATATTAATCGAATGTTAGGGTCCAAGACAATGAAGGAAATAAAGTCTGGTGAGGAAATGACAATTTGTAGTTTTGATAACATGAGTGATAATAGCAACAAACTTTATGTGGAAATAAAATGTAACTATAAATGGTTAAAAAGAACGGTGTGTTACTCATTAATAAATAAATGTATAATCCTTATATCAGCATGCCTCATCATGTTTTATTCCTTACAAACGGTTCCTCTATCCTTGCTGTTTGGTCTTTAATGTTTATCTGATATTCTAACATTTTGTGCCATGGATGATGATCATTTGAATTAAAAGCTAGAATCTTGTCAAACAACACCGATGCCCACTGCACATCCTGGACAGAAAGAAAACTAAACATTCACTCTTAAACATAGTAATGTCACTTCACTTCTCAAGTATCCACCCTGTTTTATACAGATAAATAAGTGTTTATTATTGCGGTGCCTGTGGCATATATGACTTCATGAGTCAAAGTTTGGTTGGGATTGATGAGGGTCATGCATGCTCCTGTGCAGTGCATTAAGCAGGGATGGTTGGAGTGTGTGATGACACTCCAGCAGCAGCAAACAGGTTTAGTGTGACTGATTGAGTGCTGCCTCAGGCCCCCTGACACACCTGTGCTTAGGTTTAGTGTAAAGCCTGTTTTCTCAGATTCTGTGTGTGTATAAAAATATATTTGTGTGTGTGTATTTGAGGGCTTTGCTTAGGGGGTTGGTAGGTTGAGAAAGGAGTTTTCAGTGACAAAACTGGTTCCAGCAGTCCACTTGTCTTACCCCCCCCCCCTTGCAGTTTCAATATATCTCTCCCCAAATCTCCACCCTCCCTTTGCCATCTGTCTTTGAATATCTCTTTTTCTTTGCTCCCTCATCTCCTATCATTTATCTGTTCCCTTTTCCCTCTCTCTCTCTCATGTTTAATCTCAGGCTATATCTCTGTGACCACCTCTTCCACTCGTGTTTGTCTGTATTTTCCCCCTCTTAGTCCTCTTATTCACTCACTCTGTCTATGCCTCACTCTCTTTCTCTGTCGGTGCTTATTGTAGTGCCCGAGGAGAACACAGACAAAGAGTGTTTATGCTTCCACCACACCAGCTTTCTGACTGTGCCTCCCCGAGGCATCTCCTCCACTATCATCACCCCCTCTCGCCTCCTCTCGCCATTCTTTCCATTTTTTTCAACACCCCACCCTACCACGCTCTCTGGGGTTCTGTCTCACTCCTTCCCCTCTCTCTCTTGTTCGCCCCCCCACCGCCCCCCTTTGCCGGATTTCGTCCCCCCTCCTTCATACAGATCTGTTGTTTTTGCTATCTCACCCACTCAATATCTATCCCTCTTTCTTCCCATTCCGTCCCCCATGTCACCAACACCTCGACTCCCTCAGCTCCACACTCTTTCACCCCGACACACACACACGCACACATACTCACACATGCGTGCACACACACACGCACGCACACACACACACACACACACACACACACACACACACACACACACACACACACACACACACACACACACACAATGCCCCACAGGCAGGGCAAGTCATATAAGTTCCATTAATGACATTGCAGCAATCTATCTTTATATACAGCACCACTATGCCTCTCAGTCATCCAAACACATCCACTGCTAGGTGACCAGCTGTCCAACCTCCACTGGATGGCACCTTGAATCAATCAATGCTACATGAAGGAAAAAAAACAAAAACTGAAATGAAATCTCTAAAATGGCCTGCGGTTTGAATTTTTTGCAATTAGATTTAGTCACTTGTTTCGTGACATTGATTCCACATCACATTTACAAATAAAAAATCATGTTTCATAGGATAATGTGCCTTGAAAGCAGTTACCTTTTCTAGAGCAAATGACACTTGACCACATATGCCTTGGTTTTTCTCCCAGTCTGCCATTCCTCACTCGACTGAGCTGATGTAC
This sequence comes from Channallabes apus, assembly GCA_030522415.1. NCBI lineage: Eukaryota > Metazoa > Chordata > Actinopteri > Siluriformes > Clariidae > Channallabes > Channallabes apus. Next base: position 56,623,403 of record CM060104.1, read on the forward strand.
GAATCTAGCAAACAGAATGGCATGACTCATGTTAGACTATCATCAGAGTAGCTCTGGCTGAGCATGCGTCTGAGTTCAAACCTGTCCATCGCGACTCTCGTCTCCAAGAAAATGTAATATTTTAAAAGCAGGCCTGCATAAACACTGACTTAGTGAAGGAAATGTTTGATTTAGACATGTTTAAGAGCTTGGCAGAATGCCGTGCTGCAGCGGGCTTGGCTCGTCGGTAACAGTGTGAGAGATCAGCAGCTGGTGGGGGGTCTCATTTACACCCCCCTGGGAGTGCTTGATTGACAGTCTAACACACTCCCATTATACAAGCACAGTGACATGTTCCACATGCTTTCAAAAGGCGAGCAAAAGAGGAACTGTACCACAGGGATAGTGAATAGGGTGAAAAGGAGTGACAGGAGAGGAGAGAATATATGTTAGGTGTGACCACCAGTTGGAAAAACACGCATACACACACGCGTACACACACACACACACACACACACACACACACACACACACACACACACACACACACACACACAGTGGATAGGTTGGTAAAAAGAATACAAGACTTGCATAGGCGTTGCACACTGGATGACAAAATCTGATATAAAATGTTGTTAAGCCATCACTAGTATTTTTTTCCTCAACTTTTGTAATGTTTATCTGTTTGGCTTTATTATGAACACAGCACTCACTAATAGCATTTCGAAAACTGAGCACCAGAACACAGCAGTGCTCTGGTGTAGGCTCTGGTTTTGCAACTCCCCAGGGACGGATAGGCTATTAAGTGATTTTAGTGCAACTGAATTATCCCTGGTGTCCAAATCTCTCCCCTGTCAATTGCAGCAACATGTTTTAGTGTGGAGAATGGCGACTTAAAACCAGAACGTGAACAAATGGCTTTGTCTAAAATGTTCTGTTGAAATCACATTTTAACCATTGGTTTATTAGCCATTATTGAGCAAAAAGTCATCTTCGTCTAAGATTACAGCAGCAGAACCTAACCTGCATAAAGGAAGTGACTCATGAACCATTAGAAAATATATGCGTGAGAGATATGATACACTACTGTAGTTATCCATCAAATGACTGCCACTCCCTGTCTTATAATAACTAAGGCATATTGAAACAGAAAAGGCTTATGCGGATAGCTGTGACTACCTAGAATGATGCCTTTTGGGGGGGAAAAGTTTTGACTTCATTGACAGCAGATTTACTCTATTCACACTGGATCAGTTTGGTCCACGCCTGGTCATGATCTGTTCTTGTGTCAACAGATAAGTGACTATAACCAGAGGGGGAGAAAAATTACCAAATATGGTATAAGTGCAAATATGGAAAAATAATTAATCATGTAAATGTTCTGGTAAAAATTATTTACTTACGTTCACCTCATATAAAGTGAATACACCTTCTTGTGAAAGTACAAGTACTGTATAAGAATTAATTACATCCCTAGTTCTGCATTACAGTAATGTCAAGTGCTAGCAAACTATACATGAATCATACTTTAAATAAAACATTATCATTATTGTACACTTTTTACAAGCACGTTTCATTGCATATATATATATATAGGTCTTTCTAAAATAATTAGCATATTGTGATGAAGGTCATTATTTTCTGTAATGTACTGATGAACATTAGACTTTCATATATTTTAGATTCATTACACACAACTGAAGTGGTTCAAGCCTTTTATTGTTTTAATATTGATGATTGTGGCATACAGCTCATGAAAACCCAAAATCCCTATCTAAAAAAATTTGCATATTTCATCCGACCAATAAAAGAAAAGTGTTTTTAATACAAAAAAAGTCAACCTTCAAATAATTATGTTCAGTTATGCACTCAATACTTGGTCAGGAATCCTTTTGCAGATTCTTGTGTCTTGTGTCTCTCAACTTTCTCTTCACAATATCCCACAGATTCTCTATGGGGTTCAGGTCAGGAGAGTTTGCAGGCCAATTGAGCACAGTAATACCATGGACAGTAAACCGTTTACCAGTGGTTTTGTCACTGTGAGCAGGTGCCAGGTCGTGCTGAAAAATGAAATCTTCATCTCCATAAAGCTTTTCAGCAGATGGAAGCATGAAGTGCTCCAAAATCTCCTGATAGCTAGCTGCATTGACCCTGCCCTTGATAAAAAACAGTGGACCAACACCAGCAGCTGCCATGGCACCCCAGACCATCACTGACTGTGGGTACTTGACACTGGACTTCAGGCATTTTGGCATTTCCCTCTCCCCAGTCTTCCTCCAGACTCTGGCACCTTGATTTCCGAATGACATGCAAAATTTGCAACCTGTAGCCCATTTCCTGCACACGCCTGTACACGGTGGCTCTGGATGTTTCTACTCCAGACTCCGTCCACTGCTTCCGCAGGTCCCCCAAGGTCTGGAATCGGTCCTTCTCCACAATCTTCCTCAGGGCCCGGTCACCTCTTCTCATTGTGCAGCGTTTTCTGCCACACTTTTTCCTTCCCACAGACTTCCCACTGAGGTGCCTTGATACAGCACTCTGGGAACAGCCTATTCGTTCAGAAATGTCTTTCTGTGTCTTACCCTCTTGCTTGAGGGTGTCAATGATGGCCTTCTGGACAGCAGTCAGGTCGGGAGTCTTACCCATGATTTTTTGAGAAATGAACCAGGCTGGGAGTTTTTAAAAGCCTCAGGAATCTTTTGCAGGTGTTTAGAGTTAATTAGTTGATTCAGATGATTAGGTTAATAGCTCGTTTAGAGCATATTTTCATGATATGCTAATTTTTTGAGATAGGGATTTTGGGTTTTCATGAGCTGTATGCCACAATCATCAATATTAAAACAATAAAAGGCTTGAACCACTTCAGTTGTGTGTAATGAATCTAAAATATATGAAAGTCTAATGTTTATCAGTACATTACAGAAAATAATGAACTTCATCACAATATGCTAATTTTTTTAGAAGGACCTATATATATATATATATATATATATAAGCATAATTATAGTACAGTATATTTGAGATCAGGGTTTACCACAGTTAAGTACACTTAAATATGATTAAAGGGAGGCTAATACTATTTTTGTACAATTCAGTTATATAAAGTCAAAACAAGATTTGCTCATTTCAGCACACAATTAATCATTAATCTGTTAATCACTAGTGTGGCGGAAAGTATTTGAAAGTATACTACAGAACAACAAAAAATAGCATTTAGAACACTATATTCTCAGCTATTGTCAGTACAAAACCTTCCATGCATTTGCATGATAAGTGTAATTAAAGACAGTCTGATCTACCATCAGGTATCTATCACTATAAATATCTATATAGTGATAGACATTATTTAATTGACCTGCATGTGTTCTTTACAGTTGTGGAAGACATTAGAGCAGTATGATCCAAAAGATCACATTATGAATACAATGAGGTAAATGTAAAAAAGGTAAATCATATTTTTTGTTAGTACTGTATTGTAAGTAGTATAATACGGTACACATCTCTGGATATAAAACAGTAATATAGGATATAAAACTTACTGGCATATATTGCCAGTAAGCTGCACTAATAAACTAATTATCTTTATTATTTATAACTAAATAATGTTAGCATGAAATCATTATATCTCGTCTAATTATTTATTTATTTATTTATTTATTTATTTATTTATTTTTTACGTTTAAATATGTAATTGTAATGCAACATAGCTTCCTAAAACAGATCTTCTGGCAACCAGGTAGTCAACAGTGAGATACAGGTACAAAACGTATTCGAAATAGAGAATGAAATGAATAACACAAGCTCCATTGCATATAGATAATACAGTCTGCAAACAAGAATGTAGATAGAAAATGATTCTGTCTGGCAAATCAGACTGAGCACATAGTAGAAATCCCTGACATAGCTTCTATGCAGTCAGAGTACCTCTGATTGTGCTTCTTGCAGGAGCGTCCGGGATGACGAGACCCTTGCAAGGGTTTCCTCCATCACCATTGTTTGCTAGCGGGTGGGGTGGGGGTTACCATGGAAACTGCTCACTGTGATGGCCACTGCTGCGTGGGACTTTAATGAAAGACATGTTGAAGGTGGGGGAGGAGTGCAGGGGTTTCTCCTGTGCATTCGAATGCCACCATCATAACAACTGCATGTAGAGATGTGCTCACCTGGAAGCAGTGGTGTGTGTGTGTGTGTGTGTGTGTGTGTGTGTGTGTGTGTGTGTGTGTGTGTGTGTGTGTGTGTGTGTGTGTGTGTGTGTGTGTGTGTGTGTGTGTGTGTTGACAAACACATTTGTAGAGCACAGAGTGATTTACTGGAACTGGAAATGATTCGCAGGGATGAAAACGTGGAGATCATACATACCAAGGTTGCATGCATACATACAGTACACACACAAAAATGCACACAAACACACAGTTTATACACACAGATACTCTTACATTCATATATATGCACACATACTCTTATATACCTTTTAGAAAAAGTGAGAAGAGCTTTTTGTATAACTTCAGAATTCTTTCTTTGAGTGACTGTATGGTGTTTTACAGTGTGTGGAAATATTCAGCCTATAACATGTCATAAACATGCCATGAATAAATAGCATATAGCAGATCAGTATAGTGACATGCTATGGGTCTTTATCTGACATGTTTGTTTTTTTCTTACTTCTAGCAGCTGTTTGTTTGTTTTGCCTACATATACTTTATTAATTTTTATTTTTTTAAATGTGCATTAACTATGCCAGTATGAAGAAAGGAATTTTGCATGGTAAAATATACATTTTTGTGAAAACTCTGCTGAGCTTTACCTATGTGACTTGCTCAGCTAGTACAGTGAAAGCTCTATAATGCAGTATACTGGGGTAATAGAGTGGCCCTCATGTTCATTACTCCACAAAATGGCCTGTTAGTCTCCATTTCCCACTAGCCATTTTGCTTTCTCGTATTTACATCTACCTGTAAAAGTAGGTTTTGAGAGGTTGTTTACATAATTTATCATTCAGCATGAGTGCTAACAGGAGCAAAAATGGAGAGCCTGCAAGGCATGTTTTTATTTATTTGTTTGTTTGTTTTACAGTGCATTTGGTTTTGTGTGAAGATATATAAAGCCATAAAGCAGCTGACTAGAGTTTTGAAGGAAATGTAAGCAAACAATGCATTGAAATTAGTACTGTTTATTGCTACCACTGATAATAGCTCGGTTAAAGGGTTTTCTAGACAGCTACTGTAGGTCATAACCAAAACTATTGTAAACTTTACCAGTTGTGGCCTAATGTTTTCATGTACTATTGTGTCTCATAGTATGTGATTTCCTGCATAGTTCTAACATACTGTATGTTACATTGTTGGTTTTCCGACAATAATGTGGCAATAATATTTGTGTATAATTTACCATTCTATTTTATTCTATTCTATCTTTTCTTTCTTTGTAATCTTACCATCTTTTCAGCTCACAGACCGTTGTATAAGCATTCCACTTCATATCATGCTACGTATGGTTGTGTACATGATGAATAAAATTGGAATTTGAATTTGTATAAATCAGTATTCTGTGCTATGTCCGTGAGCTGTAGTCAAATTCATCATAGGTTTTGAGCTTTGATAGTCACTCAGCAAAAGAAAATAAAAACAAAATGTGAAATCATGCATTTGTTATTTAAAAAATGCAATTTTTTGCATTTTATTTTAATAGCATTTAAAATACAGATCTTAACATAAACATTGTTTTCTATCCTGTTTTTTACCCCTAAATTCATTTGTCATTTAATTATCAATCAAATAATATTTAGTGATGCATTTCTGTTTAACCATGCCCATCACTAACTGGGACAAGTGTGTAAATATGCATTCATTCATTCATTCATCTTCTATACCGCTTTATCCTGTATTATTGTCGCGGGGACCTGGAGCCCATCCCAGGAGACTCTGGGCACAAGGCAGGGTACACACTGGACAGCGTGCCAATCCATCGCAGAGCACACACACACATACACACACACACACATTCACACACTATGGTCAATTTGGGAACGCCAGTTAGCCTAATCTGCATGTCTTTGGACTGTGGGAGGAAACCGGAGTACCCAGAGGAAACCCACCAAGCACGGGGAGAACATGCAAACTCCATGCACACAGAGACGGGAATCGAGCCTGGCCGGGAATCGAACCCGGACCCTGGAGGTGCAAGGCAACAGTGCTAACCACTACACCACCGTGCCGCCGTGTACATATGCATTCTTTCTTTATCTCTCACAAGCCCCCACACACATTTTTCCTCTCCGTGCACATTTTTACTCTTTTTTTCTTTATCTCTCTTTCTTTCACCCATTCTCTCCTTTTTACTCATTCTCTTTCACCCACATATAACCTCACACTGTCTTCTGTCATAGCAGTTTTGATGGATTACCTGCCCAGGGTGAGTGTCTGCCGGGAGCAGAGAAAGAGAATGGAGCAGAATGGCTGTGGGCTTTTCTGTCTCTCCCCTGACTCAGCAAGACAGACAGACACTAATACACACACACACACACACACACCTACTCACGCGCGCATAAACACACACACACACACACACACACACACACAAATACACGCAGCCCATCCCCCACATGACAGAAGTGTAAAAGAGAGCTGAGGGTTGTTTTACCACAGCTGATGCTCCTGCCACGTTCCACTGGAGGCTAAGACTAGTTGTGCTGTTCTTCTTACATCTGCAGACTGGGACTGCATGTGTGTGTCCCTATGGATGATTGTATATAGGAATTAGGATTTGCACACATTATACAGTACATTCTTTGAAACGTGCTCTTGGGCTCCCAACTTCAGTGCAAATGCTTAGAATGTGGTGTCACTCATGGCTTCTTCCTAGCCTAAGAACAAGACTTCAATCTACTCAAAGAAGTGACCACATGGTCATGACTATGTAGACAGCTAATTTATTACTGTATTCACTGGCTTTCCTGTGTAGTGAAAAGATGAATATTGGAATGGTGTCGTTTTCAACCTGTTGCATTCGAGCAATTAAGTGTTAAAATACATGGATGCCTCCATGCTGGATTTTTTTGAACAACAAGCTAGCCAGCTGTGTGTGATGAGTGGCACATATTTTCCTGCCTAATACAACAAACTGTTGAGGTTATAGCTTTAACAACATAATATTCACTGCCTGGTCAGAAAATAAAGAAAAGGTCACACGAGAATGCTTTCTTTGACTTCCTTTTTAATTTAAGGATTGAAAATGATTCCTTATGCTCCCAGAACCACTCTTTCACATTTTGAGTCCTGGTTTATGTGAAAAACAATCCCCTCTTGGTCAGTCAGTACATTCAGGTTGTCAGCTGACTTTATTTCCACAAAATGTCTAGACCTGGCCAACTGAAGTCGGGCATATCACTGCTCTACTTATCACAGCTGAAGTAGAGCATATCACCGTCCATTCTCACTGTGACACACCCATTGTTGTGGAAGAGGATCAATCAGACTCATCAGACCACATGACTTCCTTCCATTGCTCCAAAATCTTATATTTATGCTTCCTATCAAATTGAAAACACTTTTTCATTTCTGATTAGCAGTTTTGAATAAATCCTATTCTCGTCATGTGTGTGTGTGTGTGTGTGTGTGTGTGTGTGTGTGTGTGTGTGTGTGTGTGTGTGTGTGTGTGTGTGTGTGTGGAAATGCTTTTACTTTTTCTATTAAACACAGCTGTGAATTCCACTGTCAGTTTATTGGTGATGCAGCTTCAACAGGTGTTTAAGTAATCTCTGATAACAGTCATTTATTATAGTTTTCCACCTATCCTTCGAGGTTATCATAATGTATTGGAGCCAATCTTAACCCAAGTCTTAAACCAATTTAAGTGATTTTAACATTTTATTTGCTTTGTGCAGCCCAATAATCTGATGCTTTCAAAACGTTGTCTTTTTTGTCCATGCAGTGTTGTTCAACTTTATATTAACTGATGTACAGCAAATAATTTACTGAATTTGCCCCCCCCCCCCAACATATTTATTTATTCATTCATTCATCTTCTATACCACTTAATCCTGTGTTCAGGGTCGCGGGGGACCTGGAGCCTATCCCAGGAGACTTCGGGCACTAGGCGGGGTACACCTGGACAGGGTGCCAATCCATCGCAGGGCACACACACATACACACACTCACACACCCAATCACACACTAGGGGCAATTTGGGAATGCCAATTAGCCTAATCTGCATGTCTTTGGACTGTGTGAGGAAACCGGAGTACCCGGAGGAAACCCACCAAGCACAGGGAAAACATGCAAACTCCATGCACACAGAGACGGGAATCGAGCCTGGCCGGGGAATCGAACCCAGACCCTGGAGGTGCAAGGCGACAGTGCTAACCACTACACCACCGTGCTGCCATATTTATTTATTTATTTTTAAATACAACTTCTCCATGAACATTATCCTAACTCCTGCAGTCCAGTCCAGAAGATCTGCATATCTGTCATCTGTTTTCATAATCTTCCCTTTTTTTCCTTCACTCTCCCTCTCTTTAGAACATCAGTGAAGTGTATCTCAGAGGAATGGTTTTCTGAAGGCTGCAGATCTAGAAAAGAGTCAGCGGATAAACCAGGAGACACGGATTTATAGACGCTCATTGTGGATTAGTAGCCATGTAAACAGAGAGCATACAAAAACACATCCCAAATGTGGCAGACTTGTGAGTAGCACTGATGTGTTGAGGCAGTGAGTAAACTGGCTGGAATCTCCTTTACTGTGCTCTATTGCAAAAGAACAATCACTCGTCAGCCTAAGATTAATGCTTACAGCCCGACGTAGCAAACGGTACAGACAGATGCCCAAATCTTTGATCTGGAATTTCTTGTGATAGCATTTTTAAAAAATAATAGTCTGATATATTACTGTTCTGACCACTCGCTCATTACTCTTTTATTATACATTGCTGTAGTCACTCATGAAAAACAGACTTAACCATATAATAATAAGTATAGGATGAAAAACAAGACACTTCAAAGCCTTGGAGCTACAAGCATCCGACTCAATTTGTGTTGTATACTGTATGTCTGAGTCAGTTGTGTGGAAGGTTTTTGCATTGGCAGTTTGGGGGGAGGCAGGCGTGTGGACTTTTCTCTTTGATGAGGCAGATTCCTGGGAAAGCTGCTGTGGACCAATTTGTCTGTGGTCGCGAGACACACTGTGGAAAGTGGAGCCCTCGGCCTCCCAGAGCGTCAGCCTGGCACTGGTGGGCTGGGTGGCGGGCTGGGCAGGCGGGAACTGCTGTGCCATCCTGTGCCAACATGTGCAACTGGTTACAAAGATCAACCACCACCAGACGAGCTCAGCACGGGCAGCTTTAATGCCAGAGGCACACACACACACACACACACACACACACACACACATGCACGCGCACACACACACACACACACACACACACACACACACACACACACATGCACACACACACACACACACACAAACACACATGCACACACACCCACACGCACAAACATACACATGCTGAGTGCAGACACACTTCACAGTCTTCCCTCTTTCCATCTCTCTGTCCTTCGTACTTGCAATTTGTATTTTTTCTCTACTCACTTGAAAGGATGTTAATGGCATAAATGAAGAGAATCAGAATGCACGTTGAAACACTAATATAAACATGCACATGGAATCTGTGCAAATTAATTTAAAAGCAGTATTATAATTAGACTAAAGAGCTTTTTCCACTCCACATCCATTTACACAAATAAAGCTAAAACATAGCAGTTAATACGTTATGTAACTACAAATTTTTGTTGCATTTTCTTCCCCCACTAAATGCCAAAAAAATGCAAGAAAGGTGCCAGTGCTCTGATGTTGCATGTATTGTCTGTGGCTTCTTTGTGGGAGTCATTTTCCATTCTAAGTTTACAGTAAATATATTTTTAGTTGGTGGGCGAGACGAGGCAGGCTATGTGGCTGAGATGTGTTAACTGAGCTGCAAACCTGACCATCCCCTGGGCAATAGTGGGCAGTTAGTATTGCATGAGCACAGTGTGTGAGAGAGATCTAGTATTCATGTGTGATAAATCCACAGGGGTTGCAGCCTCCTATCATTGAAACCATCTTCCGTCTGGACTCTCGAATAAAGCTGAAGGGAGAGCCATCCTTTAACCTGCGCTCACTCACACATATTGTATGCACTGAAACAGGGACGTACTCAATGCATAAGAATGTCAATTAGCAGCAGTCCGATGCGGAGTATTGGGAGGAATCACGACACTGGCCTGAATTGCTGAATTGATATTGTATCAAATTTGACATTTAAATACTGGAAATGTTTGATATTGACTTACAACCTGTCTTAAACCATGTTCCCATCATGTCTCCTATGTTTCATATATCCTGATAACAGGAATTCACAGAGAGACGACTTGATTACTGCAAAGATGTCAATATTAGACCAATATTAAATATTAAATATTGGATAACAGCCATGACGTATATAGTATATCGTCTCAATATTTGAAATATGGAACATTTTACATTATACAGATATCATGTGACAATTCTATGTAACAATTCTATTACATATTCTATGTATTCTATGTAATCATGTGACAATTTTATGTATGTATAGGCAGCACGTTGTCTTTTGATCTGTGTGTAGTGTTAGCTTGTTACCCCTGCGCTTGGTGGGTTTGCGCTGGGTACTCCACTTTGCTAATAAGACATGCAGATTAGAGGCTAATTGGCATTTCATTGGTCATAGTGTGTGGATGAGTGTGTGAGAGCATACATGTTCCCCATCTAGTGCCCCGAGTCCCCTGACTAAGGCTCCAGGCCTCCTGAGAAAAAAAGATATATTGGAGAAAAATAATACTATAGGGGGAAAAAAGAAATGATGCAGCATGATGCAACAATTTGAGAAGATGCAGTTGACTAGCTTTATGATTCACACATAAAGCATGTTATAGCTATCACCCTCTCTGGTCGGTAGATGTCTTGTTGTAAGGGAGGATTGACTTGTGGAAGGGAAACGAAATGTTTCTAAATTGGGGAGGAAATGTCTGGGAAGCATTTACCAAGATCAATATTATATCTTCATATTGCGCCAATATCTATATTGTATCAGAAATTGAAAAATTGGTTTAGTGCAATTTGAAGGAATTGATCTGAGCTTTTGCAGCTTTAGAGTACGAGAATTGCAAGCATGGCAGTCCTCCAAAATTTTATTTTGATATCAATCATTTAAAGTGTAAATGATTGAATGGCATAATGATGACAATACTAACAATGGGTTAATGCAGTTTTGCAGTGTTTTACAAGTTAATAAAAATATTTTTTTATTTTTATATAATATTAATATGTGCCCTGCGATGGATTGGCACCCTGTCCAGGGTGTACCCCGCCTAGTGCCCGAAGTCTCCTGGGATAGGCTCCAGGTCCCCCGCGACCCTGAACACAGGATTAAGCGGTATAGAAAATGAATGAATGAATGAATAATATTAATATAATATTGAATTATAAAATATTGCTCACTGATGTGGATACAAACCGAAACAGAAAGGCTTGATTTTTCTCCTCACAGTCCCATGATATAAACAGTGAGAACATATTTTATTCAGTGGTATTATTCTTACATTCTTTTATGACATTTATTAAAGAATTAGGCCTCCCCAACCTCCTAAATCCCAATTTAACCTCGTTGAAGAAGGAGAGTGAGAAAGGGGCGAAGGTGAGAAGAAGAATGACAGCCGAGGGAAAAGGAGACGAGACTCAGAAGGCAGCAGAGAGAGTAGCCACACTCGTGATGTCAGGATTTGTTTCAGCTCCCCACTGAGTGACTTAGGAGACTATCATTTTTTTTTTCACCAACCCTTGACTGCGGCTGCCTCACATGGGAAGAAACAGAGTAACGTAACTAAATGTTTGTTTCTCTGCCTTTCTCTGTCTCTAACTATAGCTGTATGGTTAAAGGAGAAGGCTCTTAGCACTCAGGGTGCAGTGGAGCTGTGACAGGCCAAAGGTGGAAGTGCAGGTCTGTCTTGTGCCAAGAGAAACTGTGTTTTAGTTTCGTGATGAATCACCTGTGTGCAAACCGAGGAAGCCATTGCAGAGGCTGCAGCCTTCAGACAGGGACTATGATGGATGAGGTAAAAAGATGTCTTTTCCCTCACACACTCTCTACATTACAGACCTTCTATACTCACAGGACCTTATCTCGGTGCAGGCCACACACGTGTAACAAGGAAGGATCCAAGAACTCTATGCACATGAACAACATTGTTCCAAAGCATTGAATTCTGGTTCATTGTCACTTTCACCCCTATCCCCTGAAAACACTCACAGACCCACACCAAGGCAGGAGAGTGATCCATTTCCTTTCATTATTTAGTTTACATTTCTCCCAAATATAAATAGTGAGACGAATGAGTTCAGGTGGGTCTTGCGGTTAATCTAGCATTATCAGACAGACATAATACACATACACACCTTCCCCCTGTGTCTCATCTGATGCAGTTTCCCAGCAGCACACATAAAAGCAGAGCTGGCGAGATAGAAGGAGATAGAGTTGATTGACACGGACCTGGCTAAGCAACTCATCAGAGTTCAAAATGAAAATAGTGGTTGGAGAGAAGGAGTTAAAGAAGTGGTTTGTACTTTTTAGAGCCCTCTTCTGTCTGATGAAAGAACTGCTTTTGCAATGGAAACAATGACAAGCTTTCCTCTTTGCTTCATCTGATCGCACCCCTCTGTCAAACTACAACTCAAGAACAGCTTTTTTTTTTTTTTAGATAAGCCACCTGCACAGTTTTCACAATGGTGATATATTGTGTTTGGGGCCAGTAAAATGTAAACAAAATCAGAAATAAAGAAGCCATATACATTGTATGGTGGTATGTTTGAAATTATATGATTATGATTATTATGATCACTGATAGGTTTCTAACTCAACATGTATTATTTATAATGGAGTGAGTGTATCTTTCAACTTAGATTTTCGAGTTTTATTTTTAAGAGTATAGGACGTAAGTGTAGTCCAGCTTTATTAGTAAAATGCCTAGAAAATATAACCAAAATATAAAAACACTAGAAAATACCCCCAAAAGGTTTTTGCAATGAGTTTGTTATGTTTAAAAACATATTTTATATCCAAGAAGCTGGATTTGTTATTAGAGGAAATTCTAGTAAAATGACTATAACATAAAACTACAGTTTTCAGTTTTGACATGATGATAGGCTTGTCATCGCAGCTGCTCATTATCTGCTGTGTTTTTCTGTGGAGCTTGATGGGACAGGTTAGTGTAAATAGAGAACATTACTCCATGCCTCATTCCTTTGGCAAATATCAGTCATCATCTGTGTCAACTGTACATAACTGTTTGGGGTTAACACACTAAACAGTTATGTATACACAATGAAGATGTAAGTATGGGCAAATAATTATAAAATTTGAGACAACGGTATTATTTATAATAAATATTATATTATTATAATACATATTGCATAAGTGCAACTCATTCATTCATTTTTTTATTAAGCACTTTATTCTGGTCACAACTATAGTGGACTTGGAGCCTCTCCTGATAAAACTGGGCACAAGGTAGGAATACACCTTGGATGGTGAGGAAGACGTATAACTGTAGGTATTAATGAACAAGATGTACCATGGAAGAAATGGTGAAGGTAATCAATCAGAAGCAGAGCTAGTGAGAAAGACCAAGACTGCAGTTTGAAAAGATTTGTTTTTATGAAATGCATTGTGCATTATTGATCACTTTCTCATTATATATATATATATATATTATATATATATATATATATTATATATATATATATATATATATATATATATATATATATATATATATATATATATATATATATATATATATATATATATATATGCTGCACAGCCCAAACATAATAACATGTTTCTTCATGGCCTCTTTGTGCCATTGCCAGAGGGACTCCCTGGTGCTCTTTCTCTCTACTCACAACCCTGCAAGCTCTGATCCCTGTGCAGGCTTCCTGGGCTCATGACCCCCTGCCTAGAAACATGAGTAAATTTGCATAGCTGGCTTGTCTGACAGCCCATGCAGTCTGATGTTTGGCTGACTGTGTGGGAGTGAGAGCTCCGCGTCATGGCTGGGCTGTTGCTGGCCCACTGTGCCAGGTCTTACACTGCTGCATGGCTAATTTACAACCCACAATGAGGATCTTGGCCGTCTGGACAATCATCACCAAACACAGTAGTCCTTAAAGCTCAGAGCATTTTACACATTATTTGTTTAGCTGTTTTTTAATCAACTTTAATGGTTAAAACAGCAATGAGGATCTGCATTGTGTGCAGTATAACTCTGTATATACACTGATGGCAATACTGGAGAGAAAGCTTCAGGTTCTTTATAGTTGTTATACAAGTGATTGTCACATATGCAGTCATGGACACAGGTGCAGGAACAATATTCATACAGACGAATCCAATACATAGGGCAACAATTTTAAACAGGAAGCATGCAATGGTGAAGGAGTCAACCTACAATTTGGATAAGGCAGGGAAAGAATCAAAACCAGAAATTCTTAACAGGTATGTAAACATGAGTTTATTTTTAAAACAAAACATACAAGCAATGTAAATCTTAAGTATGCACTATGATCTCATGGCAAAAACAACACCGACTTGAGGGGGGGGGCATCGAAGAAGCGACATCTTCAGAGCATGGAGACAAAGCAATGTTCTCAGTGGAGCAAGCAGACAGCTGTCTTCCAGACAGATTGACATCCTCAGCAGAATTGGAAGGTGGAGCAGTGTCTGAAGTGGAGCTGGATGAAGTAGTGACATTCAAGGTGGAGTGGGAAGATGAAGTACCATCCTCAGTGAAGCAAGAAGGCAGAAATATGTCCTCGACAGAGCAAGGAAAAGGAGCAGCATCTCAAGCTAAGCAGAAAGGCAGAGTGATGTCCTTAGCAGGAGAAAAAGGCTAGGCAATATCCTCAGTGGAATAGGAAGGCAGAGCAAAGTCCAAAATGGAGCCAGTTGGGTTAATAAAATGCTCATAGGAGCAGGGAGATGGAGCAGTCCATAATGGACGCCTCTACAGGGCAGAGAGGCAGGAGGGGCAAGGAGTTGGAACAATATCTTCAGTAGGGCAAGAAGTCAGTGATACATTCTAATCAAGGAGTCTAAGTGACATACAATGTGGAACATAGAGGATAGACAATAGTTTTAGCTACTTTGGACTTCTGGCCATCCTCATGTGATTCTGACCTAACCTCCCTTCCAGGTTCCTTTAAAGGATTGCTTCATGATTGCTGGGAAAATTGACTATATCTGTATTTGGTACACCCTTTTTTCAGTTATTGTAGAGGAGGCAGATGCGAGTGCAGATTACGTTTATTTTTAAAATAATACAGGCAACGTACACCTTGGAAACCTAAACATGAAATAAGATCTCATGGCAAAAACATACACAGACTAGAGGGTACAACCAATAACAATAGACAAAAGATAGACGATGAGTGCAGTGTAAGACTTGACTCAAATGGTGGTGTTTAAAAAATGCATAACAAGAATATGGTGAGTGTAATTGAGACGTTATGTGCTGGGGGTGATGGATAGTGTAGTTCCGTGCTAACTGGGACTACTGTGACAGTGAGAACCCAGTGTGGGTAGAGAGCAAAAAATACATTCTAATAAACAATTACATATGTATATGTCCTCCAAGGCATAGTGGACTATAAATGTAAATAACTAGAAGGAAACAATTTCATGAAAAAAAAATTAAAATTCACAAAGTCATTTATGTTTAGTGATGAAAGACAGCCAGCAAGGAATTAATTCTTCATGTTTGCTATTGTGAATTTCTGTATTCCATAGCATATTTGTAAAATTTGTCTTTTTGTAGTTTCACTCCCTGATGGGGAACCCCAATTATCTGGGTGATTTACAAGATTAAACAAGATTTACACTTACAGTTGATCAAATACTGTGTATATGTACTGTATATACCCATCAGACTGTCTATGTTCACTTGTGCTTCTCCACAGTGCTGTTTCCGACAATCTTTAACTTTATTTAAGGGTTGTTGTTTTTCTTGCTCTTAAGGTTGACAGACATAAGAAACAATCCGAAAGCCAGAAATCCTAAGAAATAATGTTAAATATAAGTTGAAACAGGAAACTCCAGGACATAGCATGGTACAAAAGAAGACATTATTGCTGGAGTGTGCAATATAATACTGCAGCAGCATGCAGGTCATTCTGTTCTGCATACTGGTGTGAATATGCTGAGGATAGATATGCAGCATACGCAGCAGGCCCAAGGAGACTGGTTTGAGGATGGATGTATGGGGTGAGCTGGAAAGCTTCCATGCCCTTGACCCCCTCCCTTGCCTCAACCTCAGAATTGGTCTGGATCACTGTGTCCAGCACATATGTGCAGCTGACAGCCAATCATTTACACATGAGACTAATACAAGAGAGAACCATGCTTTTTCTTTCTCCCTTACAAAAGAAGAAGAGGCAAAGGAAAAACATGGCAATGAAACGTCGGTGGCATTGGAATATTGTTCTGATGCCACTGACGTGTGTATGTGTGTATGTGTGTATGTACACAGAATTAGATTAACAAATATTGTATTCCTATTTAGATTTTGTCACCATCATAAAATAGATTATAGTTAGTGATGTATAATGTTATCTGTCTTATCAGGTGACAATATTGAATAAATAATTAAATAACAAAAGTGTCCAGAAAAGACCAATTCAATGCAACGACTATAAGACTGTAAGCTTTGGTTATCCACCAATACACCGTAGTGTTGCCGTAGTGTTTAGAGCACACGCCCACTTTTACTGCCATTGACACATTTAACAAATGTGGCATATGATTCAGCCACTCTACTTATGGCCATTCTGCTATAAATTCATTCACCCTGAAAAAAATGGCCCAGTTTGACATTCATTGGAAAAAAAACAAATACTGTTTTATGCAGTCTACAACAGTTACAATTATACACACATGCCAGGTTTGTTAAAATGATATTATTTTATAATCAGTGATGACTTTTACTATACATTCTGACAAATGTCAATAAAATATCTGATAAGAGAAGGAAATTTAGTATCTGTGATATACATGGGGTCTGGAAGCGGAAAAAAACTAACAAAAAAACAAAACAAATGATGTACTCCACCAACATACAGCCAATCAGTACACAATGCAGGTTTCCAGCAGGATTCATGCAGGGGGTTTCAGATGTAGCATTAAATGAAAGGAAATTGAAAGAGTTTTTATACGTGTTGTATCTACAGTATTTAAATGAATAACATAAGCTTAAATCATATTTAAAAAAAAAGACAAAGAAGAATATAGCTGGTGCAAATTCCATTGTCATTTATGGCAAAAATGCTTGTTTTGGGTTGCTAATTTGTTAGCATTGTGAGCAGGTACTGTTGCACTGTGAGGAAACAATTCAGCCCGGTGTATTTTCT
The DNA here is from genome assembly GCA_030522415.1 of Channallabes apus. Taxonomy (NCBI): domain Eukaryota; kingdom Metazoa; phylum Chordata; class Actinopteri; order Siluriformes; family Clariidae; genus Channallabes; species Channallabes apus. The sequence continues at coordinate 56,640,854 of CM060104.1, forward strand.
TTCACAGGAAAGAAACTGTTGCTTCCGTTGCTTACAGAGAGGGACCAGCTTATTTTACCATCAGACTATAGGCAAGATTAAATCCAAAGGTCTGAGATGAAAAGACTGAGAAGGAAGATATAACAACTTAGAAAGGTCACATGCAAAAAAATTTAAACATACAAAAATGAAACATAGCAATAACTGTGTTTATCTAAAAATGTAATACCTTGTAATTATTTAAGGTAAATAACCTCTTTCATCTATTAGGAACAAAAATGACAAGTGAAAAATCCTCCTTGAGGTTATATTAGAAAGTAAAATACTTTTTTAAAATCTCATTTCAATCAAAGATTCATTGGAGCTATTCAAACGTTTATATGTCTCTGTGCATTACGTACGATTGTGTTCAATTTCATAATCCTTGAACATTTTCAATTTACAAATGTTCTGATTATAGGAAGCTTGCAGCATAATTGCAGCCATAAATCTAATTTATTTTCTCAGCATGGAATCTTTTTCCTGTTTTATCATTATCTGTATTTCTTCAGATAATGAAGAATTTCTTCTGGTTATCATTAAGGCCAGAGCCATGTGGAGAGAGTGGGAGAGAGGAAGGAAGAGAGGGGAATAAAAAAAAAAGAGGAAGGGGGACAGGGGCAGGGCTGTGGAACATTAATAACATATTTGTGCCATTGTTCGAATGGTTACACTTGAGCAGTGATGAAATTAAGCAATGCTGTTTGAAATGTGCAGACATGGAATAGGTCATTATAGCCCACCTGAGGGCCTTTTCCTCTGAAAGGGTTGCTGAGGACCCTGGGATGAGATGCAGGTCTACACTGATACAGAGAAAAGGGAAAGCAGTCTTTGTCCTCCTGTGTATAACCTATATCCCTCCATTTTTCTCTTTCTGTGCCTAACTTTTTACATGTTGCATCTAAAAGTGTCAAAATGAAGTGGCGTACAAAAATACAGGCACACATGCATATAAAGTATTTGTTCTACCAAAGATATAAATGTTCTCTGTTGCCCCTCCCATAGTTTGTTCCCCTGCATCCCCTGGCCTTACAGACACATTCACTCACACACTTACTCATACACAGCACATAGGCAAGCTGGGGATCTGTCAGCTGCTTATAAGCATATGATGGATGAGCTCTCAGTCCTTTAAACCAATACCATCAGAGCAGTATGCACGCCTTTCTTAACTCAACAGCAGCCCCTCATTCAGCACCCCCTCCCTCCAACTTGTGCATCTCGCTCGGCCACTCCCTCAACCCTGAGACAGCCGCTCACCATGCAGGCCAGACAGGGTCACACAGAGGGCATGCCATTTATGAGCTTATGTTATTCATCTTCGCTCACAACAGCACACTGTGCAAGTGACATGCCGGGTTTAAAGTATAATACAGAGACAGTGAGTGAGCAATAGGGTTACATGCATTACTCATCAGTGAGAGGATAACAATCCTTTTATATCTAATTCATAATATATATATATATATATTTTTTATTATAGATATTTTTTTGAATATATATATATATATATATATATATATATATATATATATATATATATATATATATATATATATGTCTCTCTCTCTCTCTCTCTCTATAGAGAGAGAGAGAGAGAGAGCCATCTAGCATATCAAATCCTCTTTGAGTAGTGTAAAAAAAAAAAAGTAAAAAAAAAAATTCTAAGGAAACACTAATTTGTTTTTTAATTATAATTCAACTCAGCACATTAGGCAAATTTGTACCATTATATTTATTTACTGGACTTTTTAAGAGCTTTTAATTTCTGAACTTTACATTCACAGAATCAAATCCAGTCACACTATATTATAATTTATTCTCAATTCTGTATCATACTATATTAACAGCAATTTTCCCAATAAGGTTCAAGTTTATGCCTGTTTATAGGTTATCAAGGTATATGTTAAAATAAAAAAAGAAAGAAAAAGAAATCTACCAACAGTACTGAAGGGAACTCAGTTTCAACTGGCTATCCTTTAAACACATTTAAATTAAAATATATTCCGTAATAATGTAAGTATTTTTATATTTATTTTGCAATAAGTAATAATAAGTAATGGTTGATAAACCTGAAAATTAGTTTAAAATGTAGAAGTGTATCTACTTTGGACATTTAAAACACATTTGTATATCTAAATCAAATGAGAGCAATAATGGAGGTCTAATGAAACACTTATGTAAAAAATTATTATTATGGGTAGATTTTCAAGATTGGTGTTATGTAAATCATCATTTATCTTCTAGACATCCATTAATCCAGTTTATCTTAGAAATTAGTTTTCAGGATAGAGATATAGAAGGCTATCAATTAGCACTTCCAATTCACCAGAATGGCATACACCGCCTGGGCAAAAAACAGCACACATTCTAATAGTTTGTTGGACCGGCTTTTACTTTGGTTAAGGCAAGCATTTGGCACTAGGCACTAGGCATGATGTATGACTTCATCCACCTTTCTTCTTACCCTGATGTGCCCATCACCTTGGAACAGGGTTAATCTGGACTCATCAGACCACATAACCCTTTACCAATGCTCCACATCTTGAACTTACACACCTAGGCTTTACATTCTTCTCTTCGCATTGTGTAAATGCTGTTACTTTATTATTAAATGTAGCTGTGAGGCCTACTGTTTTACTGTGTTCTTTTCACAATTAGATTTCACCAAAGGTTTAACTGATCTCCCATGATGCTCATCAGGATCTTTTTTTGACCACATGTCTTCTATGAAAATGATACTAAAGCACTACCCTTTTAATAATGCATTGGACAGTCCTTAATCCAATTTTAGTAGTTTGAGCAAATAGTTTTCTTTGCTTTATGAAGACCAATAATTTGACCATCCTAAAACAGAATAGCATCCTTGCCATGACCACAGGATATGTCTTCTGACATGGGTGTTCAAGAAATGAGAAGCTACTAATTTCTGCATCAGTTAGAGTTAAATAATTTGTTTCCAGCTGAAATATATTAACCTCTGCAGTAATTATCCAACTGAGGCTTATAGACATTTGCTTATTTTATTAACTATTTGCTTTTTTGCAGGGCAGTGTGCTTATTAATGACGTCAAGGTGTTACTTGTATAATTTATAAAAATTTCTGTTTGAAAACATCACCTAGATTAATTAGATCTGATAAGTTCTCATCCCAAAAGATAAGATGGAAGATTGATATTTCATGAAATAGATTTCTCAAAGGCTAAAAGTACAATGCTATACAATAAGATGCACATCCATGCTTTGAGATGTCTTTTATGAAATACTAATCTACCATCTTACCCAATTAGAAGTCCAAATAATAAGCTCAGAATAAGAACAATACACTTAGAACAATGTGGCCGACTCATAATAATAGCCGAGGCCTCTGCTGTCTCAAGTATTATTGTAAACAGCTCACAAATCCTCCAGAAATTTCTGTATGAAATAATATGCTATCATTTACAGTATCAATGCTTATGAAGATTAGACTGAAAAAGTTATGTGGTAAACAGAGAAATACAGACAGGTGACAAGTTAAAAGAAAATTTTGTGTCTCTTTTATATTGTGGAGAATATTTTGATTGTATGATTGGGCTCACTTGCTGAATTAGTGGGAAGGGTAACTGCAAATCAATATAAAGTTATCCTGCATGATCGTCTATATGCTATGATGAAACATTTATATGCTGATTGCAGTGGGCTCATCCAAGATGACCACACCCCCAACTAAAGGACATAGGGTTCAATGAATGTCGGTAGATATTCTTTATCCTGATTTAGTAAACCAGCCTTTAAAAATCAGTTTTCACACACAGTTATGAGTCTGTCTTCCTCTCACTTACATGTTCACACCTTCAGCCTTCACTCTTCCAGACCCTTATAGAATTGATGTGAGCTGATTGTCTGTGGGTGTTTAGCATGGTTTTAAATTTCACCGCTTGTAGGATGAAGTGGAGATGCTGGATCTCTCCATGGTATATTAAAGTATACTAGGCTTTACATTCTTCAGCTGGGATATCTGACTAGAGATGAGAGATTATTTCTGTCACTTGGTAATCAAATTGTCATGTACAGATAAAGAGTTGGGGTCCAACTTTTTTTTTACCTTCTCTAAGATTGTATAATACTCACAGTATACAGTATATAAAATATAACATAATGGGATAAAAAGCTAAAATATGGTTATTGTGATTTTTTAAATCATATTTCCCGAAAGGGAAATAATAATGGTTGTAAATCTCACACGGGATGTATTTAACTAAATGTTTGAATTCTTTCACATTGTTCATGCACCACCATCTCAGCGGGGAGTATATCAACTTTCCTCCACACATACACTCCCCGTTCCCATGTGCTTCTGCAGTGGGTGGAAGAACATGATATGATTACATTACTTCCTTAATGGATCTATTCCGTTCAAACATTCAAACATTTATGCCACCTGCAGTGCCTGCAGGCAAGCTCACATGCGCTGTTGTCTCTAGCTGCAGCACATTCTGTTTCTTATTTTTGCATTGATGTCCCTTCTCTCCCTCAAACAGACATATGCATGGATGCACACACAGGAGAATAGGAGCTGAAAATTATCTCACTGTCATTATGACCTTAACTAACAAGCCACTTACAGCCCTATAGAAACTGCTGATCTGTAGATTTACCAGCACAAGTTTCTGCAAAACTTGTGTTGTTAAACATGTTTAGTGTTTTCTGGATATATAGTGTCACTTCTTTTGTTGACCGAAGCATAGAACCAGTGAAAGATGAACAACTCATTGCAACAAACTGAAACAAAACATACCAAGGTATTCATTTTGACATCTTTTTTTAATCAAAGGCAACACAAATGCTTTAAAATTAAGATAAATAACTTGCCTAAACAATACAAATATCCCAACAATGTTATATTCCCCACAATGTCAAAAAGTACATCAAATCCCTAATGCCCCACCCGTCGAAAAATTAATAATAATAATAACAATAATAATAATAATAATAATAATAATAATAATATTTTTTAGTGGGTCTCATAGTCAGGTTGTACAATGATTCCACTTTTTTCAGAGGCTTAAGCAAATTTCTGCCACACTGCTGATGCCAGTGTCATGATGTTCTGCAATGAATCCAGTGTTTAGTTATGAAAATAACTTGCTTTCTTTTTTATAGACCCAAAAAGTGACATTATAATGGATTTTCACATATGATTTAAAGCTTTTGCTTCTGCAGTGTAACAGCAACAAAGTTGGTAAAAAGTTAGTCTAAAGGACTGGAAGGCATTTCTGTCCTTTCCTCAAATCCACATTGAACAGTCTTTACAGGCTTGCATATCAGGCAAAAATATATGAAATAGACAATGGAGAAAAGAAATTATAATGCATTTTTTGGCAAAGCAGGAATAAAAAGTGACGAGAGGCAACATTGAGATTTGATAAATTTTAAACCACCCCCTCAAACAGGTTCTGATTGTCCTTCATGGTCATGTGACACAGGCCTTCAGAAGCCTTTGAGTGCCTGAAGTGCCCACTAGTGTCCTGCAATATCCAACCTTACTAACCTGTTACCAACTCTAAAACCTTGTCAGCACCATTACTAAACATTGCAGTAAAAAAAGAAAAAAAAGAAAAAAAGTTCATGTTAAAGCAAACAAAACAATAACTGCACCACAGAGTATGAACTTATCTAAAGATCACCAGCCAATGAAATTGCAGGGCTCCCATACCTTATAATCTATTTACAGTACACAGACTTCATTAATTTATTGCAATCTGTAAAATAACCCTTAGAGGTGCTTTGGTTTCTGCTTGGGAGGCCAGATTTCTTACATTAGCTACCTATCTACTAGTACAATAAGATTTTACTGACATACTGTTTGGATCTGGCAAAACATGGATGCATTGGCAACACATTATCTTGCATGTCTTAAGTGCAAAAGTGCCACAAAGGCTTTTGTTGCATTTGTTCTACTCATAACCCACACAGAGGGCAATGCAATACACAAATGAATTCTGTGATGAGGCTCTAAATGAAAAAGCAAAAACAAATGTGGAAAAGATAACAATTATGTGGACACAGATGGCCCTTTCTGCAATAGACACTCAGTGGACTGTTTCGCCACACTTATGCAGTATATACTAATTTATCATGACCTATTTCAAAAAGAACAGGTCATATACAGTGCCGAGGTGGTGACTTGTGGATCACCCATCCCTCTAAAGCAGAAAAAAAATCCCAATCAAATCTTACAGTTGTCTCATTAAAAAAATAACACAATCAAGCGCAATAAAGAGGAATATAGTTCTCTCTTCCTTTATATTATATTTACAGTAATACCTTTCATATATTTATATATTTACACACATAAAATAAAGCAATTGTACAACTATACACCTGAAGAAAAGGTACAGTAAGTAAGAGGTACTGAAGTGTATGGCTTGAGTGAAAAAAAAATGTTTTAAAGAAAAAAGAAAAAAAAATCAGTAATTTAACTTGAAATTGTTTTAAATTTCAGTTGACTGGATATTAAAAATGATTACTGGAAAATCCCTGGATGCCCAGAAGGCATAAGAATGGGTGTACACTTAAGACAGCGGCACTCTTAATGCCAGTGACAGCCTACAGCGAGACACCCAGTTCCTTCTGTTTGTGCACATGTGCGCACGCGCGCACACGCACACACACACACACACACACACGCACACACACACACACACACACACACACACACACACACACACCATGAAATAGTTTTGGTCCAACTGAGATACAAAAATTAAATAAAAAAAATATATATATTAAAATAATAATAATAATAACAACAACAAAAATTTCCTGATGAAGGATGATCAGTCTAAAGTGAATGTCCAGGGCTTCAAGAAAAGTAAAACTGAAATATTCACCTTAACATGGTTAATATAAATTAATAAAATCTTGCTTAGAATATGTCCAGTGCCTCATCATTTTCACTGAGAACTAAAACTTCTTTCCTTGGCTGTTGAGTTTGTGAAGGTGTCAGCCCCAGTTGTCACCCATTAAGATGGGTGAGGCATAGCTACAAAATAGACCAGTAAAGAGCTCATCTTCCTCTTCTTTATCCCATGGAGTGCTAGTTTAGTGTCCAATTATGGGACTTTGATCTGAAACAATTCTGTACACAATAAAAATCGATTGTCAGCCCTTTAGGTATCCTCCCTCAAGGAGAAAGAATTTCTTCAGTAGTACATCCATATGACAGAACGCTAGCAGATTATTGATACTCCTTCAGCTGTGACCAACTGGCCACTAGTGGGGTCATATGTTCCAGCCAAGTAGTAGAGGTCCTGGCTGTTGCTGTTGGGTTTCCTCAGGCGGTTAAGGTGCTCATATTCAGCTCGGCTAACCACCTGACACTTATGGGAGATAGTTTGGACATCATTTTCATCCTCATGGCAAGACTGATAAAGGGCATGCTGAGAAAGCAGAGAGAGTACAATTAAACATTGACCTATTGACAAATACAAATGTGAGTGAATTAAAGAAACTTGAGTGTTGACTTTCATGGAAGGGTTTTAACTGTTTTTAGAGAGTACCTTGCCATCCCGGTGCCTTTTGCCCAGTTTAGTTTCTTCAGGATGATAAAACCATTTCACCTTCACGACCATATTGCTGGCCCAAGATTCCCACAGGCTCTCGATGCGGCCGATATAAGGAAGGTGAGGTCGACCAGAAGATAGAAACACAGCACAATCACCCACTCTGATTATGTCTTTACCCCGGACAATGGCCTTGTAGAAGAGTTTCCGTGCCTTTCCTTTTAGACCTCGCCGCTGAAGACAACATATAGCTTTATATTAGGGACTAGATGAATCAGGAAATAATTGAAATTTGAAAATTGTCCTTATTCCATTATGCCAAACTGATGATTAAATGAGACTTACCTGAGTGGGGTTTCCAGACCAACGCCACAATTGACGTGCTGGCACAAAAGCAGTTGAGTTGGGTGGACAGTCTGTCTTTTGCTTTTTGTTACAGTCCTTGGACATTTTGGTTTGTGCTGTTGACAGGGTGTTACTGGGAATCACCTTTTTCCGTTGATGCTTGCCTGTACCATTGCTGACCATAGCCTTTGGGCTGTTCACAGACATGGCTTTGGCAATAAATGAGTGTTGTGGTGGGGCAGTTGTTGGCTCAGGATGTTGCTGCTGCTGTTGTTGTTGAAGCACTGCATGGTGGGAGGACAAGCAACCCTGCAGATGAAGTTGAGATGCTTCCTCTTCATCTGAGCTGTAGGATGAGTCATTGTCAGAGGAGCAGGCACTAGAACTCGACATTGAGCCTGAACTTGAGCTTGAGGAACCTGAGGAAGAGGAGGAGATGGACAGATGAGAGAGAAAGCGCCTAGGGTTTCGCATCGCCGCCCTTCTAGCATCCTCTTCATCTTCTTCATCTTCATCCATGTCTGAGTAGGAGCTAAGACAATCGCTGTGGCAGTTCAATGCATAATCTGGATATTCACCAAGCCCTAGACCCTGAGAATGTTTCCGAATGTCAGAGGAACCCTTGAGGTGGTGGCTACTACTTCTCTTGGCATCCTTCATTAATAACATTGGCTGGGAGCAGTCTATATGAGAAGTCAGATCAGCAATATTTTTGGTCCCAGAGCTCTTTTCCATTCTCCCAACTCTTGATTCAAAGTCTCCATTTCCAAGAAGCATAAGTGCTTTTCCATTTTTTGTTTTTGGAGAGGTTACTCCTTCATGGTCCAATTTAATGAGATACTCTTTCCTGTCTCCTGTCTTTCTCCCCCGAACACTTGAGGAGCTCTTCTGACCAAGTTGTAACCCAGATGGTGGTTGTTGATTTCCAAAGGTTGTAAAACCATTAGCAATGCTGCTAAAAGAGTCTACCTCGAAGGAGGTGCTAAAAATTCCCTTAGCCGGTGTACCCATAGTGGAGCCAAGCAAGGGAAACATGTCTGTCTCCTTCTCTTTTGGAGTTTTCCTAGACAAACCATTGAATTGGAACAAATCCAGAGATGGTCTCTTTCTAGACATGGTGACAGAAGGCCAGGTAAGAAGAGAGGGGACACTCCCAGCTACATTCTCAAGCGCTCCACTTTTTGTTGATAAGCTGACCGATTTGGGTCTCCCTTTAAAGATAAAAAAAAAAGACATTAAACTCTTAAATCAATTCAGCAGGCTTTGACCTATTTTCATTTGGTAAATTCTTTTGACAATTTTTTTTTCCACAGAAACAGGCACAACAGTGTGAAATTAATATGTCTGAGAAATTCAAAAGACAGTAAACCTGATCTATTCTATTGTTGTGCTTTTACTGATAAGATCTGCTGAGCAGAGACAGTTGAGCAGACAGATTTCAGCCTTCAGTTAGTCCTAAGGCATTTCTGTAAACTTTCTGCTATAACCAAGCCCTCAGGCTCCTCCAGCCATTTCACACTGAGATACTTGCTATGTTAGTGTAAGCAAATTCCCAGCAGAAATTTTTGATTGTCAAAACATTGTGGTCGCATTAACACAGATACTGGCTTGCTTTTGAAAGTTAGAATTACTTTGATGAAATGACGTTGGACCTTCAATGACACTGGGATAATGAACAGATGACCCCAATATAACAAAATAACATTGCAAATTGAACTTCAAAAGTATTGGATACTGTTGCATTTATTTTTATCTCTCTATCCTATCCTAAAATAAATCCTTAAATGCTCAAACTGCCGATAGCATGTCTTTTTCGTGACTAAGCCAATTGTATGGCACTGAAAACTAGCCACAGGGAACCCGGTACAGATGCTAGTAAAAGCACATGTACTGTATTGCTTTGGCAAACAAGGAGCATCACAATAAAGCTTTCTTTTCTACTAAACATTAACAACAGAGTTTTCTTGAAGATACAAACTTTTTATGTAGATAATACATTTTCTTACACCACTTTTAAAAAAAAATAGATTTTAGTAATAAATGTATTGCCACAGAAAAATCAAGCATCTATAGAACTACATTGTTTACAGTGATGTATAATCCAATTGTGGTGAAATACCTGGCTTGAGCTTGACTGTTTTCCCTGGATCTGTGTTGCCATGCCATTCAGAAGAAACATCAATCTGCTGAGAGATTTTCTCTTGAGTGGAGCTTCTCCTCCTGCGGCGAGTTGGAGAAGCCAGGAGAGCTGGGGAAGGCTCAGCACCTGAAGTCCATGGATCATGTAACATTAGTTACAGTTACATTTTCCTCCAAGTGTCTTCTCATTTCCACATAGATCTTATTAGTGAATTAAACTCAGGACATACTGTATTGCACACTTACAATATATTTGGTAGCCAGGTGGAAGAAGACGGATGTTGGGAAGGGAAATCCAGCCACGATCTCCATCATCAAACTCCACCATGACAGATCCTTCTTTTTGCTCATCTCCAGGACCACCTGTGTAGGGCAAAATCCATTTTTAGTTTTCAGTAAGAGAAGAGAAGAAGTGAAAAAAAGTACAGAAGTATGTTGTAAGAGGTATGGCGAGACATCTCTGACCTCTGCGGACATTTCCTGGATACAGGCACCTTGAGCGCTCACTCCAGTATGCACACACTCTTGTTCCATCAGTAAGTGCATCCACTGTCTCCAGCTGCACATCCAAAACCTGAGAAACATACATAAAAGTGTGTATTCATGAAATACTAGTAATAAAATTCATACAAATATTTAGATAGGATGCATCTACAACTTTCATTAAAACCCGGGTATGATTGCCATTAGAAAACACATTTCAGTTTCGTTCTAGAAATGCTGAAAGCCAAAACCTTTTTTTTTTTCTTTTGAATTTTATATGAAAAGACAGGAAATCAACATCATTGAATAAACGCCTGTTCGAGAACAATTAAATAAAGCTGCCGAAATCGATGATTGTATTGTGAAATTGCCAACTTCCCTCCTACTACACAGCCTGTCCTGGCACTAAGAGCTTTCTGAAGCTTGGCACAAATGTGGTTGCTGTGGTGAGGGGTAACGGATAGAGCAGGCAGGAAGAGGAGTTAGTTCTGAGCCAGATTCGCAGGTAATGGTGATAGAAGAGAAAACGGATGAGAAACTGAAAAAAGGCGTGGTAAAAAGAACTAAGTAATAAGGGAAATAATATGTGTTTCTTTATATCTATCTATCTATCAATCTATCTATCTTATGACCATATTAAAATATTTTGCATACATGTCTGTAATACTATATAATTATTAATTATATAGTACTGTGAGTGGTGTTAGTTATAGGAGGTCACTAAGAAGTCACAGGAAGGACAAAATTAAGTGTGTGTGTGTGTGTGTGTGTGTGTGTGTGTGTGTGTGTGTGTGTGTGTGTGTGTGTGTGTGTGTGTGTGTGTGTGTGTGTGTGTGTGTGTGTGTGCGAGAGAGAGAGAGAGAGAATGAGTATGCGTGTGTGCGTGTGTATGTGAGAGAGAAAGAGAATGAGTGTGTGTGTGTGTGTGTGTGTGTGTGTGTGTGTGTGTGTGTGTGTGTGTGTGTGTGTGTGTGTGTGTGTGAGTGTGTGTGTGTGTGTGTGTGTGTGTGAGTGTGTGTGTGTGTGTGCGTGCGCGCGCACACGCGTGTCTGTCTGTGAGTCTAGCAGCAGTCATTCTTCTACTGGCAATAATGCTGACACACTAACACAGATACACAGGCATGTAAGTGCACACACATACGCACAAGCGTGCACACGCACACAAGCACCAGACTGATCAGGTTGCTGATGAGAACAATGGCAAGCTGCAGGATAAGAGCACTAAGGGAAGCATCAAAGCATTCACCATGACAATACAGCATGTAAGCTCTGTAAATCCAGAAAAAATCATAGACACACAATAAGTGGAAACAAAATAGACAATTTTTACCTTGGAAATTATTCATTTTTTTAATTATTATTATTATTATTATTATAACACATATACATATATATATATATATATATAATATATATTATATATATTTTATATATATATAAAATAACATAGTGTATTATATTGTATGGTAGGATAGGGTAGGGTAAGATAGGATAGGGTTGAGGTTTATAGACTTTCTCATGAAGTGGTATATTTTGTGCATTTGATATTTTGCATTCAAGAATTGCAATTCACAATCTGATTTTCTCTGTGTCAAAGAGAGGCTGGGGGCTGGGAGCTGGGTTGATGATAGGCTGTCCTTCATGTCAAATGCTAGCTCAGGCAGTAAGATAGACTGTTTTCTTCATTGCAAAAAAAAAAGACAGAGCAGGATGAATGAAAGGAGCCATATAATGTATTCAAATGAATGTGTGCCAAGAAAGCATTGTTGGTTCATAGTGTATAATCAGCTCCCTTCTCCACATTGGCACAGATCAACTATGCTTGTAAGCATAACCCACTATTCAGCCCTATAAATGTTCGTACATAGAAATAGATAAATAAACAATAAAAACAGTAAAATAAGTCCATGTGTAAAGGACCCTGGGGGTGTAGAGCAGAACTAACCAGGAACAGTCATCTACACTATGCACCTGTAACACTATATGGGGGGGACATACTGAACTGCTGGTCTGAATTAGGTCTGTGACCTGGAGCAATACACTGAGTGCACTGCAAAGCCATGAACTGGGCTCTTCCTGAAAAATACTGGATCCTCTATGTAAGAACACAAACCCCTCCCAATATAATCTATCTCCACGTCTATTCCAACCAGATGTTTGAATTTTTGTCCATTGAGGAATTTGTGTGCAATGTGATAAAAGAAAAATAGCAATAATATGAACATAAGTAAAATGCCTTAAGTCAGATTTGATCCAATCAAATATAGCAATCATAACAATTTACATGCCTGTGCATAAACACCCAAACAGATGTTCTGCTTCAAACTATTTAAAAAGGCACATGGGATGGTGTGTTGTGGTCTGTAACATGTGTCAAGTTTTTGAACAAAAGGTTCAGTTTAAAACTTACCGCTTCCTGAAGCAACTGTTCCAGAGAGTAGATCCTTGGCCTGTTTCCTCTCTCCCCTTCAATGACAATGCTGTAACTGTGATGTAAAGGATTGGGGGGGGGGGGGGGCAGATTAATGCTATGTATTTCATCGCATGCTCATATTTCATGGTACATTTTTCACATCAACATTTGTCCACAATTCATCAACGCTTTTACAAAACAACTTTTCCTGAATCTAAAGAATTAAAAGCCTTACATGTCAGGTATGTCCAGTGTATGCACATAGGCAGCATATAGCAGTTCATCCTCCTTGGAGATCAGCACTTTCAGCCCGTCTCGCAGAGATTCTTTGGTAAGGACACAGTTAGGCAGAGCTGGACACAGAACAGAGACATGTATATGAGAGTCATGGCCAGATGGACAAGTATAAAAAGTGTCTCTTAGGGTCTAAATAAATGCAATAATTAATCTGACATGAAAAGTTTTTCAGTGAGCACTATTAATCATTTTCTACCAACAAGGTTCTGGGGGTAGATCTGGAGCTAGTGCTTAATGATGAACAAGTTTCACAATGATTTTGGTCTGGAACTAAGAATCAGTAAAATTATTGGCCTGAGACACACTTTTAATGAGAAAACTTCTTTTCATGAGAAGAATTTTATGTTGACTTTTTATCATTTTATGAGAATTACAAAAAAAACTACTTATTTACAACTGCCTTTAGAGGATGTGGCAAGTGTGAGAGATGGTAAAGATTGTTGTTGTTGTAGAAAAGACATAAAAACCAGAATACTCCAGCTGTGAATTAGTAGCTTTAATTGATAATGATATCTCAAATTTGAGAAAAAGCAATAAGTCTTACAAGCTGTTAAAAAATTGTGCATGATTTCTTGGCATCATATGCGTGTTAAAAAGCACAAATGCCAAAATATTACATCAAAATTGTTTTGGTTATGTCAGTGTGAATTTTGTATGATTTTGCAAAACACTGAAACTCAACCTCCCACAGGTTTTTCACAATGAATAAATCAGCCTGCTGTTGTGTTTGTGGCAGTGTAACTATGCAACTTAGTACCAATATTATGTTGATTGAGTTTTAATAATAATAATAATAATAATAATAATAATAATAATAACGTACTGGCAAGGACACCTATAAATATTTTTTATTCTTTTCAGATTTTAATCTGTTCAGTCAAATTGTTGTAGATACATCACAGTACCATTCATTTAAAAACATATTTGTCAAATCAAACATGCACAATGCACAATTTACAGTATTTCATAAAAAAAATGGATGGGGTCATTTTCTTGCTCCAAAAAGAAGTTATCCCCAATAAGTCATTGCCCAGAGTGATTGGCATGCATCTTCAGTATGAAGTGGTATTGATGCTGATTGAGGATGACTTGCACATGGTGCAGATGACCCCCTCTCCCAATCCCAAAGCATCCCCAGATCATTACATTTCCACCTCCATGCTTCACTGATGGTGTTAGGCAGGCATGTATCATCTATTCACAAGCTCACACCTCAAAGTTGAACTTATCAGGTCACAAGACTTGGTTCCAGCCATCTAAAGTCCAGTGTTTGTGCATCTTGGACCACTGTAAACTTTTCTTCTGATATGCCAGTCTTTTTCTTAGCAACTCTGCCCATGAGGCCAGCTGACTTGAGTCTCCTATGCACAGTTCGGTGCACATTGGATTCTCTCTTGTCTGTTCATGATTCAGGAGCAGTGAGGTGCCCGTTTCTTAAGGAGATCACTCGTAAGTACTTGTCCTCTTGGGCTGGTGTACACTTGGGCCTCCAATTGCGTCTTCTGTCCTGATGACATCCAGTTGCAGCATGTCTCTGGAGACTACAGTATAGACCTTTTAAAGAAATCTTTAATTTCTTGACTATATCTTGTAGAGAATAAACTTTCTTTCTCAAGAAATGTATAAACTGTTGGGTTTCTAAAGAAAGTTGTTTTTGTTTGGCCATTTTTAGTCCCAATTTACACAAAAAAATTACATGTCACTCTCCCTATGGAGGAGACATGGAGGAACACCTCAAATTGTTAAATTACTCTACTGTATATGAACTTATTTTAAGATGTTTTAATACCTCGGACGGCATGCATGATCAATTTAAGAACATTCTGGAAAAACAAATAGTTGCCTTCAAGCCTTCAAGTTTCAAATGATAGTTGTTTTGCAAAAGGTAATCTTTGAAGTTGTAGATGGTTTACCTGCTGATTAAACTGTTAGAGACTAATAATGAACATTGTTGTACAATAATTTTTACAATAAATTGCAAAATGTTTTCTTGCCAGCACACACACTCACACAAACACACCTAGAAACTTGGAACAAGTAGATAAGTGTTGAGCTTTTCGCACACAAAACCTCTTCAACTACAAGGACAGTTGAAGATTATAGGCATCATTTAAACCAATACAAATGCTTAAATTTACACTATCATAAGCCTCTTAAAAGAAAAATATATAATGGTGTCCAACAAAAATGTTTTGTTATACAAACCTTGTCTGCCTGAGGCAAATCATTTGCCAAGATGAGGTAAAGTCAGAAAAAGGCATTTATTCCATTTTGGAGGGGAAAAAAAAAAAAAAAAAAAATAATAATAATAATATATATATATATATATATATATATATATATATATATATATATATATATATATATATATATCCTTTATTCATAGGGTTCAAATGCCTTTTCAGATATGGACCACTGATGCATGAGAGCAGGTCTGAGGAAGGACCACACTTATAAGAATGTTCAACTGGGTTTGTGAGCGTACTCACCTGCCACTGTATTCCTCCGTTGCTCCTCTTCTTCCAGTTCCTCCTCCCCTTCAGAAAAGCTGCTGTCATCATCCATGCGGAATCCCTCTTCTGCAGCAAAGCTTTCCAGCAGCTGCCTCATGCTGCGCCTTTTGGCATCCTAAGAATCACAAACCAAAGTGTAAGGCCCAGAGGATGCATCATTACTCACAGAAATGGCATTACCATTCTTTATTCATAGTGTAAACTTTTAATAGCCTTACTGATTCATGTATACACTGTAAAAGGTACAGTCACATTCCCTTGATTTAAATACATCTATTATTTTCATTCCATTATGACCCATATTGTAAGTACAGTAAATGCCCATGCTGGATTTGTCTAACCATCTCGCCAAAGTACAATGTATTCTATTAATAATCAACAGTCACCAAGCCACAGACATCAGAGGACATTAATGGGTACCATCATGTGATGAGAATCAATGGGTGAGGCTAGTTTTAGGTTCAGATCACCGTCATGTGGAAAAGCGTTATATGATTCAGAACTCTTAATACAGATGTGTCCATGCACAAATATAGCCTTATTCATGTAGAAATTATTGCACAATTATAGGCAACCATAACTGGTTTATTCTTGGGTATGCTTTGTGTCTCATAACATTGTTTAAAAACCTGCCATATATTATAGTGACAGCAGTTTTACTATTGCAAAAGATTTTATTGCTGTGTCTTCAGGGCAAAGCATTGATAAGGAATTGCGTGTTGGCTCATCTTTATGTTCTTCGTTCATTTGCTTGAAACAGGAATTCCCCTCCACACACACTCTGGTGGAGTAATCAAATTTCTTTTGCAATACCTTGACAATGTCCTCTTTTACATAGACAAAAAGGGTGACAAGCATTTCAAAATGGTTTGATTTTTATTTAACAATGCATGATTCAGCTTGTGAAATAGAAGGCAGACCCCACCTTATTTTTTATTGTGAGGAGATTTATGAGAACTTCTAGTGGTTCAAACGATGCAAGGTTACATAATCCTTCTCAGCGCAATGAGTTTTTATGGGTACCATGAGGCCATGTTAGTTAGATCTAGGGTACCATGGTAACAGGATGACAACAAATGCTCTGTGGTGCTGGAACATCGATACGACAATGTCTCTTCTAAACTCAGAAATTGACTGTACTGAAAGCAAGTGATATCAGTGGGTCACCTGTTTGAGTTTCAACTTTCTGTTCCAGTTAATGTCTTCATTCTGAGATGGCACAGTTTCTAGCAAGCAACTTCTCTTCTACAACAATCACAAAAAAGAGAAGCTCATCAGCGACGGGGGAGGAGGGGGGTGGTATAAAGATATTTTAAACAACAGTTGGCTCCGATCCACTGACTAGACGAGCTGTGTTTTAAGGAGCTTATATTAAGTATAACCACATGGGATATTTGACTACTTTAAACTCCATTCGTGTATGCATGCCATACAAATTCTAATTTGAAATGGCTACTACAGCGGAGTTAGCGGCATTATCATCATCAGGCAAACAATGCATTTTACATGAATATAACTTCTGACTTATATGAAAGCTTGTCAGATAAAGATGAAAAGGAGGAAGGGAAGCCAGTTTCACCAGTGGCACTTTTCACAGGAATGTACTGTACAAATCAATGTCAGGGAACTAGCCAGCTAGCCAATAGACTAAAATGATTGTGCTTTGCCTGAGATCAATTTTTTCTAGTAGACGAAAGATAATCAACACATTTTGGCAACATTCTGTTATCTTGAGGTAGTGTAGTTGGATATTTATAGAACATGCACATATTCCAGTGCATTCATATACAGTACACACTTTAAAGACTTTATATGCTCATGTCCAAGGCGAGTCATGACAAATGTGATGTAAGACTAACAGAAGTACATCAAAATACGTAAACAGTTGTATCACACTCTACCTACCTTTCCAAGTACTACAGAATCCTTCCTGTCCAACAGATCGGGGATGCATTTGAGAACCTTATTATGATGTAAGCTGCTCTCTTGTGCAACTCCTCTCCACCTGAGTGCATTTTGTCTCTTTTCCACCATTAGGCAATTCCTGTCTTCACTGAGCAGTGATGACCTACAGGGGGCCCTTTTCCTGTGCTTCATTTCCCCCTTAGCAAGCAAGGCAGTGACAGATCCTAAAGTGCAGTGGACAGAAAGAGAGAAAGTTATCAACAGGTCCTTGTATTTATTGCAGACTTCTTCTCGAAGAATGTAAAACGTACCAAATCCTTGTCTCTGCTTGTTGCTCTTGGCATTATGACCACCAGCTAGCTTCACTGTGGAAGAGGATGGAGCACAAGCTCCAGACAGCTGTGATTTAGATGATAGATTTTTGATGTCCTCTGGCACTTCTTCGATGTCATAGATGCCATCGTCTTCCTCTTCTGTGGGATAAAGGATCGATTTAATGGACTGACATCCTGACTGGGCTTCAATGCTCAGAGGATATCAGAGGCAATTAGTATAAAAGCACTGCAATGACAGATCCCTCTGGATGATGGTGGATACTTAGCAAAGTTCATCATGGCAGCCAAATATGGCTGTAGTCATCAACATTTGCAAGAACTACAGTCTCTAAGGTCAAGTCATTGACAGGCATGCTGCTAGTCGTTTACTGACCACCAGTACCTAGCTGCCCAATCTCTGTTGTGTGAATGTGTGTGTGTGTGTGTGTGTGTGTGTGTGGGGTGAGTGTGGTGTGTGTGTGTGGTGTGTGTGGTGTGTGTGTGTGGTGTGTGTGCGTGCGTGTGTACATGCTCATATACACACACGCTCCAGAGTCACAGATATCTATTGGCAGTTGCCCACTGGGGACAACGAGTCTCACATGGAGCAGAGATGGCACAGTGGTAACAGTGTCAAGTGTCAACACAGTGGCGACACACTTGTCACTTACAGGGCACTCGTCAACACTCTCACATGCCTGTGAAATGTGAAAAGGATAACTTTCATGGTAATTAATGGAGCTCTATCAAGACGGCTCAACTGAAGGCTTAGCTCACATTAATATTTATTACTGCTTTGGCTTCATTGGCAGTTTGTTCATTTATAGACCACTATCTCTTATATACGCTGATTAAAACACAGATTGGGGCACAGTAAGGGCATTCTGACTCTCCCCCTTTTTCCTCTAGTTGTGACATTCTAAAAGTGGTGCAAGGCCAGCTAGCGTTATACCTCAGGTTTCAGACTAGAAATCATTAATATTTTTAACAGTGTGACAGATGAGCAGGAATGTCGAAGGTGTGCTGTTCGACATGGCAGGATACATCTCATTCCCTCTGCAGATAGATCATAACTCACCTGGCTCGGACAACTCGCTGTCCAAGGAAGAGCTGTCCTTCCCTATCACCTCCCGCTTACAATTGGTGAAGGCTTTGTTGGACATCATCTGCTGCGTTCGAGTCTGCAGGAGTGAGGAAGCATGGGCATGGCTGATCTTTGCCCGGCGTCCTCTTCTCATCATTATCCTCTGGCAATGTAAGTTCTGATGTGTTGTGTCAGTACTCCCTGTCGAACCGATGCAAAAAAACTCACTTAAATAAAGCATGTTTGCCCAAAATAAACCTAATAATAAGTCATTATAATACTCCAGAATTGTAATGCAACACTCGAGAACTGTATGAAGATGATTGATACTGGATTTTTGGGAGGTCCCATGGCCAGACTGCTGTAAGCATACCTGTTTCTCTCTGGCGTCCAGTCATGTTTCTTTGTGTCTGGTTTGCAGAGGAGCCAGAGCCAGGCTTCTCTCTGTGACAAAATACATTATCTAGACTAGATCCATGCTTGGCATTGGCCTTTTGCTTAAGCTGGGCCATCTTGGAGCTCAGCAGTCTTGGTCTGCCTCTCTGCCTACAGGGAACCTTCATTTTCAAAAAGAATCAAGAGAAAATAAAATAATAAATCAGCTGCCTTTGCACCCATTACATAAGCTTCTTCCTTATAAATATAAAGGTAAATATACACTTTATATCCTTTTCCTCCTCAGCTCACATTTACTCCCATCAACAAGAGGAATATGACACATCTGTTCTCTCTAGTAGCTCACTCACCTGTGTGCCACCGACTTGGTCGTAGGTGCTATTGGCTGTCTTCTTCCTCTTTGTGTGCTTATCCCCGCCCCCAGCCAGCTCTTCCTCTGCAGCCAGCAGGCCTGACGCTGCTCCCACCAACCTGTCCATCACAACAGAGAGAATTCATAAGAGGAGTGGGGAGCAAGGGATGAAAAGGAGAGATCAGAGGAAAGCGCAGGGCTTGCCTTCCCTCTTCGTGGCTTTCTAATAACCCTCTTTTCAGCCTTTGATGAATGGAGAGGCAGGGGCCTCTTTCCCTGCTGCATGCTTGAAAAACTGGGATCTGACGGCAAACCGAGAAATATCTGAGCAAAGCACTAGTTAAGGGAACTCCCACTCATAATTTTGTTTGTACTTTTTTTTTCTTGTTTCACTCATTGCCTATTTTTAACTATTTTTCCTTTAGCACCAGTGGTTTTAAGGCTATGGATTGCAGTGTTACATTAATACAACCCCCCTTCCGCTTATTACCATATCAATGCATCTCTTCCCATACAAAGGCACACAATTCAGTGGCCTTCAGGAGGGCTAGTGAGAGTGAGTGAGTGTGCGTATGGCTGGCAGCCATCTAACAGACCTATTAAACTGAAATTGGGTTGAGCTTACACACACGCCATGCAGCCCATGGCTGGGGTCTCGTTCTGCTGTGTATGTGACTGTTTCCCCCCCTTAGTAGCAGACAGCCACTTCAAAGCCACCGCAGGCCTGTCTTAGTCACTGCTCTGAGGGTTGGGGCTGCTGTCAGGAAGCCTGTCACTCACACTGGAATGATTGGCAGGTAAGTGTCAGAGGCTGCAGCGGCATGTGGTTGGTGGATGCTCTGCTCCCATGTCTTTTAGTTGCTGCTGGTACAGTGACAAACTAGACAAACTGTGGCAGTATGCTACACCCTACACTCTTCACGAGGACTGTGCTATGATATTCACTCAGCAGCCTATTAGTGGAAGATTGTGGACTATGTGTAAGGGCATGAAGAGGCATTTTGTGCTCCTGTGCAGCACAACTGTCTGGGCAATTGTGAGGTTCAATCCTGGCAATGCCATAGCCATCTGTCCAAGTGAGCATAATTGGCCTGGCTCTCTAGGTGGGAAGGATGTCATTCCTCTCTCTCAAGTTAATCCCAGTCAATCACAAAAATGTCTGGTAGCTTATATATACAAAAATGTTGTTAGCCCTCTAGAACGATTATGTTACATAGTGCAGCAGTTTGATACATTTGCACTCCCATATTTGGTAGCCATTGTTTGACAAAAAGACATTTCAAGTGCATCACAAACTGGCTCTCAAATCTCAGGGGAGCATGGATTCAGAAATAAAGCACATGTATAGCCACATAAAAACACACCATCATTTAAAACATGTCAAGCGCGTCATGTTCACTAACATACACAGGGCCTGAAAAAGCACTGTGTCAGTTGGACTGTGCTTCTCCCTTCCGCTCAGCTGTTAACACTGGCTGCCTGCCCTTTACGCTGGCCATTGCTGTCAGATGGCATCAGTGTCCTCTGTACCCACAGCCCCCAAGCCCAAGCCCTGCTACAAAGAACCTCTGCCAGGAGGGTCCATAAAGGTGGAGGGGGGTAGGGAGGGCTGCCTGGAGCGAGCACCAGGAGATACAGGGCCTGGACAGATGGGGGGGATGAGGGGAGGTAGGGCAAAGAACACCACTAGAATCATGGATGATTTCTACTGCAAGCAAGAAACTTTTTTTTTTTATAAAATGTGTTATTAATCCTGTATCAGAGGAAAACCAAAGATCAAACTAACGACAATTCTCATTTTTTAATGACTAAAAGAAAAAAAAAATACAGCATTTTTTGTTTGTTTGTTTTC
Organism: Channallabes apus; assembly: GCA_030522415.1. Taxonomy (NCBI): domain Eukaryota; kingdom Metazoa; phylum Chordata; class Actinopteri; order Siluriformes; family Clariidae; genus Channallabes; species Channallabes apus. Next base: position 56,662,512 of record CM060104.1, read on the forward strand.
TATATTACAACTGCTCATATTAATGTAAAACACATACATACAGTCACATACACACTGTGAAATGCATACACACAGCCCTTCTGCTAAATAATGCTGGGTCGAAAAGAACACAAAAGTAGTGGAGATGGAATTGGTGAGAGATAAATATTCTAGCATACAAGCAGAATGGAAACAAGAGAAGTGTAAGTGAAATAAAGAGAGATGGTGGAAAGAGATAATGAGACAGAGAGGAAAGTAGAGCGATATGGAGCAGGGGTGGGGGTAGGAGTGAAGTCTTGAGGGACACTGTCGGCCAATCTGAATTGCAGCTGCAGATCGATAGACACTAACCTCTATCGACCTGCTACCTCACTCAGTGTAGATGCAACCGTCTAGTTCTGATACCCAACCCCAGTACCCCAGCAACCCATGAACAAGTAGACCCGGAATCCCACACAGAAATGTTACATTATCTTTCACCATTATGCACCTAAGTAGCAGAGGAAACAAAAACAGAGCAGGAAGATAGAACATCTCTCATCTAGCTCCCTGAAAATGTCTCTTTTGAAAGACTGTACGTTTTCAAGACTATAAAATCTGCAACAACTGCACTACAGGTTCTATATTCACGTTCACAGTGAACATTAGAAGCTAAAGAAAGGCCTTTGTCCTATTTACAGGGAAAAAACACGTAGAAGCATTCTGCCTGACACAAAGTGCATCTGTATTCCATGTCTGCTGCATTTGAATATAGCGCCAAGCATCAAATCCTCCCCCAGTGCCACAAGGGAGCGGGTCACTGTGGAAACTCAAGCGTAACCTGACACCAGCTCTGGAGCGAGCTTTGGAGACTGATTGTTTGGGCTCATTGAGTGCCATGGAGGGGCTGCCTATTAAAGCCCAGTGTGTGAGCAGAGCTGACAGAACCTACCCTCCCCCTTTCTCAGCCTGTCGCTACCCAATGGCGACCTTCTAACCTTCTGACCCACAACGACCCTCCCAGCTCTTGTGTCAACCCTGTGTCACATTCCTCCTGTTAGCAGCCAAGCGGGTGGGAGCACAGAGCGTGTGTGTGTATTTGTGTGTGCGTGTATAGAGAGAGGGGGTGGGTGTCTGAGACACACTGCCAGAGAATTCACAGCCCCCTAATTACAAAGGCCCTTCTCCTAAGAGAGGTCAGGATTACATAGTAATGAGATTCAGAGGAGGGGATTGATTAGAGAGCGAACAGGAGAGCGACTAAGCAAGAAATGGAGAGAGACATCGCAGCCAGAGCGAACAGCAGTAAGTGAGAGCGAGAGTATGAGAGGATAATAGGGCGGTTGACGCTGTAGTAGTGTGTCTTGTATCTTAGTTTTTTTTGTTGTTGCTTGTTTTAGTTCCTGAGGTTTAAACTTGCTATTCTTCCGATTCCCAGTGTAACATACAATATACATGAAGCACTGAGCACCGAGGAACCTGAGGGTCTCACATGCACACGATTTCCCACATCAAGCAAAAGGTTTGTACAACTAATGATCCATTAAAATCATACAGGTTTGCTGTATAATGTTCTTCAGCCAGAAGCTCATACAATAAAAAACAAGACTTTCCCTTTGTTTAATGTGAAGACACAAATTACAATCCCACTTTTAAATAAACCCATAAAGTAGCAAATAGCATGTATACAGGACACACTTTCGCAAAGCGTGATTTTTCTTTTCATTATTGTTAATGACATTACTCTTTATTTGCACATAATAATTTCCTGATGATCTTGCACTACTCAATTATCAGCCCTAACAAAAATTTATAAAAGTTATTAAAGTTATAAATTAATCATATTCATAGCTTAATAAAAATGATGATATTTATAAATTCTAATTTAATTTTAATTTATAAAAGTTATAAATAAATTCAATTATTATCATATAACTAAGTTAGAAATTAAAAAGCTGTTGTCATAAAAAAAAACCTTACCAATAAGATCGACCTCTTTTTAATTAGAAAGTACGTACTTATAATACATACAGTATAATTTAGCTTCAGAGTATGTTTAACTTCTCTTGGAGCATACATTAGGCATTACTACATTATTTCATACATTATAATTAGAATTAAACCACTTGAAAAATTGCAAAGAGCCACATGACCGCATGTTCTGACCTAAACAATTACTGAACCGTAAAGATATGAAACAATACCATTAGCCACCTACTGAGGTTGGTACTGTACCTGGGTGCATGTGTGGAGTAGTGCAGGGGATGATGTTTTCTCACTGAAGTCAAATAAACTACCTAATTCTCACAATAATAATTGTTTCGTGCTCATGCCATAAAGACCTGTTTGCTACTAATGTCACATAATGCCCTTTGACCTTACATAATCCTCTTTTTAACACCTACTAGCAACACACAACACTCCACTCCTGAGCAAGAGGCACGGAGATACAGTACAGGAAGAAAAATGAACAATACCACAGTATTCTAATATAGTAATATACCACAGTATTCTAATACAGTAATATACCACAGTATTCTAATACAGTAATATACCACAGTATTCTAATATAGTAATATACCACAGTATTCTAATACAGTAATACACCACAGTATTATAATATAGTAATACACCACAGTATTCTAATATAGTAATACAAGTACAAGTAAAGTACAGTAAAATGGAAATCGACACTAAACTAAATGTTTAGGAAAACGTACATAAAGTTTGTCTAAATGTTTCCCGTTTCCCACCAAACCATGATTTCATTGCTAATTTTAATTAAAACAAGATTCTAATTATAAGTTTGAATTATGTAGAGTGAATGTGATCAGTGCGTGTAGTTTTAATATAATTCAATTACATTCTAAAATCTCATGAGGCTTTTGGTGAGAAATAGCTGTAGTATTAAATTATCGTGATTAACACACGTGTGACATGATAGTGCAACAGCTTTATAATGCCACTGACACCTGGGTTTGACCCTGGACTTGGGAGAGAGAAGAGGACTTAATTTAATTCAGGGCTTTGAAAAGACATGATCGAATAATGTTGAATGTACAAACAAATTGTGTTAATGTAACATACTAGGTCATTAATAACATTAATAGTCCGTTAACATGGAACCAATGTATGCATCAGTTACTTAAGTTCAATATTAATTAAGTAATGCACCTTTACTTCAATTAACAGTTTTTCAATGTAGTGCTAGCATTAACCACACGAACAATATGCAAGCGCATAAATAAAACATAAACACACACGGACAATACGTAAACGTCATGAACGTTACATATACCATAAGCACTTGTAGGTTCTCCAAAAGCTGCATTAGAACTCTGATGAATTTCAGTGGCAGGAAGTTATCGTTTGTTTTATTTGGTGGATGACATTATTAATGCCACGGCTAAATGTGGAGTGGGTAAAGCATGTGTAATTAAGCTCCAGCTCTTGTTCTCATTAGTGCTTGACTAATCAGCCTGGTTCATAATAAAAGAGGAGTTTTCTTAATCAGGTAGGGTAAACAGGTTTGACCGAGTTTATCAAAATGTCTGCCTGGCGTAAACAGAAGTGCATCTCAGAGGGGACTGCACATTCATCACAGTGATAACTTCTTGCTCTGACTTTGTGCCAACATTTGGACGACTCATTCTATCAAATTAATACTGTTGGTGCGTCAGGGGTTAGAAAGAGTCGCAACACTTGTAGATAATCAATGGGAGTTGTAAATATGATTAATGAATGGCTCTTTGCACTGATTAAGTACTTAGTCTGTCTCGTTTAAACCGATACCAGTCCCATTTACTTACACACAATGAGGGATAGTGGGGATTGTGCCAGGAGATTGTGTTTACTGCGTCAACTGTGTACAGTCATACACACATTAGATATAAACACACAGCTGGGTGTGATGCTGTGTGCCATATTATAACATGAGTGAGTCAATTAATAGATCTTAAAAAGCCATTTAAAAGATTTTACTCATTCACACACTTAATTTCTAGGTGCCTTTAACAGTTTAAGTCACAAAGGAAAGTAACTCACTTGACCCTCTTGACTGTATCGGTGGGGGCAGTCGGTCCTGGGGTGGGCTTGCGTTTCCGTGGCCTGCCAGGGCCTCGACGAGCTGGGCTCCTTGAGGTATCCTCTTTTCTGTGAACACATTGCGTGTCAATCATTCTAATTCTCACTAATGGTGGATAGAACTAAGTCACCCTAATTGTTGCTGTGAGCAAGGGAAGGGGATTAAGCAAGCATGGAGGACTTAAGCCACTGGTCAATAGCTTAAGTAAGGAGAATGTGCACATGCTGGGTGGTCGTAGCTGTTTTATTTGAGCAGATGGAAGAATGGTTGAAGTGCTTACAAGAGTAGGTGTAATGCATAGATTAGGTATGTATGTTAATTTTAATGTATGTAATATGTATGCGTGTGTGTGGCTCATCACTCACTGGTGGTCATGTTTTCGCTGTAGCTTGGTCAGCTCTTTCTGTTTCTCCTTGTAGAGCCTCTGCAGCTCAGCCAGCTGCACCCTCATCGCAAGCTCCTCTCTGTCCAATGTTTCCATTATGCTCTTCACTGGACATGCCTGCAAAACCCCGCCCACACACCCCATAAGAAATCAGTAATCGCTCTGGACTGCCGAAATAAGACAAATAAGACAACACGAGGTTGAATCCAAAACCTTACTATTCGATCCGTTCATCACATTCAGAGGTACTAAGACATACTAGCTCAAAATCTGAGCAGTAATTTTAAATTGCTTATGCTTCTTAAAAACTGTTCTAGTAGTTAAACTTGCTCTGATACTCAAGTGTAGGCCATAAAACCTCATGCTTTAATAAAATGTGCTTTTTGAATTACGTTTTATATTTTTATGCATTTATTACAAAGCAAACCAAATAGAGGTGTAGACAGCAGTCACAGTCTAACAAAATGATGAGGTGTGAAAAGAACAGACATTTGTAAAAACAAGTTTAGTGTGGCTCAGGAACAGAGGGGATAGTGATACCGGTTCATGTTGCGGTGTCCATTTCCACTTCCTGCGGAGGTTAAGTGTACGACGTAGGGGAGGGAAGGACTCAGTGGTTATGGGTGGAGTCACTTCCAGAGCCCGTGCAGCTGCAAGGGTCGCTAGGCTCTCGAGGTCAATGAGCAGTCTCTCTTCTCCTGCAGGGATAACCAATTAACATATTTTAAACGAAGTGCTGCACATTTCTGCCTTCACAAGTTAGAACAAAGGCCGGGAATCAGTGTGTGATAAGTTTATTTCCATTCAATTAAAAAGAATAGGCAGGAAAACACAGGCTATCCACCAGAGTTAAACCTGTCTCTAGTAATGCAAATCATGTCTTGCAATCTCACACACATATCCTTAGACAAGTGAGTTGATGAGGTAGTACTACGTCTCACGCAAACAAACAGAGTTAAACAGACAAAAGTGATTACATGAGTGCGAAAAGAGAGAGGCGAGACAGAGCGTACATAAAGCAGAGGGCAAAATAAACAGCAAACAGCCTCTAAGTATGAGGTTGTATCCTGCCAGCACCTTGTGTCATTCAGTCTCTGAATGAGCGATGATGATAGCTATTAACCAGAGAGCTTATCTCTGTACACGAGGCCTAGATGCCAGGAGCCATGTTACACAAAGACTGAGAGAGAGAGAGAGAGAGAGAGAGAGAGAGAGAGAGAGAGAGAGAGAGAGAGAGATGAAGGGGGGTTTCTCTACATTTATCTCAGTCATTAAAGCAGGCCACACGCTCATAGCAAATGAGCCTTGAATATTCATGACAGCCCAGGCTGGCCTAGGGACACTGAGGAGAATGTGTGTGCATTTTGCATTTGGGTGTGTGTGAAAGAGAGAGGGGGGAAAAAAAGAGAGAGCAAGAGAGACTGATATATAGACATCTTAGTTTTATTGGAACTTTCACAACAGTCATCCGCTGTCCATTTGAACATGATGCGGGAATGCACTGGGGATGTAGACGACTATTCACATTTTCCTTTTTTTATGCTACAATGTTATGAAATTGTTTTGGAAAACTTGCAAAAAAATTAGGTTATTGTAACACTGCATAAAATAACTTGGTTATAGTAAAAAAAAAATGTTAAGATACGTTTCCTTCAGTTTTTTTAATGCAGGATTTACAACACTTTTATAATAAAATGTACTGCATTTACTGCACCATGATTGAATGTAATAGTTACACACACAAAAAAAGACACAAAACATTACCCATTTTTATAATAACTCAGTGACACTGTTTTCCTTTTTTTTCGCTAAGTTTTGCTGGAACAATATATAGATACTGTATGTACACACACACACATACAAACTAATTATGTCACTTTGTGGTTGGCCCAAACACACACACACACACACACACACACACACACACACACACACACACACACACACACACACACACACACACACACATAGCTGAGTAATAAATGCAATCGCAGAAAGTGTTTTTATGTTGTAGTGGAGCCATTTGGGATTTCTTAGCTTCTACAGAATGTTAGTGTAAGTAAAAACATCCTTTGGCAGGGAAGCACAAAATGCTCCATGGAAAAGCAACAAGCCTTTAAAGCAGCTCTCTCAACAATGGAGGCTAATTAGGCAACAAAAGCAGTGCAATCCTAAGAGGCAAAAGATCAGCTGCTTTCACCATTTCATCAACTCCTCACGGAAAAGATGCAGGCAGCTGTGGAAAAGCTGGTCCTTCCTTCCATGTAAAATGGGTTTATAAACATGATCAAACAGGTTAAAGGGCAGAGACAGGGGAGCACTCTCTCCCTCAGGATGACTCAATGGACATGGTCCAATCCATAGGACCTGGGGTTCTTATCATTACGGCTGCCTTTTAAGATGGGCTCGATCCTTTTTAAGAACATCATCCTCTAAGCCTTCACTCTGTCTCTCCCATAGGAAGTACAGAACCCCAGAAGGCTGTGTAGGACTTGACCTTTGGTCAGCAAAAAGCAAGAAATGCTTTGTTAATGTGCATTTAATGTATGTGTATAAATTTAAATGTGTGTTTATGGGTAGGTGCATTGTATGTAAATCAGGGAGAAAGCTGGATGGTCAGTTGGGAATGGTCATTGTGTATGTGTCCGTCTTGAAGGTGGAGGTATTTGGGGGTTGGGGGCGGGGGGGGGGGTTGTGTTTGCTTGTTATCTTTCCTTTGCAGAAAGGACAGAAAGCTGGCTGGGCTAAAAAGCCCTTTTACACACCTCGCTTTATGAGGAGACACAAAACAAAATGAAAGACACAGCCATAGCTCTCCCCTGCTGCCTATATCACAGCGCTACAAGACTGTGCATGCAAAGCACTGATGAGAAATTTAATTGTATGTACACTGAGGTGAGCATGTATGTGTGAGGCAGCTTTTGCTGTTCTGATAAATGAAAAGTAAAAAATAAATAAATAAATAAAAACGCCACTCTGCCACTGTTTTCCAATTCAATTTTAGGTCTGGATTAACACTCATCTGATGCGTGTCTAGCTGTGGACTATATGGGAAATATGCATGTTAGTTTGAGTACCTGCGCTCTCCATGTTGCAGCCATTCTTCTCTTGCTGTAGTCTCTCCAGCTCAGCAAGCTCACTCAGAAGCGCCATGCCATTTTGAGGGGGTTCGGTACAAGCAGGCACCGCCACTGAAGTAGCCATCTGGGCATCTCTTGTGGCGCAGAGAGCCGCTGCAATCAGAAGCTCCAAACTCCAGATGCAGGATCCAGGATACTGGTTACCAAGAGCAGAAAGCTCAGAGCAGGGAGAGGAAGGTGGCGAAGCAGGAGTGATATCCAAGTCTATAGATGTCTTAGGTGATGCACAGTTTTTCTCTGTCCTCTCTTGAACATCCTCATTGGGCTCCATGAAATGGACCTCAGGGGAAGCAGCAGGTGAATCCTCTATAGGACTTGGAGTATGTTCTTCCCGAGGTTTGACCTCCTCGGCTGAGCCACAGACATCCAAAAAATTGGGTTGTTCAACGGTGAGGGTATTAGATGCCTCTATTTGTAACTTTTCCCCTATAGATGAGGAATCTGGGAGGGGGGATTTGGAAGGGTGTTGGCATATAGATGGAGAGGGAGAGGAAGGAGAGCAGGAAATACCCTTCTGTTCTTCATTCAACTCTTCCCTTTCTACCATTACTCTATTCCCTTCCTGGACATTTTTAATTTGGGGTCCCACCAGGGCAGTTGAAGTAGGGGATTCTGCTTCCTTGAACACATGGCTCTCCCCCATAGTCGACAATGGGAGGGGTTGTGGTACTGGTTCAGCAGGTTCCGCTTGCTCTGCCTCCAGGTCAGCATGTTCAGCTAACTGGACTTCTTGTGGAGATGGACCAGCCTTGTAACCAATTGCAATGGCAGGATAAGTGTAGCTGGGTGGAAGATCTGGGGAAAGTGTGTACAGGGGAAAAAAATGTTTGTTAAATTATCTACTGACTAGGGTCAGTTTGTGAGACATTATTCCATTATTACCTCCAAGGAACATGAACCACTTGTCCTGCCCCACAAATTACTCATTTGTTAGAGTGTGACCTTACCAGTTAAAGTACATGGCTCACCTCCAAGTATGGTATATAGGTGATGGACATGATGGATATTCCATCTCAATTGACAGTGTGTACTATTCAGAGATTGCGTTGCATTTATCTATTACCTCTCACACATATAATGGAGCCTATGCCATGAAGACTATGGGCATGCATGATCAAAATTTCCATGAATACTGAATTATGTTCAAGGGTGTTATAGATGCAGTGTGTGCACTGTTTGTGTGTGAGAGATTGCACACAGGAGTGTTTGCATATAATTTAGTCTCTGAGTGAGCATGTGTATTCATCTCATTTGGGGTGAGTGAAAATGATTGTGTGAGTAGCAGTGTGTGTACGTGTGTTTATGCAGTGCACACGTTTGTGTTTCTTGGTGTGAGTTTATGTGTGTGTGTATGTGTGTTTGTGAGTGGAGAGACAGAGAGAGCGAGGGAGAGAGAGAGAGATGCAGCATAGCAGTGTATATTGATGACAGCATGGTGTCTGGATGTGATTGCAGAGCGAGCCCTGTCACCCCAGTACTGGGTTATTGATGGTATCCATCCGCCCTTCCTGACAAAGCAGACAGATGAATTTGTATCCTTCCGCCAGCCAGGCCTCAAGGACCCCTGAAGGATAAGAGACTCCCTGTCTACAGTCATCCTGGCCTCCCTTCCTTTGCATTCTCTTTTACAAACCCTCAAATCTATGGTATACCTAAATATGATAAACATGTGCATATATAAACAAATAGATGATATTCAAACAAAGATAATAAAGGGGGGAACGGAAACACTCCTATTTTTGTAATACAAACTGATTGTCAGTCATCAGTAATCAAAGAGCTATGTAGTTCTTCAAAGGCTGCATCTTTTTTATCTTAAGCTTTGTATGTTTCTCCCCAGACTGACTGTCCTTGAGAGGCAGACCAAAGTCTCCCCTCCATATCTCTCTTATGCTTTATTTTTCGGCCTGGAGCCATGGAGCCAGGCATGATGGTAAGACCTTAACCTTGAGAATGGTAATGCAATGTTCCTTTTTCTCTCATCTGCATTCTGTTATTTTCCTTTAGAAGTATAACCATTTGAAGAAAAAAGGTTTACCCTTTTAACCTGCATAAAACTGACTTCTCTTCTACCACAAGTATTTAGATACTGTACGCAAACGCAAGCAACAGTTTTGTCAGAACAAACATACTGTAAAGCCAGTAAAGATCAGCATAATACCAAAAATGCAAGTACACCAAGCCCTCTAATCATGGTCACTTCACTAACCAGGCTCCAGAGAGTGAGGATAGTCCTGTGGTGGCTGGCCTTCTCCTCTCTTGTCCTGGGACTCTGCTTCTTTGGGAAGGTGGGGGGTGACATGGGGGCTGAGAGCAGGAGAGCGGGGTGCTGCTACAGCTGGGCTTGGCTCAGGGCAGGGGGTGCAGGGAGTGCTCTTAGGATGGGGCCGTGGGGCTGGTGAGTGACAGCAGGGTGAGAGACGAGAAGCACATCCCCCTGGAAAGGAGGTGGACTGACTTTTACTGGAGGAGGGGTAGGAGAAGTTTTTTGCTGATTTAAGGGTGCGAGGCTCAGGAGGACCTTCATCCAGATCAATAGGGGGATCCTCGGGTTTCCTCTGAGGATGTGAAAAACAGAAGTTCATCACACTGAGTCCAACAACAGACATGGCCACTTAAACTATTTCTTTACTGCTAAGAAATGTACCAAATTCAAGCAATCTGACCATAAAATCATTGTAATATGCTAGTATTTGCCAAACATTTTGCCAGTAATCCAGCTTGATATTGTGTCTGATGATCTTTCACATCCTGTGGCATTTGGGAGTTGTGCAACCATTTTTGTACGGAAATCTTCACCTTATAAGAACTGGACTATTATCTGAAAAAACTGATAATGCTAAATGCACTTTCACAGTTGTTGTTTCTAAAGTACACTTTTGTGCATTGGTGTGTGAGTATATAGATTACCTGAGAAAGTGTCTGCCTGTGTGCCAGCTCCATTGCCTGTGCTGCTCTGTGGTGTTGCTGGTGCTGATGCTGCTGCAGCATATAGAGCTCTTGTTGCCGTAGAAACTGGCGGGAGTAAACTGAGGAATGCTGTATGTGAGAAGCAGGCCCTCGAGCCCCATACACTGGGGGCCATAATCCCTGTTGCTCCATCACATCTAGAGAGAGGAGTAGCGACAAACCAATAGAGGCGATAAGCGAGTGTGAAAAAAACTTTCTGCACTCCTCATTCTTCAAATACTTATTGGTAGAAATAACATGTTGTCTGAATTTACTCTTTAATAAGAAAATGCATTCCTTAATACCTTACTGGCTCATCTTCGTTCATTCTCGCTATTGTCTGATGAGGCTCTCCATTTGAAACAAACGAAGATCAAGCACTTCATGTTTCCACTCATTTATTCTTGCTATTTATCATGGCTCACCTCTTCAGATTAACACAATAAGATAATATCAGTGAGCTTTCCACACTCGGTGTTTCTTACTGTCACAGTAATCCAGGTCAAAACAATTCAGCCCAACTTGATTAAACCATCACATAAATGTAACACTTTTCACAATGCCTTCCTGACAGGCTGCTAGAGAGGAAGATGATAACCAAGCTCCAAATGGCACGCTCATTCATGTGAACGTATATATGTTCTCAGCATTTCTTAAGAGTGAAATGAAAAACAGTGCATTTTAAATTGCCACACAAACTAGTGACTCTTAGAAGGCATACTCTTCATTCAAATATGTGGCTGTGACTTTACGCTGTTGCAATTGAAGGCATCTGCACTTGGCTTGAAGGGAGGGGTTATCCAAGGACAGACTTTATCATATTATTGTGTGTATTATAGAACATGCCTTTAAGGGTGGGAGGAAGACAAAGAAAAAGGCATAGGGAGGGGATGCACAACAGCTGTGTACTTTGTCTCAAGTTGGACACATTCAGAGTAACCTCTGAATGTGGGTCCTCTGAATAGGGGTTCTTTGTTGGCCAATATTACTAGGATGGGGGTAATTTTTCCCTGGTGAAGGGTACCGGTGGGTGCATTTCCACTCTCGGAAGCGGCTCCTGCCGAGCGCTGAAGGAAAAGTGCTGCGCCGAAGAGCAGAGAGCTAATTAAATTCCACAGACTGAGAAGGGAGGTGGGACCGTACAGCACTGAGCAGATCACTACAGCACAGCACACAGGCACATAGCAAAAAAACGGCCATGGTCAAATCAAAGTTCCACAAACAGCTCTGTGAACAGGTGTGGGCCGACGTGGAATGAAGCTGCCATGTACTGCTAGAGAGCGTAAGGGAAAAATCATATTGTAGCAAAGAACAACATAAGGAAAACAGAGCACTGGGTTTGACAACTCCACCTGTAGCTCCTAAAAGTCCAGAGCAAATAACTTGACTCTAGACAAGCTTACTGTAAAAACGCTCTCTTACCCTTCTCGACTGCCACATGCTCATTTAGTGGAATTTTTAAGAGAACAAAAGGTTCATGCCTTATTTGTAATTAAATTTTAGAATACTAGCATGAAAATATTTACAGATATGCATTATGTTGTTCAGTGAATTATACTTAATCACTATATGTTCATGACACACCCTTAAACATACACCCACACACCAGTTAGTATAGCTTGCATAAACACTTTTATAGTATTTGTAGGCTTTAACACTTTAATTACTTTACATTAAGCAACTGGTGGAACACACCAGATTCCTGCTTAAAACTATATTTGAATCAGTTTGAACAGTTTTCTCATCACTAAGCAAACAAAGTTTTAGAAATGCAGCCATTCTCATTGTCATGATGACAAGTTGCTTGACTTAGTAAAGCATTTTACCATGATAAGATAAAACTTCAAAACTGGAAGCAAAAAAAGTATGGATATTTATTGACCACAGGAAGTAAAAAAAAGCAGTAGAAATAATGTTTTGCCTCAGAGAAATTACCGTTGTGATTTGTTAATTTTTTAAAAACAGAATTGCAACCATCCACACTGTGTGTTACATGCAAATATTATGGCTATACCATTGTACCTAGGTGATGGGCAGCAGGATGGGCAGCTGGCTCAGTGGGTAAAACTACCAGGGCAGGAGTGGGGTCCTGTGGAAGTGGCAGGACAGGCTGCAGGGGGCTGGTCATAGACGCAGAGAATCCTGGGGGCAGGTTCTGGTGCAGAGCGGCGTGACTCAGACCTAGTTTCAAACAGTCAAAATACCACAATTTGTAATTATATCATTTTTACTTTATACATATTTATTTAAAAGAATGCAACTGCAATTTCCCTAATACACTGCCTAAGTTCAGTTTCCAATTTATACTTTAATATAATTTAACAAAGCCCTAAAATGAAATTAGAATAAACCGAGAATCTAGCATATTGCTTACCATAAGAATGTCCTATCCAAAGGGAGGGACTTCCTGTTCTAGGCATCCAGTGATGAGCTGGATGAGTATGTACAGATGGATCAGCTCCTAACTGGCTCCCACCTGGCATGATGAGGTGAGAGGTCAGGTCTCCATGGCAACTGCTGGAAGGATGGATTCTGGCAAACTCAACAAGGTCCTTGTTTTCCCTACATAAACCAAGTTTAACCACAAAAGGCATTAAAGATAACTCGTATGGTACAAAAAGATGGTCAAGAATTTGGCCATTATCAATTAAGAAATAAAACCCCCAAGGATACCTGAGCAGAAGATCTCTTTCTCTGTCCAGCGGAGGCAGAGACAACTGCTCCTCAGATATACTCTTCCTTTCCTCTTCGATCTCCCTTTCTATTGGGTATACAGAGCGCCCAATACCTGTCACAATCACAAGTATGTTTCAGAGAAAAGACCCAATACTGTCAACACAAACTGAAAAGGTTTTCTGTTAAGCCTAATTTAAAACAACTATCTTACAAATTGTGACAGTATTTGGAATATTGGCTTGTCAAAAGCGCCATTTAAGTAGCTACCACTGCAAGACAACACTTACATACAGTGTGGTTGACCTGAGCACAGTAAACAATTTGTCAACCAAACTCAAACTGGCACTAAAATGACTAAAACACCCAATCTGGCATGTTAAACTTCTGAAATGTCAGGACCAATTTGCACATAGCTGAATACGTGATTTAGCAACCAAAAATGACTAATTGGAGACCGTTCCTGTAATCACACTTTCAGTTATTCACATGTGTGGTTTCCAAACGTTCGCAACTATCACTGCTAAACTGTAAAATGATGCCTGTCTTGTTATCTCAAATGGACACGCATACGCATAGCACACACACTCACATACGCACAGACTCTGAACCTCCTGCTGGTGGCTTACCCTTCATGCTGGGCAGCACTCTGCCGTGGCGGCTGTGGGTGGCAGGCCTGTCTGGTGGGCGGCACAGAGGCTCTCTCTGCCTGGCAACTGCCACAGCTATACCCACAGGGGGCTGCCTCACCTCCCCCTCCCCCTCCCCGGAATCACGGCCTGCACGCTCTGAGCGCTCACTCTCCCCAGAGGAAGAGACCCTCCTTGAAGGCAGAGTTTGCTTGCCCTCCTGATGGGCACAGCTTGCAACCCCTCGATTCCTCTCACTTCTTTCATTCTTGTCTCCATTCACTGCTCGCTGCTTCAGGCTACCTAGACCCCCAAATGGGCTCTTCTGGGAGAGCAGGTGTGGTTGCTGGTTGCTGTACTTCATCATGTTTTTCATGGCACTGTTTTCTGGCCCATGAGTGCCTGTCGAGGGCTGCTGGTGGTCAGGGAAAGGAGGGTGAGGGCCCTGGTCTCCAGTACCAAAAGAGTCACAAGCTTTGTGTCGCTCATTGTCAGGTTGAGACTGTTGCCCTCGCATGTCCCAAGAAGAACCTGCCTGATGGCCAGCGTACACTTGTACTGTCATATTCACATCTTGTTTTCTTTTGTCTCGAAAACTGCTTAGACCCAGATCTGGGTCGTGACCTTGAATTCCAGACTTGTTGTTTTGCTGATGATGATGTACCCTAGCAATCCTCTGGCTGTCCCGCTGGAGTGTACACCCACTTTCATTACTGGGCTTGATTTCAGAAGTAATTCTATGAGGTGAACCTAAGTGCGAGCAGTCCCGGAAAGGTGGCGTGATGGCATAAGAGCTGCTTTTAGCTTGGCAGCCATCTTTTGCCCCCTGTGGTAGAGAGGGTTGATAAGCATCTGTCTCTGAGGAATTCTCAGCAGCCTCTGAGCTATAGGAGTGGTTTGGGAGATTGGAATGCGGCTGGTGATCATGCTGTGCCTGCTGTGGTAAATGTGAATGGGGACCTAGAGACCAATCTGGACCCTTGTCTGCTTTACTGTAAGCATCCGGCTGCTGTTGATGTGAAGACTTTTTATGACAATTACTAGGAGTTGAGAGGGGATGTGCAGGAGGAGGAGCCATTCTGCCTCCATTAGTACTCTTTTCTGAAGCTTTGGCTTTCCCTATTCCCTCTCCCGGTACATCTTCAACCATCCCCTTAAGACCCTGACAGTGGGGGTTTCCCAGTTGAAATGGCCCGCTGCTCTTATCACCCAGAGGTCCCACAGAGGGCACAAAAGTGGGCCCTATTACTTTGCGATCCCTGCTTGTTGTAGGAGCTAGACTTTTATCCTGAGCAGAAGAAATGGGTAGTGGAGCAGGGGGACAGTATAGTTCTGGATGTGGATGATGGGGGTGGTGATGGTGGGAGTGAATAGGGTGTGGCCAGGATCCCCCAACTGCCGAGCGCAGGCCAAGTGGAGGAGGCATAGTGTATGATACTGGATGGGTATGACCTAGCATTGCACTATGGCGCAGGCAGTCTGATGGAGGCTCACTGATTCGCATCTCACCGCTCACCTCTTTGCAACAGATATTACCTCCACCCCCTTTTGGACCAGTTCCTAAACTCAAGGCCCCTGGCCCTACACAACTGGGAAGGGAGGAGCCCCTGACTGCTGTCCCTGTATGAGGGTCATTATGAGTCTTGGTAGAAAGAAGACAGGTGTTCAGATGCTTTGGATCATCTTTGTCTCTAGAGTTTTCCTCTGGCCCTAAAGGGTGGTGGAGGTGGAGGTGATGGTGATGGTGGGGGGCTGGTGAAGGTGGATCATGGTGCTGACGGTCTTTCACCTCCAGTTTGCTTTTCTCTTTGTCTTTTCCTAAAATTGCTATAACCCGCTCTCCCATATCTGACTCTTTAGAGCTTTTCTGGGTGGGCCCACCTCCCCCAGGGTCACGCTCCCGGCTACAAGAGCCCAGAGGGTGGCTAGGGGCGGTCCGAGTCAGTGATGGTAAGCTATGATTGGTGGAAAGAAGGTGGGGCTGTGATGACAGACTTCTGATGTAGAAATCTGAGGAATAAATAGACATTGAGAGAAAAAGAGTTTGAGAGACACCATAACATTTTTAAGATTATGTTTTTAAGACTATAATTTACGAACTGCCCATATGTTTATATTAGTGTTAATTGTGATAAGACAGATGGAGTAAGCTTCACACACCTTTTGAAGTGTTGTAGAATCTGTGCTGTCCATAGAGAACACTACTGTTTCCATGGTGATCTAAGGGGCTCATGGGTAGAAAGGTGGGGGCCAGACTTCCAGAAAAGCGGGAATACCCTGGGGCTACCAAGAGAGAAACCGAGAAATAAAGAGAAAGTGAGAGAGAGAGCGAGAATTGTCAGGAGAGACAAACTAAACCTAAGAGTGACCCACTTGGTCTTTTGCTGCGCTGTTGCTGCAGCAGAATGAAGGTCCATGAAGCCCTAGAGCAGGATAGAACCTTTCCAACAGCCCTGAGTGGAACATGCAGATTCTGGGCTTCACTTGGCATTCATAAGTAAGCGATAAAGTATACATGAGCTGCTGATCAGCTCTTATTGCAAATGAAACATTTCTTTTTAAATTTTGTATGCACAGTGTTTTGATTTCAGCTTTTCCTTCTTCTTTTAGCTGCAGCTACGGTGTGAAGTGATCAGGGACAACAGCTAAGCAGTTTGACAGGTCGTGTTATGAAAATAACAATTATTAATGATATAGTGAGTGTTGCTGTTATTTTATCTCAACAGATGATCATGCTTTGGGTGCGAGAATGTTCAAAATGCAAATCTGTATGCTGTTATACTATGTTTTGTATGCAGAACTTTTGCAACCCTTTAACTGTTAAATTGTCAGCTGTGGTTCTCACATTTTTTTGGGCTTATTTTGGATAAATAAAAAAGCTACAAATTCCTATGCACAAACAGTCTAAGAGAGAAAAAAAATCAGTTCAAATTTTTGAGCACTTTTATGGTTACAGAGAAAGGTAAACAGCATTTTGTTTTACTTTGCACTACTTTTCCCCATGTTAAAACTAACCAGACAGCTGACTTTCAGACCCTGTGCACAGATCAACGCTAAGCAACTAAGAACCACACAAGGACTGGCCTAAACATATAGAGACACCAAAGTGGAATACGACCAGGCCATCTGCCTGTTTATGTTTCTCATTGATATGCACAGTTTGTGGTCTTCACATGTATAATGGAACTCACGCTCACTTACTCTCTATACTGTACAGGGTCGTGGAAGACCTGGAGTCTATCCTAGGGCACTCAGGGTACTATGTGGGGTAACTAGATGGGGTGCAAATCCCACTACAGGCATTTTGGAAACACATGAACTGTGGTAGTACCTAGAGGAAACCCAGCATAGGGAGAGCATGCAAACTTTACCTGAAAGCCGGATTCGAACTCTTAACCCTGGAGGTGTGAGGCCACAGTTCTAAACACTACGCCACTCTACCACCATGCATAATGGAACTCTCTCTTATTAATATCAGCGCATGGGGATGCATTCAAAACCTTATATACAGACAATAGTTTTAATTTCTGCAGTTCTCAGCCAAGAATACAGCACTCCATAAAGCGACATTCCACACAGTCATTGTACTCTAACACCATCAGTCAATTTTCAGAGCACACACACTTACACATCTTCATAGCGCATAATGCTGCACCCGACTTTCATATGAACCAGAAATGAAGCTGAATATGAGAAAAAGATGAAACGCACACAAGTTTAATGTATGTTGAGAGGGCTTCGGAAGTCATACAAGAACTTAATCAGTTTTCTGGGAGATGAAAGTGTATGTGTGTTTGGGGGATGGAGGGTAAGCATGAAGAGAAAACGAGAGGGTGTAAAACATGCTGTAAAACAAGAGGGCCAGTCATGTAGGAGAGGGAACTGGAGTGAGATAGTGTCTGAGAGGTAAAAGTGTGCGTGCGTGTGTGTGTGTGTGTGTGTGTGTGTGTGTGTGTGTGTGTAAAATAGAGAGTGAGAGAAAGATTCCCCTCTGCCTTTCTGCCTCTCCTACTAATTGACAGCTGAGGAGCGTTTTGCTGACAGTGACATCACAGGGGAGTCCAGATGGTTAATACGAGGCCTTCTGGCTGCACCTGTTTCCTACTGCCACTGAATTTCAATTTCCTCCATCCAGAATAGAATGACAACAGCACAGTCAATTGTAAACAGGTGCGCGCCTGCATAGGTGTGTTTATACATTTTTAAAGAGGCAGTGTGTGTGTGTGTGTGTGTGTGTGTGTGTGTGTGTGTGTGTGTGTGTGTGTACTGTATTTGCAAAGGAGATGAGGCATCTAGTTCAAAGAGTACATACATTCCAGTATACTGTAGTGTCTTCCATTTAAGATGTTCTAAAAGGAGGAGCAGAAACCCTCATCATTTTTCTTTTCCACCAATTAATTTAAATGCTAACAATTAGATGTGAGCTCCATGGCAGTCCAAAAGCAATCAGCCTCTAATGATGTGCAATAAAACCCAGTGAGCCTCCACCAGACCGCTACAGTCTATTACAGAGCAGAGAGAAGTAAGAGCCCACTCCATATGAAGCCCTCAGAGACCCCACACACACACACACACACACACACACACACAAAGATGACAGAGGAAGTAAAAGCGAGGCACAGAATGTGTTAGTAGTAGGAAAAGGTCCCCATAGGTCAGTATATACAATCTGTTCAGTTATTTACATGATAGTGAAATATCTAAAATAATTTGGCGCTACGTCATTTTACTGACTTAGGCACAGAATGAAGCATAGATTTCACAAGCGCTAACAGTAGTGTGTGATAAGAGAAGAAGACAGAAGAGACAGAAACTATCCACATCACCACAGGAGACATACTAACCTATCTACATGTTTTATACTGAACATCTCATCTTTACAAATAACAGCTCTTTTTTCTCTCTCTGTCCACTTACCACATCATATCGCCTGTTTAACTGTCTTCTGCTCGTCCTGACAGTGCTCTCATGATAGTGCTGAGCTATCACTATTACATACTGCACTACTGGTCATACTACACACATGCAATCTCACACACATTCACATATCATCAGTCCCTTAAGCAATTGTGAATATTATGTCGAAAATGAATATTGTATGAAGTCTGAGTTAGAACAGTTAGGACAGAACTTTAATTTATCAAGTAAAGTTTAATTATGTTGTTTTACACCAGAGCAGCATGCGTGTTTGAGTACGAGTTGGAAGCAGGAAAAATCGGCAATAGGGATCTAAGCGACTTTGGCAAATACCACGTTGCGATTGCTATAACAGGTCTTATGGGATGTTTGCAGTATGCAGTGGTTAATACCTAATAAATGTGGCCCAAGAAAGGACAGCTGGTAAACCTGCCACAAGGTCATGGGCATCCAAGGCACAATGATGCACACAGGGAGCAAAAATTCACCCTTTTGGTCAGATCCCACAAAAGAAGTTCTGTAGCACAAATTGCTAAAACAGCAAATATATTTTGAGGATTTCGCGAAAATGTGACATTGCACTGTCGTTAAACAGATTCATCTCCTGCACTGCTTCAGCCTTTTTAACCTTTTCCCTCACGGGGGCCGTTGTTGCAATACAGTTGCTAAAGAACAGTCACTACACTTATACACAAAATAAAACAATGCTTTACTTGTGCGCACACACACCTTGAACATGGTCACAACGTTATAATAAACAATAAACGCAATGTTATAATAAACAGTAAACATACGTCAAGATCTTACTTGTTTATCAAGTTAAAATATATTTTTAAAGATTCTCATTTTGCAAAATGCTCACAGACCAAGTTAAACGCAATCCAAGGTTCCACTGTATATACATTTTTTTAACACTGCTTATCTTGTGTAGGGTTGTGGCAGGTCTACCATGAATGTCTGTACTATTGAAGGAAACCGAAATCCTCGCAGGAAACCCACCACGCATGGGGAAAAAAATGTAAACTCCACACAAAGACCAGAGGAAGGATGTATATTTCATTCTATATTGTATATTGTTTATTGTATGTTTGCATTGTGTATACTGAGTAATTAACAGATGTTTCTCCATGGCCAGGCGCCCATGAGAGCCAAACTGGCCAAACCCTCTGGAGATGAGGAGGCATTACACTCTCCTGTCAATCAAAGAAACGAGAACCAGTTGAGGCTGTCTCTGTGCTCATGTGTGTGCAAGAGGGCAGTTAGTACTTTCCTCATAACACAGCATGAGCCGCAGCTTAAAATGATTTGTTTGGTTGGCTTCGTGTGTCTTGAAGAAATCATGCGTTAGCCTTCACCTTCAAGCAAATATCTAAACTCCAAACTGTGCTGGACACATAACCGTGTTACATATCATTATTTCAGCATAATATAACTTTATGCAAGAAGCACAATATGCTGCAATATACTGTATACTACAACAATGCAATGTCACGCAGTGGACTGTTACACATAGAAGAATGGTTAAGAGAGAGGCAGGATGGGAGGGGGAGTAGCAGACCCACCACAACTCGTCTATCAGAGGTAAAAGTCTCGGGCAGGCAGACATAATGGCATAGCAGAAAAAAGATATAATGACGATGAAGAAGAAGATGGCTAACAGGGTGGGATTGGACTACAAAAGGTGGGAAAAGTGCGTTAGTGAGTGAAGAAGAGGTAAAAGTGAGAGAATGAGAAATAGTTTGAAAAGAAGAGAGAGAGAGAGAGAGAGAGAGAGAGAGAGAGCAGGGTTGTAGAATGTTGTTGGCTGAATGCCAGATGCTGGATTTTGGCCAGCTGGCATCATGCCAATTGGGGCTTCCAGGCTTCAATCCCTAAAAACAATCATTTGGACAGTGCGTGTGTGTTTGTACAAATAGGTGAACATGCGTTTGAGTGAGCCTGCATGTGCTGGGGTGAGCGATTAGCTCACTATTATATTCACATCTATTATGGAATACACAAACTCTCCTTCTCTCACTCACTCTCTCTCCAAACACACACACACACACACACACTGTGCTCTGTGCCAAGTGTTGCTTCCTCCACCAGCTGGGACATCAAAGTTGATCCCCCTCTGCAGCTCTGAGCCAGCACTCTCTCACTCACTTTCTCTCTCTGACTCTCCACATTCTTTCTCAGCTCACTTACACTCACTCTGTTAGCATCTCACTGACAAACATTATGTAATTCTGTCATTCAGACACACACAGCTACCTGCGCGTTCATTTTCCTTACGTTTAACATTTATAATGTTAATTGAATAATGACCTGATGTGCATTTGAGTCATACAGTATGTGTGGACCAAATTCTTCTGACTAGGATTATAGAACAGTTTCAGAGCTGTGGGGAGACGTGGCCGATCCCCATGCGTGCATGTGTGTGTGTGTGTGTGTGTGTTAATAAAAAAAGAGAGAATGTCCTCTCAGAGAATTTACCCAGATGGGAAAAAGAGTGTCCTGTTCACTCCTAACTTACACACACTCTAGCTCCCAATACAAACAGTTTCATGAAAAATACCAATAAATACTTTAAGGACAAATACAAGTGGATTGAAAAGGAGCAAAATAATGCTTTAAAGATAAAGGCTATAAACAGTATAAATATAAATTATATAATATTTCCTCTCTGATACACATCCAATCATTAATACTCATAAATCTTATTTATATATATATAAATAAACTGTGCAATATAAAGATATTATAAGAATAAGAATATAAGAAAATATATCACAATAAGCTACTCGTGAGGTTCGGGTATCATCAGTACTTCAGTAGACTAACCAACTCCTTTATTGCTCACAGTAAAAACACCTAGCGATTTGGTACCACCCTCACCTGCTCAAGAGTATGTCAGTCACATGGTCACCCGAATCAGCGGTACTGTATCACTACCGTGAAGCTAATATTCAGACGCTCACAGTTGGTCTGTTTTTGTGAAATGATGCAGACACACAGCATGCGCTCACACACACACCTGACCACGAGAGATAAAGTGATCAGTAAGACCACCTGCCCGACCACAAACGGTTCCTAGCCAAAAGTTGATATGAGGGGCCAGAAGAGAGAGGAAACCGCCCAAGAGCATGCACACAGACACATGTACCCACAAACATACATACATGCATACATATACACTCAAACACACAAACAGACACACACACACACACAGCTCCGGAAGCCAGCTGCTCACCCGACGTTTTCATTTAAAACCGCAAGCACACACAGACACACAGAAACAGATACCCAAGTGTGACACTGCTGGTTGTCTAGGTAGGAAGTATGCCGTTGGAGGTGGCTTTAACCGTAAGGGTCATGACACCCTGGGTTCAGACTGGGGAAATCCCTTAAAACCCACCAAGAACTGTTGGAGCATTCAGATTCTACTGAACTTGTAAGGTGATGCTGGGGCCATTTATACAAGCCTATACATGCAGATAAATTATTATAATGGATGAAATGGCAAAAATATCTCAGTAGAATATGATATTTCCAATAGGCGACATGGTGGTCTATTGGAGTGTGACAGAGGTCACAGAGTGAGTGTGTGGAGTTTGCATGTTCTCACTGCCCTGCAAGGGATTGGCACACTGTCCAGGGTTACCCCACCTCACGCCCCCTGTTTCCTGGGATAGGCTCCAGACCCCCCGCGACCCTGTATACAGGATAAGTGGTATGAAAGAATGAATGAATGTTTTCCAATATTTAGACTTACTAATAGACTGTCGTCAAACTTCAGTTCCAATTAGCTACAAAAAATTGAAAACACACTCTCTCACACAGCCGGTCTATATAGCGCTTATCCTGTACAGGGTCGCAGGAGGCCTGGAGCCTATCCCAGGGGATTCGCAGCACAGGGTAAGGTACACTCAGGACAGAGTGACAATTCATCACAGGGCACAAGCACACACTACAGGAAATAAAAACGCCAATTAAACTAATCTGCATGTCTTTGGACTGTAGGGGGAAACCGGAGTACCCAGAAGCAACCCACCAACAGGGAGAACATATTCACACAGACCCAAGCTTGGACAAAAAAAAAAGAAAAAAAAAATCTAAAAAAGTTATTTATTGTCACGGACGTCTTAAAAAGTCATCTTATGGAGCAGTTTGTCTCCGAGTATCAATATTACACATAAGAATAATCACGTGTGACTAATGCCATACAGAGGGTACATGACCGTACTGAAGCTGTAAACAATATAAAACCACCAGAGCTTCTACACAGACACACTCACACACACAGACAGACACATATTTAAACAATAACACTCGAAAGCAGCTCCATCTGTCCTGGTCTCCACAGGGGTTCCTGCGCATCAAATAAAATTCTAATCAGAATTAAAATCAGTCCCTCTCTATTTGACTTCCCTCTCTTAACCTGTCTTTCTTCCATCTGCCCCTTCTCCTCCCACGTTCACACACACGCACACACACATGCACGCAGCATGTCCTTGGAGGTCAGGTAGGTCTTTGCTTTGTCAGTAGAAATGCAGTTGTCTCTTGGTGGGAGCAGAGCTGGGTAATTGTGTGGCTCATTTTGATGACATGCTCTTTATGCAAATTGGGGTGAAAAGAGAGGGGGGGGACGGGGGTAAATATGCAGCAGACCAGGAGAGACGAGACGTGGAGTGTTACCGGGGGAAATGGAGCCATCCAATCAACTGCTCCAAGGGTCTAAATGGAATTAAAGGCTGATTCCAATAATGACCTCTATCAACATAATAGGGGCATCTACATCATTACAGACACATTCTATTATCATTATTATTACAATTATCATTATTGTTGTTATTATTGTTATTGTGGTGTTATTATTGATTAGGTTGTAGCTCCAGGAGAGCACTGTGCTGAAGCTGCACGCGAAGAGACAGCACTACTCTTACTGCCTCATTTCTTCTCTCTTGCTTACATTCAGCTTTAACGTTGTCCACCTTTACCTTTGCATACTGATTCACACTCTCTCTCTCTCTCCCTCTCTCTCTTTCTCAAACACACACACACACACACACACACACACACACACAAAGATTTGTTCAGTCAATGAGTTACAGTAGCTCTGTAGCTCTGGGTGCCAGCAGAAAAGCCCCACTGTGCAGCCTGCCAACAACAATTACTGTTCCACCCTGCCAGCTGCCAAGAGCTCCAGAGATATAGAGCACTTAACCTGCACCATACCACACACACACACACACACACACACACACACACACTTATATGCACATCCTTGTTGCAGTGCATAGAAACAGTTCGTGGGTGCTAGATTGTGATCAGACATTTAAAAAAAACAGCAAACACACACACACACACACACACACACACACACACACACACACTTACGTGCATATCCTTTTTGCAGTGTTCTATCTATAGAAACAGTGCATGTGTGCTAGTTTGTGATCAGACATCAGACGTCAAAACTGTACACACACACACACACACACATCCAAACAGTTGCATTAAATATTCACATAAACATATGACATTACACAGCATTAGCAGGCAATAAGCACATAAAGACTGTTCATAATAAGCCGTACCTACAAGCCGTTCTATTCTACAGCACACTAACCAAACAAAAAGTGAGGTCCATGAGGTGTAGCCGGGGGTCAGTAATTTTATTTATTTATTCATGTTTTAATGACACAACAATGAGAAAAAGCCATAACCAGGTTTTAATGTTGGTTTAACCACAATAACTGAATTAAACTATAAGCATTACTGATCTGGTTTGACGGTGACACAGTGGCTTAGTGGTTAGATTCTCACCTCTAACACTGAGGTTGGGGGTTTCAATCTCACTTCTGGAGTGTGTGCATGGAGTTTGCATGTCCTCCCCATGCTTAATAAGCTCAAATTGCCCTTGTTATATGATTGTGTGTGGCTGGTGGCTGTGCCCTGTAATGAGTTGGCACCCCACCTGGGGTGTCCTGTGCCTTGTGCCCTGACCTCCCTAGGAAATTCTGCAGTCCCCCATACAATGCTGCACAGGGTAGGCTGTATGGAAAATCATCTTGCTTGATGAGCTGGTTTCCTAGCCTAAAACAGCTACATTTTCAACTAATCACATTTTTACATATACAAATTCATACTGTAAATAAACACTGTAAACCTGTTTTGAATCTTCAGCGCAACACAATCTTAGTAGCTTGGTTCAGTGCTTGAAAAGGTCAGGAATAAAAAGCTTTTCTCAATAATTTGCAAAATATGTGCCACATTTTTGTCTGATGTTCATATAACTTATAGGAAAATATATATTTCTGAAATACATGCTATCCTGAAATGTTTGCTGATTTATTTAAAGTGTAATTTAGTTCCTGGATCTCCTGCTTCAGGGGAAAAATAGGCATGGACTGGAGAGAACAGCAACAACCGTCATGAAAACAGGACATACTGTACTCTCAACACACTCCTTATGTGTATATGACTAGATAGGAGTAGCAAAGTTGAACAGGAAGATAATTGTTATTCTGACTTAACCAGTGATCATGTCATCAACTGTCACAATGGTTTTGGGTGTTATACACCGTTTACACAAGACTATGATGAGAGTTACAAGGAAGTGCATGTGTGAGGATGTGTGTAAACACTACATATTCACAGGTTTTTTTTTGTTTTTTAACACTACTGCAACATAACACACAAACCAAACAGCAAAGCAAGCCTCTGGCTACTTATGAACAAGGAAAGGATGAGTCAGAGAGAAAGACAGGAAACGTACCTTCATGTGGGTGTGGGAACCAGATCTGGGAGTGACCGCTGGAGTGGGGTCCACTGCGATAAGGTGGCGAAGAGGGAGAGGAAGGGTGGCCAGAGGGGTGGGACGTAGGTGAGCCCAGACTGCTGGCCAGAAAAGTGCCCATGAATGAAGCAGAGGAGTTCGCCATCAGCCCAGTGCCTGCAGGACAGAGACAAGCAGCAACAGGCAGGATGAGACAGTGAGATAAACTTTTGTGACTGGCCAGGACAGATTTTATATCTTCTGATTCATGTCACATACCAGAACTCATTGCTAATCATGGGTGTGGACACTTTGAGTAATAAAAGATGGAAAGAGGCTTTGACAAAATCTATTATTTTTAAGGAATAATTATAGTTATATGTACTACATATGAATACAATCTACTAGATATAGATAGATAACATTTTTAACACATGAAAATTTCTAGCAAACAGACTAACATCTGTACACCACCATGTCTTCCTCCCCTAAATATTTGACCTCCCAGTAGCAACTGTCACAAACAAATGTGAGATTTGTGTGATCATTGACTTTTTGTATTTCTTTTTATTTATTAAAAAAATTAATTGGCCAAATGTAATTCAAAAATAAAAACTATTTTATGCATCACTAACTTTAGCAAAGCTTAGCGTGCAGGACTTGATCCAAAGTTTGCAACATAATTTAATAGTTTGGTAACAAAAACCAAGTTGAAACTTTTAAGTCTACTGAGTGAGATTACAAACTCATAATGCTCTTAGACTAGAGAAATACTGATCATTTGTTTTGAATGGAAAAACAAGAATTTATCAACATGTCAGCAAATGTGGCCCGATATCAAATTCATACAATAATCAGAATCAGCCATTCAAGGTTGGAGAAAAATCATGGTACAACATCATCAAATATAACTGGAATAAATCCTAGAACAATACAGCATGTAACAGCATGTATGTAAATGCAATGTGGTTTATTTGTACTAAGTTTTCTAAATCCAAAATGATGTAAGAAAATAGACATTTCTTTCATATTCATGTCCTGAATTTGAGATAAACTGAACTCTATCTTCACCCCCAGGTACCTGATTATCAGGCTCACAATGTCAAAGGAAAAAAAAAAGCCTGAGAAACAGATTGAGGAAGGGGGAGTGGGAGATGAGAGATCAAGGAATAAAGGAGAAGAGCACATGCCAGGAAGATAAAAAAAGAGCAAGAAACAAGCAAAAGGAAGTCAGAAACAGAAGCTGGCAAGAGAGTGGGTGAGGTAAGGGGAAAGACAAGAAAGACAGAAGCAGGGAGAGTGAATGGAATAGAGAATTAGAGCAGCAGTATACAAGAGTCTCGACGCACAGTCTGCTCTAAGCCGAGGTTCCCATGATTAAGCTGCTCTGATCATTCTGCTGTAACAGCTCAGCAATGAGTGAGGACGCCCCCCTTCTCTCAAATATACACACCTTCATGCTACCAGTACTGACTTAATAAAATAAAACATAATGAAATATAGTCATATACAGAACATGGTGTTATATATAATATAAATAATATGCTATCTTCAGCACGTGATAACGATAATCAGTAGGTTACAAACAAACATAAAAAGAGCAGATGAGCTGAAAAAGAGGAGCGAATGGGGAAAAGAGACAAAAAAAAGAGAGAAGAATATACTGTTAGAAGAGCAAACAGTGAGGATGAAGGAGGCAGAAAGAGAATGATAATGAAGGAATGAAAACGAAGGGTTGAAGTGCTCTCCTCCTTTAAGCACTACGGTCCCAGGGGGTGTCAGCTCCTTGGAGAGGGGGCAGATTAGCAGTCCAGCAGCCAAATGCAATGGTGTTATCACCCAGTCCAATTCACATCAATTATTAACACTGCTTAGAGCTCACTCCCCCATATGTACGGGACATACTGCTTAAGCATGCACACACACACACACACACACACACACTCACACACAATAACATACAGTACACTCATGCAGAATACACTCACATCCTGAGTGCAGCACATAATACGCCCGTCCCATCAGACCGCTTTTAGCATATAAAAAGTCAGATTCTGTGGCAAATCACATGAATATACACGTACAATTATAGTCATTTATCAGCAGTGAAACAGCCCACAATCAGGATCGGACACATTTATATGGTTCACGCAAAGTTCACACACATGGACATACGTATACACACACTCACATATGCATTTATATTCCACACACACACACAAATTCATATTCTGAACACATTCATGTGCTGCGCAAACAAAAAAAGACAGGCTGATCAAATGGATACTCTCTAGGGGAATGGAAGAGTGGAGGGAAAATGAAAGACAAGCATAATAAGCTGGGAAAGAAATGGGTTGTGAACAAACATCCAAAAACGACTTAAAATTTATACATTATTTTTTTCCTTTCTGTGTAACATGGAAATAAAACTTAGATGTTAATAAGTCAAATTAACATTTATGGAAATACTCCAGATGCTATGCCAATATTTGTGCTTTATTAAGCTCTAAATCTAATCAAATTTAGCAATAAGGTGTTATAAATTATTTACTCTTGGTGTAGTGGAGAATAATTTAATCAGCCTTTGAATGTATAAATTACATTTACAGAATTTTGAGTATTTTGTATATTCTTCAGGGAAATAAATTCAAGGCTGGAAGTTTTAGCACTCTGTCTAAAGTGTTGTGTTCGTTCTGCCATCGAGAAGTGACTATGTTATTGAGCTGAAGTGAGACCGAGGGAGTTTTCATTTCCTAAACTGATAAAAGTTCATTAAAGCAGGGTGAGAAGGAGGAGGTTAAAGGAGATGTTTAGAGGTGTGAAATTACCAAATGAGTGCGCTCACAAAATAAACAGCGTGCAAGGCCACCGCCAAAGCCTCCAGCTGGAAACACGGCAGCTGGAGGAGCGGCAAAAAAAAACACAGTGGAAGAGAAAAGAAAAACAGAATAATTGCAGGCTTGAGGAAAGGCTGGCTGTTCAAGCCTGGGCTAAAGCAGACTCTCTCTCGTCTCCATACACCCACTCCCTTCTCACCATGCCAGTGGCAAGCCACCACAGTGCGGCCGGTAGATGTCTCAAAGTGCTGATCTGGAATCAGCCTGTGATCTGAAGGGAATACAAGAAAAACCACACAAGTGGGACCATAAAAAAAAAATGGAAACGTGTCCATAAAGGGGCCAGTACTCTTAACTCCACGCCACACAAGCCCAGCAGCTCCACCACAGGCTCCACTACAGCCCACAGCTGGCCAAAATGAGAGACCAGCATCCTTTAAGACTACTGCACGCTTTAGCAATACAAATGTCTCAACACTACAACATGGGTGGAGTGTTGCTGTCAGACCGAGTCCTCCCTTTAGAGCAGACCAGACGGCATCGCCGTCCTGTAAGACGAGAGGTGTCTGTTACCAATTTGGGTTAAAAGAGTTACAAGGAGCCAGCACGGTAAGAAATTTGAAAGAAACCTATTTCAAATGCTGTATATGGGGAGACTGAGATATGAGAGAATAAATCGTAATCTTTAATTACAGTAATGAAAACCCAAAGAAAGCAAGACAGCCAAGATTCTAGTCTTTTCTGTCATCTGACAGCCAGTTAACAACTCCATTGCTGCGGAACTCCTGTGCTCCCAGCACAGCTCTCCAGTAGCACATACCCCCCCTCTCTCTCTACGCCTTCCGCCAAGTCCTCTTTAATGAAACGTTTCCTCTTGTTTGCCTTGCTTTATTGACTTTTTCTCTCTTATTTTTCCGTCTCTGGTGTGCCGGCGGTGAGCGTCATCTGCAATTCCTTGAAATTATTACCTAGGCCCTTCCCCCTGTCTTGCTCCACACCCTCCTCCTCCACCTCTAGTAAACCAACCTGCAGAAATTAAACACTGTTGATACTGGAACAGCAGGATAGGGCTGGAAAAAGGAGGGTGGGACAGAGAGATGGCAGGAGGTCTACAGGCTCTCTCCAGAAATGGAGAGGAAGCTGCCAACACAAGCAAGCAGCAAGGCCAAACGAGCACAACCACATGGGGGCTATAGTGGAGATAGAGTGGATGAGGGTAGAGCTCCTTCAGCTTCACAGCAGAACAGGAGAAGAGCTACCGTGCTGTAGGTTTAGCATGCAGAGTTTAGAGCATGCTGCAGCCTGGGCATACTGGGCAGGACTGTGTTGGATCTCTGGTTTATTTGTGCACCAAAGGCAACAGAAAAGAGACACTTCCACATGGCCACCGCTTAAGGAAATCAGGTCATGTGCATACTAATCACTGCTGTCCCCTCTCTCAAATCGACATTAATCCAATTAAGGAATTAAAAGAAGAATCCTGGGAGTAGAAACCCCCAAGCGCTTATACCACACACACGCGCGCACACACACACAAACAATGGTTGAACAAAGGTTCAGCCATGATAAGGACAAGCCAACGTTCCAGTGAAAGAAGATCTGTGGATGGTGAGAAGTAAAAAAGAGAGAGGGAGAGAGAGAGCGCGCGCGGCTGTCATATGGCTTTGCAGTGTGCTCTGTTTTGTGTCCGCTGCATTGGGTTTAAGGCCAGCCTAACCGAGACCGAAATTAAGTGCCATCCATCAGCATGTGGAGCAGCTTTGGGCTGAAATGACTCCATGTGTGTACATTAAAACAGGTCTCGCTCTCCATCTTTCTCCCATTCTCTCACAGAGGATGTTTATTTCTGCTAACCCGAGCACTAAGAGACAATGCCATTGCTACTAGACTAAGCCGCAGCTTTGGGAAAGGACACTGTGTAGGGCGCATAAGCAGTTTAAAAATAATATAGACGGTTCCTTGAGTATGTCAGGCTAGCCTTAAACCCGAATACACACATGAACCTGACTGCTGCGGTTCATCACGCAAAAAGCAGATGGAGAAAAAGGGTACAATATTCATAATTCAAGGGATACTCTTGGCTGCGTGTGAGGTGTACACAGATTATGTAGGGAAAACATGTACAAATCCAGAAGCAGATATAGAAAACGCTATTTTCTTCTTCACCACAGCCATAAAAAGTAGCATTTGTGGAGGGAAAAAATGAGATTGGTTTAAGGAAAAACAACATTGACTTCTCTTACTTGCTGTTTGTTTAGTGTCTCCATGCCATGTCCTGGTGAAAAAGACAGTATAACGGATATTTTTGCAGCTGCACTTTTTTCCTTCTTGTTTTTTTCTTGCTATATTACCTTCGCATATGACACTAAACCAATATGGAAGGCTATTTAGGGTAATCCAAAGCAAAAGTGGCAATAGTCATTAATCATTTTACTTTGTCAACACAGAAAATTGTAGGGAGCAGAAATTTACGTTGAAATAGCAACGTGTTGCGTTGTACTGTATATTCTAGAAATACTGTAGGACATAATTAGAAAATAAATATATTGTATTTAATTTTAAACGACTTCCAGGATGTATTAGTGATTTGTGAGAAAATTGAACATTACCAAGCAACCAGAGTTCAGATAATAAACAACAGGCTGCTGTCGAAGGTCAAGAATTAGCATGAATGTAAGCATGTTACTCCATTGGGAAAGAAACTAGTAAAATTGGTAAATATTCCCAAAACAATCAAGTTGAGAGTGAGCAGGATGTAGAGACCGAAACAGAATGTGAGAGAAAACTTGAAAAAGAGAAGAAGGTCAGAATTCACAGCAGCAAAAATTTTTTTCTATTAATGATTAGATTTTTTGCCCACATTTCAAAAACATTTAAAGAGCTACCAAAGTGAAAAGTGAGACAGACTAACAGCAATGATAAACAAACACACACACACACAAACAGAGCGTCCCCACTGACATCGCCTACTTTTCTTTCGTAAATCTGTGAATCAACCCCCCACCTGGGTGAAAAACGTCTATTCAGTCTCAAATCATGTCATCCTGAGTGCAAACATAGTCAGTGCATGTGGGGGAGCAAAGACCAAGCCAGACTGACCACCTACACAATACACACAGGATCACAAAACCTGTTGTTTGCTCCATTACCGAGTGGGGTCATGGACAGGACACTGATCACATACACCCAAATGACCTGCATGCTCAGGAAGCAAGTTTGTCTTGTAACAATGGCACAAGCAAGGAAATGATCACTGTTCTGAGACAGCGAAGTGACCTCCTTGACATTGCATTATAAAGTGCATAAAGTAAGTCTCCCTCGCATACCTGTGCCATGCCGTCATCCTTTACTCACAATTTATCCTCGGTCACGAAGCCATCTGGTGGTTAGCGCGTCTTACGATTTAGCAGGTAGCATCCTTAACAGAACATCCTGGAAAACTGTCCAAGAAACATTCCAGAGTGGAGGAAACTGGTGAGACTCGCTGTCCAACCCTGCATCTTTCTTTCTTTTAATCCCCCAATTTCAAGTCTCTTATCCTCCCTTGTACCTCCTACACCTTCTCTCCTGTTCAAAATGCTGCGGTAGTGGCTAGTACACTCCAGTGCTCTTACTATACTCACAACCACTCTTGCGCATACTCACAGACATATGGATGCTGTCAGCCCAGTGCGGCTAGGCTAATTACATGCAACAAGCAAAGCTGTCATTTGTTCCAAACAGGGAACAATTCAATTGTCTGCCACAAGCATTTGTTTTCATGTTAATTGGCTCATTGTCACGAGAGTCGAAATCCTTACATGTTTTTGTACCTGTTCTTTCTTGTTTTCTTCGCCATGTTTTACTGCATGTCAACAATGTAAAGAGTGGAGAAACCTTTATTGGGGATGAGTAGCTGAATGACGAGATTCTGCTGTGCTCATAGTAATAACCTTAATTGGGACTCCATACAAAACCAGGCACCAGGAAGGAACATGGAGTCATATCTTCCTGTCTGTTTCCTCACTCTTGCTGTCTCTCTTCCCTTAGGGCTAAAGCCAGACAAAAAAGGCCAGGGCATAACAAGTCTCAATGGACCCTGTTTGCACCAAATATACATCGGACAGTGTGACCAAATTGGGTTTGTGTGACTTGACCAGAAATGATCTACAAACAGTGTTAAGATCGTCCTGATGCAGGAATGCTGATGGAAAACCCCAAACAAGCTTCTTGCTGTCTTTCTCGCGGTTTCTTGCTCCAACATCCTGCAACTCCGCTCCAAGCTTCTTGTTTTGATTCCCATTCCATTTTCCGTTGGCTCTGGACAGAGAAAATCAAATTCCCGCTCCCACTGGACTCATGCAGTTGCACTGATATGGAAAATTATTTCAGAGGCAGCCTGAACCATAAATGTTATTTTTGTTTTCTTTTTTTTTCTCCTTCTCCCTTCTCCCTCCACCACTCCATTTTTTCCCCTCCCTCTCTCCACGTCTTTCGCTCTCTGTGGGGAGGATTTACCCGAGGCCTTGAGAGAGAGGGCTCCGTGTGGGAGATTTGGCCCGTCTGTCCGTTCCACGCGTAGCAAACGCTGAGAAACCCATTTAGCATGTACAATAGCACTAACACACACCTGAATGACACATGCTGTATGCTTTCAATAAGGCCCAGTCTACCACCGTTCCACATTCAGTGTGCTCATAATGCACCGTTAGACTCACGTTGCTTCTCTTTGACAGATTATGTTTTATATCATCCTGAGTGAATAAACAGCACTGGAGAATTTTACCCATTGTAATGGGGCGCACATACCGTGGTTTTGAGCCGCCCCACTGAGAAAGGCCAGGCCCTGGTAAAGAAAACAGCACTATTTCATGGGCGGAAATTCACAGAGTGTCCAGTGTGAGTGGAAAACACGGGCAGTGAGAAACCTATTCCTGTAATAGATGAGTAGCCTCTTGGTCCTGCTAATAAAAGTTCATATGTGGGTGTTGGCTGTGTGGCGTTGACTTTCTCGATTTTCTGTGTTTGTCCATCTTGTCTTCCTGTACAAACATACAGTGTGTACCCTAGAGAAACCAGGCATGTGCATATTGTAGTTATAGACTTTTTCTCTCCTATTACAAGTTGCGAGTGACAATTTGGTGCTACCGGACAGCCTATTTTGCACTTTTATATTTGTGCTACTTCTCTAAGAAGGATGTGTGTTCATGTGTCTGTTAATGTATAGCTGTGTGTATCCCTGGAGTAATACAGACAGTTCTACACAAACAGACACACACAGAGGCAGCAGCTGCACAGATTCACACAGAAAGAGGACAGCCTGGTCTTGCTGTCTTTCACACTCCCTCTCCCTGTCTCACAAACACATCTGGCACACAGGACCAAATTCTCCCAAAAGAACAGCATGTTTCAAGACCAAGGACATGGGCTGTCTACACAAAGAGGAAGATTGACAAAGAGACAGAAATAAAAGATGTGCACAAATGGCAAAGGGCACATAGATAAACGTATTGGAAATACTGGCATGTTGGCAAAATAGAGTTAAGGATAGGAAGGTGTTCATCCTCGGCTTCGCTGATTGCTCTTTCTGTTCCTCATTTTCCAGTTCTACTGTTACAAGTTCCTTTTGCTCAGCCATAATGTCACTTTAGCCACTGGAAAGCCAGCAATTGCTGCAACATATTTTAATCAAATCTATCCCATTTGCTTAAAAAAAAAAAAAAAAAAACCCACACAAAACAGGTGGCCTAAACAAAATCGCAGGAAACTAAAAACTAAAATATGACAATTTATAGAATGATTTAGAGAATGGATACACAACATTTCAAAGCTGTGATCCATGAGACATATCCCATAAGGGTCTTTAAGCAGATGTGTTTCCCAGGCCTCCCCAGCTTGACCCCGAGCCATGTCATCACCCCAGTGGCCAGTCTTCAGCCCAAAGGTACCAAAAAAACCCACGCTGCAATCTTAGCTGACTAAGAACATCCTCCTACTCCTGACTCAGATGTGCTCAGAGTAGATGTGGTTTGATTCGTAGCAAGGTCAGCATAAGGTTGAAAAGGTTTAAACGTACCTAATGCCAGAATCAGGCTCTATTGTTCTAGTATAATATGGTGCCCTTTGTTTAGGCGACATGGTGTTTACCTCTCAAACCTATGTCCATAAATCATCAAGTGTCACTTCAAATTTCTCTTTGTGACAAATTTTAGATACAGCAGTGGCAGAAAAGTCTACCTGAAACACAAATCTTTTAAGCACATTTAAAACAGCTTTATTTAAACAAACATGCATCTGTCTTGTGGTTTATCAAGGCATCACAACACTCCCAAGCATTTAGGCAATCATTCTCCAGTCTGTGTGTGAGAGAGAAAAAACAGATCAGAGCTCAGAGCTAGCCTTGGTCCAGCTCAGGCCTGTTTCAGCTCAGTGCTTAAACCTTGGGTGGAATCTCCCTTAAGAGAGAAAACACCCAGATTGAATGCAGAGCTCTGGAGATAAGAAGTGTCCTAGCCAGGTCTTTCTGCCCTGTACAACTTCTGGAATTTACTCAGGGGGAGGTAAGGAAGAAGGCCTTGGTTGGGGGTATGAAAAGAAGTGAAAGAATGGTAATAAGGTTAACCTAGAGACAGGATGGTGAAACAAAGCTGACAGTATGATTGCGGTACACAATGTATGAATGTGGAATAACTATAATGATGCAGACTAAAAGGTTAATCCTTGATTCTACCAATAGAAATCAATCTGTAACTCAATCTTCTTCTCATTATCTTTTTTTGGGATTTTTTTTTTTTTTTTGCTCCCCCTTCATGTCAAAGTGGACCTTTGTTGTTATGACTCACTGGATTCACTATACCAGGTGGACAGGGGAAGGGGGTGACTGCTGGTAAAGCATTAACTGAGGCATATCTGACAAAGTCTGCTCTAACCTTGAGTTATGTCTCCTATCTCACAACTGCACTCATCCATGGCATGCAGTTCCGATATCTGCTGCACATCTGGTGAAATAGTACCGACTAGCCTTCACAGCTGCTGCAGGGAGGGGAAAGAAAATTAAGGTGCACTTCCTGCAATCTGTACTGGCCAGGCAAAGGTCATCTTCACAGGGGAGCGCACACAGACACACACGTCACCTGATCTCATGACGTCAACGGCTGTGGGACGTAAACCAAGCTGCACTCAACTGCCTGGCTCTAAAGTTAGTGCTTGATGAGGTCAGAGTTCAAGCGAGAGAGTAGTGATGAGATGGGACAGAACCATTAATGGGGGGGGGGGGGAGATGGGGAAGAGTATCTATGTAAAGCAAATAGTGTAAAATTCACATGACTGTACAGGTTCTTTCTCGAATATAGAGGGGGTACACACGCACACACATACACTTCAACCCGTAAGAGTGTAGATATCAAGGGCTGTGGTACTGTGCGCTCTCATTCCTGTGCTGATCTAGAATCAATACCTGCCTGTGTTCTATCGTCACATACACCAATTTATAGTGACACTACACTTCTTTTCTTACACCACTTCTCTCTTTCAGACACTCACATGCACACACATACACATTCTACCCACCCCACACACCGTGTATTGAATTATCACAGCTATTCGCTTTTGCAAGATAAATAAATCCGCTCCAATAAAAGCAGCTAACTGGAATAAAGAGGATCTGGTGCTGTATTTCAGCAAAAACAAAAGTGAGAAAATCAATTTTACATCTTATAAAATGCCTTATGTAGGCAGCGATAAAACTTGGGGTGAGTGTATTTAGCAGGTTTTCCTTATGTCCTTGAGTCACGTGTGTGCATCTGTGTGTGAGGATGTGAGGCTGACAGCGCAGCTCATGGCCTTCATCACCTTTCTCTAGCTCTGCCTTTCAACAGCCTCCTCCAAATACACAAGCTGCAAACACCCGGAGACCTGGCATCATGCTGCACCACAAACCACAGAGCACAGGGAAAGTGTGTGTGTGTGTGTGTGTGTGTGTGTGTGTGTGTGTGTGTGTGTGTGTGTGTGTGTGTGTGTGTGTGTGTGTGTGTGTGTCGTGTCAGAGAATCAGAGAGCAGTCATTCTTTGAGATGTTTTGACATTAAGTAACAACACAAGTGACAAGGGCACTTAAACAAGGAGGGAATCCTCGTTTTCTTTGTTCTGTATTCTCTCAGTTTTCATTCATCGTCTGTATAAGCGTCATTTCTGGCTGACCAATTCCATAAATAATATGCAGTGTTAACATTTTATCAGACTACCCTCCGAAAAAGACACACTAGATTTGAAACATGTCGACTTAAATTCTGTAGCTTCTGTTGGAGGAACATCATAGTGCAAGGCTTTGACACAGACAGCATGCTCCAGTAAAGAGACTAATCCATTGTCTTAATTTCCTTTTGCAAATGTCTAAGCAAACTGTGCTTTAAATAAGTATGAGGTGTCAAACTGGGATTTTTGATTATGCCGAATAACACAAGATTGGCGGCACGGTGGTGTAGTGGTTAGCACTGTCGCCTTGCACCTCCAGGGGTCTGGGTTCGATTCCCCGGCCAGGCTCGATTCCCGTCTCTGTGTGCATGGAGTTTGCATGTTCTCCCCGTGCATGTTCACCCGTTTCCTCCGGGTACTCCGGTTTCCTCCCACAGTCCAAAAGACCTGCAGGTTAGGCTAATTGATGTTCCCAAATTGCCCGTAGTGTGTGATTGGGTGTGTGAGTGTGTGTGTGTGTGTGCCCTGCGATGGATTGGCACCCTGTCCAGGGTGTACCCCGCCTAGTGCCCGAAGTCTCCTGGGATAGGCTCCAGGTCCCCCGCGACCCTGAACACAGGATTAAGCGGTATAGAAGATGAATGAATGAATGAATGAATGAATGTTATAAGATTTAAAAACTACCTTCATTTCTCTATATAATCTCCTGCTACCCTAATGCACTTAACCCAGCATTTGGATACCATCAAGTTAGAAAGTTTAGTCAGTACTCTAGAGTTATGATCAGACTGCCGGCTTCTCGTATGAAACGCTAGCCTCCCAGAAAAACCTCTACTGTCCCTTTCCTTTAATCGAAAAACACCCCGGTTTGATTACCAAAGCAGTTCTGTTTTTGCTGGACAATGTACAACCAGCCCATTGCACCACTTGCACATTACAGGAACTTAGCTGGTAGTTATTGCCACAGACCCTATGAAGTACTGAGCCATTTCCACATGTTTGGGCCATTAATGGGGTGTCTAGGATGCCAGCGTTTCAGACATGAAGCAGGCAGTCTGATCATGGCTCCTGTGTGCTGAGTAAACTTTCTACTCAGCTTGTATTTTGATTGTATCCAGACTCCAGTGAAATGCTTGGATAAGTGGATTAGCATTCATACATACATTCATCTTCTATACCGCTTTATCCTGTATTTAGGGTCGCGGGGACCTGGAGCCTATCCCAGGAAACTCTGGGCACAAGGCAGGGTACACCCTGGACAGCGTGCCAATCCATCGCAGAGCACACACACACACACACTCATTCACACACTATGGTCAATTTGGGAACGCCAATTAGCCTAATCTGCATATCTTTGGACTGTGGGAGGAAACCGGAGTACCCGGAGGAAACCCACCAAGCACGGGGAGAACATGCAAACTCCATGCACACAGAGACGGGAATCGAACCCGGACCCTGGAGGTGCAAACCGACAGTGCTAACCACTACACCACCGTGCCGCCGTGGATTAGCATATAATAGTCAAATATTTTTGATTCATACACATTCACATTCCA
Source organism: Channallabes apus (assembly GCA_030522415.1). Classification (NCBI taxonomy): domain Eukaryota; kingdom Metazoa; phylum Chordata; class Actinopteri; order Siluriformes; family Clariidae; genus Channallabes; species Channallabes apus. The sequence continues at coordinate 56,700,572 of CM060104.1, forward strand.
TACAAACTTAAATAATTATTTTGATTGTGTAAAGCTGCTTTGAGACAATGACAATTGTTAGAAGTGCTATACAAATAAAATTGAATTGAATTGAATTGAAAAATAGTCATATTAGCACGCTAAGAAACAGTACAAGCCACTGGTTAGTCAAACATAGTCACCACAGCATTGTTATATGTCACCACTCAAGCCAGACAACTGCATGTTATTTATGGAGGAAAGCACAAGCATGCGGAAAATGCTTCTCTAACTTGCAATACAACAATTTTCTGCCTACAAAAAAAACGCTTATTACAATATTACAATTGTATTATCCAATGCAATTTTTCGATTTTGTTTTTGTAAATTGACCAATATTAGATTACACTGAACTCTTATTTTTTGCCCAATTTTAATTTTCCTGTTAGCAGTGAGTCATCTTTAGGTTGGGCTAAAAGTCAACTGGCTTCCTCTTCACATTATACCATATCATTTCTCATGTACAGAGTATAACCTTGTAAGACGTACACTACCAGTGAAAAGTTTGGAAATATCATCTAATTCCATTGTCTTTCCTGAAACAAATCTGAAGGAATCCACAATATGCAATAATCTCTTTTGAACAGTTGAGATGTGTCTGCTAGTTACTGTATGCTCTGTAAAGTCTTCATAACGGCTCTAATCTGAGGTGCTGCTAATTGGTGATTTTTGAGGCTGGTAACTACAAATTAACTTATTCATTTAGCAGAGGTAGGTTTTGGTCTTGCTTTTCTGGGATGGTCTTCTTGAGAGCCAGTTTCATCACGGTGCTTGATGGATTCCGTAAATGCACTTGACAATACTGGTCTCGCAAGAACAGCTGACTTTTGTTTTAATGCCATATGTGTTATTTCATATTAAAACTTAAAAAATCTTTTGACTGGTCCTGTACATATTGCAATACACTCCTAATAGAATGCAATTTGAGACTCATTTGTCATCTGACAAGATTTGTCCTGAAACAGTTCAGTTTTCTGTCAGATTTAAGCAAGTACTATCATCTTCGATTGAGGAATGACAGGAGAACATTTTTGATTGATCTGTTATTTTCTACACATAAACTTGGTGTCTCGGGGGACAGCGGGAATTCGTTTCTCCCCATATTTGATTGGGTGTGTGGATGAAAAAAATGCATGGGTGAGCTCTGGCTTACTCGATGAGTTTGAAGTAAGGTGTATATCTATGTGTGAGAGAGATAGATGGAAGACTGTGGTGCTGAAGAGGAGGAGGATGAGGAAGAGGAGGACTATCATACCTGCACAGATCTGGTGTGTTTTGCACTGAGATGATTCTGGCCCTGCATACTGGTGCTCGTGTGATCACTGATAGTACATCTGCCTGTTTGAGCTCTGTGGTTGACTAAGCATGGCCACCCTTAATGTCAACACACACATATACCCAAACACACACTCATACATACGCATACACACCACAGTTAATGATGGAACAAGCTATAAAAGCAGCCACGCTATTTGAGAAAAAGCTCTGATTTTCCTCATTAGTGTGCTTCACAGTAACTGTCTCTGTCTCCATCTCTCACACACATTTGCACACATGCTCACACACATATACACACAGACAGAGGCTTCCTGTGTGTTCAGTGTTTACTCAGTGCTGACCGTGAGCTGCACTCTATTAGTTTTCTCTGATAAGAGTGCAGTTATGTCAACAGCAGACACTGTGCGGCTGCCAGTGAGCATGTTTGCCAGTATTTGCTCTACAATCTGTTTACAATAAACACTTTGACCACATGTCTGAACCCTTTCACATACTCCTGCCATCTGACCGCCTACTGAAGGGACACACAGCGTGTCGCCCCCTACTGATGTCAATGGATTCTGACACAGAAAATGAGAAGAAAATGAGAGGAAAACATTTCTCCAGGTAATTAGTTGACAGCTTTTGGAAGGTTTGATGAAACACAAAAGAAATTAGTATTCACTTGTAATTTCGTCAGGGAATTAAAGGGTGTATATTTTAAGCCGCACATAATCCAAGAAGAACAGCATAACAAATAACAGTCACTAACAGACGGAAGAACAAAGTCATTGATATTTACGGTATATTATGTTAGTTTAGTTAGCAAGATAGACCTGTACAGTTTTTTTTTTCAGATATTCCAACTTGAAGCAGTGTTATATTATGGTATTTCAGACACAGCCAGATGAACATATTTCTAATATAAGATTCGATCATGTTCGTTTTTTTACTCTTAACTCTTCCCACACAGCTCTTAAGTCAAACATAAATACTGACCGTTCAATACAGCAAGTAAAATCAAAGAGAAAGATGAGAGAAAAGTCCAGTCTAACAAGACGTACAGTAACTAACGTGGACACGAGGATGCAGAAACACAAGCTTCTAAAGCGAGTTTTTTTTTTTTTTTTTTTTTTTTTTGCTCTGCCAACATTTTGACGGCTTCTTGTAGTTTTCTCATTGTCTTTTCCCAATCTTGTTTTATATTTTTCACTCACAGACTGTGTCCTAGAGAGAATGAACATGGGGGGCGGGGGGGGGGGGGGCATGCATGGAAGAAAGAGAGATGGGAGAGTGTTAAAATGAGGAGGAGAAAAAGAGAGATGAAAAACAGAGTGAAAGAAAAAGGGACCAAGAGCCAGAGAACAGGCAGGAGGGAGTACATTCCCCAGGAGAGTCGCACACACTGAATTACATTAAAGAAAAACAGCAGTGAGGAAGAACACAAAGAAGGGAAAAATAGACTAAATCTAAAAGGAGCGAGACAGATAAAAAGTCTCAAATTAGAAATTTCCTCCTCGGTAGCATAAATCAGCATGGGCAATTTACTATGAAAAATGGGGGTTCCTTAAAAGCTAGACTTTGTTTCAGGTTCAGAAACACACACACATACATACACATACCCGTGTGCACACACACACACACATACACGAGGTGGGACATCCCGGTGGGCTGCCGCTGGCCGGGCACAGGGATGGAGGCTCATAAAATCAATCACTTCTGCGAGCTGTGTGGAGCTTCAAAGCAGACAGCTGTCATACTGGGGGCCTCCATAAACAAGTCTCATGCTCCTGTGCTCAAATAAAACACATGCACACACACATACACGCTCATGCAAAGACAAACATGTCATAGTCACACAGCACAGCTGGCCTGAGAGAGAAAAATGCCATAGTCATTGCAGAAAGAGCAACGACATCACTGACTCCTCAGGAGATTCATGATTCAGAGATCTGATTCTCCGCAGAGGCTCATTCACTAACAATCAATTCATCTCTCTTCATGGTCTTAGCTCATGCAGACAGCTCTACCTAGCCATGACTGCTGAGCCTTCACAGAGGAGACAATATACAGGCTAAATCTGGTTTACAGCTCTTGAATTGGATAACCTCATTCCGCAGACACACACCCACACACACACACACACACGCAAAGAAAATATAATAAATAAATATTTATTGAGCAATAAGTGAGAGTCTGGTGCGTCTATGTCCATGATTCCATCGCGGACAAGAAGGAGGGGTGCACAGGCCATCAATCAGGGGGCTCTCGCACCAGATTGGAGGTTCAAATAGACTTTGCACTAAGTGCACACCCGTTCTCTTTTAGTCAAACAGAACTCATGCAGTTCTTCATTCATTAATCTTCCTGTCTGTCAGAGACAGGTTAGAGGAGACAGCTGAGCCAGGACAGCTTTTGGAGCTCAGTGCCCCCCAGGGGAGCAGACACAGACAGAAAAGGAGAGAAAAAGAGAGAGAGAGAGAGAGAGAGAGAGAGAGAGAGATACTTAAGTGACAGGATGCAAAGAGCGATGTGGGCTAAAATGTAAAGAGACCTTATACAGGATAAAAAGGATCATATCATAATTAACATGCACTGAACTCAATAGTCCTATGTTCATTTTCCATAATGCTATCTGTCTAAATAGGAACAGATGGAACATCCCTTCTCACAAAACACTTGTTTTAACTGTAAACACTCACAACATCTCAAAGTGTGATTAGTCTTTTATTTGGCATTTGGTTTATCGTTAAGAGACAAAGCTTAAGAAGCTTGAGAAGATACGAGTTTGTTATATCTGGTGCTCTTGGTCACTAAATTCAGCACAGGTAGATTACCAGTAATGGAAATGAAAACAAAATGTGGAATATAGCCAATTCTTTTTTTATGTCATTGACATATAATTATGTTTAGTCTGAAGTAGTTAATGTGTCAGTAACTTGTGTGTTTGCCATAGGCTAAATGTCATGATGGGTTTAGTTAAGGAATCTCAGAGGACTTGTGGTACCGGATCTTGAAAAAGAGATAAAGTTAATCATGTATCTGGTGACTCGGCATTAATCATACTCTGTGTATGTGTGTTTGGAGATGTTTGCAGATGACGTCTGGCAGTTGTTCTTCACATCAACATGGATTTGTTACAATACTTTCAAATGTAGTTTATATTTTGTCCCAGGAAAATCCAAGATATTGATCACAGATGTGGGAACTGATATTTCTGTCCACTGCCAGACAAGTTATTACTAGTAGTAACAAAGACAGGACACTGCTCTCCGGCTCACAAGTCAAAGGTTTTTATACTTCCTGTGATGGCAAAGCAGCAGAGAGGAGCCAATCAGAGGCAGCTGCAGGGGGCCATGCACAGGTTTGATTAGATTCTGCAAAATGGAAGTTAACGCACCAAGGTAATCACAAACACCACATCAACCATCAGCACAAAACACACGCACACATAGGCAAACACACGTACAATCAACATGTCAATCATTTGTCATCAGAAGCCACAGAGTTATTTTATTGAACAATTTATGAAATTACTTTTAGGCCAATTTTCTCATAGTGGTGCTCTCAGTTTGGGAAATAAAATCTTTAGTTTTTTTTTTATACTACACATTAAAACAGGAAAAAATGCCATTTGAAGTATTGGTTCATACCCTGCCAACCAGAGAGATGACAATCAGTCACTGTGACCATAGTAAAAGCAGCAAGCTTAACATGGTTCCTTCAGTTGTATGGTTAATAAACTGATATGGGTTTAAACAAAAATTGCTCCTGAGAAGGGTATTTTAAGACTCGTCAACAACGGCAAGAATGATGATAAAGTGATGACAATATAAGGATATCGACACACTAAAATAACACAGTCACTTTATCACATATCATTGCACTGGTACAGTATCACACTTTTACAACATAATTATGTATAATTTATATTTATATTGTATATACTGTAAATGACTATAGTCTCATTAGTCATATTTTAATTTTTTTATTTTGTACATACATACTGTACATATTTATTCTTTATTCTTTTTATCTGCACAGGCTAGAGTTTGTTGCAATTGCATTTCACTACTGTTGTACTTGTACAACCATGTATGTGACAAATCAAATTCTTGAATCTTGAAATACTCAGTTGAACCCAATATGATCACATTTTTGCAGTAAAATCCTGGTTGAAAAAAGAAACCACATCAAGTTAACGTTTTTATTCCATGTTTTTATGAAAATATTGCACTGCATATTAACCAACCAATAATGCACACCTTAAGTACTACCATTGTTAGTTATATTTAAACATATACCTAATTCCATAAAGTCGAAACCTTTAGTACTTGACTGTGCAATGGCTTATCATGGTCTGATAAATCATAATTTTAAATGATTTACAATATGCAATAATTCTCATGTTAAAGGTACTACAACATTTTCTTTAGGGTACAGTATATTTAAACTCTGGTTTTTATGACCAACACTACAGAGAACTACTGGACTACACCTCCCATCAGCCCGTGCAGAACATATGCCCCTGATTACATTCACCTGAATGTTATTGTGTGTTTTGTTAAGTACCATTTTTTAAGTAAAATTTTGCAGTGAATTTGCATTTTCTTGGTTATGGTTCTGTTGCTGTTCTTGTGTGTTAGCACTCAGTTCAGGTCCATAGTTTGTTTATGCTCTTGGTTAAGGCAAAAGAAGGCAAAATTTCAAATATATATGGTCCACAAGGAGCCCTCCAGAGGGGTTGATTTGGAGAAATTCAAGTCGGCACAACAAGCTCCAGCTCAAATGGCACAACTATGGAGGGGCTTGCCCAAAGAGCTTTGAGAGAGCGGTTAGAGGGGAACTGCAATCATTGTGTCGGCTACTCCATTGTGGATGAGCATCAACAGTGGCATTACAGTGGCACTTAAACCAGAGGGCAACAGGGCAGCCTCCTGAAGACAGCTCAATCCAGTGGCCAGTGAGCTAGCCTCCCCAGTACAGCACAAACAAAAAGCAATGTGTAAACCAGACAACAAAGAGGAGGCCTCCTACTGTATATGCAATGACATCTTTTGCTCTCCCACGGAGGACTCCATTTCAGCTCCTAGCATTGCACTGGGTGTTATGTCATTCATCTGACCCACAGAGCTAGTAGTCAATCGTTTTTAATATTGTTTTAAAACGTACTTACTTTAATTAATCAAAATCACTTCTAGGCACATGACAATCTTCATCCAAAACAATAATCATTTACAGACAGAAAACATAAACATTCTCCCACCAGTGTTGTCTAGGCCTACAGAAGAAAAGAAAAACCTCCCAACAGTGTTTGACTGGTACTTAGTTAGTAACCTAGCAACCCAGTGTAAGGATCTATTCAATGATGGAAACTTTCGTAAAGTAAGTGCATCCACCAAATGCCTAAATGTAAATGTTTCTATTCAAGGCCTATGGAAGTGTAAATATATGAATATTAATCAACAAAGGATGCACCCAGACCAAGACTGTTACACTTAAGGAAATTCCACTACAGGCCTATGCTGGTGCACAACTGGTAGACATGACAGAACTTTATTTACCAGTCTTAATAATTTCTAAGTTTTTAAGGAGAAAAATAGACATTTACCCTTAACTGGTAAGTTGATTTTACAAATTAAATGTGTAAAAATTATTTTTAATTATTCAATTGGAAAAATATCTAATCCATATCAATAAATCTCAATCCAATCAGATTGAGGCCTGAAGGTCACATGACCAAGATTTGAAGGAAAACAGAGCTGAAGTGATGGCAAAAAATAAATAAAATTAAAAAACGCCACCAGACAGCAATGAAATGCAAATGTATGATAAAAGAATGCAAAGTACAGTGTTCTTCTCTGGCAAACCTTATTAATCATTAACAGAAACATATCGAAACGTAAAAGAAGAGTAGAGCACTGTCATGTATATGTCATGTAGTGACATAAAAAGGCAACACGCACGTCATTCTCAGAGCTGTTAACAGCGTCACTTGAAACAAGTCACAAAACTAATTACCGATTGGTGAGAGAGATTTTGAGCGAGCAAACAGGGACATTCTGAGCACCAGAAAAAAATTATTGTATGCATACAAATTGGTTTTCCGCTTGTTCAAACTTTCAACTTGGCACAGGGTGAAAATGTGGCACAAAATCAGCCAATCAGAGACTGAAGGCAGGCAAATTCTGATTGGTTGTTAACTTTGCAATCTAAAACAGGTAATAAGAGAAAAATATTTATTGTGCCAAAGTTGAATGAGCATGACAAAGTGTTTAAGTTTCTTCTACTTATGAATGAGGCACAAATAAAATGGCATAAAAGAGTATAGAGACATAGTGAAAAGAAACGTTAACTAACAATGATCCTGCTTATTTTAACAATTATCTAACCATGTATTTGATGTAGGAAGAATAACAAATTTGGAAGTTTTGGAGCTTTTAAAAGACAAGTTTACATTTACATACAATCACCGCAGAAATTCATACATTGTAGACAAGAATTTTCACTGTGCATGTCCCCCTACTGCTCCCCCTCTTGCAGTATGATGAATGCCACTTCCCCCGCTGGCTTTGTGGTGTACCTTGCACACCCCCTTACAACACAAAGAACCTTTATTTATTATTATTTTTTTTTATTAAATCACAAAAAAAATAACAAATACAATATGAAAGATATTGCTCCCCCCACTGGCTCTGCAGTGACCAGCGCTCTTGTTTTTTCTTTTTTTTTTTTGGCAAAAGAGGAGCAGGACTACACCTGCCATCATCTCCTACTCATCACATTACATTTAAGCATTTGGCAGACGTACATTTTTATCTCATTATACATCTGAGCAGTTGAGGGTTAAGGGCCTTGCTCAAGGGCCCAACAGTGGCAACTAGGTGGTTGTGGGGTTTGAACCTGGGATCTTCCGAACCGTAGTCCAATGCCTTAACCACTGAGCTACCCCTACATGCCCTGATCACATTCACCTGCTTGACATTATGTCAAGTCATATTTTGCAGCTGCTTAGGTTTGTGCCTGTTGTTGTTCTCATGTGTTAGTGCTTAGGTTGTCTGTATAGTTCATGTTCCTGGTTAATGATCCTGGTTTAAATGTCTATATTCTGGTTGATGCAGTTTTGTATACACGTTTTGTTCCGCTTCATGATGAATGAAGATAATTTGCACTTGCAACCACTTTGTCTTCTGAAGCAGCGATAACAGCGTTGTATACTAGCCTTTTTCTGTTGATGCTAGTGTTTTTTCATTGTTTTCCACCTTTTTAGCTCTTCAATTAGTTAACAGACATTGAGTACATATAGGTAAGTCGTACTGTGTACACACACACACAGCCAGCCTGGCACATTCCTGCTGCTCGTTCACGGCAGCCAGTCTGAGCATGTAGTGTGTGAGTCAGCTTTAAACAGTTTTAATAAAGCTGTAGAAGAGCATTAATGATCAGCATGTCACACTACGCTGCACTGCTTTACCACAAAACTCAGATCAGAACAGATTGGTGTAAGAGGGGACACACAAGCAGTGCAGGAAAGGTTGGAAGATAGCAAGCACTCCCTGAGGGCATGAGAAAGCCAGGTAGCCCTACTATCTGAAAGAGCGGTGTTCAGTGTGTGTGTGTGTGTGTGTGAGTGTGATAAAGCGGCGACTGAGCTGGGGGAGGGAGGGTGCAGGGGTCAGGCACCTCATTAAGCCAAGAGAAGGGGGAGGAGGAGAGGGCAATTAACCACAATGAACAAGGGGGAAGCAAATACACTCCTACACACACACACACACACACTCACACACACAAAACCTAAAGAAAACAAGGAGAAAAGGGATGGGACCTAATCATTAATGAGTAATCACAGAGACTAATGACTTTGTCGCTGCCCAAATTTCAACCCCTGCCCCCCAACCCCTCCCCAACCACACAAACACACACAATTGTTTGTTTTACTATCTCTGTAAGGACCAACCATTTGCATACTTGTTCATGTAGATAATTAATATTATGCCTATACCAAAGCCAAACATCAGTGGAAAAAAAAGGAAAACTTTTTATCTTTAATTTTAAAGATGAATAATTTTAAAATTATGTATTTGTAAATATTGTAAAGAAACCAGTTTTCTTGAATTGCTGGACCGGCCAAACGTCTCCAGTAGGTCAAGATTGTCACATATTCCATTTTTTTTCGGAGAGAGAGAGAGAGAGAGAGAGAGAGAGAGAGCTTTACAAAAAAGCATGTAAAGGCCTGCAAATGATTCAGTTGCTCTTCTTCTACTTCATTCCCTTATCAGTGTTTCTTTATGTGCATATGTGTTGGAGTATCTGATATAGAAATAAAGCCAACAGAAAGCATTTTATTATTCTTTCTTTTTTTTTTTGCCATGGCTCATTCTTATTGATTTACGCAGTTTACTACCTCATGTCTCTCATGAACAGATCGAATTAAGCCTATCTCCATCTTTCCAAGAAAGTTCTGAAAAATAATTTAACTACAACCTGTTGATATGGATAAAGTGATGTTGCAATGCATAAAAGAAGGAAGTTGAAGGAAAAGAGCAGGAAGTGGTGGATAAGGGAAAGAAGGGAAACCAGAAATTTTTAGAAACAGGAGAGTGTAGGAGTAGCCGAGAGCTTAGAGTAACTTCCTGTCCTCTGATTGCCCTCACTTAGCTACCAGCCTGCACTTTACCAGACATGGGTGGGACACGGAGCGTGGTGAGGGCTTGAGAATGCACTCACTCACAAACTCACACACACACACACACACACAAACACACACACGCACGCTCATACACACGCACGCTCATACACACACCCGTTCACACACACACACACACACACACACACACACACACACACTCCTAGCTATAGCCACACAGCCGGCTTCCTGTGGCGGGAAAATAAGCATGGTGCAGATGCAAAGGGGTCTGGATTGACTTAATGTCTTGCCCAAGCTTCTAAATTTGGCTTGTGTAAGAGAGCGTAAAGCCTGAAGAAAACCCCAAACCAGAGTCTGACAAAATAGAAGCATAGAAAAGACTTCTCAAATTCATAGCGTAGACCGAGAGAAGAGACAGAACGAGAGACTTGTCCGGGGTTTGGAGTAGATGTGTGATCCAAAAACCACATCTGCTCGCCTCCATCTGTCCCTCCCGCTCTCATTCTCTTCTCTCTATACACACTCACACGCAAAAAGTATAAAATAAGAAACATATAAAGTATAACAATTTTGGACTGGAGGGACAATTATTATTGCTCTTTTGGGGAATGAAGGGATGTCTCTAAGTTTTGGTGGGAAAACTTTATAAGTGACACAGAAATATATAGCATGGGTTAAGGTTTATGGATGTGAGTGTATAGTTGATAAATGTGACACATTTATATATAGCCCTTATTAAGCTTCCTGCCTAACTGACTGTTCAAGAAATTCTTCACTATTCCAGGTTAGTTTACTGCTTATTGCTAGCATGTATTCCTAAACAATGCATATCACTCAGAAGTACAGAAGTTATGTGGCCAGAACTAGCCAGCGGGAAAGGCATTTTTGAAGTGTGCATTGATCCTGCAAATTGCCACTTGTGGCTATTTTTGCTATTATGTGAAAATAAACTGCAATGTATCATCCAATCGTGGACACCAGTGTAAACAAGCATTTGTTCTGGGCCAAATGAAATGCAGTGTTAGCATGTGCATGCTCTCACACCCTCACCATTTTAAAAGCAGACAGCGAAATATTATGTCTATGACTTTCAATGATACAGTTTTGTTTCACAAGTCAACCACATTCACCACATTCAACCATATTAATGGACTAAAAACAGACTGTGCTAGATACTGTATGCTGCTAGCTAATGCTAATAAAAAAAACACCTGCTGCCCTCTGTAATACCTCAACAATGGACAGCCAATAATGCAACAAATTTAAGGAGGTGAGGTTCAGTTTCAGTTGCCATAGCTGTTTAATAACAAAAAAAATGAAGCTTTCTGTGCGCAAGGTAATAAACAGTAACACACGTAACCTTCTAAGATTAATACAACAGTCTACTCTTCTCAAATGCTACATCAGCAGTGTAGCTATAATGACCACAAAAAAAAGAACAATCAGCAAAACTACACAAAGACCACCATGAACTGTAATACCAGTGACCTTACATGATTTAGGCAAAGCACAAAACCCATAATGAAGATAATAAAAATTATATATCAAAATTGTCATGAAAGATGACATTTGCTCATGCTGTACGTTTTTCTTTGCAGTTCCCATTCGTGCCATGTCAGCTATGACCAAATACCTGCAAAGCGTCTCTTATGCTCAGAACTTACTTGATAGTCATAAGATAACCCTTAATCAGAATTAAATAAGTTGACGCCAAAGTTCCAAAGTGCACATGTCCTGAATAAAAATCATTAAGACTTGATTTTCATTCATTTTCCCCCTTCACTTTCCTCCTTCGTTCCCCGGTTCAAGTCCTCTATCCATATGCCTTCCAAATCAATGTCTCTAATAAAGTCATCAGCCTTGTTGAAATATTGGACAAATACACGTTCAGTCAATGCATGCAAATGCCAGACATCCATTTTAAGGCCTTCTGAATATTGACGTTCCGTACCACCACACTGGTTAGAGATTTGTTCATGTGTGCATTCCGCAAATAAGACAGGAGAGGACATCACATGAGGAGATGAAAAGAGAACCCCAAGATAGATGAGCTTCATTTTCCTGCCTCATGCTGTCAAAAATAATGAAATAAACAAGAAGAAAACTTTAAGCATGATCAAAGCCAGAAGCTCAGAGGCAAGAGGTTCACGATGCCTAGTCTCGAATCAGATTTCTACGCAGTGATCCAGTTCATAATAATTGCAGGTGAAAAGGCTAAGCTGTTCTCAGATTTCTGATAAGGTGAAATTTCAGACAAAAGAGGATTATGAATGACTTGTGTTGAATGGAAACGTTTGGGTTTGTAGTTTGCCATTCCGACCCTGAGCAAACACTTCACACACCTATACTAAATGAGGCAAGTTGTGTTCCTGTCTAAGTTGGGGAGTGGTTAAATAATGAGGCCATTTCTCCTTCCCTTCAAACAAACACCTTCCCATGTGTATTGTTGAAGGCTAAGAAAGATTCATTAAAAGCAAGCAGAAGCTGGATCTGAACCCTTATAAGATAGTGTGTGTGAAAGAGGAGAAGTAGAAACTGAATAAACCACCTGCAGCCACCCCCTCCTAGGCCTCTTAAGAGCTAATGACCTCTGGCCTCAATGCACACACACACACACACACACACACACACACGCACGCACGCACGCACGCACACACACACACACACACACACACGTTAAAACCAAATGTAACCATTATTTTTGATGACCTGAATGGGTCGTTTCCTACTTGATGAAAACTTGAAATTTATGTTGGGAATGGCTAGATTTCTTTTGAAGTACATAGAAAAGAAGGATATTAAGCAAAATGTAAAATCACACTATAAGAGGAACTGAATCAGTGGCATGATCATGAACAGTAGCTCACCATTAAAGTTAAAATATCTACCACTGTCACAGCAGTGGGAGAAAACGAGAATGAAAGAGACAGGACAAAGTGATTCTTGACCAAATCTCAAAGAGTAGGGGAGAGGAGAGGAGAAGAGAGGAGAGGAGAGGTGAGGAGAGGAGAGGAGAGAAGAGAAGAGAAGAGAAGAGAAGAGAAGAGAAGAATGATTCCCTCTCCCTGTCACACATCGCCTGCATCTTTCATTAAAGTTCCATTAGAGTAGAGCAGAGCTCCTGGCACTGGGGCAGAGAGATGACTAAAGCTTCCATTCAAGCCTCACACTTGGGCTTTTTTTCATCAGGCTGGACAGGCTCCATGTCCCTGCCACTCTGTGTGTCCGTGTATGCAAGTGTTTATGGGAAGGGAAGATGATGGCGTGGTCTGTGAGGCTCTGACTGGCCCTGTGTTGTGTCCAGCACAGCTGTGTGTCAGGCTACTGACCCCCAAACAAAGCTCAGCACAGAGGAAGCCCTATCTGGCAGGCGTGATAGAGGGCAGGCCGAGCCAACGCAGCGACGCTGAAGTCCTGGCAATAAAGCTAGCAGGACAAAACAACACCAGCGAGGCCTTTGATAACAACCGGTGACTGGAGCCAGTGTTGCACGACACGCACCAGCGGAGACCAACACAGCAGTCACCCTGACACACACACAGGCAGCTGAAATATGCAGCCTATAAAAACACACGACCACGTACATCACATATTGTTCATAATTAGCATAACGATTAGCTTTGACGCTGTATGTTGAGATGATATAAAGACTGCATGTGGCCTGTATGTGAGAGAGAGAGAAAAGCAATCGAGTGGAAGAGAGTGTGTTTAGTAATGAACATGCAGGGAGTGAGTGCTGATGTCATTGGCTTTATTTGGCCCTATTAAGAAGCTGGGTGCTTGGTGTCACTATTCAGCATTGCTTCTCATTAATCAGAGGCCTTCCATTCTTTCTTCCATCTCTCTTATTCTTCGTATCCCACCCCCCTGCCACACACACACACGCACACACACAAACACACGCACGCACACACGCACGCACGCACACACACACGCACACACACACACACACACACACACACACACACTCTTGCTCTCAACCTATCTTCTCTCTCTTTCCCTTTGCTGTATTTAATGTGCAGTCACTGTTTACACCCCAGACGGCGCATACAGCACTTTAATCTCGACAGTGTGTACATGACATCAGCACTCTTGTCGGTGCATAAACCATGGCCCAGGGAATGAGCACACACACACACACACACACACACACTTATATATATATATATATATATATATATATATATATATACTCTCACATGCCTTATAAATACCAAATCCACTGCACACCCAGCTCAAACACACACCCAACTATAATATTTTGCTCTTAAATACTTTAGGGATCATTTTGCATAATAAATCAAACCTACAGGATAATGCAATGCTTTATATGTTTATAGTATATGTTTGTATGCATTGCTATAAACTATCAATTTGCCTCTAGTTTCTCATTCAGAAATTTTGAGTAGAGGCCCCCACCATTAGAAGCACAAGCTCAACCCCCAAGCACACACACACACACTGTAGAGCCTGGTTACGCTTAAACAAGAACAAACCACACTTGATTGTAGTAAAATGATAAATGTATTACATTTAAAGAGATGCTCTAAATGGATCAGTGAGCTTCTTCGCCTCTGGCTCTCTTTCAATCATTTATTTGGCCCTTTACCTAGCTATCCCCTGTCTCATTGTCTCATCTTCCTCTACTTTATTCCTCTCTTTCACGGTGCTTTCTCCGTGTTCTGGGTATGTTGAGCAATGAGGCCTTGTTTAATCCTGCACCAACCACTTGTTGCACCATACACAATTGTGTATTTGTGCATCTTGTGGTCGTGCTTCTCAGTAACGTGAGCAGCCCAACTAATCGATAACGGCATTCGTTGACAACGAATTTCATTATCGATAATTATCGATTTCATCGATTAGTTGTTGCAGCCCTAAAAATATAACTTCTTGTACATGAAGTTTTAAAAGTATAAGGGGTTTCGTTCCCTGATTTAACCTAATTATACTAAACTGATGGAGTTTGGTGTGTCAGTGTGTGCAGAGTGTTCCCTGCTGTAATACCGCTCTGGGCCATGGAACCGAGAGTCAAGACACACACATGGAGGTTACAGAAGCGTTTGCAGGAAAAAGCGCGCGCACCAAGTCCTCACAGGTATGGGAGCAATTTACATTAAACGCCTCTTATCAGGCGTTTTTTATTCTGCCGTTCGTAGTGTCCGGTGAGCGCGGATGAAGCGCCGAGGGGTTTCTACACATAGGAGTCAGTGAGTGTGTTCACACGGGCTTTGGTGACCTGCGTTTGTCCAGCTGCGCTGTTATACGGTGTCAAAAAAAACGTTGCATGCAGCTTTTTCTTGGCGTTTAAATCCCAATGAACGCAAGGAAAACACTTCTAGTGCGTTTTCTTCTCATTCATTTTACACTTCGGAGGACCGGATATATCCCATGATCCTACAGGCTATACAAAGGGAAATGCGGGAAAAGGGCAAAATAAACAGAGTGAACCCAGTAGCGGCGAGTTTTTTCTCTCCCTACGTCGCCATATTACACGAATGTCTAGTATAGCAAAATGGTCTATCTATCTATCTATATATATATATATATACAGTGGTGTGAAAAACTATTTGCCCCCCTCCTGATTTCTTATTCTTTTGCATGTTTGTCACACAAAATGTTTCTGATCATCAAACACATTTAACTATTAGTCAAAGATAACACAAGTAAATACAAAATGCAGTTTTTAAATGAGGGGTTTTATTATTTAGAGAGAAAAAAAATCCAAACCTACATGGCCCTGTGTGAAAAAGTAATTGCCCCCTGAACCTAATAACTGGTTGGGCCACCCTTAGCAGCAATAACTGCAATCAAGCGTTTGCGATAACTTGCAACGAGTCTTTTACAGCGCTCTGGAGGAATTTTGGCCCACTCATCTTTGCAGAATTGTTGCAATTCAGCTTTATTTGAGGGTTTTCTAGCATGAACCGCCTTTTTAAGGTCATGCCACAACATCTCAATAGGATTCAGGTCAGGACTTTGACTAGGCCACTCCAAAGTCTTCATTTTGTTTTTCTTCAGCCATTCAGAGGTGGATTTGCTGGTGTGTTTTGGGTCATTGTCCTGCTGCAGCACCCAAGATCGCTTCTGCTTGAGTTGATGAACAGATGGCCGGACATTCTCCTTCAGGATTTTTTGGTAGACAGTAGAATTCATGGTTCCATCTATCACAGCAAGCCTTCCAGGTCCTGAAGCAGCAAAACAACCCCAGACCATCACACTACCACCACCATATTTTACTGTTGGTATGATGTTCTTTTTCTGAAATGCTGTGTTACTTTTACGCCAGATGTAACGGGACACGCACCTT
The DNA here is from genome assembly GCA_030522415.1 of Channallabes apus. NCBI lineage: Eukaryota > Metazoa > Chordata > Actinopteri > Siluriformes > Clariidae > Channallabes > Channallabes apus. The sequence goes on from CM060104.1 coordinate 56,716,804, forward strand.
CCAAAAAGTTCAACTTTTGTCTCGTCGGTCCACAAGGTATTTTCCCAAATGTCTTGGCAATCATTGAGATGTTTTTTTAGCAAAATTGAGACGAGCCTTAATGTTCTTTTTGCTTAAAAGTGGTTTGCGCTTTGGAAATCTGCCATGCAGGCCATTTTTGCCCAGTCTCTTTCTTATGGTGGAGTCGTGAACACTGACCTTAATTGAGGCAAGTGAGGCCTGCAGTTCTTTAGATGTTGTCCTGGGGTCTTTTGTGGCCTCTCGGATGAGTTGTCTCTGCGCTCTTGGGGTAATTTTGGTCGGTCAGCCACTCCTGGGAAGGTCCACCACCGTTCCATGTTTTTGCCATTTGTGGATAATGGCTCTCACTGTGGTTCTCTGGAGTCCCAAAGCTTTAGAAATGGCTTTATAACCTTTACCAGACTGATAGATCTCAATTACTTTTGTTCCTGAATTTCTTTGGATCTTGGCATGATGTCTAGCTTTTGAGGTGCTTTTGGTCTACTTCTCTGTGTCAGGTAGCTCCTATTTAAGTGATTTCTTGATTGAAACAGGTGTGGCAGTAATCAGGCCTGGGGGTGACTACAGAAATTGAACTCAGGTGTGATAAACCACAGTTTAGTTATTTTTTAACAAGGGGGGCAATCACTTTTTCACACAGGGCCATGTAGATTTGGAGTTTTTTTTCTCCCTTAATAACGTAAACCTTCATTTAAAAACTGCATTTTGTGTTCAATTATGTTATCTTTGACTAATAGTTAATGGTTTTTGATGAGCAGAAACATTTAAGTGTGACAAACATGCAAAAGAATAAGAAATCAGGAAGGGGGGCAAATAGTTTTTCACACCACTGTATATATATATATATATATATATATATATATATATATATATATATATATATTTTTTTTTTTTTTTTTTTTTTTTTTAATTGAGACAACAAAAAAAAGGATAAAATACACGAGAGGATCGAAATAATGTATAAACCGTGAAAAGGATGTAGCAAGAGGCACTTCAGTTAATAATAATATCATAATAATCTAGAAGTCTATTCTTCTTCTTAAGTTGAATTAATTTAAGAGAATTTAAAACTGAGGTCATTCTTAACAACTGAATGTCAGTGTATTTTTAAAACTATATATATATATATATATATATATATATATATATATATATATATATAGTCAACTTGCCACCTGCAATTATTGTTAAAAACATAAATGTTGATTTATATAAAATAAAATTTAAATGTCAAAATTAAAGATCCTTAAACTCTATGTGGCTATTGCATTTTTTTAAAGTTTACTTTTATACATAAATAATACCCTGATTTATGGTTTTATATAGTTAAGCTAAACATCAAATTACAGCGTTTAGTTTTATCCGATTAATCGAAGAAGAAGAAGAAGAAAAAAACAATCGACCAACTAATCGATTATCAAAATAATCGTTAGTTGCAGCCCTACATATTTTTATAATAATTAATGCACTGTCACATTTTTTCCATTTAAACAGAATTATACATCAATGCATTAATTTTTATTCCAATGAATTATGTGTTCATTAGATGATACAGCTGATTGTGCTTTAGCTAAAATGTTTGAAAGCATGAAGACTACTCCACTGGTATTACCTCCTCCCATGTCTTCCACAATTCAATGGTGGTAAAGTTAAAAAAAAATCACAGCAAATGGAGTAGAAGACAGGCTACAATAGTTAATGAACCTGACTGACTGTAGAAAGAACTAAATGAGATGATTAACTGGCAAGAGATATTTCTCTTTTGAAAAGATAAATAGGCTTTGTACAATGTGTGTGAAGTTCCTCTGCTGTGCTATGATTACTAAAGTGCTATGAACAACTTCTTTTCAGTATTCAGTGAATTTCTTGTGAGTGTATATCATAATAAGGTGGGGAAATTAAGAAAAAAAATGTCTTGAACATTACAATGGTCTAGTTTTACTATTACTCGTCTTTCAAAGAAAAAAAACATAATGACAAAATATTGCAGTCATTTTCTTAGGGTTTACTGTGATTTTAAACAATTATAATCATGACAACTGTAACTGTTTTGGGTCCTATGAGAGGGAAAATGGCCTAAACCAAAACATTACAAATGACCATTTTAAATATTGACTGACTTTCTGAAATACAGTATGTGATACTTTCTAACATACATTCTGAAAGACACTCCACACCTACACCCACACACAAAGAAACAGACATACATGGTGTATGTCTGGGGTTCTGCATTCCTGTTCACTCTACCTCACAGTCATTATGTTGCCATGCTGATGCTCACTGAACAAGTTTGTAGCTTAATCGTGTTGACTGAAATCATTACTGAGAACCACGTAAGTGCACCTGGGCCACATCAATGGTGCCTGCTTCAAAGCACTGATTTAAAAGCCACTGAATGGTTCATGGGTGAGTGTGCAAAATAGTCGCCATACCCGAAAATACACCAAAACAATACAAAACCAACCAAACAAAATAACTTTCATTAATATTAATCAAATATCTGTGCGATATACAAGGAAATTTCCCTGCACTGTGGGAAGAAAAAGATTTCTCATTTGCAATGGAAGCTTAATGGCAATTAATTGGTAGTTAATTGATTGAAAGGAATTAATAAAAATATATTGCATGCTTTTATTAGATGAACTTAAGGTTGGTCCTGTATTAATGTGACAGGATCATTTCTTCTACCAAGCCTGCCTGAGACACAATCCGATATGAGGCAGGTTACCAGTGTGACAAAACAAACATATTCTTGACTAAGAAATTACAAGGTAAAATAAAAGTCTGAAGAAGACAATAAGAGGAATGAAAGCAAGTGGATCAAAGAAAACACAAGGAGCAATCAAAGTGTAGGTGAGAGACGAAAGGAGAAAAACATTGACAACAGTTTTGTTTTAATCAGAGAACATGAGAATATTCGGATGTGCAGCGCTGGAGTAACAGTTGTCCCTCTCAAATTAAAGCGAGTGGCTGTAAGAGAGAGTGAGGCAGAAAGGCTGTCCCATGAGACTGATTAATACTGAATTCCTGATGCTAATCTTTGTTTTGCACTTTTTTTTTTTTTTGCTTTACGGGTGTCGAAACTGACACACACTCAAGAAGCATGCCTTATGTATATTTAATGAAGGTTCTGCATTCGTTTAGCGCTTTCGTCTCACTGTGCGGCATGCCACATGCTTGCCTCCTTGTGAAGCTGTGCTGCTCCTTATATGGCCGTATATACATGTACAACTATCTATGTTTTACACTCATTAGTTTGTAAGTTGAACATGCTGTAAATTATGTCTCATAGGTCTGGGTGTTGTTTAGTTCCTCGATCCACAGAAAGGTGATATGATTAAAAACAAGTGTGCATGTGTGTGTGTATTTGAGAGGGAAAGAGAGACAGAGAGAGAGAGAGAGAGAGAGAGAGAGATACTAGGTGTAGATGTTGCATCTTGTAGGACAGGTTAGGTTTTAGATAACAGGGCAGAAAGCCGCAGTGTCTGACATCATGTCTGCACCTGAGTGTGATGTCATCACAATGCCAAACCATAAACAACACTAAGTATTACCTTTATAATCTTAAATAGTCAAACAAGCTAATCAGCAACGCACACACATGCTTCTGAGATCCACTCATTTAATAATACTATTCTCATCCTCATTTACAAACACACACATTGCTGACAAGGCTTCAATAGGCATGGAGAATGACTGCACTGGCATGCGCGTACACACGCACACACACACACACACACACACACACACACACACACACACACAGACATGCATACATACACACACATAAAAAGAAACTCAGTATCACTCATTGCAATCGTCTCTCAGTCTTTTGCGCAGAGAAAGGTGCACACAACCCATTAATACAGCTCTCTCATCTAAAGCTTCCTAATCAAGCATGCGCTCTTTCTTCCCACTAGTACAAAAACTCTTTTAGTGTTTTGTTTCGCAGACTGTTTAAAATGTCATTTCTCTCTTGTAATCAGACATCAAAGCCAGCTCCGAAGGCTTTTATTTTCTTAGCCAAATCCCCAAATTGTTTCTGATTTAGAGAGCTGGCCACAGGCCTAGCAGCGTTTGGAATTAATAAGAGAGAGAGGGTCATGTTTAAACTGGGCTGTGGTAGCTAAGTTCATCAATGAGGTGTCAAAATTAAGAGTAGCATTCACACACGCGCACACAAGCATGCACACACACAAAGAGGATGTCCTATCTTAATAAAATAATAAAGGTTTGGAAATCACACAAGAACTAGACTATTACTCGGTTCTGTAGAACATAAGAAAAACTGTACTGATCTGGTGATTTATTGAAAATCTCTCTCTCTCTCTCTCTCTCTCTCTCTCTCTCTCTCTTTTAGCCATATTCAATAAACTGTGTTACATTCACGTGAGCCTGTCAGAAGAAATATGGACCATAAAACATTCTCAGAAATTACCAAAAAGATAAAATGTAAAAAAAAAAAAAATTTAAATAAAAAACAAGATGAAGAAAAAGAAGAAGAAGAAGAAGATGAAACAAATGGTGAGGTGGTGAAGTGATGGAATCAGTGATGAATCACAAACACTGTTTTCATGTGAAAATGTGAGCTGATAGGCAAACAGAGGAAAGAGTGGAATGTGTGTGTGTGTGTGTGTGTGTGTGTGTGTGTGTGTGTGTGTGTGTGTGTGTGTGTGTGTGTGTGTGTGTGTGTGTGTGTGTGTTCATGCGCACTGAATAAATGAGCTCTGAACACCTCAGTGCTCTACTCATTGTTGTTATACTGAAACCTGGATTTAAGAGGTGTGCTGCATTCATGCTACCTTGTAAGTGGTATTTTACAACTTGTAATAACATTGTTTCCCCTTCCGGGGCATTCAATTCACTTAGCTAGGATAAAACATGCATATGTCCATGATGGTGTATACTTTTAAAAAGTAAAGCTCATAGAACGCTATTGGCTGCTCGTACTGTTCTACTATAGTGGACATTTGTGCAACATTTTCTGATGAAATTACCAAAAGTACAGTAACAACTGCAGGTAATGACAAAATGCTGCTAGAGAATTTGACAAAATGCTAGCTAAAGTACAATAGTGCGCAGTGTCCGACAAATGTTAGTGAAATCTTAATGCTGAATATCAGCTTTTTCAAAAAGTGATTAGTGTGGTCAGTGTTGTAGATGTAAGCGAGTAATTTGTCTGTATATAAACTGATGTAATAAAATCTAAAGTCAATCATGGTCTATAAACTAATTTATAAGTAGAGAAGGGTGACACTGCCCACAGGACAAACAGGTGTACTGATTTCAAGTCACTCTGTAGACAGTTAAGAAACTAGTAGCTGACTAGCCCAGGTTTGATAAGATAAAAATTTCTATTTGAAATTGAAGTTCCAGGGGCCTTTACCAGTTGTAGGCAGGGAGGTACAAGTTGTAACTTCACCTTGAATGCAGCATTAAGAAGTGTGTGTCACACATTTTTTCACAGTAAATGGGCTTGTACCACATATGTAATGCAAGGTGAGAGGGTGACAATTTTCACATTTGTGTGTGTGTTACTCTACTATGTTGGGCTTTGGAGATTAAAAAAAAAATGTAATCGGTAATGTTCAATATTGTTTATGGGTCGAAGTAATTCTATTATAAATCAAAATATGTTTTTAACATTTGATGCTTTAGAATGAAAGGAAAAATACAGAAATAAGGCAGTCAGGAATAAAAGTGTATTAAAAGTGTAATAACACACACACACTCATAGTAGTGTATATATAGTGACTGTGTTTGTGTATAATTATATTACAGAAAGGAGTGGGAACACTCACATACATGCACACACACACACACACCACACATAATGCTCAGCTGGCAGCAACTGTGAGTGGTGAAGTAACACACTGGGTTCTGTGCTACCAGGCAGAGGTAATTGGGCCAGATTACCAACCAGGTGGAAACATTCGGCCTTCCTGCTTCTTTTTTCCCATCCATTCCCACTCTCTTGTTTCTTTCTCTTTCCCTTCATCTATTATTTTTCTTACTGCTGCCATTTTTTCTAAAAGGCCATGCAACACATTGTTGGTCACGCAAAAACATTACCTCAAAATTTTTATTCTACATACACACAAGCTGTATTGAGCAATAATGAACCTTTCAGTATGAAAATACTAATATTGATTTGAATCACTTGTTCACGGGATGACTTTTCACTAACAATATTTAGTTTCACTTTGCACAGTAGCTACTTTTCTTTACTGCTCTCCCCTTAGTGAGACACAATAGACTGCACAACAGATAAAGAACAAATCAAAGATCAAGAGAGAGAGAGAGAGTGTGTGTGTGTGTGTGTGAGAGAGAGAGAGAGAGAGAGAGAGAGAGAGAGAGAGACAGAAAGAGAGACAGAGAAAAAGAGGGAAAGAGAGAAGAAAGACTGCTCTAAGCCGACTCATGCCTGAGCAGAGCACTAATTTAAACTAACCCTAACCCTGTGAAAGCCTGAGGGCTGCAGGCCACTCTCCATCACACACAGCACGGCTGAGTAGCTCTGCTGGACAGCGGAGGAGGAGGACGAGTGCATAAGGACGAGTGCAGCAGACGACCTGCGGGATCATTCAGATAGGATCCAGGCCCAGTGGGAAGAGCGTAGAGAAATGGAAAGTAAGCCAAGCGGGGCTCAACAGTGTAGAACTCTTCTTCTATGCAAACATAAATGTCAGTCACAGGGTATCCCCCTTTCAATAAAATAAACATTTGGGGCTGTTGGTGCATGTGAGTATGTGTGAGGTAAAGAGAGAGCGGGAGAGAGAGAAAGGGGGAGAAAAAGAGAGAGAGACAGACAGGCAGATAGACAGATAGAGAGACAGAGAAATGGTGCTTCTTAATTTAGACTGAACCTTGAAGTTCACTGGTGTGTTTGTTGCATCTGTGTGCAGCCCAAAGTACTCCCAAACTATGGTTCACACACACACACACACACACACACACACACACACACACACACACACACACAAACACACAGGTCCTCAAAGAGCATCCCAGAAAGCTCTTCTCATTGATTTCCAGAAATATGCGAGGTCTTTTAAGCATTCCTCCCACCAGCAATGTCTTTGCTCTCTAGGGAGGTGTGTGTGTGTGTGTGTGCGCGCAAAAGAGAAAAGAATGCAAAGAAAGAGTGCAAATGACAGAGTGAAAGGCGAAGCAAGACCATGACTTTTTGCACATTATGCTTATTTTTAATTATTACAAAGTATAAATTGTTTCTTCTTGTGTGTAGGTGATTGCATATTTATGGCCAGCAAAGAGGGAGCTCATGGACTTAGTTTTCTTGAATTAACAAGAGAATAAATCTAGATAAAAGCTAAATAAAATGCTTTTTACCTTCTTTTTCAATAACAATATGATTAAATATAATTATATTATTACATACTGTAATAGTAATAGTAAATGAACATTGAATAAATTTTTGGTTTATTAAGTATTCCTGAAGATTAAGTAAATCTTTATTTTCTACTGATTTCAACATGAAATATCAACACAGAGCTGGATTGATAATCTGGTGGATTAAATAATATTAGTATAAGTATTGTTGTTGTTGTTGTTATTATTATTATTATTATTAGTGTTGTTGTTGTTGTTGTTGGTATAGCGTTGTAAACAATACCATACAAGAAAGTGAAGATATCGTGGATAAAGCAGAACAGCTGAAGCATTTATAGTAATAGACACAAACACACTTATAATATATAGTTAACTATTTTTAAAAACTACTTTAAAATAAGATCTGCTATTTGGGACGAATCTGAGGTAGTGTGGTCAACAAGCGCACAAACACACACACACACACACACACTCAAGCAGACAGACGAAGACAAAAGCTAGATGGAGTGAGAGAAAATGTGCACCTGTACTGTACTACATGAGCTAGAGTCAGGCTTTGAACAGACTTTCTGCACATCTGCTGAGGAAATGAAGCAAATGAAAGATGTGGAAGGAAAGAAAAAACGGATAAAATATTAGCAAAGGATCCCCCTGTACATATTACCCTGCAACATTTGAACAGAACGTAATTCAGGCTGTTGTAGCAAGGCAATAAAGTCTGTGAGCTGCGCTGGTGTTGAAAATGGATTCAGAAATTCAGGAATTAAAAAAGAAAAAGGAAAAAAAAAAGAAAGAATCAACACAGAGCCGAAAAACTCTATTTAAAACGCACAAGTAAAACAAACATTTGCTCGAGAGTGCTTATAAATGAGATGGCCTACTTTCGTGGAGTTTGTTCTGTTCGTTTTATTTTACGACTCTGGACGAGTTAATTATACGGAGTTATTTGCGCGGGGCAAACAGAAATGGTGTGTGGAGAGCCTGAGAGAAGAGGTTAGGGCGCACAACAGCTTCTCCCCTTACTATATTAAACATTAAACACAGGCAGTGCCAAAAATCATCATTAACACGTTTTAACTATATATATATATATATATATATATATATATATATATATATATCCAGAAAACCTTTAAGAATGTAATAATGTTCGGGTACCATGAGGCCATGAGTACCAGGAAAGGAAAGGATCATTTAAAAGAACGCACTCGAAGTGCAATTACATGCATAACACCAGATGTGTTAACAGGAGTTCATCACGTGTGGGAGAGACGACTCCGTATGTTTATAAAGTAATTGTATGTTTTGCAAATAACGTTGCATTTTGCGTAAACATTATTCTTCCGTATGGATGGAAACTTTGGGGACACCCTGTAATAAAAAATGCATACTTCGATATAGTGTCTTAAGAAGTGTGTTGTGTGTAGTTTGTGTTTAATGTAGCACTGTTAAAGACCATTAAGCCTAGACTGAGCGATTCGGGTTTGTTGGCTGTAAATCCGCGCTGCGAGTAAGAATGCATTTTGTTAGTCCTGACTTCTAAATTCAAATGACTTGGGTTGAAATCCACTCTGAAATCCAGTAATATTAAACGTCTAAAGCATGTCATTTCCGAAGAAATTGAGTTAAACTGGCCTCCAGGACCGCATTTCAAAACAAGATCTTTAAGTAATGTGTGTGTAAAAACTTGAGTTATACTCAAGAGAGTTCAATTTACATCGATATTAATATCATTTGTATTATAAATAACAGGTTTATTTGAATACTTCCTGACTTCGGGACAAGCCAATGACTGACATGAAAAACAAGACTGTGGAACAAAATCAGTTTGGTCGATTTAATTCTGGTTTCATGCCCCTGGGTGGTCAACTTCCAAAGTTATGGCCTAGACATTAAATAATAAAGAGGTGCATTAAGTTAATGTTGACGGATAACGGTGTGGAAAATACCTCATGAAGTTACAAACCGCACATTTTGTCTTATTTACTACGCTGGGGTGTATATAGTTCATGTGGATATTTAGACCCAAAGTACTGTTTTTGTAGGGATATTTTTTAGATCAAACCCGAAAAGCAGCAGCAACGGCCAATTCCGCAACATCTTAAACCAATTATAGTCGTGCTTGCATAATCACTAGAGTCAAGTATTTACATTCACATTAGATTGACCAAGACGCTATTAGTTCGTCACAGTGTATACAGGCGAAAAGCAAGCTCAATGAATGCAATATAAAAACCAAAGAAGGCCATCGGTCGATCAACACGAAGTCCGAGAAGGAGAACTCATTAGGAAAAGAAGAAAAGACTTCCACGGGTTAGGCGACTTTCCCCTGACATGAACGCTTTTGTAATCCACTTTGGATTCCTTGGAGACAGGGACGTTTCATGCTCTCATTCACACACCTATTAACATTATGTCTGAATTAATTTCCCGATATAATATAATAATAATAATAATAATAATAATAATAATAATAATAATAATAATAATAATAAATTAAGGACTGGAGTTGGCCTGTATTTTAAGAAAACACTGCTGGTCAAATATTAAGTGGGATTTATAAGGGTGGGGGAGATAATATGCATAAATCTAATAAAATTATACTGTTAAGTGTTAACCACGCGTTAACTACGCAAACTAGTGACTAGTGACAAAGTATTCACTCAAATCTATATATTAAAACACACACATAATAGAACAAAGCTGTTCACCACATATTCGGAGAACAAATGATTCTTAAATAACACGCAAAGATGAAAACCTAAATGAGTTTAGCATTGCCTCCAACCACAAGGACACTCATTATCCCTAAAACAAATACAAGGGAAGACTAATCAAATTAATTAAGAAGAACATAAACGTGATACAGAGATGAACTACAAGCTTAGTCTACTGCATTTTTGCTAAAGATAGGAGCGGCAAAAACATCACGCCAACCTAAAAAAAATGCTTAACTGCATACAATCTTGAGTATTTTTACAATGTAAGCTTGCAGTCTGCCACAACAAAAAGTCTTTACTTTCTTAAAAATGCATGTTTCTGCAGCATAGGTCTATACATTAAACATGATTATTAATTATTATGATTTAACTTGTAGCTATAATTTAAATGAATGCATGCGACACATTTGGCCCATCAGTATGCAAAACGAGATGCAGTGGAGCCTTGTGCTCAAAGCAGTCGGAGTCAAACTCCACAGCCACTTGTTAAATCTAATGCATGCACTGTCAAGCCATTCGCACCCCGTCACATCAGCGCTCAATATAGACACGGGATTTTCTAACATTACAGAACCCTCTATTACCAAATCACACACAGACGCATACAAGCGCAGACTGACCCTAATCCTGGACACTGTAAAATAATACACACACACACACACACACACACACCGTCATAAGGTGACGTGCGTGTAACACAACCTATTAAAAAGTAATATTTCTGTAATAAAGTACAGTTTCCCTCGAAAGTAATCTTATATTATTTCATACTCTATATAGATCAGAGGGGAATGTCTTATTTTATTGGCGTCCAGACATACAACGCATTTTTTTAAAAATAAGATAGGCTACTACAGTACAATATTACGATAACGTCTAACGTCTTCGAAAGGTTTAAGCTCTGGTACATGGACTGCCCGACGCACACGCGCGCGCACACATACACATTTCATACAACTAATGTCAGTCACTAATTAGTTCAATAAAATGTTACAATATCGTCTAGAACTGGTACATAAAGTTCTGAGCAGTCCACAGTAAACTAATTTCTAAAAGGACTGCAGTCTAAGGTTATACCGTCTAAGTAATTTCCCTTTTCAATAAATAACACGTATGCGCAGCCTAGAGCCTACTGCTCACAGGTGCGTAGACTGTGCTGACTGCACACCGAAACACTCAGCATACAATAAAACCCAGAGTGTACAAAAGCTCAACAGGTCAGCAAGAAAGGTAAGCGATAACACGTACCTGACTGTGGAGGTATGGGGATGTGTGAGGGGTAGTATTTCCCGGGTTGAAAGGCAGCGGGGTGCTGCACGGCTGCGTGACTGGCTGCAGTGATCCGGGAGGCGGCGCGGTGAGCCAGCGGGCCTCGCTCTGTAAGCAGCGGAGGAGGAGGGCCGAACTCCCGGCCTTCCATTCCAAAACAGCCGATAAATCCGAAATCCAAAGGGGGCAAACCGAACCGACGCTATAATCCCGTTAGGAGTTTCGCTTAGGTCTTGCATTCAGCACCGTGTTGGATTTGACGCCCAAAAAAGTAGACTACGTCCCAGCCATAGTTTCTGCAAACAAAAAAACACAGTTCTTAGTCCGAATTGTCATAGACACGGGTTAAAAAAAAAAAATCCACACGTTGTGTTTTTGTTCCTGATCTGTAAAAGACATCTGCAGTCTTCCGCTGAAATTATATTACTGTATAATACAGTCGAGTAATAAATGCAAGTACTTGTATAGTATATACAATCTTAAAATACTCTCTCATTTAAAAAAATTAATCAGAAGGCAAAGGTACAAACCGCCAATTTTACCCACTAAGATTGTTCAACACAAGATACAGATGAGAACAAATTCTACATTATAATATGTACAACAGGCTATTATTATTGTTGCATTCAAAGATTTCGAGAGTAGAATTTTTTTTTACTTAAATTATCAACTAACCTCAAACAATAAAGATTTAAGCCAATCCACCTAAAGATGTTTTACATCTGTTTGAGTAAATGTTTTACATTTACTCAAACGAAGCTAAATGACGAGCTATTAGTGAAATCTTTTTTTATTGTAAGCTCTGTATTTGTCGTGGAAGTTAACTGCTGTCCGTATTCGTGTGAGTTCTGAATTTTACTCTTCTCATTCTGTCCACTAAATGTGGAAGTGTGGGCCAAAAGATTAGGCCTAACCATGGTCACCTTTGCCCCCAAACCCCAACTTCACTCAAATATCGTGTATTTACATGTAAATGACGAACTGCGATATAGTACGCTGACATAGGCTTTCTATTATCCTAAATCCAATCAAGCAAAAGAAAGAGATTTATTTTTCAGCAGAAAATATTTGTGAGCACACACACACACACACACACACACACACACACACATATATTTCACACATAAATTTCACATAAATATAAAAAAAAATACAAAGCACTGGTGTAATGAATGAAGTGGTGAGTTTCCTTTTATAACACCCAAATAAAAGCAACAGAGAATATATGATTGATGCATATCGACTCGTCAACATTCTGAATTGCTATTTAAAAAAAGGCATATTCAAGTATTCAAATCGTGGGCGAAAAGACCGCCTAGTTTATTACGGGGCGATGGCATGAGCAGTTTTGCAGTCTAAACTGAACATCGATAGCTCGTGACTGGAAATACATCACAGACACGTACACACCAATGATAAATTCAGCAGTTTGTAATTTTATACAGACAAAGACGAAACATACACGAGCAACACCCCAAACGGAATAATGTAAAAGCGATTATTATAAAGCAAGCTAAACAAGAAAGCTGCATTTTAGGCATGCATTGCCCCTGAAATTCTGTGAAACAGCGCATTCAGCCTTTCGCTATGACAGTGGACACTAATTCACTTTGGTCGCGTCACTGTAATGACTGATGAAAGCTTAACATTTCCTTTAAGATGAGGTGTACAATGTTTTTGTACATCTGCTGAAATCTGTTTAAAAAACATTAACTACTGTAAGAGACACGACGAGCACTTGTGATATCACAAGTCGTATATATATTATAATATAATATATAGCTATATTAATTGTGTAGCTGGCAGGATGGGTGCTACAGTGGGTTATATGCATTTAAAAAGCTATTGATATATACATTAAATAAATTAATTGTAATCCTGCAAAACGATCGAAAACTATTATCTTTCAGTTAAGGTTGAAATTCAGTTGGTCTACATTAATTGATTATTTGAGAGCATAGTTTGCTTTCATATTGTAAATCAAACTCAATCGTTGTGGTGTGCAAATATAATTGACTGGAATCAGGCGTTAACAAGAATCCATACATGCCAGCTTTTATTATTATTATAATTATTATTATTGTTGATGTTAGTAAAAAAGCACCTATCTAAAGCAGTAAAGTAATACGCATTTCTCAGCCATCAGCGCGTCAGTATTACAGCTTGAGTAATACTACATAACACCAGATGTTCTGCGAGAAAGAAAAAAATATGGTAAGAGTAGCTCTGGAAAACAAATGTTTATTATTACACAGACTGTATACAACGTAAATAAATTACTTACTGGTAAGTTATTCCTTGCATAACAATACATGGTTAAAAACATTGTTAAAAATAGGTAAAAGACAGCAGATGCAGAATAAAAAACGACATGTGGAAATGGTTACATCCTAGCCTGGTGACTGCAGTGTGTGCAGTTAGAGTTCGGAGATACACCGCACTATAGAGCTTCTGCTGAAGCGAGCTCGCGTACATGCAGGCTCAGGCTCTTTCCTGAATCCGCGCATGCCACTCAAGGAGACAGAAGGGAGGAGCCAGGGGGGACAGCCTCACCCATTGGTGTAATACAGGCATGTCAATAAGCTCGTGCAGAGCGCCGCGGGATAAACACCAGTCCTGATTGGTTGCCACGCTGAACCAATGGCGTGTTAGCTATCAGGCAACGAAACAAAACGGTGCGCGCTACATTCAATCTTTCCAGTAGTGCTTCTAAGTTGAGCACAGTCGTAACCACATGTGTCTAAGAGCAGATTTAAAAAACAGAACGCAATTCTTGATAGTAATATAAAAGGAAGGAAGGAATTTTGCAACTGTTTTAATTGTCATACTAAGAAAAAAATATTTTTTATGGGCATAAATTGAGTACCCACAACCTTTTAACACCGCGGTTACCTTTTTTTTTATTTTGATAAGAAAAATGTTGTCATAGAGTTTGGTTTCAAACACTTCTGATTAGAAAAACTAGATAGCCTAACCTGCATGGAAAATAAAACTTTGAATGACGTAGCAGAAAATATGACAGCTGACTATAGGTTCTTTGTACATGTTAAAATGCGTTGTTTTAAGCATAAAAGGGGTTAAAAAAAATTGGGCTTCAACCTGAAACGTGTTTGATTGGCTGGCATGTTGCCAGAACAGTGTCAATCATAGAGTGTAAACAAGGCTCTGATTGGCTGCTGGCCAGTCCGCACTGGGCTGCCTAAAAAAAGCAATTACTGGCCTTGCGGTTTCAAGGCGGCCCAAAGCTGCATGATGAAAGGAGATAAGAAGGGGCGGTTTCAAGGCCTCCCCTAGGCGAACCTAGCTGGCCCCAAAGCTAAAAGCGAGTCAAGGAGTGACTTAATCAAAGGAAATACGTTAAAAAGGAGGAAATTACACGTTATATTAAATATAGCGTCTAGATGCGCGGATTAATATAGCATAATACAACAACAACATAATAAAGCGGATAGACTACATGGAAATTATTGAACGAAAAGGACAGTATCGAGGGAAAAAGCGATCGCGAAAGCAATGGAGGTAGAAGAGCTACGCTCAAAATAAATAAGCTGGAACTGTTTTTCTTCGGACTTTTCTTTGCTTGCTCTGTTTAATACATCTTACTGTAGTGTAATTTCTTACTGTAAGTTGTCTACTTGGTGTCTAGAGGTAAAGTAACATTTATTGTCTCGCCTGTCAGTTAATAAGACGGGGTTTGGGTTCAAGCAAGAATTTTAGCTTAACTAGAAGACTGAATGACAAATTAGGTTATTATTATTATTTGCAGGTTAATTTGTTAGGCCAACTAAAGCATGAAGAATATAAATCCGTCATGCGTGCAAACCTTGGACTCTGTTCAATTAATTTGGTTGCATTGGGTATTTTCTTTGCTTTTCTAGTTCTCCGATTAAGTAATCAACAGACAGAAAAAAACACTACTACTACTATTAATAATAATAATAATAATAATAAAAAATTGCATGGATAGCCATCAAGGCATGTTCCATTAAAATGACTTTATTTTAACACTGACCATATATTATTATTATTATGATTATCCAGAATACTACATATCCAATAAAAGTAAAGAAAGTCAACGTGAGCATAAAATTTTATAATAGAGATCAAGTCAAGTCAACTGTTTTGCGGCAGATTGTGCGGGTTGGATGTAGCATGTGAGCTTTCGCTGTTTCCACCGTTCGCAGTAGTGTGTTTTGTCCTGTGGATTTGAACAGAGTATAGGCCTTGGCGCTCACTGTAACGCAACAAATGTGTGGAACTACCAATTGAGCTGCACGTAGCTAACTAAAAAGTAAACCATGTGTTGGACCTAAAAGTCAGACATATATGACTACAAATGAGTAGAAAGCCCTAGGTAACTAAACACTGTGGAAATGTAAATTCGGACTAACTTCAGTTGGTTGTGTAGGCGTACGTGAACTAGTTCATATCCGTAACAAGGTAACTTCAATTTGTGATCGTGATTTAAATGTTTGTGGAAAATCCCTGATTATAAAACATTGTGTTGGCAATGGAACAATATAAATCTCTTCTGCAACTTGTAGTGACACGGAAGACCCTTTTACTACTCTTTATCGGCTTTTTTCGCAACCTGAAAGGTGGGTGTGGGGTTCTTGTATAATGGTGTACTATAGCATAGCGATGGCCTGCGATACCATGCAAAACACACAGAGAGAGAGAGAGAGAGCTCAACGTGCCAGCGCGAGCTACCCTGCTGTGGGACGCGGGGATAATTAATGCGGAGTGACTGATTGCTCTTGAAACAGACCAGTCCCACCAAGAGCATTGTCCACGATCGGTGGAGCGTCTCTGATTGACACTTTCCCTCCATCTCCCGGCCACATTCAAACTACCGGAACGGGCCGTTTGTCACCAGCGCGGGCCAAGACTGCTTCAGCAAGACCCCGTTATTGTTCTAGGGCGCAGTTTTAAACCGGTTTGAAGCAGGCCGTGTTCTCCCTGCCTTTGGCAAGAATATTTTAAGCAGGACGCTCCAATTCCGTGTCTGATCTGATGCTGCTTGCATGCGAATACATGTCCATTGAATGGTTTGATGAGTCCTGTTTGACGAATTGTTGAGCACTGTATGTAAAGAACATATTAATAAAGTGTGGTAACGAGCTTTTGTATTTCGTTAGGCTACATTCTGATTTAATCTACCACCAGTGACTTTAGTTGGCAAGAAAATGTCGCCCTTATCCTGATGATCGTTATTATTACTATTATTATTTAATGTAGGTGACAATCCATGTCGATGTGTCTGAAGCGTTGCATCTTTAATTTTGAGACAGCTGCAAAATATATTTACTTTTTAACCCCCACCCGCCACGTTTAACCCTTTAGCATACGTACAATGACGGGGAAAACTGCTTAAATAAGACTAACTTGGACAATTTTATGACCCTAACCTCTCCCTAACGTATCACAGGCAACCTACTCACCGCGTAATTTTCATTGCTCTTACCACTTATTTTAGCTCTGCGCTATTCATGCACAGCACTACAGTCCAGTGCTATATGTAAGTCCATGTGGAACATGTGGTCAGTGTAGAAGAAACTTGGCATGTTAGGGGATTGTCACAACATTTCCCAGCGCTGAGAAAGTGTGGCGTGAACTCGGTCATGAGTGTTGCTGGGAATTCTGGCACACTTTTAAAAATAAAATGTATAAAATAAAGCTAAAATCACCGCCCCCTTTCACTCCAACAGAAACAGAACAGTAAAGGTGGGCACGTTCGTTTCAGCCGCCACAAACGTGGCTTAGGCCAAGACGGATGCATCCAAGAGTGCTACTCTTTTTCACATTGTTAATCGAGGGTACTACCAACTGCAGACAACTTTGCAACATTTTTCTCGTACTTGTCTAGTCTGAAGATCAGCGTGTGCAGCCTGTGCATACGCAGTGCAGTCATTGTGTAACAGAAAGAAGATATCATTCTATAGAACACGGGTTACATTAAAGTGTTGGTTAAAAAGTCAACTACAACGTGGAAACCTGGGCATCGAGGCTGTGTGGCGCTGCCATATTACACCACTTGAGTTAATTGAATAAACATACGTGCCCACGAGGGAGGGCACTAAGTCCAATCAGTCCAATCGCTGTCTATAATTTCGAGGGAATGGCGTTTCCGCCGTGTTTAGTTCGGTACCACTGCGAGGTTATCAATAGGAAAACCCATCTGTGTCCAATTAAGGCAAGCATGGGCTCACTCCCATAAATGACACAAGCCTCCCTCATTACGACCTGTTTTATTGAAAAAGCTAAAAGTCAAACTAAACGGGGGTAAAGAAGTGTAACAGAATACACTGGACATGTGGATCTCTGATGCTTTGATTAACGAAGACCTTTATTTATTATTTTCCTTTTAATTACTTTTGCGTGATAAAAAAAAAAACACCCAGAAACCCTGCATGAAAGACAAAACAGTCAATAGGTCGGTTTCAGTGTGGGATGCAGACGAGACACCTTTCACAGGCTTTATAAATGTATTATTATAAATAAAAAATATTAGTTAGAAAGTTAGAGATCATCCAAAATTACGGAAAACAGTTCTTAACAGAAACCTCTGTCCTAAGGTCCTTGTATTTAGTTTTTTTCCCTTTCTTTTCCTATACACAACGATTTATTAGGCTCCAGGCCAGATGATTTATAATAAGCCTTCATTACTATCAGCTTAGATTAAAGAAAAGTCAAGTAGTTGTGAATGTTCAAGGAAATTTCACTAAGAAAACAGTGCACAACGGATGGTGCATTTAAGACTTTGTAGTTCCTATCGGACAATTTATATTTGGGTTGACAAAATATTCTGTTTCTTACTTATTTGGCCAATGCTTTCTTTAATTATGTTTGTTTTGTGATACAATAAATTCGAATTATAAATAGAATTGTTCTATACCACCTTTTGTAGACGAACGCAGAGTCTACGGTAAAATTCTTCCCACGCAAAAATGCATATTCCATACCAACAGCTATGATGAACCTTTTACCGTGCGTTATGGCGTCTTGCATTATGTGTTATAAAGCCTCGAAATAAAGCTATTATAATAGTCAAAATTCCTACAAGCTAAGTAGCCTGCTGTTTAAAAGTTTGCGTTCAACGTCTTGCATGCCGTTGTCATTCTTAGGACTTTGCATGCTTAACACACGTGTGTTTGTGTGTGTGTGTATCGCCAATGTTTTGTGAGAAATGAACAACTGGATTCTATTAGAAATTTAATTCGTAGCGTTGTATGCTACTAAAAATGTCACTCATTATTATCCTACATTAGAGCAAGTGTTTCGTGCCACAGCTAGGGCTCTCAACATGTGGACAAAAACAACTCATGACTAACCTCGCTGCGAAATGTCCGAAAACGTCCGAAATGTTGAGCCTACAGTGCAAAATAAGCAGTAGCCAACCAAAGTTTATGTAAACGCATCTTTTTGAATTCCGGACCACGAAGTGTTAACAGACTTAGTAGTCATCATTGCAAAATCAACGATATTTCACACCCAATGTATGCCTAAATTAAGCAAATTTTACCACAAATGCAGAATAAGGTCGGCATGTCTCTCTGGTTCAAAATGTTAAATTGAATGCATTGGTCGCTTTTGCACGGATGGACCCAGACGTCGAAAATTATATATTTGTTCGGCGTAAAATGTGTTCATATATGTGAAAAATCAAGCCTTTAAAAAACCCAGCAAAAAAATGACACCACTGCAATAAAATCCAAAACAAAAGAAATGTATGTTTTCCAAGACTTTGATAATATGGAAAATTGCAGATATAAAACATATATTTCTAATTTGCTAATATGCTCTCTCAAATCTGGTTATCTAAATAAATTTGTCAGTCAGTTAATTGTTTTAAAAAATAGCATGGAAATATGCTGTGAAATAGTGTTTACCACAATCGTACAAATTACATAAAAGAGTAAACAGATAACATTTTTCTTTGAAATACCCATTTCACTGGCTAATCCTAGGCGAGGGTGATAAATCAAAATCTGAAGAGTAGAAAACACCTACCTATAAAAACGACAATCCGAACAACAAATCTATTCTGAACGCGGGCTGGCTATTGATTTACGCAGAGTGGGCAAAAAAGCCGAAAACAACGAGTCAGTTCCGTACATTCAGGCCTTTGATAATGAAAAGACTTCTGAAGTTTCCTCGCTTTCGTGTATCGTGTTTCGTGTACCACCATCTGAGTCGAAAAATCCTAACTGCTCAGGAAAGAACTTATTGAGTTTACGTTCTTGACTTTAGAGTTACCGTCGACAAAAAAAAAACTTGCATGGTCACTCTCTTGTAATTGGCAGTTAAAAGATGATCTGGGTTCTGTCTGCAGCTCCTGTTATAATGGAGACCAGTTTAGTGCAGGGAGCAAATCCACCCGAATAGAGCCTGCTGCCTCTGCAAGCCTCTATAATCACAAATTTATGGCTGCATGACGCGTCCTTCTCTCCCACAATGCAGCTCAGTGACTGAAACTAATAATTGATGAACAGATTAGCACAATTAAACACATTTCCTAACATTCACATATTTATAAAGCATTTTCCTTCTTTTTAATGCATGCCGCACAACCACTCCCTGACACACCTTGTACTGTTATTCTTTTTTTCCTTGTAAGATCGCTATGTTAGAACAGGACCTCGGGGAAAGCGACCCCCTCACCATTTACCCGGGAAGATCCTGAACGTAGTTTTTCACTTCTGTTCCTCCATGCTGATGGACTTTTTGTTCCATTTTAAAAGCCCCCACCTTACTCAAAGGGATCTCGTTCACAAGGATTTTTCCTAAAAATCACGTGTACAAAATCACATCGAACACGCAAGTCATGCGAGTGTCTCTCGCATAACCTGGGGCACTTTTAAATGCATAAATAAAGCAATGCTCGTGTTTGTTTACGTCCTCCAAAACTGAATAAAACAAATAGGAATATTAGGACCATTTAAGAAACAACACAAACACACGTTCATTTCGACTTAATTTTACTTTAGATACAGATTTACCTTGGAGCAAAAATGCATCCATTACAAGTGACATCCTTAAATGAAATAAATGTCCACCTCTAGATGCACAATATAAAACAAACCGTATATTTTAACATCCAAAATAAGCTTTTTGCTCTGAAAGCGAGACGCATTTCCACATAAACCCCGGGAGCGAGTTTTAGCTCCGCCTTTTCCTTCGATGTCGACGTCTCATGGGCAATTACGTCACAACTTAACCCATTCCTCTTCACTCAAATCCACAACTCGGGACAAGCTCCATTTGTTGCTCCAAAGGCTTTAACTTTACCAACCGGGTTATTTAGACCTTTCAGTTCTGCAGTTGTCTGTCCAGCGACCACAGATAAATGATGATGTTGACCAAAAAAAAAAAAAAAAATTTATATATATATATATATATATATATATATATATATATATATATATATATATATATATATATATATATATATATATATAACGGTTAAAAAGCGATTATTTTATAAATTATTTAAGTTACAAGTGATAAATAAACCATAATTTTTTTTTCTTTTAAGTGTTTAGAACCTACAGTCAGTAAGTAAGTATAATAATAATACTATATTCAATCCAACCCAATTTTGACTAGCAAAAAATAATAAATAAAATTCAGTAAGAACAGTGTGGTACCTGGTTGCTTGTATGTACATCAAGCAACCAGGTTCCAACCAGAGCCTCATTACTGCCAATGACCTAAAACAACATCCAAAATGTCTTTATAAATGCCAGCACTGTTGAGCTTGCAGTGTCATAAGATGAGGCAATCATTAAGGAAACAAATACTCTTAATGATTGTGTGTTTTGGGTGATTCCATGTCTGTTTCCCAAACAGCACGTGAATGTGACGGGTTACAATACACGTAGCCTAGTATAATTAACATAATTTACTTCACTGAGTAAAGTCATTAGAAGTAAGGGATGTTTATGCCTCATTAGAAAAATTTGTTGTACATACTACCAATCTATGTCGTATTTTACATTACAACAGTATTTATCTTTTTGTCTGAATGTTGGACTATATGTATATTCCAGGGGGCCAGTGGTTAAGGCAGTGGACTACGGTTCAGAAGATCCCAGGTTCAAACCCCACAACCACCAAGTTGCCACTGTTGGGCCCTTGAGCAAGGCCCTCAACCGCTCAGATGTGTAATGACATAAAAAAAAAAAGTAAGTCGTTCTGGAGAAGAGCGTCTGCCAAATGCCTAAATGTATTCCACTGCAATCCTGACATTTTTGTTGAAATTATTCACAAACATAAGTCAATAAAACAAAAAAATATTTGACATTTGACAATAATGCAAAATATCATACAATGTACGATATGTTGTTTTGTTGTTTTTGACAGTAAAAGTAATTTAAAAACATTTAAAATGCAAGTAGTGTTCAAGCTGCAATAACAAATGATACATGTATGATTCAGATCATGTGAGTAACATCATAGCAAGGTTTAAACTTTTTAATTAACAAGATTTGAAACATTACTGTTTTCAATTTAGACTCATCTGCACTGAAATAAATTGAAAACTCATAAAAGGAGACCTAGTGCCCAGAAAAGCAATAGTTAGAAGGTACAAACCTACACAATAGACCTGCCCTGGTCATAAGAATGAGCTCTGGATTGAGACAGGCCTATGCATACAGAATACCTCTGGGAAAGCTACACTCCTCTCTGTGTTTCAAAGTGCTGAGAAATGCAAAAACCTGTCATGTCAGGTGCACCAAGAGAATAAAATATGGTAGCCTGCGATTTCTTGTGCAATAGCTAAATTTTTCATTAAAAAACAAACAAACAAAGAGTCTTATGCTGTAAAGGCTATACAAAATTAGTATAGTAATGTGACTGCAATAGTGTGGTAACATGTGATAGAAACATGTTGGAAACATGTTCATGTTCCAATTCACAAGAGTATATATCCATTATAAACACTTCTTTATATTTTAGGTGTTTTGGATCAAGGAGGGAAATGTCCGCAGTCACCATAAATCAAAAACTCTGACATATCAAAGGGACTTAAGGGTCAGCGGAAATGAACATGTCTGAATTACATCTGTTCTTCATTCTAAGGAACAGAGCTTACATACATATGCATGAAGCATTAGATGCTAAATACAGAGAAGCAAGCAAACAGAGACATCTCTTAAAAGCTCAGTGGTATTCGCTACAATTTTTTCCAGACTTTTCAAATAAAGCTTTTTTTTATTGCAGCTGTTAAATACAGCAGCTGGGAGCAAGAAACAAGGTCTGTATTGTGACCATCCGCCCAATTCCAGATTCTGACGCACTTGCTTTTTGCCCCAGTTGCCAAAAAACTACCCTTCATACATTTGCAGCGCCATCACATGGCAGGGCAAGCAACGCATGTGATGCTGGGGAAGTAGCTGCTGTTGTTTGGGGGAAAAAAGTTTATCAGACCATCAGAAATCAGCTGAGGGCTCAGGGAGAATCAGTAAAGTGGTAGATCTGGATAGGCAACAATAATCTCTTTCTTGGCCTTTCCCTACATCACGCATTTTAATTTATTGATTTTTGTCAAAATGTCTTTAATACAATATTGAAACTATTGTGTATTATTTCTACACATGAAAAATTCTATTTATCAACAATGAAATATTTAAACATTTTAGAATTCTTTATGAGCACTGCTTTATGTGACAGCATTAGTTACATTACATAATAAGTCATTAAATGCATCCTGGTGGGGGCTGAAATTATGGCTTTCATTGTGCCTTCATGCTTTGTGCAACAGGTGGCCTCTTCTATAGATTAATTCCAAATTCTGATGGCTGTTTTAGCACTGAACAGGAAGCCCATGAGTGATATTTCATAGGCAAGGCTTATAAGGTTCCCAGACATTGAGTTTTACTGGTTACAAGAGCAAACACTGGCTAGGCAAAGGTAATAGAGCTATCACACACACATACACATCAAGCTACTCTATAACCTGACAATGTGAACTGGAGATAAAATTTTAGTACCCATGGTCATAATGTAGGAGTATTGCGAGAGGCCTGAGGACATCAGTACACAAGCTTGAGCATGAGCACACACGGGCACAAACGCGCGCGCGCACACATACACACACACACACACAGGAACAAATATATGCAAACATTTTTCTTCTCCTGTATTCTGCAAAAAACTCACATAACTGTGGCAAGTCAAAAATTACATAATTTTTCATTCTACTCCTTAGTTCCAATTTTTAATATTTATTCTCTAAATCAGTGCCTAGTGCCTAGGACATTAGAAAGGAGAAAATGTTTTTATTTTAAATAAGAGCGACTTATTTGTCCATAACCTCCTCGGGTGCAAACGCTTATCCTCTCTTTTTTTTTTTTTTTTACCTTATTCACAAAAGCAAATTCTCATAAGATGATGCTGAGGTTCTGGCGCTTTCTTGGGGTAAAAATCACCAAGAAATACTGTACAATTATACACAAATGTGTAATTAACAGTTGACAACTGACAATTACAATTTAACACTGTTCAGTCATTTTAGAAATGCGTGAACAATTCAAGGTTTGTGCTTGTGATAAATGTCTTAATCCCTTAAGTTTGAAGAAAGCAAGCGATAAAGCAAACAAAAAAGGCAAATTAGAAAGAAAAGTTTAATTATGTACTTAGATAATTTTATTTGAAGTTATAAAAGGTTATAAAAAGTTGTAAACTGGAAAGTAGTTTAAAGTGGACCCACTGGTGATTAGTCTCCACGTCTCTGGAGTGTGAAAGTAATTTACACATAGTGTGGGTGTGCCAAATGCGGTGGTCGTGTAGTTGGTGACAGACGGGTTTGAAGAAAAGCAGCTAAACTCGGGCGTCGAGTAATCACCCCTCTGCGGAGTTAGCCATCAATTCCGAATTAAAGCCTATTTGCATCGAGACAAAGGGAGATCGCCCATCCATCATTGAGTTGAGGGTGAGCAGGAGGGGTAAACTAGTTCTCTCGCAAATAAAGCTGTTGTCCTCCTGGGTACGTTTACATAGGTGTGAGCTGAACCTGCCAGAGACCCCCAGAGTATTTTTATTCTGAAATTCTCCTCTCCTTGAATAGACTTTAAATACCCATAAATATGACAAGCATAAAAATACAAAAATAAAATATAAAAGACCAGCGATCTTGTTTATTTAGGTTTATTCACATTTAATATAAACCTGACACATAAAAAAATCTTGTACAACACAAAATGGAATTTTTACTACATATATTATTCACACACTTTTATTTATTTATATTTGCAGTTTAAAGCCAACAATTTTGCACTGGTCTTGATGCAATACTCTTTTGTTTACTTCGCGTATAGTCCTATATTGCCCTTTGTACCGTAATACCGCGTGGTATGTTGCATTTCGTCTCATTGTATCATGTAAGTTAGGATATATTTAGAAATGAGAATTAAAAACCTACTTGATTTGAAAGTACAGACATAACATTTTAACATCATCATTATCAACAACAACAAAGCAACACCGTCGGTGTTGGTGATGCATCTGTTAAAGAAAGCCACTGCGTTTTGTAAATGTGCAGGTTCCCCCTTAAATCTGCGCAATTACCGGTTGTAATTCCTCGTGCCGATTTTTGTTCGGTCGGCCCGGGGCTCCCTCCTGTCGGTCCGATGGGTTTCCCCCTCCCCCGCCTGCAACATGGAGAGGGGGTGGGGTGGAGGAGGGGGAAATAGAGAATGAGGGGGAGGAAGGGGTTCCCTGCACGGTTCCGCTCAGAGCGCAGAGCTCGCGCTAAAAGCTAACCGAAGGAGAATGGCGACTCAGCGGAGCGCTACGGTCCTCACTAACTAAACTCCTCAGCAAATGGACGAGCGTCGAGAGAAGGAAGAGTCAAAGTGGAATCTGAGACTTCCAGTGTGTCGTGGTGGAAATATATCAGGAGGAAGCTTCTGCTGTAGGGGAAACTAATTCCCCACAAGAAGGGGGAGGGATGATACACTAGTGTTTTTTTTTTCAACTCGGAAAGGCAAGTAAATGGCTTATTAGGCTATCACAGAGAAGACTACAATGAATGTCGGTCTATCATTTGCTGGTGCATGCAGTTTGGGCTTGTTCTGTAAGAAGCCTGAATGCTTATTTCGGCTACTGATAAATCAGCGCGTTCTCTCTCTCTCTCTCTCTCTCTCTCTCCCCTGAATGCCATGCTACTTTGGAGGAGCCTACAGCCGCGGGAGATTTGGCGCGACATTCAAATAATCGTTTTCTCAAAGGAGGACGGCAAAACACACGAGACCCGGTCATTTCTCATACAAATCACAGTTTTCGTCTGGGACTTTTACTGCTCTGGGAATAGGGTGGAGATTGCTATACTAAGAGGTGGGATACTACTAAACTATAATGTATTCCGTATTTTCAAACACAATGACAACAGCAGCAACAATAATAATACTGTTCATAATCATCATGCCGCATTACCTAACACTGTGAATATAATTGTAATGTAACTAAAATATGCACCTGCAGGATTTTTTCCCCAGTTAATCCGTCGGGATTTAACCGTTCGGGCTAGTCTGAAAACGTCGCGGTTTGGGTTTTAAGCGACTAAACACCATGTTTATTTTTAGTATGTCGCATTACTTACATAGCCTATTTTGGAACCAATATACATCCCAGTCGATTTTTAGACAGCTTATTTGTGTTACCGCGAGGTCACAGGCAGTGTAATGTTCTAGTTTGATTCGGTGTGCTATTTAGAAAGCGTGAATTAAGGCCCCGGGAGGTGTGTGTAAAGAGAGCTCTTAGTTGACGGACGAATGAGCCACATATTTAACCACTTAGATTAGATTTTGAAAGCATTTCCCCCCTAAATTATTATATTTTATGTTATATGTTGCTAGAATTTCTTTTAACTAAGTGTGACAATTTTTTTACCAAAGGTCTTCACATTAGGTAAAGGGAATTATAATTTCCACACAAAGACACATGCTCTTATTATAGTAGATTCGTGAAATATTGCAATGCAAACTTACAATTAATTTTCTATAATTGTGAAATGTAATTGTTTTGTCCAAATCAGTTTTTAAAAATGTTGTGTTTTTACTGAACATGGATTTGAAGTAGGTTTATTGCATTCATTTGACCGTATTGAATGGGGACAGTACAGAACATGTTTGTTACAAACTGTCGTTAGTTTCTTCATATTTGCAGTATGGATAGCAATAAAATCTTAATGAAGTAATTTTTGTCTGGTGATTCTTTTTGTTGTTTTAATTATGGTTAACATGTCATATTGGTGTTTACCGTCGTTATGGGAAAATTGGAATGAATGCATCTCTACAAATGCGCGTGGAAGGTTAGCTCGATAAACAAGTCGATTTAGTTGTTTCTTGCCTATTCTTTTTTTCTTAAGAAAATTTGAGGCGTTAAAGTAAGAAGCAAGTATTAATATTGGGAAAACCAAGCAAACAAACAAAAACCCTGGCAGCATAGATCAGCAGCTTGAACAAACGCAGCAGGCTTTGTACGCATCCAATTATATTCAAATAATTATTAAAAAAATATTTCTAAAAAAATATCAATTAAATTACTAATAATACTAACTTTGTCTTGCAAAATAATTTTGTATTTTAAATAAATATACAATAAATACAATTTTAAATAAATACAATTTTGTCACGTTATTGTTAGTTGTAATTGTTTAATTTCAAGCTGATGACTCATCTAACATAGGCCTAATTTGTAAATACGCGATACTTCAGAAATAAAAAATTTGTCATACCCTAGGTTGCATATAATGTCCTATAATTAATACATATAATGATTGTATTGGCGAGTACATTCTTTGAAAAAAAAAGAATAATTAAGGATGTTCCTAAGTGAGGTTCATTGTTCACCTGTAAGGGGTCCTCTAGTAAGACAAATTTCTAGGAGTGTAGATCTGCTTTTGATAATATGTTAAATATCTTTATGTTCTATGGTGTTATGATAAAAAAAAGATACACTATTAATTATAATATATAAATTATGGGCTGGGCCTTGGTATAATTAATTATTTCTTTTTAAGATTTTGCACAAGTTATTTAAAAAGAAAAAAAAATGAGCGCAAACACAATATTGAGCTTTGTTAAGCAGAACAGTCTGGGCCGCAGTGCAGCATCGTGTGTGAACTTAATTCAAGATGACTAGAGCAGGAGGGGGAGCTTTGCATTGTGACCATGAGCTCGCCGATAACAACACAACCAATAATCCTGGAAGAAAAGACTTAACGCAAAGTAAATCAACAGTATAGTTGCATTAATATTATTATTAGGCCTTGTCATCTTTAATATAAAAATATCCAATGCTGTTTGATCTTTTACAATCTTTCATGCTTGTCCAATTGAACGTTTCCTTAACAAAACTCTAAAAGTGCATCATTAGAAAAGGGCGAGTTTACACACGTGGCGAGTAAAAAAAGGAGTTGGGCTATAGGTTAATGGTGAGCAAGAGCGCATGTGGATTACACATTACCTAACGTGGACTCAGTGCTGTCCTGTTTGAAATAAACCATGTACTTTCAAGCCAGATATGCATTCATCTGCAATACTTAGGTATGCCAATTCAAGATGAAATATTACAATGAAACATGCGTGGTTATTAAAAAATCTTATAAAACATTTTTTTCTTGTGTTTTTTCTTGTTGTATCGCACCCTTCTTTTACTTTATTGACATATTTCATGTCTTTCACACATCATTTGGAGACAACCTGTTGTTCCTGTTTCAGACACAAAATGGTCTATAATGATATTGGAGACTTTCCACTTTTAAACATTCGAGTCTAAGCTAGATTTTAATTTAAAATGAAATTTGGAAACCCATGGGTTGATTTATTATATGTATTTTTGAATGCCATTTTGAAAGTTGCCAAATATTACAGCCTACTATTTACTGAATATCTACGGTTATATTTATACAGCTAAAATTTTATCCATACACATATTTGTCTCTGTAATATTAATTATTATATAGATGAAAATAGAAGAAATTATTTTGAAAATACACAGAAATGATCACACCTTGGACTAAGTATCTAAACAGATTGTTTTTTTATTTTATTTTGTGTGTTAACTTCTAATGACAATGTCTACAGTTGTCTTAGGTAAAACGGACCAGGGGATGGAGGAATGGAATAAAAAAATTACTTGATTGTCACTGCTTGAAAATAAGATGAAGCCACTGAAGACAAAATGATCAGAATCCAAGGATATTTCCTATTGCAGTAAATGTGGTCCAAACCGTTCACCACACTCATAACTGAGAAAAGCTCAGATTTTCGCAGTTTCTGAGGGTACAGTGAAGAAAGTCTCTCCCCCCGCTGCAGCCATACAACACACGGCTCATGGCTCTGTTCTGCTATAGGGTCCACCATGTCCAAACACGAAAGACTGTGCATGGAGACAATGTAATGATGCGGGCAGTCATTAGGCCTAATTTAGTCTCTATGACGGTTATATGCACAAAACCTTTATTTAGTTACCCAATAGGTAGGCTGCGTGATAGTTCTTGTGCCTAAATACAACTACATGTTTGTATAAACAGAAAGTGTTGTATTTTTTATTCTTGCACAAACCATTTAAGCTTCCCAAACAACCTGGTGTAATGAGAAGTTCCAAAGACCAAAAATAAACTGCAAACATGGTGATTGTCAGAACTCTGAAGGGTGGCTTGTGTGGACGTGTGAGGAAATTGCACGTTGGTACATGAGGGGAAATGACGCTGTATATAAAAAAGAAAAAATTATTTAAAAACGCTTTGAGTTTAAAACCTGGTTCTTGACCTTGCGCTAGTGGAGAGGTTTCATCATGTCAGATAAATTTGGAAATTATTTAAAACACACTCTAATCTCAACATTTTAAAGACTATTCCTTTTATTCCTAAGCCCCAAGCTGCATTTTGCGCAAGATTTATAAAATTCCTTCCAGGCTAAAGACAAACACTGTGGCTGTCTTCTCGAAGTGTTACTTATTTAGATGAGCCGAAAAACAAAACACCGTTACAGTTCGACAGAGTTAAGTTTAGCAGTCAGTCTACCTTTTTTTTGAAGAGGGGGGCATGGATACGTTTTGTGGTCAGCTTCGTTTAGCTGTTCAAAGCTTAGCCTTCGGCCGTACTGCTCAAGTAACATTCTGCACCTAGAATGTGCTAATCTTTTATAATTGACAGTCGGCACAAAACTTAAGCGGCAACCTTCAAAACCACATACTGCAGTAATGTAATATTTCAAATGTGGTGATATAGCTTCCTGTTCGGGCATACTTATTTAGTGTGTGCTCTTTTTCGGGTTAATCTATTCGTCTATTGCGCACTGTGTGTGCGCTCAGTAACATACAGTTTAAAGACTCTTTGCTAGGACACAAACAGAAGCGTTCTTGCGCAACATGAGATCATATAGGCAAATTAAATTTCATGCATATAACATGATTTATATTCACATATAATAGCGTGAATACGGGGATTGAGACAAATGTATAATATAGACTACTGTAAGTAATAGGAAGGAGGTTGATCGAAAAAAAGAGAAAATAGGGCCTTCGTGTATTCTTACAATGTTATTATGTATGCATTTATTTATTTATTTATTTATTTATTTATGCGTTAAGTAATTCAGTCGTCCTTTAATTTATTAATTCTGTACAAGAGCTTTATCTTGGTTATTTTCGCCGTGAATCTGGAACCTAACCCGGGAGCACTGGACTTGAAGTGGGAACACACCCCGGGAAAGACTTTAGACTGCATATGTATTTTATGTATTTTTTTTGTGTACGCTACTGTATAATGTGGTTTATATTTGTCGACTTTCTGACGACGCTTATGGGTTAGAATATATATATATATATATATATATATATATATATATATATATATATATATATATATATATATATATATAACCTGGCTTGCTGCTTTAGGATTTGTTTGAAGGCAATATTGATTAATGACCAGTGATGAATCATGGCAATGATATTTCATCTAGTGGCTGTCTTTGCCGCTACCCTGTGTCTATTTTTCTCTTCTGTGACATTCCTGCACCATTCAGATTGCAGAGACCACGTATAAAGGATCTATCTGTATATCTAACTTATGCCACGCTGGTTTCCCCCTTCAGACCCCTGCATTTAATCCCAATACAAACGTTTTGACAGTAATAAAACTATTTTTGCCAAATATGACCATATATGGATCTGACATTCTCTTTCCCTTTTCATACACTGCATTTTAATACACATTATAAAAAATGATAAGTATCTACACTTAATAATGCATTTGTTTTTCGGTCTACAATTAAAAAATCTAAAATGGTGATTATTTAAATGCCACATGATATCAGTGGATATGATGTATTAAGATCTTTTGAAACGTTAGGAATTCGCGATTAACTTTAGTAGATTATGTACAAATAATTTTGCAAGATGGAAAAATTATGGTTAATTATTGTTATTGTAACAATGCAACGTTGTTAAATCGACATTTCTCAAAAAGATATAGTTTAATATGTTTAGCTATTCACTGCAATTATCCTATCATGCTGACATCGTTTTTTTTTTTAATCCATCATCAGCTCCTCCTTAACAGCTGGTAAGGTAGATGGTCAGGCCTGTGATTTGAGGAGCTCTGGGCTAAACTGGGCTCTGTGGACTCTCAGCAGACAATACCCCACTGACATGTAGGCTACTGGGCATATCTAAAGTCTCAACCCCCTTCCTCTGCTCTTTGGTCTGGTTGCTCTACCTCCAGTGGCCCATGGCTATGACTAGCAGACAGACACAGGAGATTTCAGTGCAAAAGCTCTCCCTCCCTCTCTCCTGCTCTTTCACACTCTCAGTGAGGAATGAGTATTGAATAGGGGTGGGACGAAGAGGCTGAGAGTGCAGTATCTGTGGGGGTAGGGAGGAGCTGGATTGGTGCTTATTTAATTGGCTGTCGGACCTCCTGGAGTTTCAGCGTTTCTACAAAATAGGATGAGCCCCCTCCCATACACACACTTACCTCTAACATCTTTTCCAACTAATGTAATTATGATTCCTGGGGTTTTATCATAGTGTATTGACTCCATATGTATGCAACCAATAAAGAACATGAAAATCAAAAATAGAGCCATCCTGAGTTCAGCCCACTATGACTTAAGCAATATGGCATTTAGGAGAATGCTCTGATAATATTAAAGTGGCTTCATAGACACTTTCAATCCTAAGGCCATTGAAGATCTTTTTAAATCAGAGGACTGTGTCTCAAACTGTGAAGTATGTATTGTCGTAGTGGGGGAGCCAATTTAGAGATAACAGGTCATGTCACCATTTAACTTTACTAAAATAGATACTTTAAACATGTACGTCCTATTCAGCTCACCGCCTATAAAAATTGTGAGAATATTTAACTTTTTAACTATGAAGTCAGACTTTCCAAGAATTTCCAAGAGATGATCTGTCCTGTCTCTTGATTCTTCCAGAAGATTGTGGCACTGGAAGCCACAGATCTTTGTCTCTTCTACATTTTGATCTGAATCCTCTTTTAGCTGTTCGATAGGGATTAGGTCAGGCAATTCCCTTACAAATGACACAGCCTTTTCCCTCTCCACAGTTCTTCTCACACAGCATTGAGATGTACTTGGGATAATTAAGGCACTGATAATGGTTATGGATTATATACTTCCATTGTTCTTTAGTGTTTATACATATGGACATTTATACATTACAGATTTCTGGTCAGTTTTTAAACACAATTGCGCTTTGTTCATATACAGTCTTAGCATGTAGGAAAAACCTGAAAAATCATCATCACTGTTTCAATAACTAAAGTTCAGACTGCACGAGTAAAGCAATATTTTTCACTGGCAGATACAATAGCACAATTAAAATGTATTGTAATGAGCACTCGTTTTTCCTCAGTGTTATTAGTTGCAGGTTTAGAGGGTGGGTGCTCACTAGGAGACAGAATGTGTTTTTATGAAAGGTTCTTCTAAACTCTGTCACACAATTCCCAAATAAAGGGTCAGAAAAACTCCTGCCTCTAAAATGTTGTAAAAGATCAAGGGGGCAGGTGTGTCAGTCCAGTGGAAGGCAGGACCTTGTTGAAGAGAGTCCTTCTTGAAGAGATTCAGAGATAGAGAGGTAGGAGTGAGTGCAGGTAAGGTTAGCTCTTGTTTCTGCTGCTTAATGCTCATGCATAATTTTCATATTATTGATTTACCTGACTCATAAGAGAAAATGAGTACATAAAGGGATGACAAAATGTTTAAAGGGTATAGGTGGAAAGTACATAGTTGCGTGTGCTCAGTATCCTGTGTTAAATACGTGTATGTAGAAGGTTGTGTGTGCTAGAGGGAGCACATCCAGGGCTAACGATGGACAAACCAGATGTTGGAGCAGAAGGGGAGGGGCTGAGCAAGGTCATGCATGCTGCCTCTCTTGTCCTTTGAATCCCTCAGCTTTTAGCCTCGTCTCATTCTCATTCCGTAGCCTCTCCACCTCCTGTACACACTGGGTGGTGTGTATGAGTGTGCGCTGCACTTAAACGTACAAGGCAGCCAGAGTTGCATGTGCATGTGAGGACATGTGTTCATGAGTGGTGTCTGTTCAACTGTTTGAGTTGATCGTGGTCTGTTTACTGAGGGGCTGCTCACTATCAGTTTAGAAGAAACAGGCATGTGTTTGTGTATTTACAAACAAACCCAAGAATTAAAAAATTAAGGGATGACTTCTTGACTAGGAAAACTGAAAGAAAAAACAAACAAACAAAAAAACACAGGTTGTGAATCACTGGAAAAACGGGGTGTGTGTGTGTGTGTGGGGGGGGTGTTTGGGGTGGATTTGTCCATATCAAGTTTATGTATAGAAGTTAGACATGTGAAGGTTTTACTGATAGATTAGACATTCCAGAGCTTCAAAGACTCCACCTGCTGGTCTGAACGCACATTACAGTCTTATCAAACATTCCCCAGTTCAGGTAAAATAATTTTAATAAATCTGAATTCATGTGTTTGCTTTTTTAAAATGCTCAACCTAGGAAACATGTACTTGTGGTCATTCCAGCATGCTGAAACGGCATTCCAAACTCAGAAGACAGAATAGGTTATTTAAAGTGCTTGATATAGTGGGACTGGAAAGGGTCTTTATGGATTTTAACCAGATTACATGCACTGTGCAAGTCAGAAGGAAAAGAAACCAGATGATTCTCATAAGGCATGAACATACATTGGTATGTTGCTGAATTTACACTTTGAGTTGATTTGGGTTAAACCTGTTGTTCTGTGTTGGGGATGGTGTTTTTTGGGTTAGAAGTGGTTGTGTTCAAAATTTCTTCAGTGATCTATTGGCAAGATTAAATAGGTAATAGTGCTTTTGCTTGGAGACTCTGCAGAATCAATAATACTCAATAAAACTATTTACCCTCATGTCCAGTTTTACTCACTTACACTCTTCTCATACTGACAAATTTGCGTTCACTATTTTTAGACTCAACAATTTTTAGATTCTTCTTTACATACTACATATACATGTCTAAAGGTTGGGTGTCTCTATCTGAGTTAAAGGCAGAGTTTAGCAGTAAACAGTAACACCTGCTGTATGTATAATTCATACAAGACACACTCACACAAGACACACACCAGGTGCACATACACAGACACACATGCGTGTATATATGTATATATATATATATATATATATATATATATATATATATATATATATATATACATACATACATACATACATACATACATACATACATACACGAAGACGCAAACATCTGCAAAGGATTTGTACTGTGAATTGATACCTAATCATAAATAATGTGAACATTCAAAACTCATTATTTGGTTGGCAGTGACCTCGAAAAGGTTGAGGTTTCTTAAATGGAACAGAAGGGTATAAATAAGAGAAGGGAAGGTGGGGGGATGCTCAGGGCAGAGCTGAGTGACTCCAAATGAAATGGAAGATGATCTTTATACGGCAGCTGGTTTGTGTAGTATGAAGGGAAGCACCACTTCATAAAGGCAATCATGACTACTTTCGAACAGCTGCTACAGTTTCTATCCAATTAAAGATTGTGCTGGTCCCGCTATGGAAAATTAGAAAGTTATCTGTAAGCTAGTATCCTGAAGTACGTTAGGAGGCATCAATTTCTGTTTGTTAATGATAAAGGAACGTTATCCCAGACCACATTTGTCAATAAGTATGTGTTGAGAAATTCATCTCAGAGGAAGGCGGGTTAATAAGTGTGAAAATTAATTCCTTGCCAGGTAAATATACAGTATGTCTGTGCTTAAAAAGTTTTAAAATTTTGTATGTAGCATTGCTTGTTGATTCAGGCAACAGCAACAGGTCACTAATTAGCAATTACCTGTAGTATATATGTCGTATAGAATACTACATTAACAAAGAAACTACTTTTAACTTCTTCATTCGTCAAACAAAAAAGACCTGCAAATAACCAACACTGGAGTAAAATTTTTGTTCACTCAGTTAATATTCATCAGTGCACACACATTCATTTTGTTTTACAACCTCAAGCCTTTATACAGTTGTTGTTCTTGTAATTGCAACTTTATTTATTCGTTAGTTTGTTCGTTTATTACAATTTATTTTTTTCACATGCAGACTACAGTATATAGCCTCCAGAGAGTCTTTTATAGCTGAGGACTGAAAGCCCTATAATTAGGGCCAATGAATTTTCCAGATCTTCTCTCCACAGCAATGATATTAAACATATTTAAACAATCTTTTGATAATGACAAGATTTAGACTTCCCTGAGGTTCTGACTGATAGGAACCTTTTTGCAATCTTACTCATTTCTTCTACACATAATTGCCTCAGACTCGGAAACAGATTTATCATCAAAGTGCCTTCCTCGTTGAGCATTTAGGCAGGTATCTCATGGGGCAGCAGTCATCATTTTCCTTTGGATATTTCAGTTCAGGCTAGCTTGTGTGGGTTTAAATATTTTGACATAGTGTTCTTTAATCTGAATCAGCTTGTTTATGTTCTCGCCTCAGCAAAGGGAAACATACAAGAGGAGTCGCTTTGACGAGATTGCATGTGTTTCTTATCAAGCCATACAGACACACACATGTCAGAACTGTTCGTGATGAGGGGCCCATGCAACCACAGGAGGCCCAGAAATCACTGCTCCCTCTGCCTGCGAGAAACAGAGCTGCATTACACTCAGCTTCCAACATCTGACACTAAACAGCATTAGTTTTAGAATTACATTTAATCTCTTACAGATTATGCTTTGCATTCTTGAAATAAACAACTTTTGTTTCTAAAGTCCAGAGGCACTCCCTCCATCTTACACAAGCTATTCAAAATCTCTCCTGTTCTAGCTTCTCTCCTTTGGTCAGTATGGCTTTCTGTCAGTAGCTGACTGAAGGCAGGTGGAGGAGTGCCCATGTGCTTTCCATTTGCACAGGGGCTGAAATGGCCACAATTAAAACCAAATGCGCAACCTGTGGCTTGTGCACGCAGCAGGCGGCACGCGGTGAACCAACAAACACTCACACTCATGTACACATACAAACAAATGCACACATACACACCAGCCAGGAGCAGGGAGAACGAAAGCACTTCAGATTTATTGCTTGGAAATGAAATGATTGCCTTAACTCTGCAAGAGGCACAGGCAAAAAGCTTGGCTCTGCTCTTGGCTGTTTAGGGAGGCGAGACAGCCGTAGAATGTTAAGTTGTTCTGGTCCAGCGCTGGAAGCTCAGAGGTCAGGGTGAGCGTGA
Source organism: Channallabes apus (assembly GCA_030522415.1). Classification (NCBI taxonomy): domain Eukaryota; kingdom Metazoa; phylum Chordata; class Actinopteri; order Siluriformes; family Clariidae; genus Channallabes; species Channallabes apus. The sequence goes on from CM060104.1 coordinate 56,752,891, forward strand.
GGCCAGACGGAGGTCACCAGCGAAGTTCAGTAAAACAAAAGAAGTTTATGTGGCCGAGAGCGGTTTCTTGGCTGCAGCCAGAATGTCTGCGGACCACACCATGTAGCCTGAGGACATGAAGACCATGATTAGAGTGGAGCTGCTAGGGTGATGCTGGTCAGGTCGCACAAAACTACTCCCACATGTTCAAGGGCTGCATGTCCATCTGCCCAGTGGGTATTTACACCCTACCTCTGACATCCCGAGACCCTTCTGTCACCCAATCTTATCCTGAACAAGATAAATAACCTCACTGAATCACTGCATTTCAGATTCCTCAACTCAGGTGGATATATCGTATGCTATTAAACTTAAAACAAAGTCGACAAAATCTTCTGTATTCCAAGTATGCAATGACATTATTTTTAAATGATATAGGGGGTAGATTGTGAACATCAGGGACACTACGAGTATAAAAGTCCACAATGCAGGGGACATGCAGAGATGTACCAAAGATACTGTGGGTTAATAAAGGCCTGCAGATCCTTTCATGTAACGCGTTTCAGATTTGTGGGGTTGGGGATCTCCTGTGCTCCATAGTTTTATAAAATTTAAATAAATCTACAGTGCGTATATTCATATTAGTATATTACTATTTTAGAGCTGTTGTAGAGCTGCAACAAAATACACCAACTCATATAACATCCACTCACTGGGTGGAATTTTTCTGTTTTTGCAATGATTTAAAAAAGTATTTGATCTTTAATTGTATATTTAATTTAAGACTATGGGTCTACAAAATCAATTATGAATGAATGAATGAATATAATTCAACATAAATTTTAAAGATACATTTAATCTATCAATCAATAAATGCAATCTATTGAGAAACATTTAATTTATTAAGATACATTTAGTCTATCTGTACATTTTATATTAATGCAAGGTCTGTTAATTTTAATGCCTCCATGTAAATATGAACACTGGTACATGCAAAAATGATCAGATCTTGCCTGCATATAAGCATATTAGTTACTGTAAGGTAATAGAATACAAGATGCACAAGTGTTTGTGTGTGTGTGTGTATGTGTGTAATTGTATTATATATATTATGTAAGTTTATTCTTCTTGGCCTTGCATGTATGCAAAATTTACTTTTATATGAATAACAGCTAATGTTTCTTTTTCTATAATCAAACTCACTAAGTATATATACTATATTATTTCTTTTTCTTCTTAATATGATAATTTTCAGATGGTCATTCCCTAAGAGCTAATAAAGGTACTGTAGGAAAATTTACAGTGGTTTAAAGGACATTGGATGCAATCCTGTACCCTGGCAACATTCACACCTCATCACAGACACAGAGGGCCACCCACCATTAACCCATCACCCAAATATTTATACACATTGTGGGTGTTTTTCTCCTTTGTGGGGTTCTTAGCTCAAAAACCATGCTGAAAAAAATGTGGCTTTGACATAAGTTGAACAAAGCAAAGCAAATAACTACAATTACAGGAAACATAGAGCAGCCGCTTTGTTTCAAGACACTTCAAAAACAGAGCAGGGAGGAAAAGATAATGACAAAAGGACGACGGTTTAATTCTGTAACCACACCGGCCACCTCTGCCTTGTTCCTTCCCGGAGCTCTTTACCCTGACCCAGCTCACTCTACGAGGCCATCTCTTACAACAACCACACACATCACACAGAGCAGCTACCTCTATTCACTTATCCTGCACAGAGAAGAAAAGCATTACAGAAGTAAATTTCAGAGAGATGAGAAGAAAGTGAAGGAGAAGACGTAATGGAGGATCATCACCTTGAAAGTGTGCTCAGGGCAGGCTGAAGAAGTCCACAATGCCTACCCTTGATCAGGCTAGTGTAAGGACAAAATGGAGATAGGGAGGACATAGCCAGTCTTTCATGTGTGTGCTTGATGTCTGTGTGCAGGGTGCTCACTCATGCACAATAAAAGACACAAACACAAAGTGAAAATCATGTACATGCTCGGATTACCTGATTGTATAAACAACAGAATTTATATGGACAGCTATGTAAAATTTGCACTGCTCAAAAATTCAGAAGATGGGAAATCTGTGCAATCTTTGGATGTGCATGTGTATAAACAGAGTTTTTCAAACAGGAAGAATAAAAATTAGTGTGGTAGTAAGAATTAATTATCCTGTATGAATTTTACGTATTGCTATTTAAGAAGACATTTCCTGTTTACAACAGCATAATGTGTTTTTCTTTGGCTAACCCCAAAACTTTAACTGCCAGCTGTCCTATAGCACTCTGCTCATATTTCGGACCAACAGAATGACAGAGTAGGAGGAAACAGTGCAATAAAAAGTGAGAGTGAGAGAATGAGAGAGCATGAGGAGGGGGCTGAGATTCCACGCTCAAGTGTGTGTGTGTGCGTGTGTATGTGTGTGTGCGCACTGGGAAGGAAAATGGATGGATGTTGATTCTAACCTGTCACCACAGTGTGGCCATTTGGGCCAATATAAAATCCCTGATGTGTCTTTGATTCCTTCTCACTTCTGCTGCTGGTCTGACGTGAATGGGTATGCAGTGCAGTCAAAGATTATAGTGAGAGATATGTAAACTATGCAGAAAAGGGAAAAGAGTGTAGACCATGGTTTATATTACGAAACAGAGAAAATGGATCTAGAAAGCAGAGAAGGCGAGTGTTCAGTTTATGAATGAAAAAAAAAAAAAAACAGTACAAAGTGTGCTGAATACAGCATATGTACTTTTAGTAAAGGGTTTGGGAGATGGCTATATTAGTATATATTGTTTGTGAGTAATTCAGTTAGTTGATATATGTTATATGTTATATTAATTATTTTATAATGTTCACAGAATATTTGTTAGTTGATTTTTTTGTAATTATCAGTTCACAGTATTTTTTCAGTACAGTAACTCAACTAGCAAGACAATTAGCTAGATAACATTATAGTACATTGTATTAATAGTAAATATAGCCTAATATAATGTTATCTAGCCAATTGTCTTGATAGATTATATACAAAAAATAAGTGTGACATAATAATTAAAAGAAAACCAACTTCTAACAAATAATCTGTAAAAAACTAATAAATCAAAATCTAGAAACAAAAATTGGATGTGTTTGACTGGACCATGAATTGTTCTAAATCATGAATGTTCCCATGTAACTTAAAAACAAAAAAAACCTAAAATAAATTAAAAGTCAGATTAATAGGTATAACAATTTTTTTACTGTTCTAATTGCGTACGTTTTAAAACCTGGCTATGTACTAATTTACACAATATACAAAATAGTATTTGGGGGGGGGGGTTATTTTATTTATTTATTTATTTTTTTTTTACAAATGTTTTATTTATTCTTAAATCTAATTATTCCTTAAATCTTATTATCAATTAATATAAGATAATTTTGGTTATATAATAGAGAAGATGATTCTAAATGGCTTTTTCTTTTCATACTTATCAAAATTAAAAATTAACCTGCTGAACATTTAAATCAATTTTTCTGCAATAAACGTGTCTTTAAAATGTGCATAATACATGCAAACATGCATAAAAAATAGAGCTCAGATTATCTAACATTAATATTTCAAAGTATTATTAAAAAGAACAGTATTCACATGTGTATTAGCCTAGTTTTAATAATAAATTGTTACTGAAAGATAAAAATGGAAAATTGACAATTGAAAGCAAAATTAATATTTTACATATTTATTTAACTAGCTATGTAAATAATGATAATTAATACACTAATTATTAGTGTCACTGTTAGACTCTGTCACTTGGAAAAATATAATTTATTAAAAAGGTATATTGACGGATCATTAACCTATAAAAGACTTGTAATGGAAATTGGATTAAATATAAGAAAATAAAAAGATTAAAAAGTACAGTATTTACTGACTCTATCTATTCCAATTAGAAAGAAAGATGGAAAGAGAGAGGCTGAAATCAGGGCAGTATCAGAGCAGAGACTTAATCCAGCAATATAAACCAGCCCAAAGAAATTACTGCAGGTTGAAATACACATGTGGCATGAACTAAAGATGTGTGACTACTTCCTCCTCTGTCTTGGAAAGAAAAAGCCAGACAGGCAATCCCTGAGTGAGTCAGGCCACAAAGGAGTAAGTAACAAACTCCATAACAGATCTAGTGATGTTCAGTGGTGAGTTCTTTCACAACAAACTAATAAAGTTTGTTAAAATCCAAATCATTTTGTCATAACATTTAGCTTTTACAAAAAATACTCTGACCTAAATCCTCAAAGGCCATGTATTAATGAGTAATCCAATACCTCACAGACATAGCAGTCTTCTCTCACCACCACACAGTCAAGAGATGGCTTCTAAGCCCCCTACCAAGGCTGTATATCAAAATTACTCTGGTGTTGGCATTCACACCACCAGGTTTCATGGAGCTATGGAGGTATTTTAATAGGAATGACTCAGGAGAACTAAACACAGGGGCTCTTTCTGTGCTGTCTGCAGGTAACAGTTCGAGCCTTTGACGAGTCTTTGCATCCCTGGTGGCTGATATATAGTGGGCTTGAGGGTCTAGCTGTAGCAAGTTGAGGAGCAGAGGCTATATAGATCAACCCATCAGCACAGCTCTTGTCACCCCTCCATTTTTATGAGTTTTCTTTTTCCTCTAGAGATTTATGGCAGTTTTTCTACTTCATGGGGGTTTGAGTGGAGTTACTTAAGCTTAAATCAGTATGAAGACCTAATTGAGATGCCCTCACAGTCCCAATAGTTGGAGGATGTGGGGGAGGGTTGGATGTATGGAAAAGCACTGAAGGAAAGAAGGAAGGAAGGAGAGAGGAGGGAGGCCTGTAAAATAACCAACTGTCAGACGAGGACGCCTGCCATGTCTGCATTGAGACCCTTTAATGAAATGAGACAGTTCTGCTTTCTTTGCAACTGTCAAGCAGCGCTTCTCACACATATGCATTTAAAGACGAAAGACTGATAAATGCCCACCCTATATAATCTATAAAGAATCCTCAGCTTATTTTTAATGACTCTCCACCTTTAATTACCAGACCAAGCAATATTCAAAACTCAAGGACTTAAAATAAATGCACTTCTCTTCTTAAAATCCTTAAGATCCCCTAGTGTGATCCCCTACTCTTACAATATGAATGATGGACCTGATTGACTTGTAGCAAATGGTGTAAATGTCAAACTGACAGTTTTACTGTCTAGTTGCACATGCCAAAAATATGAGCTGTGTCTGAGTGTGACTTGGAGAAGACAAAATTTCGCATCAATTGTCTGACCCTTACAGAGTGATAGCTCAATCACTTAGTACTGTTGGTGAATAACCCAATTATTTTCTGATACAATAAATAAATAGCATTAAAAAAAAAAAAAACAATGGCAATTCAAGAGAACAGCTATATTCTGAAAATATATACAGTATATCTTGTCGGGTAAAACCATTAGACCAGAGAGCAAACAGGGTAGTTTATAATAATATATTAATATTATTGTATGTTTGCTGAGCCATTGGTTCTACTGATTCTACTGTGATTAGAAATCTCTGAATAGTGTTTTTGATTTGACCCTAGCATCCTCTCAGGACTCAGTAATTAATTGTCGTGACCTTTGATTGAATGGCATACCACTCTTGTCTTCCCTTTATTCATGAATATCAACATAATAGCCGTTATCTGAAGTCCTTTTAGCACCACTGATGGTTACGAGAGAATGCTTTAATAGATTTCAGGAGAACAAAGGCAGGCAATGTTTAGTTGGGCATGTCACTCTTTTTGTGTCCTGCATTAAAAACCCTATTCACAGGCCTGGTTGATGTGTAATTAAATGTGATTACTGAGGCAGTTGGTGTGTGTCCTTTCTGAGGTCGCAGATGCAAACTCACATACTCGCACACACTTGAGGGTAGCAGCAGGTTTCATCCCCCTTTCCTCAGTTCCTGAGGGAGTCTGTGAGGTTTGGTGGCTCATGGGAAATTTTGTGCATGCCTGAGTCCACAAAGACTCCCATTCAGTTGCATGCATGCTTGACCTCTCACAGTTCAGCACTCGGCTTTGTGCTCGCGTGACCCCACACTGACCAGGGGCTTCCCCTGAGGTCAGTAGTTCAATCAGATGCCTGTGTCTAATTTCATCCTGGATAGAGTACCCTTCAAATCGACACAGAAATCTGCCCCACTGGTCCGCAGTCTTGCCCCCTTTTCTCCTGTTCTGCTGGGACCTAATTCCAATTTTCAGGGATTATGTGTGGATTGACAAGACCCTCCTGCCAATAAACTGAATAGTCAGGTTGGTTCAGAGGCCAGTGGTATACAATAGCCAGACTTTTCCTGTCTTCCATCTAAACCTGCTCTGTAAAACTGCGGTCTCAAATCCTGTCCTCAGAGACTACGTAAATGCCCGGTTGTTGTACACCGGACACAACCTCACTGCTCCAGATGGATCTCTAACACTGCAGGAGGTGCCTGAAGCCGGGATTCCACAAAGCTCCTGTTGCAGATCACAATCCCTCGTTCCTGTTTCCCTTTCCTGCTCATATCTCTGTCTAAAAGAAACATCATGCAAAGTGTTAGGTGGTGACAGACTGGGGGCGTGTCGATTGTGTGATTTTGACAAACATCAATTCTGTTTTGAGTGTAAGAGGACTCGATAATGCACTTTGTGCTAATATCGTATAGGTTATTATAGTCCGAGGGTGTTTTTCCTCCTCCTGGCCATAGGGGGCAGCACGGCACGAGGATGAACGTGTCGCGTTCACTTCCTGGTTACGCGTCGAGGAAATACTGTTATTGGATACGGAGTCGTGAAATTCTCCTCAAAGTATTTACGTCAGTTAGAACGCGCTTTTACAAAAAGTGAATTTTATAGAAAGTGAGTAGTGGGGCTGCTTGTTTTTGCTGGACAAGGAAAATAAAAAAGTATTATCAACACCGATGGTAACATAGGACTTAATGTCGGAGGGGAAGTGAGAACGTGGTATGTAACAATATTGGAAGTATGTCTTTCTGATAGTTTACGGAACGTTAACGTAGATCTGCTTTGCTAGTTTTATGTGAGGGTTGTTTAAATATAACGTTGATGCGAATGTCTTGTGTCTCGGCTTTTAAATATTTACTTGCTTTAGGTTTCAGTGAGTGTTGTGTTTGTCTATCACAGAGCGCCACGTCACTAACTAGCGCAGGACACATCCGTTCCTCGAGGTCCTGCCTGGATTACACCGGAATTCAAGCAAAGATTACACCTCTGTTACAACCCTGAGTGTTTCTACAACCTCCTCCCCTGACATAAAAGCTGTACCCTTCAATAAAAAAAAGCTAAAATGACGGCGTCTAATTGGGGTTTAATAATGAACGTGGTGAACAGCATTGTGGGAGTCAGTGTGCTGACCATGCCCTTCTGCTTCAAACAGGTAAACACACTTTGGCATTGTTTTAAAGTGTGTTTCAACACCTCAGTCTATGAGTCACGTTGTCATCATCTGTCCTGTAATTGAAGTCGGAAGTTGAAATACACTTAAGTCATTAAAACTTAATAATGAAAGATTACTATAATAAAAACACTCCACAGATTTCATGATAACAAATTGTAAAGTTGGGTAGCACATCAAGTTTGTGTGTGACGCAAATCATTTTTTATTTATAAAATATTAATAATTTTTTTCCAACTATTTTTTCCAGATAGATTACTGCATTTATAATTCACTATATTTTAATGCTGCAGCATGGTGGCGTAGTGGTTAGCACTGTGGCCTCGCACCTTCAGGGTTCGGTTCCTGCCTTGGATCTGTGTGTCTGAAGTTTGCATGTTCTCCCCATGTTCTTGATGGGTTTCCTTCAGGTTCTCCAGTCCAAAGACTCATTGGCATTCCCAATTTGTCCATAGTTTGTGTGTGTGTGTGTCCTGTGATGGATTGGCACTGTGTCTAGAGTGTAACTGGCCTTGTGCCCAAAGTCTCCTGGCATAGGCTCCAGCCCCCCCATCTAACAGGATAAGTGGTATAGAAGATGAAGATATCAAAATTCCAGTGGGTCAGAAGTTTACATACATTCAGTTCCCTACATTCATACTTTATTTGTATAGCCTTGTTAAACTCTATAAAAGTACTATGTAAGAGTAAAAACCACACAGCCATCATATCGGGAGAAGAGACATGTTCTATCTCCTAGAGATAAACATGCTTTGGAACGCAAAGTACAAATCAGTTTTAGAACACCAGCAAAAGTTTACCTTTTGGTCTGATTAAACAAAAATTAAACTGCTTTGCCATAATGACCGGAGTTAAAAACACACTTGCAAGCCAAAGAACATCCCAGGCTGGAAGCATTAGTCCAGATCTGTGGTAAAATTGTTTAAGGATGACAAAATGAAGGTATTGGAGTCGCCATAACAGACCCCTGTCCTTTTTGTGTGTGTTGGTAGAACTGAAAAAGCGTGTGTGCCTTTCAGGAACTTATTGTAAGAAGCTTATGACCCAATTTAAACAACTTAAAGGCAATGCTAAGAATTACTAGGTGTATGGGGCAAGGGGTAGCTCAGTGGTTAAGGCATTGACTACGGTTCAGAAGGTCCCAGGTTCAAACCCCACAACCACCAAGTTGCCACTGTTGGGCCCTTGAGCAAGGCCCTTAACCCTCAACTGCTCAGATGTATAATGAGATAAAAATGTAAGTCGCTCTGGATAAGAGCGTCTGCTAAATGTAAATGTAAAGTTCTGGCTCACTGGGAATTTGATGAAAGCTGAAATACATTTTTCTGTGTAATATTATTTTGTCATTTCACATCCACTACAAAAAAGTAGTGATTCTCACTGATCTTCAGTAAGACAGCGGATGTTTACTAGGATTAAATGTTAGGAGTAAATCTATTTACTTTATAAGGTTTACCTGTGATATAGCCAGTATATACACTTACTGTACCATTCACTGTAGTAGGAACACATGTACAGCTATTTAGTTATAGAATTATCTAATCAGCCAGTTGCGGGAGAGTAATGCATGCCATAAAATCATGCCGATTTAGGACAGCAGCTTCAGGCAACATCAACCATCATCAGCCTGTGGGGGGAAAATGTGATCTTGGTGGTTTTAACTGATTATTAGTGCGAGGTGGACTGGTTTGAGTATTTTAATAAATGCTGATTTCCAACATTCTATAGTGTTTACTATGCAGTAACGTAAAACGTAGTGCAGATGTAAACAAGTAGTTGATGAGACAGGATAGGAGAGAATAGTCTGACTGGTTCAACTTGACAGAAAGGTTACAGTAAGTCAGCTATCCACTCCGTTTAAAATTAAAAATGCAAATGTTATGAGCAGATAAGCATCTCAAAATGTACAACCCATCTAGCCTTTAGGAGGATGAGCTACAATATGTCACTGGTTCACATTCTGTTTTTAAGAATAGAAAGCTAAATCCGATGTTGGCACAGGTTTACCAAAACTGGATAGTTGAAGCCTGGAGCTGGTGTAAATCTGGTGCAGTGGAATCTGATTCCAATAGAATACCTTTGGGATGTTGTAGAACCAGAGAAAAGAGAACCGTGTTCCTATTAAAATGTTGCGTGAATGTGTGTTTTAGAATGTACCGTTGCAGAATTTTGTGACTAATTTAGCATTTGTAAAGCATGTGAATTCATAACCAGACAAAAGGATCTACCATGTGGTTCACTGATAGATTTGATGCACTGAATGTATGTAATGTAGATTGACACACAACAGGCTCTGCATATGAACACAGGATACATATTCAAGTACGGTACCATTCAGATCAGATATGTTATTTCAGAAGCAGATGGGTTGTGATTGTTTATTCTGTTTCAGTGGGAAACATCACATCAACCATAATCAACCTTTTTAATTCCTAGGAGAAATAGTTATTAGCCTGAAGGATTAGTTGCAAGATATGAAATGGTTTAATCCAGTACCTGAATAACAGGAATAAAAAGCTCATTGGATTTAATAAAAACATTATTATACAAATGTGAAGAATGAGTTGTGCAGAACTGGGCTATGTTTATTCTTTTTCCCTTTTTAATATAGATTAATCTCTAGCTGCCAAAAACAAAACAAGACTGAGCCTCTGGGGTATAGAAGTGCGGTAGGTGCACCTGATAGTGCTCCTATCGTTTGTTAATAATTTAATTGCTGTAGTTAGGAATGCTTGAATCTTACGTTTCCATATCCCTTTTAGACAATGTTGACATCAGAGTTCTGAGTATTGATTGATAGTTGATATTAATTGAGTAGTGATACATTCACAGGAACTGAGACAACTCTCAGTTATTTGAAACATCACATACTGTATGTGATGCTGCCCTCTGTACATATGTGATCTGTGGGTGTCGATTACTGTCGTACATTCATGGTATAAAACAAAACAGTGAATTATAATCAAAATTATGCCACATTTGGTCAGATATCGATCCATAGTTTCATCTTTTTATTATCCCTGATATCTAATAAGTGTTCTTTATCCTCTTCTGTGCTTTTGTGTTTTAAATAAGTTGGGATAAATCTTATGACCACCTGCTAAACCTCATGTAATATCTGTTTTTTTTTTTTTTGCCTTCCATATAGTGTGGTATAGTGCTAGGCACTCTGTTGCTTTTCTTCTGCTCATGGATGACCCATCAGTCCTGCATGTTTCTGGTTCATGCAGCCAGCAACACTAAGCGTCGGACTTATGCTGGACTGGGTAAGAATGACAAACACCCCGCTGACCTTCTGTAAATGACATTTGGCAACAGTGACTGTGTTGGTGGTTCCATCCCTATGGTTGCCCTGCATATTTAGTTTTTTACTGTTTATTCAAACTTAAATACCACAACAGCTGTCCCCAGATTTATTATTTTTTTCTTTGCAGCTTTTCATGCTTTTGGTAAACCAGGAAAGGCACTTGTGGAGCTAAGGTCAGATATACGAGTATGACTCAAGTCAGTTATTTTTTGTATTTTTTTCACCAAATCATTCCAATCAGGATTTAACAGATTCTCTCTTGCTTTATCTCCTCTTAGTATGATAGGATTAATGCTTGGTACATGTATTGCATTCTACGTGGTTATTGCAGACCTTGGATCAAACTTCTTTGCCCAACTATTGGGCCTGCAGGTAAGCACCGTCACCCTTTTCGATAACAGTGTAACAGTAGGTTAAATCTGAAATCATATTTGTATATTTTACACAATTTTGCTATCTCCGTGTTTATAGTACATCTTAATTCTATGTTCACTGTCTGATTATCTTGGGAGAATTCTTCAGTGTTCATTGGTTGACAAATAGACAAAAATAGCATGAACTCGCCAACCAGCTTTTATTAAATTGTCCTTAAATGTTTGTTTGCTTATATTTTGTAATGGATCATAGCTATAATTGTAGATTTATAGTTGGGTGTGTTACCTGTATGTATGTCGTATATTATACGCTTTTTTATACAGTATGGGTGATCTGTGTACTGTACACTGTGTGACCAAAAACATTGCAAATTTAGAAGGGTCAATTGACTTATTACGAGTAATTAAAAACATCAACATTACTGTAATTGGATTAAGAACCTGAACACTTGAAGTATTAGGACTGTTTGGCCACTTGTTAGTGAGACTCATCAGACGAAAGACTCCAGTTTTCTAGCATAAAGATTCGACGAGGGAGCAATTTATAAAGGTTCTTTGGTCGGATGAGTATAGATTAACCATATTCTAGAGCGAATGAGTGTTATGATCTGGGGTTGCTTCAGTTGGACATGTCTAGGCTCAGGAACAAAGTTATGTAGCAATAAAGTGAAGTTAGCTGACAACCTCAATGTACTGAATGGCCAAGTTATCCCATCAACAGCTTTTTTTTCCCGTTCTGGATGACATGGGCATATTCCAAGACTGAAAATCTGAAAGAGTAGTTCGGGAGCAAGAGAAATCATTTAAAAAATAAATGTGCTTGGTAATCAAAATCTAATAGTGTAACTTGTGACTTTTTTTTTTTTTTCACCTTTTCACTTTTACATTTTCAACTTATTATTATCTAGTCAATGGCTGCTGCACATGTTTACATTAATTGTAAGGCACAGTGGCACTATTTTCACTGGTAAACGCTAAAATCCTGTGCAATGACAGTAAAGTTCCGCCTGCCAGCCCGTCCGTGCCACATGGTTTTAAAACATCCACAGAAGACATATTCTGAATGCTTAGGGCTCTATTGCATGTTGCTTCTCATTATTGCAAAGGTCAGATTTAAATTTAATAATAAACGGGTGATATATTGATTGACCAGCTGACCAGACTTAAATATAAGTCGGTACTTCTTTATTTGAGATATGTGATGTTAGTCCATGTTCTTTCACCTCCTCAGGTAACGGGCAGTTTCCGTGTGTTGTTGCTCATTGCTGTGTCACTGTTCATTGTGCTTCCTCTGAGTCTGCAGAGGAACATGATGGCATCTCTCCAGTCATTTTCAGCCATGGCACTCATGTTCTACACATTATTTATGTTCACGGTGAGTCGCTTACATTATAGTTTTCAATAAAACGGAGCTTTGTGTTTTTAATGATATTAACTGATAATATTATTTGGTAAGGTCTGGTCTATTTACAGTTTGTTCTGAGGAAATGAGTGGCAGACATACAACTTGGTTTATTTTAAACCTTTTAAGGAGAACTGGGATATGCTGTATTGCTTATATAACACACTTGGGTAAAGAAAGGAAATGTATCAAAAATCGCACTTGATCATTTTGTTTTCTTTGCTTGTAACATGTCGTCCAACATGTCTAGATTTTAAATAAGATTTTAAAATGTATTTTAAAATGTGTCTTAAAGTTTTTAGTTTATTTTTTGTCAGTCACAGGAAAACATTGTGTAACAGTATTGTCTTGCTAGTGTTTGCGATGTATCATTGTGTAGTGTGTTCTGTTTATAACCTATAAATCAGTGCTGTGGAAGCAGAGCTTCACTGGTTCACATTCTTCCTCCTGATTCTATTTGTTTGGTTTTCAGTTGACATGTTTAACCATAAAAGAGTTTGTTCTTAATTTTAAAGAGGTCCTCGTGTTTTGAGGAGCCTGATGCATCTTCTGCTCCCACTCCCCCTCAACAACTTCTAGTGAAAAACATTACGCATATATTAGCACAAGTTAGTGTACTATTAAGCTGAATCCATCACAGGCTAATGAATGTTTCTCAGTCACAGCTAATGCATCAGCTTCATTTCTTGTAATGGCCTGGCCAGGCATAAATGACTCATAATTCAGTCTTGATAATGGTTTAAATCTGATATAATGTGTTCTAGCTGTGCTACCAACTACAAGAACAGTGCTGTTACAATAGTCCTACAGAGTTGTATTTGATGCTTAATGTTATATATATTTTTATATTCTCAGCTTAACTGTCATCAAATCATTTGACAGTTTTTTTTTTTTTTTTAGTGAATGAAGTTTTAATGTATAGATTCAGGCTATGCCTGTAGTTGCTTCATAATGTGTTGATACTTGAGCCAGTTTGCTGGGCCATAACCCTTCCAGGTCCATGTTGGTCTGGCCTTTAACCCTCTAACCTTAATGTGTCTTCCCTTTGCCCCTTCTCTGAACCCCTCCACTCCCCGTGTGCCCTGCATCCCTGATGGGCGCTCCCTCGACTGCTTCTAGATAGTGTTGTCTTCCCTGCGTTACGGCATTATCAGTGGGTCATGGGTGGAAAGAGTGTACCTGTGGCGCTTCAAGGGGGTCGTGCAATGTCTACCAATTATCGCCACTACCTTCTGCTGCCACCCGTAAGTAGTCTAAGCCCTGGACCGAAGCATTCTACCATTATGGATTCAACCTGATCACTGCATTACCACGAACTTCCCCCTACTTTTTCCACCTGCACCCAATCAAACATCTTCATGCGTTATATTCATCTGTTTGTCTGAGTGTATAGATGTGGGTAAAATTACATTCTCCATGGTTTGCTATAGAGGGTTTATGGTCATGGTTCACTGAGAGATATTCTGAAGGCTTAAAGGAAAAAGGTTAATTCTTGATCAATGACTTCATGTCGTTCTTTGTTTTTCCCATGATGTGTTGCGTTTCCCAGTGCATCACCTTTCCCGCTGTGGGAAACTTTGTTCTTTTGTTTGAGGTGGTTGGCAACGTAGCTTGAAGGCGAGGTAAAAAATTATCATGACTTGGCAGCAAATGAAGACAGATACAGGTGAATCCGTGACTCATGAGGCTGTACCGTTCACCATTGTTTTATTAGCCAGCCGTTTCTTTTAGTTCCTGCTTTTCCGATGGCCTGGTCAAAGTTTGTTTCCACTCATCTCCCTCTCAGCATCTTCAATAATGGGACGTGCTGTAACCCTGCTGCTCTCCCCTTCGCCACAGATGGTGATCTCATCCTTCAAACATGGCCTCATCAGTGGCCAGTGGCTCAGCAGGGTCATTTACATACGCTGGGACGGCGTCTTTCGCTGCATCCCTATCTGTGGCATGGCATTCGCCTGTCAGTCGTAAGTACTCCCGTTTCCCTGTACCGTTTCCCTCCTACTGTGTATATGTTGAGCTGTAGTGACTTTCTTCCGTCGTCACTTTGTATGTAGGGATGATGCTGGCTATAAAAGGGGCTCCATTTTTTCATTGTGCAGAAAGACCAGCTTAAATGCATTTGTTGAGCTTTTTTTGTACAAGTGTGTGGTTTCGATGTGACGTGGGCTGCAGAAAGCTGGAAACTGTTGGTGGGTCAAATGTCATGCACTGAGAAAATGGACCCCAACTGCTAAGCGACTACCGTACTGAACAACTTCTTCAAAAACAATCAGCAAAAATCCGTCCTTTTCTTCTCTCCTTTTTTTGTCTAGCATACTGCATTGTGGCTCTAATGGTACTAACTTTCTCACTGCAATAAATGATCTCTGCCACTGCAGTCACCATTAATCAAACACTCCATTCTAACAGAGTTTACACAGTGTCAGACTGTGCGGACATCATGTTTTAGAGAAAACTGATTCCGGCATTGTTTTGAATGAAATCATAAATCATCACTGCACTTCTGTAGTTAATTCAGTTTAAGTGTTGATTGTCTAATGGTGTATATGTGAGAGTTGCTACGAGAACCCAAGTGAGCAAGAAAAGCTCACTTTTAGAGTTCTCTAAAAGAAGAATGAATCAAGTCCTACAGTATGTTTAGGTTCCAGGGAAAATTGTGCTAGTTAACTGCATTTAATATGGACTTTTCTGAAAACAACTACAGTTTTTGCAGTGAGACGTGGTGTTTTGTGCTCATGTTACATAGGAATTTTTATTTATGCCTTACTTTAGTCCTACTTTCTCTCAATTTCTTAATATTAAACTGCGATGTGTATGTTCCTTAAGAAATGGCACTTGTTATATAGTTGAACAATTATAATAGCCTTATTTGCTGTGTGGTGATTAGCTGATATCCTGTATTAGCTTTTTTTCAAGCAGTATTTTATGTATTTAAGTATTTTATGTTATTATGATTCTGAAACTATTGCCAACCATCTGTCCACAACAATAAATGCCCCTAGTTAAAACCTATTTTCCCCCACTGACCCTGAAGTCACCCTGAAGCGCATGTTTAAATATAGCCTGCATATCAAATACTTTTGTGTTGTTGTAGACGGGTATGTAGTGATGGTGTGCTATATTTAGTGTGCTATATAGTGGAGTCCATCTATTGTACTCCCATACTAATCCCCTAATAGGATAAATGGGAAGGAAACTATTCGGGTCTCTTGAATAGTTCACAAATGTAAGGAGCAGGTAAATCATTTAGTATTTTTGAATATTGGACAGAATATTGCAAAACAGTGATGTGATGTGCAAAACAGTGTGATGAGACCTCCATATATGTTCTTTCTGTATACCTCCAGGGAAGGCTAATTCAGTTATCTTGTGTATAGTTGTTAATGTTGTAGAAGAGGCTTTGGTAACTTCAGTAAGTGTTTTGAAAGGGAGAACTGTGTGTTCTCTCTCTCTCTCTCTCTCTCTCTCTCTCTCTGTTCATTCAGCGCCCCTTCACTTCCAGTCTCCATTTGCATGTTCTTTCACAGCCTGCTTTCTTCTGTCAACATAAGTGTGTAAGAGGTGTGTCAGCGTTTCAGGTTGGTGTATGTGTGAGAGTGAGAGAGATGGTGACAGAGTGAAAGAAGTGGTGGGTTACAGTGCTAAACATGATGTAATGCAGCCCTAGTGGCTGTCTGTTAGCCTCTCTCTACTCTCTCTCTCTCTCTCTGGGTGATGAGTGATGTTTGGCTCACTTGGCTTGCGCTCTTTGGACAGTGGTCAGAAAGTGTGACACATGATGCCACTTATGCCAATCATTAGAGCAAAGGCGAGTCTCCCTTGTGGGAGGACATTTGACTCTCAATCTGACCACAAAACAACCCTTTCAGCACCCCTGTATATATTTCTGATTAGATTTACTTCACACTCATCTGCCTCATATCCTAAATACAATATAAAATACAGCAAGTACTCTTTTTTTACTAGTCAGAAAAACATCCTTTATGAATGTGAAAGTTTGTAGATTGTGCACACATGTCAGTAAATTTTGTTGCAAAATAAATATTAGAATGGGTTTAATGGCGGTGTTGGCACTATAATTCATAAACACTAACGTTTTTATCATAAAATATTTATGACTTGCCATGTACACAATTTAACACTTTAGGTGTTTCTCACATAGGTGTGATCACTTAGTGGAATCCCAAAATAATTAGTGTCAACAATTTAGTTTAGTGCAATAAAGTGATCGCTGAAATGCACCCCTCCCTGGGTAATTTGGGAAAGCAGAGCGGTTTATGTGTTCATTCGCAGCGTTTCTGAGAACAAGAGGCTCAATGCTGTTCTTGTAGGATGGCTGTAAATGCAATTGATTGTTGGTACTACTCAGTGGAAGCGATTCTCCCTCCCATCTCCTCCTGTCCCTGGGTTTTATTGCGAGCAGGTTCCAGGTATGAGATTGGCTGGCCTCTGGCACCAGACCAGGCCCTGGGTAAAGAGCACATAACACAGTGCTGTATATTCCAATAAAACTGAGAATGTGCTCAGACTATGTCAGAGAGAGAGAGAGCAGTGAGTGGGTGAGAGAAAAAGGATCCAAACAAAAGCCCGACCTTACAGAAAACTTTATAACGTTTTAAAAATCCGACTCGCACTTTAGTCGCTAATATATAGCCATAGTAAATTCCCCCATTTAATGTTTTATCGGCCTTTAGTTTTATTAGTTGTCTTGATGACACAGATTTTTTTTTTCTTTTTGTGCTTTTTCCCCCTTGTGCTTTCTAGAGATCGTCAACCCCATCATTTTTCCATTCCAACATTTGTCTTTCTCCGTATTCCCCCCCATACTGCATATCCTGTTTTTGGCTTCAGTTAAATAAATATTCAATATTGCTATCAAATTCTTGCTTTGCTTTTTTTGCACTTCTTTGCTGTCAGCTTAGTGCTTGAGCCAAAATAATAAAGTTCCACACTAGTGTAGTCTGTTCTATTTAAAGTGGTAGTTAGTGTGAGTGCAAATACTTTCATAATACATTCACATCATACAATTCACATTAAAGTGCATAATTACTCTCGTTAAAAGATGTGTAGTTCTCTGGTGTCTTGGGGTGTGTATGGGGCTTGGTGTATACAGTACAAACAAAGAAACACAAAAAAAGCTTGTCTATTTCACAGGCAGGTGCTGCCTACATACGACAGCCTGGATGAGCCCTCGGTCAAGAGAATGAGCACCATCTTCACCTCTTCTCTCAATGTCGTTACCACCTTTTACATCACAGTAAGTATGTGTTGGTGAGGATGTGTGTGTTTGTGTGTGCACAAAAGGGGGAGATTTTTCTGGTGACAGCAATGGTGTAGAACTATGCTATTTTATTGGACATGTTATATAGACTTTATACCCTTGTGTATATTCCTCTTTACTACAGTACACCAGGGACTAGATTAAAATGATTAGGCTTGCACACTTGTCTTATTCCTGTTTCTTAGTAAAGCAGACACAGACTGAAACACGACTAAAGGCAAGGAACATATGCACATTTATGTTCTGTCCGCGTATTGCCATATTACCTTACATATTTTATTATTATCCAAATGAATGTAGTCATGTAATGTGGGAGAATGAGGACATAGCCGCTGCCTTGTTAGAGCATTTTTAACATGCAGTTAAAAAACTCTCCATAAATAACAAGAACAATTCTACAAACTGAAAGGGCAATGCAATGTTATATATATATTCCCCACTGTGCTGTGTACCTTTACCCACAAGAGTCTTATTACTGAACATTCCCAGGATATTCACTAGTATTGAGCTTCCTGTTTCCCACACCGTCTCTAGCATCTGTTATTTTCCCAGTGAAGCAAGCTTTGTGCTTGGGAGTAATAAAAGAATGAGCAACTTATCCCACTGAGCTTTCTCCATACATGCAAATTAGTGCATTTCCACTGTGAATTACTGATCTTAATCTTAATATGAATCTTAATATGAAATTGCTATGCTTCTGCTTTCTTCCAAATTGTATTTAAGGCTGTAGAATTTGGTTTAGTTAGCAGGCAACGCTTGTCTGATTTGGATATAATATCTGTATGAGCTTAAGGCTACAATAAATGCATTCATTGCTTTATTGCTTAAATGTATTTAGCTTTTTCCTAATGGTGAAAATAATATATTTTTTAATATTCAATATTTTTATATAATAGTTTTATATAATTTGTGATTCAAGAAGTGATTGAAGATCTTTGAGTTGTCCTCTTCTGCATTATGGTAGAGAAGATAAAAGATTCTTTATCAAAAATGTTACATCTTATCTCTGTGCCTTTTAGCATTAGAGGAGAATATGAAGCTGGTCAGTTAAGCACCAGGAGGTAGTGCTAATTAAGGGGTCATTGCATTCATGACAGACCTGAAGTCCTTCCTCCTTTGTCCTCCAGAGAGATCAGGCAGCTTGTTCACCTCTCACCTGCTGTAGTTTCCATCTAGTGCCTTGGATGATTACTCTTTTCTGTCTCAGTGTGGCAGCACACTCATACTCTTTCAGTTTAAACAGAAAGAAATGGGTAGAGTGCGAATGACAGAAACAGTCTGAATGGCACTTTTCTTCCACCACATAAACATCAGCCCACTTCATCAGTCTTCAACGCCACCCTCTTTTAGTCCTCCATAAATATTTTCAGGTGGAATGCTATTTAAGACCATGTCAGGTTCTTTTCTTTTTGTTCTATTTTTCATACAGCAGCAAATAAATGTTACCTTGAGAGATAATAGTGCATTCATGTGTTTTTCAGCTGCTCCTGCGTTTCCACTTTTGTATTTCATAGCCCCTTGCTTTCTTATCCTGAACAAATGCAGGTAAGGAGGGGTTGTGTACAGAGTAGTGCAGGAGATTTGTGGTGCACTCAAGGACTTTTGTCTGGTGTTGTTCCTGGAGGAACCCTCTATTTACCTCTGTGGATAGATCAAGGCCAATATGAGAAGCTGGGTTCTGCTGCTTTTTTCCTTTACTATGGGCATGCAGGGGCCAATTGGACCAAAAGACCTTTTAAAAAATGCTTCGTGCATAGCTTTGTACTATTGTTTTGTCAAATAAACACCATCATCGCACCATCTGGAGTAGTTTCATCTCATCAGAGTGATAAATTATTATTTTAGTCAAAATCGATTTTAATATTAGTAGGAACATAAATATATTGCACAGAATTAGATGTCTGTAGTCCATCTAATCAAGCATAATCTGATGTTACTCTTTTGATTTATTCATTTATTTATTTATTTTTTGCTTCCTTTCCTACAGGTGGGGTTCTTTGGCTATGTAAGTTTCACGGACACCATAGCTGGGAATGTGCTGATGAATTTTCCCTCTAACCTAGTGACAGAGATGATCCGAGTGGGCTTTATGATGTCCGTGGCTGTGGGCTTTCCCATGATGATCCTGCCCTGTAGGCAGGCCATCAACACTATGCTGTTTGAGCAGCAGGTAAGACAGGATCATACCATAACTGTGCTTTTGACTACAAATATCCTGTAAACAAATTTAATAATGATAATAATAAAAAAATATGGAACAACATGACATCACACAGAGCATGCTCACTTAACTTTTCTTTCTTTAACTTTGTAACAAATACACATCACAGAAAAATGGTTGAATAGCATTCTGCCTTTATGAAACCTACATCAAAATAATTAAGTTACATTGCCATTTTTTCCTGATCAAATAGTGGAAAGATTTATCATTTGTTGAAAAAGATAATATGGAATAACCTTGTAATCTGCATTTCTGAAACAAGTCTGACAATGCAAATTAGTCTTCATTTAAAAGAGACTGAGACCTTATTGTGCAGGCTGTACCCAGATATTTGACTTGATTAATTGAAATAAAACTTGGCCATAACAAGAGAGTTGTCAAGTGTGGAAAAGAGTATTAAACTTTCAAAAAGTAAATCCAACAGGCATTGTAGGAAATTATGTCAGCTGTATCAAAAATTTATTGGGTAAGATTTAACCAAAATCAGAAGGTTATGAAAGAAAAATATACAGGGAGACATCGTGTCAGGATAGAACACATAGCCAAGAACAGGAGTCAGTAATTGTGACAGAACTGTGAAACTCCTAAACAGAGGGTACAGTGGGCTAAATAGGAGCAATGTCAGTAATTTATTACAAATCTGATTTGGCCAAGGAGAAGATGCTGAAATTTTTAACTGGTGCTGCCCTAAAGAAAAACATGAAGATGACTACATCATTCATTCATTTATGATATGTGAGGTCAAGGAACCATGGGGACATCCTTTCAGCATTACCATAACACTCCGTACACAATGACTTGGTGATAATAATAATTTTTTTTATATGTATATTTGTCATATGTATACTCCAGAGAAGATGGTGGTAAAGTGCCATTACTTTAGATAATTTAAATAAATTTGATTGCTGTGTTCCACTATGCCACAATGATCAGCCATTAAACAGCAAATTAATCCAAAAACTACCACAACATTTGGCCAGAGGTTGTACCATCTTGCCCCCACACTAGCTTTAGAAAAACAGGAGCAATGTTCGAATTCTTAATAAAGCCACTTGTTTTGTTTATCATTCTGGTCTACATCATCTTGGTGGGTCCCATCAAAGTCATGGTTTTATTCGAGCTTAGACTCATCTTAGACCATAGTGGCAGCAGGAGTCATGATATAAGGAGTTAGGCAGCAGCTAGAGAGCAGACAGATTCAAGGGAAAAATAAAAGTGTATGATTGATGAAGAGAATGAGAGAGCTGCTCCATAAAGCTGCGGAGACACTGGCTCACTGTGTGACTGCTGCTGTGCTGAATCACCTCATGCCAGCAAGAAAAAGCTAATTCTGCCATACAGTCACACTGAAGGGTATTGTCCCAATGAGAAAACATAATTTTATACAGGTCCTTTAGGAATATAAACACTTTCTTATGTAACTGCCTGTTGAGCTGTCACTTGCATGTGTTTGTCTTTTGTATTTTTTTTTTTCAGCAGAAGGATGGCACTTTTGCTGCCGGTGGTTACATGCCACCTCTTCGTTTCAAGTGCATTACTCTGTGCATTGTTTTTGGGACTATGGTGGGAGGTATCCTCATCCCGAATGGTTAGTGTCTATATGTATGATGTATGGATGTCTATTTGCCTGTGTGCGCACTTTATTTATTTATTTTTATTATTATTATTAATTTATTTATTTTTATGAAGCACAACAAATCAACAGCATGAGTTTAGTCAGCTTAGCCTTAATGGCACTGTCACTTCTACTGACAACACACTGCACTTCAGTCCATTCTAGAAAATGGTAACAGATGCTCACTTACATCAAGGCTTCCCACTCTGCAGCATTCATTCATTAATAGTAAAGCAGAATAACAAAGACATGCATTTTTAGGGAGAAGAAGATCGATGTTTTATTCATACACTGGAGCTGTTGACATGGGTTCTGCTTGGCTCTCTGGACCCAATTAGGCTAATAGAGTGGAAGAGTGTGAGATACTTAGATGGGATTGAAAAGGAAGCATAGCTTTGTTCACAGCGATAGTTCCACTGCTTGCCAGTGTCATTGTAGCCACAAATCCAGTTGTAGGGAAACAGACACCATAGGACATGCATTTGAGTAAACCAATATGGCTGCTCTTAGGATCAAATATGTTTTATGAGCCTTGTGCCCTGTCTGGTGACATGGGGACATCATGGAGAAAAGATAGCAATAGTGATTTAGGAGGCTCTCAGCATTCTTCACATAGTAATGTTGACTGAGGTTTAGTTGTATTAAAAATCATTTATTAAACTTTTTTTATTTTATTTGTCTGTTATTAATATGAATGACTTGTAATGAATGATTGTGTGTCTATATTTTAGTGGAGACTATTCTAGGACTGACTGGAGCCACTATGGGAAGCCTGATCTGCTTCATCTGCCCTGCTCTCATATACAGGAAGATCATGAAGAATGGCCTTATTGCTCAGGTACTGCACATGTAGCACGTCTACAGTATGCACATCTTGCATACTGCTGAATTGGTCACACTGAGGTAGGAGCAGAATATATAATGAGAATATTTGATGTCTCTGCATGAAAGCTATGGAAATAGGGATTGAGCAGTGCTCCTGTCTGAGATATGTATGTACTGTATGAGTGCATGTATACCTTAGTAAGACAGTACATTGCTGTAGAGGAATATACAAATATTACTTGTACTTATTTTAGGTTGTTCATTGTGCTGCTTTTTGCTGAATTTTTTTACTTTAGAGCAGGTAGCACCGTGGCATATATTGTAAATCATTACTGTCATGCAGGTGTTACATGTTGTACACAGTGCTGATGGTCACAGGCTTTTGTGTGATCTTTATATTACCATGGTTGCCCAATGAGACTACCAGCCAATACAGTCTGTCCAAAGGGGGTTTGTCCTAATTTGGGGGAATGCACAAAAGATAATTTGTATTTTTTTCCTATCCATAATGGCCACAGCAGGTGTTTGGGTTGGCAAGCGAGAATAATTCCCTCCCCCCTTGCCAGGATAGTGCCCCTTTTTCTAAGCCAAGAGGCCTGAAGCAACTTATGCCACTTGTACTGAAATACCATGTTTGAAGATTTATATTTAGTTTAAAATGCTATAATGCTTAAAACATTTTAATTATTAGATTAGTCAAAAAATCATAACATTGACATTTCCCTCCCTCTCTCTCTCTCTCTCTCCTCAGCTGGTTCTATGGGTTGGGCTTGGGATTCTACTCTTAAGCACCTTCACCACTCTGTCCATCTCCAGTGAGACAAAACAACTACAGCCTCCTCCTGCTATTGTCCCCAAAAGTAATGACAAACCTCCTGTTGTTGCTGTGCCAGAGCTACCCAAACATCCTGGTAAGTCAATGATGTGTAGAAAGGAAATGAGAGAGTGAGAGGAAGACGACCAATGGAATAAATGTAGATGGAAAAAGAAAAAAATGGATAGTGAGAAACCGATCATAAAGAAAATAAGGCTGGTGTAGAGTCTGCAGGACCAACTTCAGAATTAGGCCTTTTTGTGCTGTTGTGACCTAAATGATGCCCTTCAAACCTAAATGCGCCCTGTCCCAGAGCAGTAGCGAGACAGCCGCTGGCGTTTTCCTGCTCAAACTCCAGTCAAGGGAGAGAGGGATGGGAGGGCATCCAAATACAGAATAGGGCAAAGGAAATGATGGAGGGACTCAAATTCCCCCTACTGTAAAAAGGGACGAGGGGTGTAAAAAACTGCACAAGGGCAGTTCAGACAGCTTTATGTCCCTACACTCTTTCTTTCCTCTCACTTTATATCGTCTGCTCGCTCTCTCTCTCTCTCTCTCCCTCCCTCCTCTCTCACCATACCTCCGCCCACCCCCTCTGACTGACACTGGCATTTATCACTGAGTGGACACCCACTTCCACACCTGTTTCCTGTTTACAACGTGCTGGTGAGGGCAGCTGTGCGGAAACGCCGGACTCGGGGAACGAATGAGTGAGTGTGAACGGGGGAGTAAGTAGAAAAGCCATGAAGACACGTGAAGGAGTGTGTCTACATGCTCAGGACACCAAAATTCCATGCTTTGCATTTCACATTTTCTATCGCTTTTGTTCTTGTTCACTCTTCCCTGTGTGATTTCTCTCGGGGCCCATGGAGGGTAAACTAGACACCTTCGGGATTTTGGGATTCCTTCACAGTAGATTACTTCAAGGGGATAAATAAAACACCCACATTTAATGTTAATAATGGATATATTTTTCAGTGTTAAATTTTTAGTTATAATGGATTAAATAAAACAGAAACTAAAAGGATCTTTAAAACACCTGGCCTGGTGCTGTGAAAAAAAAACATAGCCCCAGGATAAAAGAAGTAAACAGTGTAAATACTCAAAGGCTTTTTTGTTTAGTTTTTTTTTAACCTCAGGATAAATGGCAAGGTTATATGGAAAGTACTATCTATCTATCCATTTCTTATCTCAAGTAGAATTCCAGTTTCCATAATCTGTTTTCTGTGGTCACACATACTCTGCTGCCCCCTGCTGATCAAAGCATTTGTTTCTCTCAGGTGGATTGGGAATTTATTGTACAAGTTCTGATAGAGATTGATAGGTTGACTTGTGAGTCTTGCATCTATTTAAATAACATATTGTCCATTTAAAAACTTTGTGGTCAACTAAAATCTTGAGCATCTGATGACATCTTGAAAGCACTGACAGTATGATACAAGTTAGCTGTCCATATCCCGTAATATATAGATCTTTGAAGCCATTGTGAAGCAAGTGTTGTCTTTCTCACTCTCAGCTGAAGAAACCCCAGTGGCTCCAGTGGTAGAAGGAAACCCGGACAAACCTAATCCAGCTGTGGAGCAGATCCCACCTGCAGAAGTGGTAAAAGGCCCGGGTGAGAAGGAGCCAGTTGAGCCACCGCAGATAAAAGTACCCATTGAAGTGCCTGACATAAAGAAGAATGAAGAAGTTCAGCTGGACCGACCCGGAGCAGGTAATTCAACAAAAAATAAATGTGCAATTTTTTTTGTTTGTACATTCTTTTAATACATTATTTATTTATTTTTTTATAATCATAGTGAAAATAAAGTAGAATCATTTAAAAAGGGATCCGTTTTATTAATACTTCATTAGGTTTCCTCCGGGTACTCCGGTTTCCTCCCACAGTCCAAAGACATGCAGGTTAGGCTAATTGGCGTTCCTAAATTGCCCGTAGTGTGTGATTGGGTGTGTGAGTGTGTGTACGTGTGTGTGCCCTGCGATGGATTGGCACCCTGTCCAGGGTGTACCCCGCCTAGTGACCGAAGTCTCCTGGGATAGGCTCCAGGTCCCCCGCGACCCTGAACACAGGATTAAGCGGTATAGAAAATGAATGAATGAATGAATAGTAGAGACTAGTTATTTAAGAGCTTACACTCTACACTGGGCCGATCCACACTCAAAAAAAACCTTTGGATTGGAGATGCATTCTCATATGGTTCATGGTTCATTGTACAGTATATTCAGCCTTGACAGACAGAATTTGAAATGTTCAATGTTGACACATGTTGTGTGAGTGTATTTCATATTAATGCAATCTTTCCCCTCCCAGAAGTTGCAGTGCCTGATGGAGAGGCTCACCGCCATGAACCGCCCATTCCTCATGACGAGGTTCAGATAGAGAAGCGCAAGAACCAGGAGGAGCGTGATGATGAAAAGAAGAAAGTTCATGAAGAGGGGGATTCTGCAGAACAGGGGGCGGGCCAGCAGCAAGATGTGACACAAGATCGAGTGAATGAAGTAAACATCAAAAAACATGATATCGCAAAGATCCCTGCAGCCGAGGACCTGGCCAATGAGAACCATGTCAAGGTGGAAGAACAGAAGCCACCAGTGGTGGTGGTGCATAAGTCTGAGGAACAACCACCTTTAGTGAAGGAACCAAAAGCTGAGGACAGACTACCAGCTGATAAGAATTCAGAGGAAAGTGATAAAAAAGCAGCTGAAGTTGAGGCCAGGAAACGTGAGTACCTATACTTGACAGGTCATGATGTATTAATTAGGGGTGTAAATAAAAATGTATGTGATTGGTATAAATATTTTTCAAAGCCTTGCTGTTACCAAGAAATGAAAACGCACAATGCCCTCTTTCCTGAAGCCTTCCCCATGGTGGACAAGTTAAAGTATAAAGTTGGTGCATATTTATACCAAGCAGCTGTGAGGCATTCATTTGTGAAAGTCATTTGGCCTGAAAGTTAAAAGTACCAGGGATTTTTAACATGTTTATTTTTACCCTCACTCCCTGACTGATCCACTGCACAGATCCTGACTCAGTGGTCCATTTGCCTGAGGTGCATGATGGGGCTGCCATTCAAGAGCATAAAGAAGACAAGAAACAGGATGGGAAGGATGCCAAGGATGGAGACGGAGACAAGATGGAAGGTGAGTGAGTTTCTCTGCGGCCCGCTTAGGCAGAAAGAGCATTGTGCTTGTAATACGTATAAAAAAAAAACTGTCCTTTATTTTGGGTCTGCACATATTTATTTTTTTCCCCTAGAGTTTGGAACTAATTGCGGGTTATTATTAAAAGCTGTATGTGTAAAAGTTTATCTATATCCATTTATGCATTTTTTCTGGAAAATTCATATGGTTGTTAACCTACAATAGGCATTTTTTTCCCGATTTCTTGTTCTCAGTATAAACTGCCTTCTGAAGTCACTGCAAGCTGACCATGCATGACAATTATTTGGCTTTATCTTGATGAAATGTCATGCGGAAGCACAATGAATCTTACCTATGTTTCTTTTGCTTGGCTTGATTTTTATTAAGGCGCTCTTAAGGCACCCTTTGCTCTGTCTCTTTCTGTCTCTTACCTCGCTGCTCTGTTGTACCATGGACTCCTGCCGCAGTGATTAAAAAGATTGTTGCAGGTACGAGGCTTTCCAGCCTTTTAATGTTTGACTGTCGCACCTTAGACACCTGCTGTTACATTTATACCATTTCCTTTCCATTTTTTCTTAGATGTCTTGTTTTTAATTTTCCTCTGTTTATGGCTACTGCTCCTGAAGCACACTGATTCAAATAACAACTAGCTGATTGTGATGTGATTAAAAAAAAAAAAAAAAGTTCATAGTGGTATGGCAGAATGTTTAACACAGATTGATTAAATAATCTTTACCATTATGAGTCAAATAATTCTGTTTAGATCTACAGAACAGTTGATCATGGTGAGTGTAAATGTCTCTGAATGTTGGTTATGTTTTCTCTTTCCTCAGAGGGAGCGCTGGACCATGCTGTGTTACTGCAGGTGATCAAAGAGCAGCAAGAGCAGCAGAAGAGGCTGCTTGACCAGCAGGAGAAACTCCTAGCTGTTATTGAGGAACAGCACAAAGAGATCCATCAGATAAAGGATGAAGGGGAGGAACTTAAAGTTGCAGGTCAGCTGGAGGCGTTTTCATTTTAACAGGAACCTAGAAATAATGCAGGATCTAGAATATTCAGCATTTGTTTCCAAATTGTTCAATTTGTTATGTCAAATTAAGTTAATGTGGTCTTAGAGTTTTGAATTCCTCTGTATGTCTGAATGCAGTACAATAAGCATCTTGTCCTCATTTAGGTGATACTGCAGCTGATGCAGGTGTAATTGTGCAACAGCATGATCCAGCTGATGGAGAATGGAAAGTGAAAATCCCAGAACAGAACTTGGACCACAAGGAACCTGAGAAACCTGCAGCGAAGGACCCCATACATGATGGGGATAAAGTTGTAGAGGAACAAAAGGATGCTGCTCATCTCAACCCAGCACATGATGAACCCATACAGAAGAAACATCCACAAGAAGAAGTGCATGTGATAGACGACGTGAAGAGAGACCTTGGGGCACGTGGGGTGCCGTTAGGCCAGCAGAAGCCCGCCGCTCCTGAAGATAAACAAATAATAGAAGGAGACTTGGAAGAGCTTCACTCAGAAGATATCGCCAAGGAGGAGGAGATAGTAAGGCAGCGGTTAGCCCAGCTTGAAGCTGAGAAGGAAAGATTACAGAAAGAGCGACTTGTGGAGGAAAGATTGGAAAAAGAACAGCTTGAGAAGGAAAGGCTGGAAAAAGAGAGGCTTGAAAAGGAACGATTGGAGAAAGAGAAGGCTGAAGCAGAAAGGATGGAGAAAGAAAGACTTGAGAAGGAAAGGTTGGAGAAAGAAAGACTTGAGAAGGAAAGGTTGGAGAAAGAAAGACTTGAGAAGGAAAGGTTGGAGAATGAAAGACTTGAGAAGGAAAGGTTGGAGAAAGAAAGACTTGAGAAGGAAAGGTTGGAGAAAGAAAGACTTGAGAAGGAAAGGTTGGAGAAAGAAAGACTTGAGAAGGAAAGGTTGGAGAAAGAAAGACTTGAGAAGGAAAGGTTGGAGGAAGAGGAAAGGCTCAAAAAAGAGAGGTGGGAAGAAGAGAGGTTAAAACAAGAGAAGGACAAGCTTGATCAAGAACTTGTGAAGCAAGCAGAGAATGAACAGAAGCTCGTAGAAAAGAGAGAAAAAGTCCTTCAGCTGCAGCAGATAATTGACAATCGAGATGCCAATAAGGTCGTTGCTGAGGAACACGAAGCTCCTAAACCTCAGAAGAAAGGAGGCAGGGACCTGAAGGAGAATTTGGATCATCAAGAAGAAAAGTATCATAAAGGAAAGAGGAGCAGAGAGGAGGGAGACATGGATCTGAGAAGGCGACGCAGGGCTCTGGGGGCTGAGGAGAGACGAGTGCATGGACTGGAACCTCTTCTGGAGCTCGGAGGAACAAACCTCCATGCAGCACTCGAAGCTCAACTGTTGGCTGGAGCTGTGGTCCATTCCCGCCAGATTAAACAGACTTCATACAAGCAAGACACAGATGAGTAGTCTTCCAACTACCAGTATTTGGAATTCATAGACACGAATGTGCACCTGCACACACAACCACACACTTCTACGTCTTATACATCTCAAAACCCCTGTATTACAAAATGCTGCATCAGTTCCTGTGTTTAAATTCAGGACTAAAAAGTGGGACATCCACACAGAAGGACATGTTTAATCTGTAGCCAGACAGTTTTGTTATTTGCTGTACATTTGTAGCTTTCTTGGCACTCTGTTTTCAAGAGATCTGCCTTTCTTCACAGTGACCTTTGCACTATAATCTAAACGAAGAAGTCTGGCTTTTTCTTCTGAAATCCCTCAACATTGTAAAAACTAATCTGCAAGAACGCTGGGCTCAATATCAAATTAACCATTATAAATATTTACATATTTAAGGATTGATACCATGGTGCCAGATTTGTTCAGATGTATTGGAAACGTCAGTGAAAACAATGTATTTTAACTTCCAAATGCTAAAATACAGGTAGTATCACTGCTGATTTGTGTACATGTACATGCTCATTAGATTCGCAGCCGGTCAAATTTGAACTATTAAACTGCCAAAGGTTCCATAAATGTCTTCGCTTAACGTTGGTTAAAATTATAAGTGTTTACGTTTCTTTGTAAGTGAATGCAAGCTGAGTGTTGTGTCCACTTTTTAACAAGTGTCTACAAAGTAAAGACCAAAGTTCTTAGTTGAAACTAGCCTTAACAGATGTGTACACACTCAGCTGCAGGGACACATCATGCTCACTTTTTTTTTTCTCCCCACATTCGTCCTCTGATGTGTGGTTTGGGTGGCATTGAGTATTATCAATCCATTCATTTTGTTATTTATATAGGGATTTAAATGATTTCTGTTACCATTTGTGTTATTGAGATTCCAGGTCATTTAAGCTTACTTTCGATATAGACTTATGCTAAGTAATGTTTAATGCTAATTTTAATGCAATTGGGTATAAAATGTTTTTTTTTGATAATGCACCATATATGGCTAAAGGTTTGTGAACACCTGACTCTCACACTCATATGGGTCTTCCCTAAACTGTTGACACAAAGTTGGAAGCACACAATTGTACAGAACGTCTTAGCATGATGTAGCATTACACTTTGCCTTCACTGGAACTAAAAAGGCCAAACCTGATCCAGCATGACAATGTGCACAAAGCGAACTCCACAAAGACAATGGTGGAGTCGAAGAACTCAAGTGTCCTACCCAACTCAAGAGTCAACCCAACTGAACACCTTTGGGATCCACTCGATCGATAACTTAACATAAATATCTGACTTTACTAATGCTCTGGTGTCTGAATAAATCCCTACAGCAAAAGCTGTTCCTATCATATATCATATTATAAGAGTGTTCAACAATATCACAACTGCGTGATGGTCAGGTGTCCACAAACCTCTGGTCGTATAGTGTATATGAGCAATAGACGTTTAATTTATAAATCTAGATCAAGGACCAAACACTGTTAAAGAATGCCAGCTTTTCTTACTTGGTTATATTTTTTCTGGGTAATATTTCTGGTCAGCATTTGACAGCTTACCAATTCTATTAAACTTATTTGAAAGGAAAGACCAAAGTTAATCCGTCCCCTGAGATGAGCCGTACACAATGACAGGTTTTTCCATGTAATGTATGTGCCTTTTATTATTTATAGAACAATATACTGTACATCCCGTCTGGTCCGATCTAACAGAAAAGCCGATGTAGAATAAATTGACATTGAAAAATCAATTCTGGCTATACTGTATCAGAAAGGTATCAGTTCATTACAACTTGCTGTATCTGGGGCTTAATCTCACATCTGAATACCCAAGGTCTCCATCCAATCAAGCCTCCATGGGGTGTGCTGGACAAACAAGTCTGATCCATGGAGGCCCCACCTTGTGAATTAAAGCACTTTCTGGATCTGCAGCTAATGTCCTGGTGCCAGCTACCACAGCACACTCAGTGGTCTTGTGGAGTCATGACCCGAGGGACCTGTTTTGGTGGCACAACTGAAACCTAGGTGGATTTAAGGTCCTGAATGATCAGTGTCGGTCTGGGACTCAATCTATAATTTGAATATGAATGTTTGCAACTGCTTGGAGCACTTTGTTAATACAGTACTTGTAAAGCACAACTACAAAAAGTAATATAGTCCATGAATGGTTTTATAGAGATGTTTATTCTTCTAGGCCTACCAGATTATAATTTATTTTTGTCATTTCTGGAGTGTGTTTTAAAAAAGATAAATAAGAGCTTTAACAGCTGGCAATACTTCACCATTGTTCTGTGTATGTATAGAGGTACTGTAACATGTAATTGTACCATTTTATCGAACTTGACTCATGTAAATGTACAGATTCTTTGTGTTTGTTAATCGTTTCTTGTTCTACATTCTTTGCTCTTGCCTATAAATATTATGTTTCTGTTCTCTTGGGGAATTGTGTGTATGGGACAGTTTTGCTTCTTCATTTTCTGCCTCTGGAGGTTTGTGTTGTTGTAGATGATTTGGTTATACAGTAATTGTGTTGTTCCGTCCCATTTTTAGAGTCTATTCTTTTAACAGAGCTTGTACTGTATGTGTTCTGTGTTCAGGTGTGTTAATGCTGGTTATGCTGTTGTTAATGTTACTGTCTGTACATTTAGCAGACTTAACCTGCTGTTTCAAACACCAGACCATTTTACAATAAAAAATTACGTATTGCAGAGGATATACATATGACTGACATGCCTCCTTTTCTTAGGTGGTAATTAACAAAAATGTTAAGTAAATCTTGTTTCAACAATGAAATTTATTTTATTTTTATGGTTTACTATAATGTATTGTTTAAGCATTGTGCTTTATGTCGTCATTTTATTCCTCTTATACCACAGCAAATCTCCAAAAGTATATTTTATCCATTTTAGTTATCACCTGGATTTAACTAAGCAATGGGTAACAGCCTTCCATTGGATAATTACTTCAGTGACACACCCATCATGCCTAATGCCTACCGTACAAACCTGTAGGGGTAGTGTTGTGATCTGGGATTGCTTCAGTTGGTCAAGTCTAGGTTCAGCACTGTTATGTGCCCCCCAAAAACATGGATTGGCCACTACAGAGTCCAATCAAAGAAGTGAAATAAAAAAAAAAGTGCAATGGTGCAATGAAATTAGCGTGCTGCTATTTCTTTGTTCGGACAGTGTATATCAAATATCTATGTTTTGATACATCACTTAATTATTATATAAGATATGTTTTGACCCACCTCCCTTTTATGATGAAAACAACCTTACTGGTCTGCTCATTAAGACTGATGCCTTTTAGAATTCTAAACATTTTGGTTCCCACAGGTTTATAATAGTTAATTTGCTATAAGGAAAATGTACTGATCAGAGAAAGGTAAAATTTTTTGAGCCCAAGTCATTGAAGATAATGGAACAAAAAACAAACATCCCTATTAAATAAAGCAGCATTCATCTTGTTTTTGGACATTACCATTATTGAGCCTCCGTAACTAAAAAAAAAAAACTGCAATAGTCAGTTTATTCATCTTGATAAAACAAACGTTCATTCAATTACACCTAAACTGTGTTTGGTAGAAAACATGGTGAGATCCTTTTAATTAACACGTTTTACTCTACATTAAGAAAAGCTGCAATGTTTCAGTTTAATGTTTTCCCAAACATAAATTAAGCACCGGTAAATTTTCACTCCACTTTTTAGCTATAAATGTTTATAAACCAGAGTCTGTTATAAATTCTCTAATTGGCTGTTTGGATTATGTATGGTGATCCTAAGTCGTTAGTGACTTTGACTTTATGGCCACCCCATTAATTAACATATGGATAACAAGGGTGTGGGTTCTTGAACAAGGCATCAGTAACACCGCTGCAGCCTAGGTTTCCATATGTACAGACCTGTGGTGTGAGAACTTTCATGGTGTGTGTGACATGACACTCATTGCAAAACATTAATCAAGCCTTTAATGTTTATTACCTGTTCTCAATGAGCCAGGACCAGTTCTTCCGAGCTCTGTCTTTCTTAGGTGTCTCTTCACGGCAGCTCTGAGATCAGGAGCGAAAGCCAGGTTGTGCCACCCTTACGGCCGTAAAACACCTCATTACTCATCATGCCTGACACAGGTTCTACAGCCACTCTAACTCCCCGGCACGCTCTCTGTCTATCTCCCCTAAAGCAATTGAACAGTCTGCTTTTGGTTCCCTCAAGTCTTTTATCCACATCTTGATCTAATCTATTAAATTGCACTAGATAATAGAGACAGAAAGAGTGTGTGGCAGAATGACCTGTCCAATCTTTACTGCAGCAGCATAGAAAACTACACACACACTTCTAACAGATCATTTATTTTTATGCATGACAATAATCATCATATTTTGGCAAACGTTCATATATGCAAAAATGCATTAATACCAGGGAGGCAATTTTATTCGAACCTTAGGTCATCTGTGTGAAGCTTTGCTTGTTCTCCTCGTGTCCATATGGGTTTCCTCAGTGTCCACTGGTTTCCTTCCGCTATCCAAAAACATGGTCGTAGATGCACAGACTTTGCTAAAAGGCCCGACATTTCAGTGCTGCATCAATGTCCCACCAATGTGCACTACAGCCTCACACCCAGTGATCAATTGGAAAGGTTCTGGAACCAGTATGGCATTGACCAGGATAAAGCACTCACTGAAAATGAATAAATGAATGGATCACCAGCAAGTACTTATCCAACAAACAGTTTGTCCAGGCTTGAATTCTTCCTTTACTTCATCCCCTGATTTGCCTGAAGAAAAAAAAAACATAAGGTTCAAGTTAATCTTCAACTGTATGTTGTGTAAAACAAGAACAATCTTATAAAAAGTGGGAAAAGACAAACGTTTACTGTATTGTATATTGGTTGCTAATGTTCTAGGATTCGAGGAGGAAAAAAACTAATTCTGGATTAAAATATTTTATGTAAAATTGTCATTACCTTGACTTTCATTTAGTTGTTATTTTTGCCGATATAGGTAAAAAAATAAAATAAAAAAATAAATAAATGCACTGCCAGCGTATTTATTGACTGTCTTTATTACAGGGCACAATGTGGAGCTAAATTATTCCTCATGCTCTCAGAACTTCTCTTTCACCAATTTAATTCCTGGAATATGACCATGCCATCAGGGGGAAAAGAAAACTCCACTCATGTGATAACCTGGTCTGTCTGTACAATCAGGTCATAATCTGACTTCACAGCTGTTTAGTCCCAATGCTGTCTTACTTTCACTATGCTTTTTACAATGCAACTGTAACAAGTGTTTAAATGATCTCTATTCCTGTTTTTCTTTTTCTAACCACATTTCTTCCATGACATTGCCTGTTCAGCATCATCCTTCCAGGATTTTGATAATGTGTTCCTAACTCGTTTTCAGGCATTTCAAATCTCCTTAGCGGACTTTCTTTGCTTGACGCAGATCAATAATTGCCCTTATTTTCGCACAATCTCCAGTATATTGCAGCATACACAAATCTGCATCTTTTCTAGTTTCTAAGTAAAAAACTAAAATTATAAGATCAAATTAACAAAAGAAATTGTGAAAAGAGCTGTTCAGAACACAGAGGCAGCTATAAATGCAAAATGCGAGAGTGAAAAAGCAGTATTAAGAGAATAATGAGCACAGAGAAAATTTTATACGGATTCATTTGTTTGCCATATCTTAACATTTCTATATTGTCATAAAAAGTATTTTATAAGCATTAAGATGGAAGAACTTTACACATCACATATCATTCGATACACACACAACTTGGCACAGGTTTTATGCCGGATGCCCTTCCTGACAACCCTTCCATTTTATTCGGGGTTGTGACCAGCACTGCATCCAGGGGCTGGGGTTTTGGCATTGAGTGGAAATTTATTTCGGCCAATTTAACAAAAATTCACTAAACTTATATCAAAATCATGCATAGTTTAACACTGAAAACAAAGTGATTGTGTGCATTACATCACAATATTAATAAGAATGCCGGTATAACTAACAGCGTTGATGAAGCAGGTCTTCAGAGCCTTAAACTCTTTCAGGCAGAAATCTTTCTTCAGCTCCTGTTTGCCTGTTGTTGTGGAAACCACACATTTCCCATAAGCAGCTGCCTACAACACAAACCAGTCCAGACATTAGTTCAGAGAGCTGCAGTTACCGTCCCTGTGAAAGGTTTTCATATGAAAACTTTGGAATTTAGTCCATGAACTGTAACTTATGGTTTAATTTACCTCTACTGAGCACCGGGCTAACAGCTCAGGAAATCTCCTGATCCGCTCGCGGCTACTGGCCCAAGCGTTTCTCCCCGACATCACGGCAACACACACAGATCCCGCCTCTTACACTGCGATTGGCTGACAGTTCATATTCAAAAGCGTGTGACCAATCGGGAGAAACGTTAACAACGACGTCACAGATTCTACCATACACTGTATATTAGAGCATTAGCCGAAGTCAGCTAACTAATAACTGTCTGCTGCGTTTGGATAATTACAATGGTCCACAATTGTACTGCGATTTTAGTCAATATTAAATGGACACCGTTTTAACAAAGGGCACTGTCGTCTTTTACCACAGAGAGGATAATCCGATAAACCAAATCCGTTAAACTTCACCCTCTACCAGAGCAGCGCCATATTTGTTACCCCTGACCCAGTGACGCAATCACAATTACTGTAGCTTTATGCTTACTTCAAGTGCTCCTCGTTTGTTCGGAGGAAAATGAATACCAACGTACAATTTGTACATGTAATGTTACATGTGGTGGGCATATAATGGTGAAGAATATTTCCTATATATTTGCTGATCACTTTAGGCACATTTCCCATGCACAAATCGAAATGGCTGATTGGTAAGCACTGTCGCGTTGCACCTCCAGGTCCTGGGTTCAATTCCCACCTCGGGGTCATGGAGTTGCTCATGCTTGGGTGGGTTTCCTAATTGGCTTGGCCACATTGCCTGTATTGTGTGTCCTGCAATTGATGCATTGTCACCATGCCTGGGGTGTGCCCCGCCTTCGACGACTTTCATTATTTTTAATTAACTTAATTTTACTTAAAATAGTTCACCCAGAGGGGGGGGGGGACTCGATGAATGCTAAACATACTCGGACCTCCCCAGGCTTGTACGCATTTATGTGGTTGTGTTTATTTTTCACATATGTTATTATAGTTCTTGCTTGTAAATAAAGAAATGTTGATTTTTATTTAAGTGTTCCTTGTAACTCAGATACAATAATAACCGGATAATAATTTTTAAAGCACTTGAATAGAGCATTGCTGTCCTACCCGTATTCAGACTAAACCCGCCTTCTGAGCTATGATTGGACGCTATAAAACCTGAACTAGTTACTGAATGGGAATTGAAAAACCAATCATAACGCAGAAAAGAGCTTTATGAATACGGGTGGGGAAAATTGTCACAAACGATTCCCTAAAGACCCGCCTCTTTGAGTTAATTCATGTTCACTGATTGGTGGGATCTAACCGTGACCTAAAGACGATGGACCAATGAAATGCAGTAGTGGAGTAGTGTAGGTGTGTGGTGTGACAGCGCACGGTGATTCGGCCTAAAGCAGACAGCGATGAGACACAGACACGGGATAGACCTGAGACCCGTAACTAATGGCTACATTAATGGAGCGACTGGCTTTCTTGCAAAAAGTACGTGTCATATATTGTGTGGAAACGTAACAGTCTCTCACAATATTGAGTTTTACCTTGACTTGTTTATGGCTAATGTGTTTATCTGAGGTAAGTACCTAGCTAGCAGGCTCTAGCAGGTTCTTAATGTGGATGTGAAGGTCTCCAGGCTCAGGCCAGTTCATTACTTTAATCCACCAGAGCTCAAAATCAGACTGCATATGTTGTGGATTTTTCGACCTGTGCTTTTTGTCATCCATTTTTTCTGTGTCATCAGATGCCGACTCTTATGAAAGCGACGGCAGATGACGAAGTGCCCTGTCCTGGATACCTCTTCGAGGAAATCAGCAGTATCCTTTTCCAGCTGTGTTGCATAGATTTGTTTACAATAGCTTCTTTCCAAATAAAGCCTCTTAACTTGTAAAACATCTCAGAAATTTCCCATGAGTCTCTGGGCTGCTGCCAGTGTCTTCTTGAATACCTTCTGGAGAGGCTGCAGGTCGAGTCATGTCATGTCAAACTGAAGGTGAGAAATGTGCCAAAGAAAATCAGGAAGGGGGCAAATACTTTTTCACAGCCCTGTACATACAGATTGTGGCTGACTTTTCACTGTAGCAGCATTTAAACATCACCTTACACAAGGAAGAAGAATAATACATCATCATGGATTTGAGTAAACTTCGATCCAAACGTTTTTCCAACAGATAACTCGATGACTTGTTTAACTGGAGATCTCGTCATTCTAAACCATAATCATGCTTGTTCATTGTGTTCTCTTTCCAAGGTGTTGAAGATCCTGCTGCATCTCTGTGGCCACAGTCCTCCACACTTTGTCACAGAACTGAGGCGAAATGCCACCTTCATCCAGGAAGTGACAGGTTAGACGATTCCACACGCATATTAACCAGCAACAATTATGCATATAGACCTATACTAATTTCATATAATAAGGTATAGAATCAGAGAATCATATAGAAACACTGCTTTATGGACAATGTGTGTCTAGATTACTTTTACATGTTTAGTCTTCGAGTTTCAACTTGCAGCTAATTGATCAGAATTGTAACAAATAAATAAATAAAATAATGCTCCCAAGTGGTGCAAACAAGTTTGCTCTTATCGCCAATACATCAAAAGTGTAAATCCTGAAGAGGACCCAGCAATCCCTGGAGCAAAATTGAGTGTGCGAGAAAAATTGGACAGGCTTAAAAGAGACACGAGCGAATATTATGAATGTGGAAGTGGGGAAATGGCTCTTCTTTGTCTCTGCATAAGCAGCAGTAGGAAAGGTGTGGTTGGTTATTTTTGTGTCTTAAAGAAAGCACGTGTTAACCTTCGCTTTACCCTAGTTGGATAGCTGTCCATATAATGGGTGAGAGCTGGCTGATAGGTGAGAACTGGCAGATTACCATCTAGGGAGAAAACAAATAAAAGTAACCAAAAAGTAAGAATAGCACCAGATCCTGTTTTTGGTATCTCTTTCAGTGTACAGTGGTCCTCCAGACTCTGTTCATGGCAATGCACTTTTTCAGAAAGTCCGTCTCTTGGCACAGGTGAGTGATTTAAATCTTACTTCTTACTTCTTCTATGTCATCAAATTAATTCCACTTATCTACAGTATTGTACGGTCATTGAGTCTTTAGACAGTGTTCTCTAAAGAACCTGTTTTATTGTCCTTCACCTCTTTTCCATAGGAATTGGCCAGTGTGCTCTTCACTGATATGATGTCAACAGGGTCTGGTGTTTCTACCTATAAAGCAGTAGGTCCAACTCTAGGTACGTGAGTGAGTGTTTATGATGCATCATTATTTCTGCTGAGTTGACCCTTTTTAAAACGTTTCTAGCAGTTCAATTACAATCACGGGTATGTGCATTTACTTCAGAGGTTTGTCAACACACAGTATAGTAAGAAGGGGGATCATGATCATCTAAAATATGAACAAAGTCACCAGTTTGTCCCCAGTTTGATCCTAAACTCGAGTTATTGTCTTTGTGATGGTTCACAGTTTCCTCTAAGTTCTCAAGCTTCCTCTAAACTCAGAAAAAATATTAATTGTTCCTGAATTCATTAATATTCAGAATTTATTTTTACTGAGAGCTAAAAATTTGTCAGTTGTGTATCAGAGTATTATTTTCCCTGACAACAGGATATCTCTTTCTTTTGACCTGGTTGTTCAAGAAGCTACTCACTGCATCAGTTAGGCTTAAATAACTTATAGCCAGCAGAACCCTATTGATCACTGCAGTGTTTGTCAAATGGAAGACTCTTAGATATTTGCTTAGGTAAATTCAGTTGGTGATTATTATTATTTATTTTGGGGCCATGAGTGTGTATTTGTTCATGAAAACGTTGAGACGTTCTTATGGGGAGGGGGGGGACATAATCTTAACTTGTGTGTAAACTCTTTGTCAAATGTCGATTCAGTCATTTTTTTAAATATATATTTTTTAATAGGAATGGGATCAGAGTTTCTCAGATCAGGAATGCTAGGATTTGGAAGTAGCCCAGCGAGGAAATCATCCAGTAAGACAGTTATTTCTAATTTGTAAAGAACATTATTTGATTGCGCTCTTATTTTGACTTTATTTAATACATTCTCTCTGTGTCTTCACTGCTAGATACAGTGGGTATTTTGGGTAAGATTCAGAAGGCTGCGGAGGTGGTTGCCAGTGCAGTCCTGCCCCCCACAGAGCATGCTGGCATTCGACTCCATGATAATCACTACCGGGCTGTGGTGGCACCCTCTGCTGTTGTGGAGGTTGCAGTGCCCGCGTGTGCATACAGCGTCCCTTCACGCAGCCACAAGGGTATGTGGATAAGCTATGCTTGTGATCTGTGACAGGTTTTTCAGCTACATAAAAGTTCTTGCTTGTAATATTTTCCCAAGTACCCAGTTTAATCTGCTGAAATAATTTGCAGCTAGATTGTAGTCTGCCAGTTGACAACTTCTGGCTTAAGTTGAAAAATTGCAAAAGTATCTCTAATTCGTAATAAATGGAAATGGCAATTGAAGTAAAGTAATAATGTAATAATAATGTAATTGAAGTGCATGTAAGGTGTGTGTTTATAGAGAGGGTTTATCTAAAGGATGCTTATTCACACTCTCCCATTATTGCCTACTGCATCTACAAACTATTAACAATCTGGCAAAAAATCTTCTGAATCAACACAGTATTTGTGTGTAACCTGCATGTCATTCAGTATTTATTCTCATTGCAGAATGTATTGCAGTATGTGCAAATTAGTACCGTTCACTGCATAAACTGTTGCATTAACAAGTATTTATTTCTCGTCTCTTAGCCTCTCACAGGTCCCCTGGGCAGGTGAGTGGAGGTTGGGAGGAGACAGGCAGTGCCCACAGCTCCTCTCACAATTCCTCTTTTGAGACTGAACCGATCATTCAAACCTCAGTGAGGGGAAGCAGTGAGTCAGGAGACACGGGCAGCCACTCAGGGGCGAGCAGAGAGAGTGGAGACAGCGTATCAGAACGGTAATAGCAGGAGGATTTATTTAAGAATTAAAAAACATTACAAATTGACAAGTCAAGCTTTACATGTTATGAGATATTATTATATATTTTATGTTTGGAATTAATGTATGATGAAAGCTCTCAGGAGAGATGGTTGAATGTTATACAAGAGAGAAGATTGGGCTGGCTGGTACTTAATCAATAGTAGCTATATTGAGATTTCTTAGATTAAGACTGAATCATTTAAAGCTAAAGTCGGTGCGTTGTATCAGTTAGGACATTTGAAGACATTTGGCCTTTGATTTCCTTCAAGTTCTGTAAATGGGTGAAAAACTATTACAGTATGTGACCCGCCAGTATACAGCTGGTGTGGATGTTTTAAAAGTGTGCAGGCGTTGACATGGTGGATGGATTTACTTGTATATGGGAATTTAGAATTTCCAGCAATTGAAAGCACGCTAATTAAGGAGGATTGACACATCTCTGCAAATTATTGTCAAACATTGATTTTATTCGCTGTCTCTTCACATTCAGATCTATTACACCAGCTGTCTTTTAGATCAGTTACCGCGCTCATAATTTGTTTTGTTCTTGTCCTTATTTGTCAGGGTGGAGGCTGTACAGTTGGGAGACTGTGGCCAGGAGATGGCGCTGATCAGTAGACTAACAAATGGATCTAAAATTTTTCTGTCCAGGGATGAGAGCCAACGTTTCATTAAAGAGTAAGTGATAAGATGTTTTAGAAATGACATTTTTCTTGTTTTAAAAAAAGAAAGTTTCTTAAAATTCAGTGAGTTGATGGGATAATTAGTAAATATTTCTAGGGAAAAACTTCTGGTCAGATGTTTTGTGTGAAGTTGTAAATCCGTAGAAGTAGCAGTACTTTAAGAGAAGGAACTTGAACAAACAAATTTATGTATCTGTCTCTCTCGCTTTTTAGGTGTTCTACATTAAACTGTGAAGTTGTGGTAGAGCTTCTCTGTCATAAACTACAGGACCCCTCACAAACCACCCAAATGGTATTATTTTGTTATCTATTACTTCTCATCCATAAATGCCAAATTTAAACATGCTGTTACTTGGAGCACATCATCACCACCTTCGTGTGATTTTTTTTTTTTTAATTTTTTTATGTTGGTTTTTGCTTGAATAAACAGACAGTATAATCCCTCCTCCTATATCACACCTTTTGCCATCTTAATCTTATTTCTCCAGAGGGCCCTGTGTGGTCTGGCATGCCTGATGTGCACAGATCTGCTATCTTTAGAGCAGATCTTCACTGTTACACATGCACGACTCACCCAGTTGAGTAAGGGGACAGCGGGACCTGTAACGAACAAGGCAACCAAGGTAAGGATGTTATAAAAAGGGAGTATTGTGTTGAAATATTCAAATAAATGTGCAACTTGGATGCCTTTCTGTCTGTCCAGCTTCTTAGGCAGTTTGAAGCTCTATTGGGAACTTCCTTAGAAACGACCACAAGAGACGTCACGGTGGGTCCAGAGTCATCTGTTGCCACACATTCAACGCAGCATTTAAATCAAACCCTCACCAGTCCCCTTCTCTCTGCACCACTGGAAGCTGCTGGGAAGAAACCTCCATCCATTAGTGATGATCCCACTGCTGGACAGGAAGACCAAGAGGACGTCTGTACTGTTTCTGTAGAGGAGAGCATTCAGAAAGAGCAGATTGGTTTGGGAAACAAAGATAGAAGCACAGACTCTTGTGAGAGCTCTCAGCAGCTTGTACCCAGACTGTCACTGTTTAGTGGCATGGAGCTGATAAACAGAGGCAAGCCTGTGTGTCTTGTCGAGCCTGTTCTTGTAGTTCCAGA
The DNA here is from genome assembly GCA_030522415.1 of Channallabes apus. Lineage (NCBI taxonomy): Eukaryota > Metazoa > Chordata > Actinopteri > Siluriformes > Clariidae > Channallabes > Channallabes apus. The sequence goes on from CM060104.1 coordinate 56,794,668, forward strand.
GACCCAGGCTGAAGCAGAAGCCGACGACAAGTTTATGGAGAAGAGCTCAGAAATATCATCAGAGCCGTCTTCATCCTCTAGTGGAGAACACGTGTCTCCCTTCTCTTTCCTCAACCTCTGACCTGAACCTCTGTTGTTTAGACAACTTTTTGTTGTAGATGTTTTGGGAGAATCAGTGGTCCTGTAAGGAAAACTAGATTGGAATAATATGGTTGTAGCGTGCAAAATTTCAAACTGCACTAGATGTTTGAAGGTATGACAATGCCATAACAAATCATCCATACTTGACTATACTTGACAAGTAACTACATATTTAGGTTTACCCACACAAGGACAGATTAGGATATATGACACATACTCCCTCAGGAAAGGATAGCAAAGGTCAAGTGGCACTGGTCTTTATATAATATGTATACAAATCTAGATGTTGCTAGTGTTTTATAACCAAATCGAATGGGTCATATGTTCAGTGATGGATTGGGTGGAAGGGTGTTGACAAACTGTGTGCAGCAGTATAGCAGGGGTGTAAATGATATGGCATGTAATAATGTGGACTATTCATCAGAAAATGACACGTGTATCAAGAGAAACCTCATTGAGCCGAAAATACCTTCTCTGAAAAATAAGCTTTATATTTATCTCTAATCTGGAGAGGCTACAGAGGTTATAAAATGCCTCTCTTAAGCAAGCTGTTTTACCTAAGCTCATATATTGACATACTATGGTTACTAGTATACTGGGGTTTTGGAAGGTCACAGGTTAAAACCCCAGTACCACCTAGTTAAAACTGTTAGGCCCTTGAACACAGCCATTAGCTCTCAACTGCTTTGATGTAATATGAGAGAAAAATGTTAGTCGCTCTGGATAAGGGCCTCTGTAAATGTAAGCTTTACTGACTTAAACCAGGCTGTAGAAATTATGTCAGCGATAGGGAAATTACCAGCAGCAGGTATGAGACTCGACTTCAGGATTAAAAAAAGGTGTGTGAGCTTCAGAGAAAGGTGACTAACTGCACAACTAGCCAAGAGCAGCTTTTGAAATCAAACCAAAGCCCTTTACTTCAGATGTTGTGCCCCCTTGCGAGTCAATACAATGAAGCTTGATTAATGTTTAATTAGCCATGCTTAAATTTGTGATGCTCTTAATGAACAGCTTATGCCTAATTACATTTACATAAACAGTCATTATTAAGCATGTAATCAGGCGGTGCTTGTTAGTGCAGTGCTGCAAATATTACGTATTGGGACAACGTCTGTTGAATTCCCCAGATCATTACATCCCTACTAAACATTTAGTATGTTTACCTGAGTATTATAAAGTCCTCAAGTTGTTCAGTAGGAAGCATGGTCCCAGGTTCAATCCTGAGCTCAGGTTAGTGTGTGGAGTTTCACTTATTCTCACCAGGTCTGTGTAGGTTTATTTCAGGTACTCCATTTTGCTCCCACCGCGAAAAAAAAAAGTCTCAGTAGGTGGCTTGGCTGAAGATTAATTAGTGTGTGTGTGTGTGTGTATGCTGGCCCAGGGTTAATCCCTGCCGAATACCTGGTGATCCCAGGACTGGTTCTGGATCCACTGCAGCCCTAACCCAGTGGTTCTCAAACTGTGGGGCGCGCCCCACTAGTGGGGAATACAGACATGACAGGTGGGGCGCAATGAACGGGAGGAAAAACAGGAAAGTACCTATTCTAATTCATGCTTTTCTTTATTGATAATGAAGAGCGTACGCTCAAAACTAAACAATCACACACAAATAAATGGATCATTAATACAAGTAAATTTAAAATAACATCAGTTGTGGGCCGGGAGAAAAAGTGGAACCATAGTGGAACAATAGCGGTTTAACGTCGGACAAACTTGAGCAGCGCTGCTCGAATCACAAACCTGCGCGAGCCACTGGGCAGCGCTGCGCGACGCTGACAGAAATAAACCGCGCCGACCATCAAAGTACATTTTACCCCGCTGGGATGCGCACGTATGGGAAGCCAAACACATCAAAAGTGGGACGAAACCGTGGCACCCGAATGAGCCGCTCTGCGCGGACCAAATATCTGCGCGGCCCAGTGGTCAGCGCAGCGCGACAATCTGGATAGCGCAGAGATGATCTGGTTTATTTGCGCGGCCCGGTGGATCGCGCAGCGCGGATCAGTTTCAGTCGCGCAGCGCAGACCAACTTGAGCAGCGCTGCTCGAATCACAAACCTGCGCGACCCACTGGGCAGCGCTGCGCGACTCTGATAGAAATAGACCCCGCCCACCATCATATTACATTTTCCCCACAATTCCCCGCTGTAGAGTGCACAAAGTGGAAGCAGTTTTTTTTTATTCTTAGGCTATAACGATATTGGCAGACATTATGAAGTTGAACTTCTTACATTTATTTTGTTTATTTTTTCTTTATGGAAACTGCAGTGTTCGACGGTACTTCGTGGAATTACACGAATTTCTACTTTCAACAGAAGGGGCTGTTCAAAGCAGAAATTTTAATGACCTACAATACAGTCGTCTTCATCTTGTGGAACACATGCAAGTTTCGTTGATTATACTGGACAGTTTACAGGTAATCACAGATTTGTCCAGTGGGTCGCGCAGGTTTGTGATTCGAGCAGCGCTGCTCAAGTTGGTCTGCGCTGCGCGACTGAAACTGATCCGCGCTGCGCGATCCACCGGGCCGCGCAAATAAACCAGATCATCTCTGCGCTATCCAGATTGTCGCGCTGCGCTGTCCACTGGGCCGCGCAGATATTTGGTCCGCGCAGAGCGGCTCATTCGGGTGCCACGGTTTCGTCCCACTTTTGATGTGTTTGGCTTCCCATACGCACGTACAATCCGGCATGACAAGGCGGAAACAATATTAAACAGTCCTGACATTTTAAATGAATTGTTTTAAATAAAAACACAGTGAGTCGCGCAGGTTTGTGATTCGAGCGGCGCTGCGAGGTCCACCGGGCTGCGCAAATAAACCAGATCATCACTGCGCTATCCAGATAGTCGGCGCTGCGCTGCATTTGCGCAGATATTTGGTTCAATCGGGTGCCGCGGTTTCGTCCCACTTTTGATGTGTTTGGCTTCACATAAACTTCGACAATGGAATACAGCAGCAGTGAGTTTGCTTACATGTGACGAGGAGATTGTAAAGAAAAAAGGTGCCTCGTCTGTGGTGTGGAATTGGTTCGGGTAAAAGAAAAGTGATACGAATGAGATGAACGTGATTTGGAAGGTACACAAGTGCACTGTTTTAACAAGTGCTGGAAACACATCAAACCTTTTCTATCATCTGAAATACAAAACGAATATGGCCAAAGTAAAAAAATGCGGCAAACCTCAGCAATTCACAGTTTAAATAAAATTACATTAAAAAAATGAAATTATGTAAAAAATTTCTTTGTGTTTTCATTTTTATTTATGCATTTTCAGATACAAATTGCTATATTGTGATATATATCGTTATTGAGTTAGAAATTTGCTTCTCCTGTGTTAGAAGATTTTGGTTATATCGCTCACCCCTAATGAAGCCTAACTTGAGCTTGGATTCATGGTGGTGATGGTGGGGGCAGAGGAGAGGCTCGTGTGTGTTTTGTGTCTTAAACCGCTGGCAGCAGACCGCATGAGACCCAACAAATTAGGAAGACACTTAGAGACAACACACTCACCGTCACGTTAATAAGCCACTGGCATCTTTGAAAGAAAGCTGGCAGAATACAGACAGCAGGATAATCGCATGGTAACATCTGAATCAGTGGACAGCAAAGCACAAATGGCTTCATTCAAAGTTGCATACAGAATTGGCCAGTGCAAAAAAAACTACAAACGATTGTTGAGCAGCTAATAAACATGGGGTCAATTATGCAAAGATAAGTGACAACCTAAGCCTTGTAACAATTGCACGTGTATTTTATCTTTTTTTTTTAACTTGGTGGTGTTTGATCGTATTGGTTTAGGAATTGATATTTCAATAAACAGTAAACTTGGCCGATTTCGTTATTATTTTGTTGACAGGTGGGGCTTGAAAATTCACTCACCCCCTTAAGTGGGGAATGACAGAAAAAGTTTGAGAACCACTGCCCTAACCAGTAAGCAGGTACTGAAAGCGAGTGAGAGAATGCTCCGAGTATACTCTGCAGGTACTCCTCTGAGGAGTGACAAATTGTACATTCACTGATGTACTTGACTGATGTGTTGCTGATGAGAGAAAAACCGATCTAAGACGTACCTCAGGATAATTTTTCCCTCAGTGTTTACCTTGCCAGACACATATTGTGTCTCTTTACAAATAATTTAATGATACTTTTATTTTTTTGCACTATGGAGTTATTCCTCAAAGCTATGTATGTCTTCCAATAATTTAAAAACCTAAAAACACAAGCATTAACGGGCGAAATCATTTCACAATGTCCTTTTCACCAAGAATTAGATGAATGAATTGGCTATATGTGGTTTTGCAAACTGTGCTGTGTACGTATGTGAGTGTGATCTGGATCTGCAGTCAGACATGGCATAAAATACACTGTATTACTCATATCCTTAATTATGTATTGACATCAACACAATAAAGGTATTTAAAAACTTTTATTGTTATTGTATGAAGATCATTTGAGAAAATAACAATTTATAAATTGTAAATGTGCTAGCTATGTCCTGTACAATTCTACATACAAAACATGAAGGCGATTGTAATAATTATAATCCAAACTCATGACTCACATTGGAGCTCCCAGTCTTGCGCTGCAACCTTCTCTAGAACAATTCAAAATTATCAGAGGTGCATGAACTCCAACCCTCTGAATGCGTTCCCCCCCCCTGAGGCACACTGCATCAACACATTTCTTCCCATTTGAGTGCACATTCTACATATTCAAATAAATGTAATATTTAACTAATGTAATTTAAGAGCTGGTTTTGCCCATCTGATTTTGTAAGGAAGCATTTCAGAACATACTGTAAAGCACTGCATACTGGGCAGGTGAGCCTTCCTTGAAAACCATCCAGCAACACCCAGGTTGAAAACCACTGCTCCTTCATATGGACATACCACAGTGCAAGATAAAAGCTATATCAGCACCCTTGCTATACAAGGACAAACTCTCGAACATTACATTTGGAAGCACAAGTATGACCTCCGGCCACATACACAACGTACTCATACATACATACAAAGATACAGACTGTAGGCTGATGATGTAGCACATTCTTGTAATTGTCCATTGCTCACCCAGACGTGTAAGGCCTGATGATAAATGAACCAAGGTTTAAAAAAAAAAAAGTGTGTGTATCGAAAAGATACCCGAAACCATCACACATAATAGGAAATGATTTCTGCAAATTGTTCTGTGGATTCAAATCTTTTCATCTCACTTGAAATACTTTGACATCACTTAATTAATTAAATAATTCACTAAATTAATTTCTTGTTACCTCAGCTAATAAAAGTGCCTGAAGAAAGGTACATTGTTACATACCTGAATAAAAAAAAAAATCTAATAATTAAGTGCAGGCCTTCTGTTTATATTAAATACAAGTATGATAAATAGTTTGCACATAAAAAAAATGTAATCTGTACTATAGATGTCAACTGGACCTCATGGCACACTAGGAAGAAATCAAAAAGCCTGAGTTGAAACTAAATTATCTGAATAATTAAAACTCAAATAGGAACAAATGCATCACATTTACCTTCAGGTCCTATGTATACAGGTTAGAACTGATAATATAACTACGTTTCAGTCATTATGCATTAATGCTCCCAAGCGCTTAGCTAAACCATCTCTGTGATCGCAGGAAGAAAGTAAAAATGCATAATTTTTCTGTGCACCACCACCACCACTCACTGTTCATACACTAACAATGCACATCTTCTTGTTGAAACTGTGTTACTTTGTATGTATGACTGTATTATTTAACATATAGCACCATTTACATCTGCCAAGATGAGTGATAGGGATTTACATGTCATGATCATGTAGCATGCTGTCTGAGATTTCTTTAATATTGAAGCACCAAAGTAAAGATCTAAATGAACGCTGACACTCATAATGAAAATGGAAAAATGCTGAAAATGGGTACCAAAGCAGCAAAGTCAAATTTAAGAGAGATTCACGTTGTGCCACTGATGTACGTTTCCATTGTAAAAGATTCCCTGTGTTCCATTTGCCAGACGTTCAGGTTTCTCCTGGCTGGCCACGAGTTTTCAGGCTGTTGAAATGAGCTTCTCTAAGGATGCGGTTGATTTGATGGTACGAGTCATCCGATTCGCCCAGCAGAAAGCCTGCATCTTCACCAAACTGTCCAGAGGTGCTATGGCTAGGGGAATCCTCTAGGACACATTTCCCATTTTGCTCTGCAGCCTGGTATATAGAGCCTGCTCCTGTCAGTTTCTCTGGACTACTAATGCAACTGCTATCACTACTGGAAGACTGTTAGGAAAAGAGGAATAAAATATGTGCAAAGATTTATTATTATTTTTTTTTTACTTTTTTGATACTTTGTTATTGATTTAAGCAATTGGGGGGGACTGATCAGCAACCTCACCTCAGAGTCCCAAACATCATGGGCTAGTTCAGAAAAGAAAGTGTGGCCTGGAAACCTCTTAGCTTGAGGCAGAAGTTGTTCTTCCTCAGCATCACAGCCATGATGCCGTTTTCTGTTAGGAGAAGATGATACTCAGTTTCAGTGGACATTGCAGTAATGTACCATAGCAACCTACATCATGACAGCGCAAGTTCTAGTTAAAAATCTTCTGTCTGATATCTATTTATTAGTGCGTGTGTGATTAGGATGGCTAAAAGAAACCTGAACGATGGGTCTGTGACAATTACTTGCGAATGGAGTGTGTTGTCAACTCGCTGCTGCTCCTCATGCTGCTCCAACGTTTTGGAAGATATATTATGACCTCATGATATGACATTAAATATACTGTTACATTCAATGCCACTGCCTATTTTTAAATGGTGAGGGACGCCTGCTAGAATTTTAATAGATTAATGAATAACACATTGTATTTTATTTAAACAGGTTTGGTTATTGTCGTGAAATGTGAGTGAAACTATTTAGTTCTGGTTATCATTTAAATTAAGAGAGAAGCGAGCTATGAATAGGCTTTCCCTTATCAATCCCTGATTTTTCTAGCAATTAATAAGACACATTACTTAAAAAACTATGTTGGGACAAATTAGTCCTTCATTCTCATGACTTTAATTTTGTGTTAATATCAGCTTACATAGTCTCCTTCCATAATTGTTATATAAATGTCCCCTTAAAGAAAGTAATATACTTTTTTCTTTGCCAAATAATAGCAGGTTTAATATAGCAGTTAATCTTTGTATTCAATATTTTCATCTTAACATTCCACAAGAACTGCTTTGGCATGGCTCTCCTGTTTTTCCTCATCCCCTCATCCCATTTTTCCTCATATGTCTTCACCGAAGACATATAATGGATTCCTTTAATAGTTCTGTTTATGCCTCAAAATGATAATAATCAATCACTCACAGTCTATTCTGTCTTATCCTATCCAAGGAGATTTAGGGCACACACAAACACACACACACTATGGGCAATTTGGGAACTAGTCTGTAGACTGTGTGAGGAAACATGAGTACCCGGGGGAAACAGATCCAAGGCGGGAATCGAACCCAGACCCTGGAGGTGCAAGGTGACCCTGCTAGCCACTAAGCCACTCCTGCTTTATTAAGCACATCAGGTCATATTTATTCACCACTGCAGGATTATGACTCATTTAGGTTAATAATCATTAGTTATGCTGTAACACACGGGCCCAGGGAGTCTCATAAACACTGATGACATTTAAGAAGAACTCTAAGTGCCAATATCTAATAATAGACAGTAGCATGCGGGGCATTCAGTGTATTACACACAGCACATCATGTACAGTAATAGTGTAATAATATGTGCTGGATGTCTAGATCTGCAGATATGTACAGTAACCAAAAAAAAAATTCATTCATAATACTGATCAAATATGAAGGTAAACTCTTACCTGCTTTCTGAGAGCATGGGTAAGCTGTGCATTTGAGAATTAGCCTGTAGGGTGGAGGAGGAGGAGGAGGAGGAGGATGTCGTCAAAGAGCCTTGTTGCCTGTCAGTGTTTTAACCCGAGGAGTGTTGGGTCGGGGAATCGTTTATGATAAAACCTTGACACGACTGAATATAGATCAATCAATATCAATCAATATCAATCAATCCTTTTAAGTCCATAAACCAGATGTAATGTGAATGCGAGTTAAACAGACCTCGATGTGTCGGTTTCAGTTCAGCACAGCTGGTGGTCACACACAAAGTGCACTGACTCTTATGTTTAATATAACTTTATTGATTCAATTTTTTTAATTAATGCGTCCAGTCTGATCCATCTGATCACCAAATATCAGATAAACCAACAGGTCAGTACAGGAAAGCAGTCAAGCCGTGCCTGGACACTGTATATATCCTGTTTTCTCTTTCCACAACATAAAATAACTCGGACTATAAACTTATAAACTATCAACTGTTCAGGAAAATAAACCCTAATATATATATATATATATATATATAGCACTTAACTGAATTCCTCGAAGACAGGTTGCATGACAGCAATCATTATTTCTCTGCAGCTAATTTACACGGTAGAGACTTCCGGGTTCGGCTGCTGACGCTGCGTGACGTAGCAACTGCGTGCGGAACAAAACAGGAAACGCGATTAAAAACATCACACACATGTAGACACACGTACTCAAACACACTTTAATAACTGTTGCTGTAAACGGCGAATTCTGGCTGCGTAGCAATATGTTCACTGTTTATACATATGATTTAATGTGTTATAATTCTTGTGTGTGTGTGTGTGTGTGTGTGTTTATTTATATACAGGCGCTGCGAGTGGAGCTAAATTGGGTCCTTCGTGTTTAACGTGTGTAATGAAAACTTCTTACTGTGATAGCTGTTGTATTCCAGACACGTTGTGTGTCTTTTGGGCACTGTATCTGTTTGTCATGTTTATATTTATCAAACGCAAATTACAATCGGAATTTAGTAAAAGCTCAAGATGAGCTTAGGTGAGTACTCGCCTGAAACATAGTACCATGCTTTTTTTATTTATTTATTTTTAAAATAAATGTTTTTATAACTTTAATTTCTTAATTTTGAGCCCTAAAATATTTCTTGAAAGCTCCACAAGTACTGGCCTTTTTTTGAGGAGTACTAGATAATTACTTTTATTTATCTTACAGTTTGAAAAATGTAAAATCCATTTCATTATCAAAACTGTTTTAATTATGTTTTGTTTTTTTGTTTTTTAAACAGAGACGTGTCCGTTTTGTGGAAAGGCCTTCAAAAGGCTCAAATCTCATCTTCCTCACTGCAAAATGTCCCCTGGCCTCAAGACTGCCCAAATGACTGATAACACACTTAAAGAAACTCCAGATCCTACTTTTAAACATGCAGGTGACAAGAATAAGAGCAATAAGGTAAATACTGAAACTAGGTTGAGTTACCAGAAAATTCAGGTAAAATCCAAATCCCCCAAATTTGAAAAGGTGAGCACAGATAAATTTTTACAAAACTCCCCCTTCACGATCACAAGCACATCATCTAAAGTTCCATCAACAGAAACATCGGTCACAAACACATCAAAACACAAAAGCAAGTGGCTTGCTAAAAGAGAACAGGAGAGGTTGAGACAAGTTAAATTGCAAACACAGACAAGAATTAAAAGCACTGGAGATTCTCAGCATAACAGCGAAATATATGAAAACCCTGTTAATGAAACACCATTATTAGAAAAAGAAGTCAATGGGCAAAAAAAGGTTACGGGAACCAGTTTGACCTCTTATCTAACCACCAACAGCATCGACCGCCCTGTTTCAGAGCTTTTACAAAGTGGTCCATGGACAACACCCTGCCAGGCTGAGCAAAATGTGCCACAGTGCCAAGCGATTCCTGATGCATCAGAGCAGATACAAACCAGCCCAAAGACTTGGACCAAACCATATTCTTTGGGTTATGGAATAAAACCGAAAAATTGGGTTGTATTTCAAACCAAAACTTGTGTGTGGGACCACATTAAACATGGACTTTATAAAAGTAGACATGATCGTTTCCAAGTGTCATTTCCCATAGATTCAGAACACAAAGTGCCTTTATCTAAGTGTGTAAACACTTCTGAGTGTGCAATCAAGCCTCATACAGGGAACGAGCAAAATGCTACTATGAACACGTCCCCAGTACTGCTGCCGATTTTCCAAACCTCAGGACAAAAGCAAGTTGAAGACAGGCTCAGTTCACGATTGCAAAATGTGTCTGTTATGGCATACTCACCTGAGATGGCAACAGGTTATGGTGAAACATTTTTCATCTCATCTCATTCAGAAATCTCCATTAATGGGAACTTTTTGACATACCAAACTCCCAAGCCGTCAACACAGAGTCAAGGTAAAGTATCTGCCTTAGCAAAAGTTCACGTTCAGTTATATGCCAATAAAATTAAGCATTCAGTTTTAGAGGATATGTCTGTAGACAGCTTTGATGTAATGGAGCTCTTTAGTTACTCCCCATTTGTATTAGGAACTCTAAAGTTATTTATTATTAACACTCATAACTATTCTTCAGAAGCAAAGAGCCATTACCTGATAAACCACCACTTCTTTTATTTATTTATTAACCATAAAAAAAAAATAATTAACAAGTCTTTGGTATATACACTACCGGTCAAAAGTTTTAGATCACTTTCTAACTCCATGATGGTTCCTGATTTTTATTTTCTATTTCACCTCTGTGTCTTAAAATAACTAACTGTTGTTTTTGTTGTTGTTACGTAATTACCTAATTCCCTATGTGTTATTTTATAGTTTTGAAATCCCCAGTATTGTTGTAGAATGTAGAAAATAAATCACTAAACAAAAACAAAGAAATTTGCAAGTGATCTAAAACTTTTGAACGGTAGTGTATGTCTGTATTAACTAAGGCCATTACAGCACAGTGAACAATACTATGAACAAATTCTCATGTATACAGAGATTTATTGTGTTTCTGTATTTGTCTGTACAGCTCCAATGACAGAGCTGAGACTTGGAGATGTGCGACTGAATGAACTCGCTTCTTGGTACGGTGCTCACTCACCAAAATCACCCAGGGAAGCTTTGACAATCGTTAACAAAGGTCATTTTCTATTAAATCTTTTTGTAAAATAATTCTAGTTGATAAAGACGAAGGGTACCTCAGTGTAATCAAAGTTTCATACAGGTTAGTGTTTGCCAGGAAATGTTATTTTAATTGACTGTTGACCTCAGTCAAAACACCATTGTGAAAAAGGGCATTGTGCACCTGCTGTGGAAGCTTCCCAAAGGTACTATTAAAGTTTGGATATTTAAAACATGTTAAGTAACCCGGTGGGTTCACACATTTATTATACAGATGTGTTTTAAAGCCTTTATTTTTTAATTTGAGATTGTCTTGTGATTGGTTTGGAATTAAAAAGTGCCAGCCCTTTTTGCTACTAACAAATTCTTTGTACTTGTGTATTTACCAGGTTGGCAGTGGTATTACAGGAAGTACATTGATGTACAGAAAGGAGGGATTGGTGGGATTGCAATGTTGATTGGTAGCTACTGTGTCCTGAGTTACATTTGGAATTACGCAAATATCAGTAAGGTTGTTTCAGATAATTTTATCTTGAATGGTATATACAAGTAAACTGTGTATAAAGATTTGTCTATATTATGTGCTTAATTTGTGTTCTGTTGGTTTGCAGAGAAACACCGGTGGAGGAAGTATCATTAGAATATTTGGTGGATGTATTTAACCACAATTATTTCTCATTACCATAAATATTTGGAAGAATACTTAAGTTTTTTTGACCCACAGTGACCTCAGAGAATTGCACTATGTGAACTGCCGTATTTTCATAGACTAGAAGTTTTATAAAGTTATTTATTTTAAAGCATAATCAATTTCTGTTACAAACTTTGACATACACAAGTAAGGGTGAAGAAAATAAATCCAGACAGCCATTTAAGTATCAGTGTATAATAGAATATTACTTAAACACTCCATGCAGATGTATGTTCGAACCACTGCACTTAGTTAATAAACGCTAAAACATTCATGACTTCATCACGGGTAACACAAACTTAACTTTCCTTGAGGAAGAAATATGAGTGAGGGGTTGATAGAGGGATGAATCTTTGCATTATGCAACAGTATACATTCTATGTTCAGAAATCACATTTTCATTTTTGTATGTTTTGTCATACAGCACTCTTCACAATTATTGGCACCACTGGATAAGATGTGTTCTTAGGCTTTTAATAAATGTATTTTATATTTTAACAATATAGAACCACAATGCAAAAAATGTAAAAATCCATCCTTTAATTGAACTTCGATTATCGAGTGGAAAAAAAATCCACATTAAGAAAAAAATGTTTACAGTACTGTACAAAAGTCTTAGGCACCATATTATATGCTGTAACAATTTTTTATACATGTTTATCATGTCTGCATAATTATGTACAAAATCATTCAGTATTTCCATATATAACTTGTAATGTTATTTATTTATTAAATTTTAAGAGAATATATGCATGGCTGTAATGAAAAGAATATATAGTACAAGACATATATAGTACAGATTTCAGATTGTAACAAAAAAAACCTAATGTACGCTCCTGGGATTTGCATAAAAATAGAAAGGAGAGAGTGTGACAAACTTACCAGAAAAACTCAGATCCTCCAGCATTCTCAGCAGGACCTACAGTAATCGCTGTTTTCTTATAAAACTGCACAAATCTGTCTAAAACTCCTGATTTTAAGCAATGAGATTTCACTCCAGATATTGACTGTTAATTTTATTACTCTTTATTGCTCTTTATAGAAGTTTATTTTATGGAGAAATGCTTTCAAAAGCATCTTTTGCTTATGCCATAGTTTTGTATGTGCCCAAGATGTTTGCACAGTATTATAAGTAAAAGAGGTGTTAGGTTTTACTGAGCTTGCTGGAGAATGAGTTCTTCTGGTAACTTCGTCACACTCGCTCCTTTCTATTTTTATGCAAATCCCAGGAACTTACATTAAGTTTTTTGTTTGCATGTTGAAGAGTGGATAAGAGTAATCGGCTTCTGTGTCATGTCATATTTATACCACAGGGTAGTCAGGAATTATTAATTAAATGTTTCTCATTATCAGAATTGTTGGGGGGGGGGCAATAATTGTGGAACAGGTGATTTTATAAAAACTATTTTTAGTCATAGATTTTTATTCTTTTCTTATACACTTGAGTGAATGGTTTGATTTTTCTACAATTCTCAGTGTAGGATTATGCTTCTGCAATAAAAAAAAATGAATTCATTAGAAGCTTTAACCAGGGGTGCCAATAAATGTGGAGGGCATTTTAACACATTTTACATCTAGAATGTTACAATTTTGGACTTTTATATTCCATTTACTGTTTAATATTTGGTATTTACTGTAAATAGATTCCAAATTATTGCCAATTTTAAGTTAAAGGTGTGGGAGTCTAAAGAATGTGGATATATTTTATTTCAATATATTTTAAAGGATTATCATACCATGCGTATTTCGGGGAACATGGAGGTGTCACTAATGTGATTGTGTTTACATTGATAATGGTGGCTGTAATGTGGTTAAAGAACTAGTGTGATATTTATACAGCAAATGTTTCTACTTTTTAAAATTAAAACACAATGTTATTCCACAATCGCAGTATGATGGTACATGCTTAAACTACAGTGGACAGATGTGCTAACTAAAGAATCATATACCACAAGTTAACTGTTGTATTCAAAGTGAATTTAATATTGATTGATCTTTGCTGTTGTGAGCACAAATTAAACAGTAAATCAATATCTGACCATATATTCTGATTTCACATAAACAAGGTATACGCAACATAAAAAATAACTTCCTTTTTGTTTCATTTTCCATACTTTTCTTACAAAATTATAAATATTTTGTTGTACTCTTAATTTTTAATACAAAACAGATGTTGCAAATAAAATTTTATATGAAAATGAAATGTTACAAGCATAGTGGCAACTTCAAACTTGAGATTAACTGAAGGCCACACACGTACCATAAAACAAATAATATTCAAATTGTTTTCACGTACACTCTTCTAAGGCAAGGAAGCCCCTCAAACAATAAGGTCTTCAGGCTAAACCTTTTTCACCCACACAAGCTCAGATCACAGACATCATATCATAGTACAACTTCATTTGTTCATCATATTTGGTTGAACTGCTGGAAGAAAATATACAGTATAGTGTTGCTGATTAAGGAAATTGTATTTTAGGCACAAGCAACCTTTCAATACCAACATGCACACAAAAACAACACAAATGTATCAAACCGTTCACTGCTGTTTATGCTGAATTGGTCTCACTCCTGTTTGAATAAACACATTAATAACTCGTTTAAGAAGTTAGAAGAAAAAAAAGCCACAGTCAGAAATTTTAGAACTTGTAATTGGATGTGATTGAATTACTTGTGGGATCCAATTCACCACTTAAAATTCCCAGATCTCTGAATGCACCATAATTCCTTTTCCTAACGAACCACATTTCTAATAAGATCTAAGCAGTTCTGCTCTGTATTTCTAGAAAGAACTAGTAAAAAAATCTATCTAAAAATAGTTTGGTGCATAGCAGTAATATAATGTAGAAATCTATATAGTTAACATTTAATACATATGATTGAAGATTAAATTCTAAGACTATGAAATAACATCAAATTATATAAAGTAGCATTTAAATTTGTGAGTGTGGCTTTAAAATGTGTTCTCATGGTAAAATTAACTTGGTGGCCACATGGGTAACTTGTCAATCTTTCTCAAATAACATGTGAAGGCAAGACATTAAGTCTCCTCCACATTATATAAAGATGTTGGTATTCAAATTACTTATCAAGTAGTGACTAGAGACAAGCTGCAGAAAACACAGTTGTCTAAAAGACACTATGTTTGTGTGTGCAAACATTATTTGCTGCAGCTAAAGAATGAAAACAAGAGAGAACATAGCCTGACCAGCAGGGAACACTAGTCACAAGCAAAAAAAAATGTTTGGGACAATATCTCTCTGCAATCATAGAAATGCAACCTACAATCACACACAAGCAGGGTTTTTTTTTTTTATCCAAGCTTAGAAGCAGCATAAAGAAAAAAAATCATTTAAAAAAATGAATAAAGCACAAAAAGAATGTAACATCGTACCCTCAATCTGAGGACTTAGATTCCCCTGCAGAAAAAGAAAACACTCAAAGTGAGCTTGTCTCTGTGCGCAGGAGATCACATACCTTTAAGGTACAAAACTAAATGCTAAA
Source organism: Channallabes apus (assembly GCA_030522415.1). Classification (NCBI taxonomy): domain Eukaryota; kingdom Metazoa; phylum Chordata; class Actinopteri; order Siluriformes; family Clariidae; genus Channallabes; species Channallabes apus. The sequence continues at coordinate 56,809,991 of CM060104.1, forward strand.
TAAAAGAAAAAGGAGCATAGTCGTTGGTCTTACAACAGTATTCAATTCCTCACCTGGACTGCATAGTTTAGGATTTCAACCAGTTCAGTCATTCCATTAATTTTCCAACAATTTGTTTTGAAAACATAAATGTGCAGTGCAAGGAGGATGTGGGACTGAGATTAAATCCTACTACTACTACTAATAATAACAATAATAATAAAACAACTAAGAGTGTCTATATTTAAATGCCCTATTTGATCATAAGCTACTGCAAGTATCTTATCAAAAAGATAACAGACAGCTATAAGCCATAAACAGTAAGTCTTTCCAGACACAACACCTGCCTACACCTAAACTAAGAAAGACACAGAAAACCTCCATAGAGAGTGTAACTTGGTACAAGAGTATTCAAAGCATCTGTATGAGTAGATATGTTCCAAAGCTACACACAGACAGTAACACACATGTCATACACATAAAAAATGTGTAACCAGCATTTTCAAACATCAGACCTTACTGCTTTGTGTGGGTGCACGTCCAAAAAGGCTCTCATGTAAACGTTTCCAGAACAGTAGGCACAGTCTTTTTTTCACCGCCTCTACGCCGTTTAGGATGTACTAAAGGGACACTGTGTGCACAAACATTTGTTTTGCTGAAGTACATCCTTCAGTCTCACATGTCGCAGGATTAAACTTACAATTCTGACAGTATCTAATAAACACCCCCAAAAAATCTAACAGTCTAATATACTATTCACTGCAGCTTCAAGCACAGAATCGGTGTCAGAGAGTTGGACATGACCATGATCAAATGTCTGAAGCTGTTCAGAGGAATAAAAATGGCCCGAACTATGCTGTGGATGACTGGGAGTTGTGGAGTAGTGGGCAGAGTGAAAGTGTTGGTGGTGCTGGCTGCTACTGCTACTGCTGATGTTGGATTGCTTTTTCTTCATGTCTAAGCTGCTCTTACTGAAGGTCTCTTCATGTCCCCCACCCCCTGGATCCTCAAAAGCTGAATATGTGTCTGTCCTATAAGCTGGCTTTATATGGCATTCTGTCCTCTCTTTGTATCCTTGCATGTGTGGTGTATCTGGGCTAGGGGAAGTCTCCATCAAAACGGGGATCTCCTCATTATAAGGTGAATCCATAGCCCCCAAGTTTGAGGCCAACTTCTTAGGTCCACAGCAGAATTCCTCTAAAAAGCCATCTGCAACACAGGACAGAACAATATGATACAGTCAACACCAGACATGTGTAAAAAAAATAATAAAAAGCTGTAGAATTAATCAGTAAATGCACATTTTTACCTGGGTCTACAAGTACCGTTCGTTTGTCTTGAGTCAAATTGTTCCGTTCCTCTTGGTTAAATGTCCTGTCAATCATCACTATTTCTGATGAGGGACTGGACCGCTGCGAAAGTAAAATACACATCTGAGGAAGGTTTATAGATTGTGCTGCTAATAATAGGCAAATTAGTCCATGATGTACTAATTCCTCAAAAAAACATCCCTAGAACAGGACCAGTGATTGGTTTTTTTCTTATATATATATATATATATATATATATATATATATATATATATATATATATATATAAAAAAGAAAAAAAAAAACATATATACATACACACACACACACATATATATATATATATATATTTTTTTTTTTTTTCCCTCAAGGTAAAGTAAACCTTAAGTTAAACCTACCTCAGCCTCCACCATGAGCAAACGCCTGTATTTGTTTATCATGGACTGTGTTCTCACTACCACTTGTGTGGAAACTGCCTCAAATTCTTCATCCACTGGAAAGAAAAACACCAAAAAAAAAAAAAAAAAAAAAAACCTTGCATGAAAACTTCCATGGATACAATTTGAGTGTGGATAAAAGTGTAGAAAATTATACCTTTGGCAAAATCATCCTCACAGGGTGGCTCCCCGTGGAACACGTGATAGGGCAGCAATCTGTTGAGGACATCATTTAGTGATGTGAATGGGGTACGGTCTGGAGACACAACCCCAATATGATCCATCCTTAGCTGCTCCTGAACCCTGTGAAAAAGTGTAAATAATAATACTTGATTATAATATCAACATAAAAATAGATAATATTTCAAAGATTGAAAAATGGCAAATTGGTCATGTCACTCACATTTCTCCTCTGCTCAGCTGCTGATTTGCAGGTCTCTTTGAAGTAGTTAAGAGAAGGGATTCCTGGTTGGCAGTTTTAACACCTGAGAATTTACACATTTTCTTAATGTTTAAACTTGACAGTTGACGGGAAAAGGGAAACAAAAATGTATATGTAATATACATACCTTTAATATCAAGAAGATTAGCCAGCTGGGTCTGAGCGTTCTGTTTTGGTAATGTGGAGTCCTTTTAAATCAGAGAAAAATGTCTATAGAGTTACTAATAAATAAAATAAATTTTAAAAACTCAAAAAATGTAAGTGGGAAAATCGTGAAATTATTAACCAACATCTTACCAGGTTAAATGGTGCCTGTTCTTTTTCAAACTGTAGATCTTGGCCTGCTGAGTGGGAAGAGTTTGTGTTGTTCTGTGCCACAGGTACCAAAAGACGCTGTCCTGGGCTAACAGATATCTGTAGATGAGTCTGGAGAGTCTGGCCTGTGGAATTTACCATTGTCAGACGGTTTGGTGCCTGCAAAGACTGTACAGCTGTTGGAGTAGGTGATGCGTTGGCAGCCCAAACTTTGGCTGTGACACCAGGCCTCTGAGCAACCTGCATAACCCCTGTAGGAGAGGCTTGTCCCATCTGACCTGCATTAACCATACCTTGATTCAGCATCATCTGCCCACCAGCTGCAAAATTCTGCCCAGCAATAATCTGCACAGCTGTGTTCTGGTTAGTCAAGATAGAGTATGTAGTAGTGCTGGTTAAGGATGGGTCACCCATGTGAGTGTTGGTTTGAAGCACTTGGCCGTTTACTGCCTGAAGTCCATGAACAGTGCTGCCAGTTGGCAGCAAATACTGCCCCTGGGGAAGACTGGCCTGGACCTGTGGTTGTCCTTGCTGTCCAAAGGGAGAATGGACTACAATGCTGGTGGGCTGACTCACTACCTTTACCTGCTGGGTAGTCTGTGGAGTTCCATTGGCTGTGTATGCAACAGTATTAGCTGGGTTTGCAATAGTACTGCTGTTGGGTTGGATCCCCAGGTTGCTTATATTGTACATAGTTTGTCCACCTGTCTGGAGAACCTTGGGTTGAATAGGTCTGACCAAAGACTGTGGTACAGGGCCTCTCTGAATGATAATATTCTGCAGCTGTATTGGTCCTTTATTAAAGGGAACAGATATCTGCCCTGGTGTAGAAGGAACGAAAGATGTACCTTGCCCAGCACTGCCCATCACCGCATTTCCACCAGGCCTCAAGAGGATCTGAGGTCGCTCCAGACTCTTGATAGTCATCATGGAGGGAGTACTTCCATTAAGAGAGCTTAATGAGAGCTGAATGTGTCCTGTTGGTCCATTTGGCAATGGCAGCTGGGGAACTTGCTGAATAAAAGCCTGAGGTTGTGCCCCAGCTACAGGCATTGGAGCCACCAGTCCAGCTCCTGAAACACCTCCAGAAACTAGCTGCTGGTGGAAGGTTGCAGTGGCAGGACACAAAGCTGGTTGAGACTCCAACAATGCTTCTTCGGCCAGAGTCTGCTCTGTGATATCTGCCTCCAATAAAGACTTCTGGAGAATATCAAAAGGTTGGTCCTCGCTACCAAGGTCAACCCCACCACTTGGGGAGACGCTACCCTCAAGCTCATCTTCAATAAACTGAAGACTACTGGAGAGTCCAGAATCACCAGCCTCTCCAAACTCTTCCAAATGATTATGGCCATCTTTAAGTCCTTCATTTGAGCCACTCTAAGCAAGAGAAAATACATCAAAAGAATGTCAGCATAGTTTATACTGAACTAAATAATTACTGTGATGCTTATAAGAAGGGGGAAAAAAAAAAAAAAACATTCTTACTGTTTCATTTGTGAAAAATGAGGTTGCTGATTCATAGGCTGCATTTGTCAGGTCATCCTCTTCTATCTATTCAAAGAGCACAAAATTAATGCCAATAGTCCCTACAATATTATTTACAATAACTGAAATCATTAAAGATTTTATTAGCTAATAAATGAAAAATGTTCAGCTAGATCAAAGAAATGTATACAAATGTACAATGTCAGACTATTTCAGAAATGAAATATACTACAAAAAAAAAAATCCATATACTGTACATGACCACTGAAAAATATTTATAAGCTTACCGATTTGGTATTGGAGCCATGAAGATAGTCGTTTAGAGCTTGTACATCTCTGCTTAGAAAAGAAAATGCATATAAATGCATGGTCTGTGGCTAGTGAATATGGTCACAGCAAAAAGTTCTTCTTAACATCATGCATCAATACATCTGACATGAATTATTAACCTTTGTGTGCAATATGAAAAATAAATATTCATTTATTTATAACTTCATTAACTTAACATTAGTTATTTAAAAAATTAGATATCAATTTACTTTTTATTTAGTAACAATGGTATAGATATTCATGTTCCTAACTAGCAATCTATTCCTAATTTTAGTCCAGATCGGATACTATAAAAGTGAGAAATAATCAGTAAACTTCAATAATCCAGCTCACCCAATAAAATCCAGAAGACGGCGATCGTCTTCATCATCCATGACACCTAAATTAAGAACAAACATTTATAATTTGCCGTCTTTTTTCCTCATTAGTATTTATAGTGAGATAGATCCCTTTTTTCAGTATTATTTACTCTAAGATGTTTGTGCAATAACATAAAATATAGTTCTTTAATATGACAGATTAATTGTTATATACAAATGTGTTACTATTGTAGTAAGATTCAACATTTTTGAAGATATGCATTTACACTAGTAAGATCTGAATTTATGTGTAGGCCTCAGCGTTGAAATGTGATATATGAGTTTCTGGTAAAGTACGTTTTTCAAAATCAGGTAAGTAAATACCTTAATTGTATAAACAATAATTGTTTGTACTGTTTTTTTTAAGTATGGTCAAGGGGAAATGACTGGTAACGTAGTGTGTGTGGAGTGTTTAGGGGTCTAAAGCGCGGAACACAAAGCAGCAGCTCCTCGTGTGTTACTGAGTGTAAAATGGCGGCTGAGACCTGAAACTGCGCCACTCCGCTGCAAGCACACACAAAATGTACGGACACCACCATGTTAGATCACTCACTAAACAAACACTGTTCAAATAGTACCGAAATGTGTGTGTGTGTGTGTGTGTGAGAGAGAGAGAGAGAGAGAGAGAGAGAGATACGGCGACGTGGCATAAAAAAAACAACACTTGAAGTGATATAAATGACTGGGACTGAAGCACAGCAGTGTGTGGGGGGATGGGCAGGGCCACTTTAATGTGTCCTCAGAAGTGTTAAAACATTCTTGTTAAATTGTAAATAAAACAATGCTAATATGTCGCTGGCCCCCACACATCAAATGAAAAGAATGCTAAGAAGAATTAATCTGTTTATGTACAACTGGATCACCTATTTTTTGTAGGTCAACTCCCTTTCATTTTCACATTGACTAACAATAAAATGCTTTTATTTATGCATCAATGTTCGTTTGATTACTTTGCTCAGGGCTTTCCGTGCATGTGAGCTGAACAGATCTGAATCCGAGTGACTCGGCCACTTTGTGTTTTTGTGTAATGGCTGTTTCACGTCGTCGTTACACTCAAACAAAATAACACTCGGACAATGTGAATGTAGTCCAGGACTCAGCCAGGCAAATATATAGATTTATATATTTATAGCCACACAAACAGCACTTATTTGGTTTGTCACAGTAAGGTTAAAACTGTTTTTAGACAAACAAGGGAGGAGAAAAGTCTCTTTTCCTTCCTCTCTTTGAAGAAGAAAAAAACCCACAGCCAGCTAGCAGAGCTTTAGCTCTTGGTTTGTTGCAGTCAGGGGGGCGGAAAGGAGACGCAGCAAAAAGCATCAACCCTCGATATACATCCTAATTTAAACTCTGCCACAGGAGGGACTGTTCACTCTCTATCTCCACTCGGATCCGATCTCAAACTCAAAGCTCTGGCGGTTTGTTTTATTTCCCTTTTTTATTTTTTAGCTTAGCCATTCGGCTCGGCGTGGTCTCGACTGTCCACAATGGCAGCTCCGGAAGAATGTAATGCGATCAAAAAACAAAGAGAGCGATAGTCTCTGGGTTAGTGCAGGAAGAGACGAAGCTGAGCAGAGGACAGTGGAAAGAGCTCAGTGTCCTGTGCTTCACTGCTGCTCAGGTGGACTAAGCGAGGACAGACACACGGCCACCATGGGATTAGCGAGCACTCGCAGGTTTCATCTGATCGCAATCATTTTGGATGCTCATCTAAACAAACACGATCTACATTTTCGTTTGCGAAAGGCAATCAGATAAGCCTAATTAAATACTGATTTTTAAATGTTAACACCTAATGTCCTGCCTAGGAGAGAGAGCGCTAGCCTGCTACGTTAAGCTTCCCAACCCGTCCACTAACCGCTCCAATTCGACGACAAAACCATAACGAAGAAAGCCGTGTCGAACAATAAATATTTATTTCCATTTGCATAACATAAAGACGACTTTGAAAAAGAGGCAAACCCTTACTCCTGTCTCACTCCTCTTGAAACCCAATATCTCCATTTGGCAACTTTTAATTTGCTCCCCCTCCTCTCCACCTCCTCCTTCTTCTTCTCCCTCTCCCACTCATATTTTTCCCCTCACTGTCCTTGCTCTGTCTCAGATAGATTTTTCTCTCCGCACTCTCACTCTTCCCTCCCCGAAGGAAGGGGTGGAAGGAGGCCGTGTGTGTTTTTTCCTTGAAATTTTTATCACAAAATTATAATACACTCAAAGGGAAACTCACCGTCATGAAAAAGCAGTGCCGTGTCACCGGGGTTTCCTCGCCATCTCTGCACGGGCCGCTGAGGCAGCGTTGCTCCAGCAGAAGGCGCATCTGCAGCCCTGAGGGAAACACCACCACTAACAATACCAGAAACAACCGTAGCCCCAAATCACCCCAGTCACTCACTGTGTGACACTCTCCACTTTTAACTTAACACTTTATATAAACACATAAAGCCTCACATGGCTGACCTTTTAGGTCACAGTGTCCCCTACAATCAGTTCAGAATATAAACGTTTATTCTCAATTGGTTTAATAGCTGTGTTTCAGCGCTAGGGGGCGGAGTGTGGACTGGGACCACACCCAAAAGAGCCAATCATTATGAGCTATTGTAATTATTACAGTGTCCCAGTCATATGCCTTACATTAATGGAGCTTGAAAAGTAAAATAAAAAATTAAAATGGAAATTAACAGTTTCACTGAAGTGTCCTGAATTATTTCATTGATTAATTTTAATTGTTCAAGTTTTTAAATACTTGAGAAATTATTGACAAAAAATGATGCGGAAAAATGGTTCACGTTATTTTTTTCCCTACATTTATTATTATTATTCAGTAATAAAAAATATAATACTGTACATAAATGTTTCACAGTCTCAATGACGTGCATTTATTTAAAAATATAATGTTATTAATTTACTTTTGTATGTTTTTCTTAAATTGTTTTACAGTCTTTACTGTCTTACATGTTTATAATGTTATATAATCATTTAACTGACAACTAATAAAATTAACAATGTCAGGGAAATAAAAACGTGTGATTTGTTTTTACTGTCAAAGCAACAAATCTGTTTTTAATACTAGTAGTATTTTTTCCCTCTCCATTATTTAGTAATGCAGTGGGGTCTATGTTGAGAAGACTATATGCAGATGTTTAATCCTCTTTGCTTTTACTTCTTCACATTATACAACGACGTGCAAAATAAATAAAAGAAAACCCCAACCAACTTGTTAGGATGCCATTTAAGTAACCTGAGCATTATATTAACAAGATGTCTGCATGATTTTTATAGTCTCCTTGTAACGTGAGAATAAAAAAGTAAGGTTTGTATCCAAAAATAGGACGAAACTACATCTTGGGGAAATACAGTCACCAGTCACTTTAATAGGAACACTAACTTTTTTTTCTTCAATTATCCAATCAGTATTTTTTTTTCAGCAGAAGTATTTTCACCATAAGATTCGTTTTATGATGTTTAATATAAGACCTCATTATACTGACATCTAGTGGGGAAATTTTGTGTAGCACAAAGAGCATCGCAAGCACAAACAGAATTAATATGGACGTTTTTCATACATCATTGAAAATTGTCAGTTGTATCTTATTGATTCACGTGGTAAATCAATTATATGTATCCAGACACTTTTCTATAGGACGGTCACCCTCACTATCTGAATGTAGTAATACGCTTTCTGGCCAAAAAGCAGGACAATCCAAGACTTAATTGTCCGCCTTTAGGTGTAATAACGGTGCAGTGTGGTGGTGAATTCATGTGTGAAAATGATTCCTCATGCTCAAAGAATCATACATTCACAATCTGAATTCTGCAATACGCCTGTTCCACAGGGAAGATAAATGTCCACTGATGTGTACCCTGGTCATTCAGTACATTCAGGTGGTCAGCTGAGTTCGTTTCATTGCCACATAATTGCTGAGTCTAGACCTGACCGACTGAGACAACCCCGATAATAACACTGCCACCAGAGGCTTGTTCAGTGGGCACTATACATGATGGCTGCAGTGCTTCATATGCTTACCTTTTTTCAATATTAAACATAGCTGTTATTTCTATTGTCATTCTATTGTCATTTATGTAATCTAAATTCATGATATGTTTTCTGACTACATTGCACAAATGGGAAGGTTCAGCACAGTCCTTACAGGTTTTAATAATGTGTTGGACAGTTCTTAGATCAAGTCCACACACACACGCACAAGGCTGACAACCATCAATGATGTATAAAATATTATTAGCAGCTACATGTCCATATACAGTTTAAAAATGCATGGTGCAAAGGACATGTTTGTGCACATTATTACCATCTCTGTATCTGAAAAAGCCTCTAACATTTTTTACAGTTATTAATAACCCTATTTAGAGAACTTACTTCAAAATGTTGCTAAATAGTCATTCTCTTTCTTTGTGGATCCATTCAAATGTAATAACTTTGTAGCAAGTGTCGTCGTGCTACTAGGTTGGTCACGTCGTTTTTGACGTCATATTGGTCACAATGGAAACGACTCAGGCCCCGAAGCGAGCCTTTATCTGGAAACACCCCTTCTGCCTTCCCTTCTAGTAACACAAGCTTCTGAGTTTCGGAGTGATATGTAAAAACACAATACCGCTACGCCCTATCTGGTCTGTACAAGATCGCCCATATATTACGTCAGATTGAATTGGCCAATGAAAACACAAATAACAGGCGCGGTTTTTTTGGGTCCAATCATCTTTCGGTTTATTAGAATACGCACGTATGCTCTACTTCCTGGTTGAACTGGAGGATTTGTTTCAATAAACATGGATGAAATCGCAGCGAACGTGCGTACAAGTGACGCTGTAAAGGTCCCAGAGAGCGTTTTGCGCCGGGATCAGGCGAGACTGGAGGAGTTGGAGCGTCGCAAAAATGTCAAAGAGAGCCAGGAGGTTTCAGAGGAGAAAGTCTGTTACTTCAGGGCAAGTTTTAGCGCGGAGAAGACTGCTATTGAGGAGCTGCTCTCCAGCTGCACACAGACTGACCGGCAGAAAGCCACGAAGGTTTTAGAGGAGGCAACAAATATGCTTCAGCGTCTCCAAAAGTTCCTGAACGACAGCACGATATTTCTCACTAAGTACGAACTGAGACAGGCGCAGGAATCTCTACAGCAACTGCAAGGCTCCATCGCGGAGAAAAGGGCAGAGGGGATGCCCAAAAAGAAGTTCGCTTTCCGGTCCCGTGGCGCCGGGGCGAGTCAGCAGCCAGCCGTCCCCTCCTCCGGTACTGAAGGAGAACCAAAGGCGGATCCCGGGCAGACTGTGGTGGACTCTGTCGGCGGTTCTGGTCAGTGTGGCTTCTCAAATGCCCACAACGAAGTTTTAATCAAGCAGTCTGAAGAGATCCAGCAACGGGATGTTCTGTTGTCTCACCTTACTAACTGCAAGGTCAGACTTTACGGCTCACCAAGTACCCTACATATTAAAAATGTGAGGGGTTGCCAGATCCTCAGTGGGCCTGTGTCCAGTTCGGTTTTTATTGATGAGTGTAAAGACTCCACTCTGGTTCTTGCCTGTCAACAGCTGCGCACTCACAACACCACATCAACCCAAATATACCTTCATGTGACTAGCCGAGCAATAATAGAGGACTGCCACGGAGTCTCTTTTGCTCCTTATAACTGGAAATATGATCTACTAGATGATGATTTTCGAGTTTCTGGACTTGACCCCAAAAGAAATAATTGGGCCCAGGTGGATGATTTCAACTGGCTTGCTGCTGGAACGCCTTCACCAAACTGGACTGTCCTTCCAGAGGATAAGAGGACGTCCTGTTGGGACGCTACAGAGCCAGAGGCATGATCTGGCATTTTTATACTTTTAAAGTGTTGTTGATTAATAGCATTATCAAAGTCTAATTTTCATGCCTGTACTAAAATATTTTCCTATTTAATGCAATGTCTTATGCACCACTTGTAAAAATAAACATGATCATGTAAATGCATTATGACTTTATTCATTATTCACCTTTCCAGGTTTAAAGGTAACATAGCATTATAATAGTAACTGGTGATGGGATCATAGGCCACCAACGCTCATCCATGCTTGCAAGGACATAAAGGGCTAGCCTGTCTGGTCCGATCCTACAAAAAAAGGCACTACTGGCCATGGCAGAAAGGCACCAGAACACCCAGTGCACCATAGCCCTCTATGCATGGGGTCCAGCAAGAAAAGGAGCTCAAGGTGACTCATACGATGCACCGGGCAAACTGTCTTGTCCCCAAAAGCTCCACCCCACAACCTACAGCACCCAAATGACTTACTATATACTAACTTACTATAGATACTTTTTATGATACCTTTAAGAATGTGAATCAATGTGATACAGTGAGACCTGGATTTCCCGTCATGCACGTTTATTTTCACAACTTTCACTTTTCAGAATTTATAAGATCATCAAGGAAACCCATCTGAAGACACACAAAAAAAATGTTCTCAAATTAAAACACCTTTTATAGGTTTCACAAAATTAATGAAAGGTTGAATTCAGTGTTATGATTTTAAATCTGATCTCAAAATGTATATAAATATGCAGTATACATACGCTTATCAACTGTGACATTGTTTGAGCCAGCATGTATACAGTTGTGAGAATGGGAGAATTTGCTAGATGTGTACCATTTTTTTAAAAAGAAAACCTGATATTTTATTTAATTTCAAAACAAATTCATTTTATTTCTTAGAGGACTCAAGTATTTATGTAAGGCATAACAGAATGGCACAATATTCAAACAAAACAGGACAACAAAGAAAATGAGGAAATAACCCCTGTTCAAAAGATTGCATGCCTTTAGTTCTAAATATCGTGTATTGCCCCTTTAGCATCAGTGATGGCATGCAGTCTTTTGTAATAATTGTGCATGAGGTCCTTAATTCTCTCAGGTGGTATAGCTGCCTGTTCTTCTTGCCAAAATGCCTCCGGTTCCTGTGAGGTTTTTTTTGGTTGTTTTGCATGAACTGCATGTTTGAGGTCTCAATGACATTGAGATCAGGAGAATGTCAGGTGTTTTCCTGCTGTAGAATGCAAATTGTCTGCCAGTATTTTCTGATAACATGCATTCATCTTGCCATCAATTTTGACTAACCAGGATACCTGTACATTATTAAATCACTTAACAATTACTATTATATACTGTATAGTTTGTCTTTTTTCTTCCATAAATATATAAAAAACATCAGTCTTTTTTCAGGTGGTGAGACCAGTGAAACCACTCACTCATTGTCTATACCACTTTATCCTGTATGCACACTTGCGTAGGACCTGGACCCGATCCCAGGAGACTTAGGGCATGAGGTGAGGTATGCCCTGGACGAGGTTACAATCCATTATAGGGCACTCAGTGAACCCATTTTCTTAATTTTCCATCTCCCGCGTTATAAAAAAGCTAATAATGATAGAATCAGAGCATGTTTAAACATGAGAAACACTAAATGATTGAATGGTTCTTGGAAGAGGGACATATTGATAACTAGCAATATGAAAATGTGTAGCATCAGTGCCATACTGTATCTGTGCCAAATCTTGTATCATTTGGTGTTTTGGTTGTCTGATAATTGTGGAGAAGCATTCCAAGTGACTTCATGGAATCACACATATAGTATATTAACACTAACAAAACATGATGTATTTGTTGCACATATTTTAATGTAAATACCAATGTGCATTAAATGTTGATACAATGTGTTCTATATACTCAGCAAAAAAAGAAACGTCCTCTGACTTTCAACTGTTTTTACTTTCAGTAAACTTAATGTGTAAATATTTGTATGAACACTAAAAGAGTCAACACCATAAGACATAAAGTAAAAATGTTTCACAATGTGTCCCTGAATGAAGGGAGGCTCAAAATCAGTCAGTACCAGTCAGTATCTGGTGGCCACCAGCTGCTTGAAGTACTGCAGTGCATCTCCTCCTCATGGACTGGACCAGATTTGTCAGTTCTTGCTGTGAGATGGAGGGATTGTGTGTTCCAGGTGTGACTCGGGCAGTTGTTGTGGCCATCATGTACCTGTCACGCAGGTGTGATATTCGGATGTACCCATCCTGTGCAGGTGTTGTTACACGTGGTCTTCCACTGCGAGGATGATCAGCTGTCCTTCCTGTCTCCCTGTAGCGCTGTCTCAGGCGTCTCACAGTGCAGACATGGCGATTTATTGCCCTAGCCACATCAGCAGTCCTCATGCCTCCCTGCAGCATGCCTAATGCACGTTCACGCAGATGAGCAGGGACCCTGGGCATCTTTCTTTGGGTGTTTTTCCACAGTCGGTAGACAAGTCTCTTTAGTGTCCTGCGTTTTTAGAACTGTGACCTTAAATGCCTACTTTCTGTAAGCTGTTAAGGTCTTAACGACCATTCCACAGGTGCATGTTAATTAATTGATTATGGTTAATTGAACATGCATGGAAAACATTGTTTAAACCCTTTACAATGAAGATTTTACAACATTATTGTTGAAATACACAGTCCTGAAAAAGGGGCGTTTCTTTTTTTTGCTGAGTATGTTTAAAAACCACCTTAATTTATTATGGCATACAGTAGATTCACCAAGTTGCTGGAAACACTCCTTGGAGATTTTGGTCCATGATACCAATCTCACCTCCCACCACATCTCAAAGGTGCTTTACTGGATTGAGATCAGTGATTGTGGAGGTCATTTGAGTACAGTGAACTGTCATGTGTAAGAATCCAATTTGAGATGATTTTATCTTGTAACATGTTATCCTGTGTTCAAAACATGGACATGGTCAGCAACAGTTTCCTGTTCTTAGCTGACAGGAGTGGCAGAAATAGAGCAGTTTAAGTCCTCTTAAGTTCTGCTCCCCTGGTGACTTTTGAGCATTGCTTGTGTGATTACATGATGAATAAAACCAATCAGGTACTGCAACAGCAACTTACTGATTGGCTGATCTGCTGGCGGAGGATTTCCGTAAGCGGGATAACACTGATTACTGGTTTAGCATGATGTAAAAATACTCATTCAGTTCCTTAGTCTGGAGAAAGGGCTTTTAGTTGGGGAAGGAATCTATTTCTAGAAAAGGTAAAAATGGAAATATCTGGAGTGGATTTTAAATTGGTGTTTGAAGATTTACATCTCCAACAGATCAAACAGCGGATCTAAATACTTTTGGTAGAAGACAGTGAAAAATACAGGTGAACAACAAAGTAGACATTTTAAAGTATCGATCTTTATAGATATTAGCACCAAAAGATGGCTCTTGGTAAAGTTAAGTTTGACTTGAAAAAACGGGTAAAGTTGGCCCAGACGCTATGGCTTGTGTATTGGCTGTCTATCATTGCTGGAGTGCTTGTCTTTAGTATGGGTCTTTTTTTCAAAATTGAACTGCGAAAGCGAAGTGAGCTCATGGACGACAAGGAGAGTCACTTTGTGCCCAACCTTGTACTTGGTGTTGGACTCTTAGTGTGTGGCATTAGTGCCTTTGGTGGCAAGATCTGCTATGACTCGTTGGATTCTTCCAAGTTCACAAAGTGGAAGACAATTATAAAGCCATTCCTTATCTTCTGTTTGATCTTTAATGCTATCCTCTTCTTTACTGCACTTTTGTGCTTCACCATGCGCATACCACTACAATTTACCCTCGCCGAAGGCTTGAAAATTGGTATGAAATATTACAAGGACACAGATGTTCCTGGTCGCTGCTACATGAAGAGAACTCTGGACCTAATGCAGATGGAGTTTCGTTGTTGTGGAAACAATAACTACAAAGACTGGTTTGAGATCCAATGGATTAGCAATCGCTACTTGGACTTCAGCTCAAAAGAGGTCAAAGAGTGAGTGTTACACATATTTTGAGACTGTAATGTTTATAAATAGTATAGAATGATATTTGTTGTTATTTGATTTTTGTTAACTACAGCTAAAGTGTTGTATCTTGAATGAAATTTTTGAATGAAGTCTAAAGTAAATATTTAATTAAATTTCAATAATATACTTTTTAAAGTATTTTTTACTGTTCATTCACAGTAGTTGAAGTTGTGTTAAATCGTTAGTGAGTTGACAGTGCATGAATGATGTCAAGTGTGTGAGCCAGTCAGAGGTGTCAAGTAACAAAGTACAAATACTTCGTTACCTTACTTAAGTAGAAATTTTGGATATCTATACTTTACTGGAGTAATTATTTTTCAGCCGACTTTTTACTTCTACTCCTTACATTTTTAAGCAATTATCTGTACTTTCTACTCCTTACAATTTAAAAATAGCCTCGTTACTCTATTTTTATGATCAGAACGCGCAACCCCCCCCCCCCCCCCCCCCCCCCGGTCGCATGATCAGAAAGCGAGACCTTAATGCTTTTTTCGCCCCTCACGGTACTTTTACTTTTATACTTTAAGTAGTTTTGAAACCAGTACTTTTAAACTTTTACTTAAGTAAAAAGCTTTGGTTGATACTTCAACTTCTAAAGAAGTATTTTTGAACCCTAGTATCTATACTTCTACTCAAGTAATGAATGTGAATACTTTTGACACCACTGGAGCCAGTTCAGATTAGTTGATAATCTTATTGAATCACATTTTGACGTCTTTCAGAGCTTAATGTCATTTTCAATCACTTTGAGACTAGTTTGCCTGGCTGGAAATAGATCAGGGAGAAACATTGAGTCAAAATGTTGCTGAGGTTATAATCATGTTTTGATATATTGACAGGTGATATTTCATGATCAGTACTAAAACTATTTTCAAAAATATGTAGTCATACCTATTTAAATACATGTGCGTTTTTACACTTGTTTATTCAGTTTATAGTACACATTTATATTTATGGCATTTGAGAGATTTCAGATCCAGAGTGACTTACGTTTAGTTCAATATACTGTACATCTGAGCAGTTCAGGCGTAAGAGCCTTATTCAACAGTGGCAGCCTGGTTGTGAGGATTGAACGGAGTAGTCCAACATCTTACCTACTGAGTTACCCCTCCCTCTATATAACCCTTTTCAAGCAGTTTTGTGATATCAATACATCTCTTACCATACTGGTTTTCTTGTCTATAGCCGAATCAGCAGCAATGTTGACGGACAATATTTGGTGGATGGAGTCCCTTTCAGCTGCTGTAATCCCAGCTCCCCAAGGCCCTGCATTCACTATCAAGTCACAAACAACTCTGCTCACTATAGTTATAATCATCATACTGAAGAACTGAACATATGGACACGTGGCTGCAGAGATGCTCTAGTTTTCTACTATGGAGGACTGATGAACACTATTGGTGGACTAGTGTTTTTGCTTACTATTCTTGAGGTATGTTTTTAAATGTACTATGTTTTAAAATGACAGACCCTAATGGTGGTTAATGTAGACACAAAACCATATCAGTTATCCGGGCACATGCAGTATACCACTTTTTCTTTTCATTAATGTTTCATTAATATTTTCCTTTTACTTTCTCCTGCCTCAGGTTGCTGTGATGATCGGACTGCAGTATGTGAACACGTCTCTGTCTACACTTGTAAACTCAGAAGACCCTGAGAGTGAAAGTGAAGGATGGATATTGGAGAAGACAGTCAAGGAAACCTTTACAGACCTCATAGATAAAATGAAGGCAATGGGAAAAGGCAATCAGGTGGAAGAGGGGGTGGAAGTACAGGCAGTTTCTACAGTCAACTGAATATACTGCTATATACTTTGATGGCAATGAAGTAGTCAATGTTTAATAAGCATTATATATATATATATATATATATATATATATATATATATATATATATATATATATATATATATATATAAAATTCTTATTAAACATTGACTACTTCATTGCCATCAAAGTAGAGACTACCTATCTGAGAGTATACAACATTGAGTCAGATTTGTATTTGAAAATAAAGCTATTTTAAGTTATCCAAATCCAGTTGGAAATTTGGTTCGAGCTGTTTTATCTGAAACCAATTTGATTTTTATGTTTTGCTTCCTTTACTCCCAATATATTTTCACAAAATCATATATTAGGCCATAATTAATTAAAATGTTACCCAGTTATCTTATATATAACGGGTAAAACTAACAAACCAAGAAAAGGACATATGTGCAGAAGGAACATGCCTTATTGGCTGAAAAAAAAAAACACAATTCAGAAAGCAAGCATACAAACAAATCAAGTACCTTTGCAATTTCATTCATCATATATTTTTATAATCTTTTTAAATGAGAGTTTCCCTCCTGTAGCTCTTCACCAGCTACCATCATGTTGTGTTAGAGTGTATCTTAGAAAATGTACAGAGATCAAACTACTATTGATACACAGAATAAAAGGATTTACAAAATGTTCAGGACTGAGTTTCCCAAAAGGCATCAATTTAACAGGAAGAGAGAGGGTTTAATTTTTATGCTCTTTCTATCACATTTCTGTTGTGATGCTTTTGGGAAAGGGATCATGCTACAAGTTGCATGCTAGTGAACAGTTCAGCAGGATGCTTTATAAGTGGCGGAAAAACTCTGAACCTGCTTTGTGTCCCCATACTTTTACATAATTTCTTTTCTTCTGTTTTTATTTATTTTTTGTTTTTTTCTGGCTCTGACATATAAAATATTTTCTCTTTTCTTTGTAAATAGTTTAGTGTTCTATGTTTCTTTACTTTTCTAAGTGTATAAGTGAAAAAGGTTTAACAAAAATGCATTATAAATATCAGGTAGTATTTATATGTTTTATATGTTGTTGTAAATAAAATGTACTGTAGCAAACCCTGAGAAGTGGATTATGATTATATTCACATCTTTTTAAGACATAGATTTAGTGCAGTTTGCCGGGAACTCTGCAGGAGTGCTTACGTCTTCAGATTAGTGTGAGAATTATATGGTTGCTACAGTCACATGCTGTTCTGTTTGACATGTAGTAATAAGTGTAGCACTTACTGTGTTTTTAGTCCCTTGTGTTATTTTTTTTTTCAGGCTGACAGGGTGAAGTGGAGTTTTGGGGGGGCATAACAGTCAGTAATGTGCCTTAGCTCTTGAACTTGACAGAAAATAACATGTGGGCCAGTCTGTAAAAAGCCAGCTAAAGTATTTTTGCAATTTGTTTTCTACATAAAATCATACATAGAACGGTTATATGTAGAAAACAATGAATCACAAAAAGCTGACTTTTCACAGACTAGATCACATATATAAATTATACACAAAGGAGTGTTGTGCTTGGGGGCAATCAGCTACAAGTTTATCATTTCCAATGAGGACTTTTAAAGGAGAAAAAACTGAACGGAGTTAAACCTATGTACAGTACGTTAAACTAATCTAAGGAACCCCATTATTAAAGAGACCCTCAAAGTGACAATTGTTAACTTGGTGGGATTTACTCATGCTGTATATGCTATATGGAAGAAATTATTTGGTCAAACCTGCAATGGCTTATGGAGTTGGGCAGTATGGAGTTCATCAGTCACTGATGTTGGACAGAAAGATCATGCAATCTCCATTCCTGTTCATCCCAAAGTTGCTTGATGGGGTTGAGATCAGGACTCTGTGTGGGCAGGTCAAGTTCTTCAACACGGAACTCATCAAACCATGTCTTTACAGACTTGCTTTGGCATGTTGGAATAAAAAACGGTCCCCCCAAACTGTTGCCACAAAATTGGAAGCATAGGAGATAGGACTGTCCAAGTCATGTCCAACAGTCATTTGGAATAGAAAAGGGCCTTCCCCAAACTGTTGCTACAAAGTTGGAAGCATAGGATTGTACAGGATGTCTTGGTTGGACTGAAGCAGTAAGATTTCCCTTCACTGGAGATAAGAGGCCGGGCTGAAACACCTGATAATTGTTTAATTAGAATTTTTTTTTTTATAGGTTTGGCTAAATACTTTTAAATACTTTTGAGGTGCAAGGCGACAGTACTAACCACTATACCACCGTGCCACCACATTAGGCAACCTAATTTGCTAACTGTAGAGAAGGAAACCCTCAGGAGAAATTAACATGGACAGTAGAAAGGAAGCCAATTTTGCTGCTAAAGCCGATAAAAAAACAGTAAGCAGCTTTATGGTGCAGACAGCTTAGCCTGCTGCCAGTTGATCTGGAGAAGTGATCTGGAGAGCTATAGTCCACTGCATAAGAACATGTTAAATCACATTACATGTCATAGTTAGATTAGTGACAGAAAAATTACATTTCACATTTAATGGCATAATTTACAAAGTACATAACTGTCCTGTAAGCTCCTGAAGCTTTAATGGAAATCTAAAATGGTATAAATATAAAAAACAATGAGTGTTATTTTGAAACCCAAGCTATTCCATGAGCATGAATCAGAGTGGTCACCAGCTACATTGTACTATTGGCCTTATCAATGTTTCACTCTGTTTTTAATAAAATACATATCTAAACCAAATATATCTTTGGCTTTTGAACTATTTAGTTGATTAATGATTCTATGGATTTTGCTCTGATCAACCCATGCAATGTAATATATTGAAGGTGAATCTCTCACTACATCCTGTGATGGACTAACAAGATTGAAATTTGCTGGAAGTTTCTCAACTGATTTAACAAAGAAAGAGTTAAATTCATTTGCAATTTCCATAGCATCACTACTGACCTTTGTATTTATATTCAGTTTAGTTATACCTTTACTAAGATATTGAAATAAAAATCAATCGAGTTTTTTTTGCACATTATTCAACTACTAATTAAAGTAGTCTGTTTTTTATTTAATTATTTGTATTTTAGTACAGTGGAACCTCGAATTGCGAGTAGTTACTTTGACTTGAAAAACGATCATGCCTTGATTTACGAGTACTTTATCTTTATTGATTGATCTCTTAAATTTTGGCTGTAATAATTTTTGTGTTTTAGAATGATGGTTAAGAGATCAGCACCACCTGAACTGAGCTGTGAAGAGTGACCAGTCAATGGATCCCCCAAATACATTTACAGATGTAGAGTGTACTACTGTTCAGAGGTCAGTATAATGACAGTTTATTAATTTTCTTGCGAACACCAGGATACATGTACATACAAAAAGTGTTCAACTCAAAGCTGGACTGTGATGAAATTTCTCATGAATTACGGCATACAACGAATTGACATTTACAGTACACATCAAACATAGTACAGTGATGAGCCTCTTACCTGCAGTAAAACATTTCAATGGCGCACATCCTAGGAGGCAAGCATTTCAGATGTGATGCAAGCAGTCCAATGTGCTGAGAAACCGTCTACTTTGATGGTATCTAAGCAATTGTGAAACACTGGGATAAGTGCATTAACAGTGGATTATATCGAGAAATATAGGCAGTTTTTACTCTCATAACTGTATTCTGTTATTCGGCACAATTAAAAGTCCTGCTTTGACTTGAACACTCCTTGTAGATATTTAGCTTGATGCAATGAAATACCTTATTTCGTGTATACAATATCATTATGGTAACTCACATAATCCAAAATTAATAATGAACAGATAAAACAATTATAAACATTTAGGAAAATCTACAGGACAGAGGATCTTTTCTGGTTGTGGTTTATCTGAAACAGGAAAAAATAAATTTTTGTCTTGTTAAATTCAAGAAAGTAAAAAGAGACACAGGTTAGGGGAACAGCTATTTATAGACAAACCACCTGTTTCGCACCCAATCAATATTATTAAAGCTAACTCTAGGGTCAAACACAGAAATAGAAATCACTAGAAAACCATTCCGAATTTACGCTACCTGTAATTATAAGTAAGTCTTTGAAATGTATACATGTGAAACATTTATGCCTGGAAAATATGCATGCAGAAGAAACGACCTTCTGTGAAGAGGAACCTTTGCTTGTGTGTATATATAATGTTCTGGATGCATAAACATTGCAGGAACAAACCCCTCAGGGCCATGATATTATACAGTAGATATATCAGCCAGTGACCTGAATTGGCTGGGTATTAGCTTGATTTCCATTCACCCTTGGATATAAGTGATTCGAGTTGTGCTGAGAACACAAGCTTTCAAGTCGTTACATTTTTTCTGCTTTAGAAATTTAATATAAAAGGATATTTGTTAGTTGAGATACTTGCAGAATCGCAATACAAATCTAATCAGCACCTAGGTATTTTGACAGTATCGTATCTTATGGTCCCTGGTGATTCCCAGCCCTAGTAAACTGTGTCAGAGCAATTTTAAAAGGTATAAGGATTAGCATAGAGCTGTAGTTTGCAGTATGGATGCTTAAATTTTTTGCTTCACTAGATAACTTAGTATTTTTAGAATATTATATGTTAATATATATTTTAATATTTTTATTTATTGGTCTGTTGCATTTAATGAATTGTGCATTCAAATATATGTTTCCTTTGTTTATTAGGCCTGGTCTTTGGGTGGCAGAAAAAACTCACATCCAAACTGAGAGAGACTTGTGGAAGAATTAATGAAGGGCTTTTAAGGCGTGGAAGTGTAGCACTTCTAAATGAGATCTACACAGAGCTCTGAGAGCTGGAGTACAGATGTAAGTAATGAACATGAAGTGAGACAGATTGAGACAATGTCCAGGAGAACAGCATCACAAGAGATACCCATCAAAGATGGGTAAAAAAAGGAAAAATTCTCTGCGCAGAAGTTTATTCTGGACTGGGCTGAAAGCAAACCAACCAGGACGTCATATTCATTTTTCCAATCCCCTTTAGAGAACTGAATATGGTGAAGCAGGAAAACCTCAGTCTTATAAAACTTCTCCATAACTTTTTCCCAGAAATTACAGAACTGCAATTGTTAAACTGGGACACCTACAAAGTAATGTTTATCTTTGATGGTCTTGATGAGTGTCAGTTTCCTCTAAATTTCCAAAACAATAAAGTGTTGTCTGATATGATCGAATATGCCTCAGTGAATGTGCTCTTGATTAACTTCATCAAGGGGAATCTGCTTCCCTCTGCTCTACTCTGAATAACCGCTCGGCCAGGAGCAGCCAATCAGATCCCTCATGAACATGTTGATCAATTAACAGAAGCATGAAGGTTCCATGATTCTCAGAAGGACGAATACTTTAGGAAGAATGTTAGTAATGTGAGCATGGCTGATAAAATAATCACACATCTGAAAGTTTACAGAAGTCTCTACATCATGTGCCACATCCCTGTTTTCTGTTGAATTTCGGCCATAGTTGTAGGCATGATATTGGGTGAAGCAGAGAACGGACAGATCCCCAAGACTCTGACGCAAATGTTCACACACTTTTTGATCTGTCAGATCCAACTCAGGTTACAAAAATACCTTCAAGAATGTGACTTAGATTCTTCGAAGACCCGAGAGAGGATCCTTGCACTGGGAAAACTGGCTTTCCAACAGCTGGAAAAAGGCAACCTGATCTTCTATGAGGAAGACCTCAGAGAGTGCGGCATTGATGTCAAAGAAGTATTCAGTACTCAGATGTATGCACTCAAATCTGCAGAAAAGAGTTTTGCCTTCACTTGGGGAAGGTGTTCATCTCTGTGCATCTGAGTGGTCAGGAGTTTCTTGCTGTTTTATATGTTTTTCTGTCCTTTATTAACAAAAATCTAACAAATCAACAAACTACTCATCTGTCCGATCTTCTCAGCCAGTCAATCATGTCTGGAAAAGCCCCACCCCCACCCCCCTTACGAACACTAAACGTATTAATGTATCAGGTGATCTAAATTTGATATTTGATCTACATAAAGAAATACAGTAGGTTGCTGTCAATGTTTCCAGTGGAAGTGCTGGCATTAGCTTGGTCATTGAAATCAGAAGCGCAGATGGCCTAGTACCTGATTTTATAATAGTCTGCAGGTGGCGATATTACCTCTTCTGTATTAGTTTCCAAAAGAGAAATGGCTTGTGTTTTTAATGTGGTAAATGTAGGTTGACCATGCAAAAAATTATGGGCAATACCAGCTTTCAGTAGAAATATATTTGACTAAATAGTATGGAAGGTTTTCACAATTGTAGCCGAGTATGAAGTAAAAGTTACTATGAATATTGTTCATACTCAAGTAAAGTACAAAGTTGGCAATGCAATACTGTTATAGGTACAGTAACAAGGTCAAATACTTAACTATACTGACTGTATACATATTCACATATTGGTATAAAAAATTATGAGTATGAATAAACTGTAAATGGTATCAAGCAGTTATTGGATGTATATCAGTACGGATATGTCTTGATTCATTTGTAATATCTCCTTAACTGTCTTTAATTTACATTATGTCCTTTTCCTTGTTTTACAGCACTTCGAGGTTTTACCACTTCAATACTGTCAACAGTCTTTAGCTAAAACTCCTTCCACGGTAAAGCAGTGTTGATGAACCACTAGAATCCAGCATCCAATCTTCCATGTCTGGCTGTATTGTTATTGATTATTATTATTTTACCATTATTATGATTATTTATCCAAGTTCTTCAGTTTCTTACTGTTGAATAATGCATCATTTACTTTACTGCAAAATAACAATACTGTATATGCAATGATCTCTCCTCTACCTGCTGACATCACCAGTTCCTTGCGTCCTGTCGAAGTGCAAGACATGTCTAGCTATGTTGTGGTGGAAAGACTTAGCCAGGGACCAGCACTTATAAACAAACACATATTACCTGATTCTATATTAAACTATTGTTGGCTCCTTCTTGACAAAATCTAAGCTCACATCTTTATTTAACATGTACCTGATGCTTAACAATCTAGGAATAAATGAAATATTATGACATTAGACCAGCTTGGTAACACAGAGAAAGCTGTAAAGAACAGAAGCATAAAACAAAACTCTATTAATCTTTATGATTAAGTTAATAGGTTCAAATGTTCATAATGCTCACCTCTGATCATCAGTTCTCAACATGCCAGGACACCTGATGAGTTAGTTAAGAGTAACCATGCAATCTGAATGTAACTAAAAAGCTGTGTACATGTAATGTATATACACATACCTGTAATATATTTAAAATTGTAAATGCTGTGTATGCTATATGGTGATATATTAATCTATGATATGTGTATTAAAAAATAAATGCTAACTGTCAAAAAACCTGTCATTCTCAAGAAAATACCAAAAGGATCTTTAATATATATATTTTATTTATTTATATATTTCTTTTTGCAGTCACATTTGATAACCCATCTATAGTGCTGTGGGACAGCAGCGACTTCTTTTTACTTAACTCTCTGCCTGTCTTTATAAACACTGATCAGCCATAACAATAAAATCACAGAGGTTTTAGGTTTCCCCCAGGGCAGCTCTGGCCTCTCGAAGGGCCTCTGGGAGTTTGCTGTCGTGTCTGGCACCAGATCCTTAGGGTACCGTGTTGGGTAAGGCCTCTGTGGATTGGACTTGTTTGTTAGGTACATCTCTGCTCTTTGCATGCTGGGCCTTGTGGATGATGGGCGGTGGTGTACAGAGAGTTCTGGTGCCTTAATGTCATGGTCAGCATTAAGATTTTTCCTACAATTTGTGCTGCGTTGACTTTTCTGTGGTATCAGACTGAACCGGGCTAGTCTTTGGTCCTTGCAGGGTGATCTTGTGGTGCTTTTGGTATAATTAGTGATCAATATTGTTTAGTTCACCTTGCAGCGGTGTTGATTGTATGTGTACCAAAAATATCCAATCAGCCTATCAAATGGCTGCAACTCAATCCATTTAGGAATGTAGACATGGTCAAAATGATCTGCCGAAGTTTCAAAAGTGGCATGATTGGTAGAGCCAGATGGGCTGGTCTGATTATTCCTGATCTACTGCTGATCTACTGGCATTTTAACACACAACCATCTCTAGGGTTTACTGAGAATGTGTGTGTGTATGCACTTATATATAAATGTTTAGGTGGATGAAGCTTTAATGTGTTTGTATCAGGTGGCTTCCATCAATTTCAGGATGGATATTTCCAGCTGAGTAAACAGGTACATCAGCTGCCATTCCACAGGGTGGTAGTGTTTCCATGGTTTTAGCTTGACAGATGGAACTATTAAGAAAAGACAACACATACACGCAGTAATAAACTCTAAGATAATTGATATGGCGAGACAATAATTCATCTTTTTAAATATTTATGCAAACATGCCTTTCCTGCCTAAACACACTTACTAATTATACAGATTATCCTCACGCTTCAGAACAGAGAGAGATTGTTTGGCAAGTTTAGGATGTAGAAGTGTGTTTTTGAGGATAAACTTGCAGCGATGGCTCTGATTAGAGTGCTGAATCTGACACAAAGAGCAGCACGAAACAGCTGGAGTGAATACTTCATGGGAATACTTCACTAAATGGTTTACAACTGGACTGCTTCCATGTGCAGTACTGCTTACTTAGCAATAATCAGGAGACCACAGTATTGTTAGAGCAGAGGTGACCCCAGTTCAGTCTACTTTTTGCCAGAATTGCTCGATTGTCACTACATCGAGTATGCTACAAATTTGTCCATGTCTATTTATTCCAAGTTTTCAGTGTGTTTGCCTCTATGGATTAAAAAAAAAGTGTTGACTGAAATTGTGTAAAACCTGGGGCATTAGGTAAAACAGTCAGTTGCTTCAGGAAAAATACCTCACATAGACATAAAAGATGCAAGTTCAAGTCTGTCTCAGGGATCAGTCAAGTGGAGAAACAATGGCTAAATGTTTGAAGAGCAATGTTTCCTCCCTGGAGGATGGCTTTGTGTGAATGCCAGTGAGATTTGTTATCTGTTGAGAAAAAAAAGTCTGCTATAATCAGCTTCCAGCTAAACGAGCAAACACACAAACGCACACACACACACACTCACACTCACACACACAGTCATAGCCATACCTTCTTCAATCAATCCCAGTGGCAGGTTATATGTCCTATTTCTCAGGTGGCAATTCAGGTTGTCAGAAAAACTATTTCTGTTTGTGTTCAATGGATTGAGAAAGAAAGAATTGTTGGATGGCAGATGGGTGACAACTACAAATGTCTCCTAAGACAGGCAAGGAAATATCTATTTCAGGGAGATAGCCGGCACTGATATGATTGAGTTCTATTTATGTAAAACATACAAAGCTCATGGTAGAGGTGTTGCTGGTGGATGGCGATCAGTGACAGGTTTTTTTTCCCTGACTGCATTTTTTTAAATATAAGATGGACAATTTCATACATATCAAAAAGCAACATATTTATCTGAAAATGAATTTCCTGATTTTTTTTTTCCCCCTGAGAGAGTGCTGAGAGAGAGGAGTGCTGTGGGGTGAGTGACAGGAAAAGTAGTTTGATGAAGATAAAAACAGAAGACCTGCAGCCCTCAGCTAGGAAACATTAATAAGAAATATTGATTTGCTCTCTATCGTAGATCTCCACTGAGTCTTATTAGTATGAGTTACAACAGTACTTGTGCAGAGCTTTGCAGCAATATACAGTATGTGAATGTGTGTGTTGCTGTCCCACGTGGATGCCCTTAGTAGTCTGCGCACATCCTTTGCACCTTTGCAATCGTTACTATTCAAAACAGTTGTCGAAATTAGTTTTAAAATTCAAGAATGTTTGTATAATGTGTTTTTAAAATGTGTGATGACCCAACCATTTTGAGTTCAAGCCAAGTAGGCACAAATACTGGAACTGTACCAAGGCAAAGTGATGACAGAAAGCCAAAGGAGCCATCAACAGCCATCTATTGTGGTCATCAGACACAAATCACATGCATTCCCTGTCTCTGACCTTCCCTCACCATAGTCAGAGCATGCCTTGTCTCTCGGAGACAGTGTGTCCTTCTCAAATGTACCATTGTTTGGACAGTGTAAGAACAATGGCCCTCCTCCACCCAGAGATACCCTCCATACCAGCTGGTAGTGACGAACCATATCGCCACCCTTACAGCGCTCGGACGCCCATACACCCTGCAGGCACATAAGACTGCTGTTGTCCATAGCTGGTCAATGCACACTTGGATCAATTGTTCGAATAGGAGCACTGCGTGCTGCAAAGCTTGTTCTGGGGGAGGACAGCAGCCATAATGAATATTCACATTGCTGCATATTTGTCCTGGGTGACACAAAAGAAGTACACACTAAGTCGAAGTTGGATTGGGCAAAAGGCTGAGTGAACAAATAGTCATGTAGAAGCATGTGCATGTATATAATGAGAGGAACAGTGTCTTACAGTATAGTCTAACAGAGTATAGAGAATGGTATTTATGCATTAATGTTAAATGCATTAGGATCCTGTGTCATTAGATTACAAATACAGAATCAATGAATATATGAGCACAAGTTAAAAGACACAGTATTCATATGGATAAAAACTTGAACAGGGTTTCCTTTGTAGTGCAGCATAGTGAAAGTTACATACTGGAAAATGTTCATGAGACTGATTAGCTTCAAGTAATAAAGTTGTTCTTATAAGTAAATCTCTGACATAATACAACACCTACACACATTAATGGATTAATACACATAAGTTTAGCACATTGCCATACAATCATTCACAATTTTTATAGTTTTCTTCTAGTTATATAGCAAAATTATTACATGTTCTCTCTTGGATTAAAGTATAGGAATTTTAAAAATTCCAATTAAAACCAATTAAACCAATGACTCATAATGTCTAAAGGCTGGTGGGTAAGTCAGGGTTATTGTGATTCTAAAGCCATTAGAATAATGTAAAAATGCCATGCCATGTTTAAACAAAATCCTGCACCTAAATGTATTTTTTTCATCGTCTTTCTTATTCCCTGAGCATTCATGAGCAATCCCTCAACAATTCCTATCATAATTTACAAATGGAAACATTGTAAGCTGGGTGGATGGTGTTTATTTCAATAATGATTTCTATGGCATCACCTTCATCTGTTTCATGCATGTCAGGGCCGCGGTTGGTCTGGAGCCTACCCTGGGCGTACTGGGTCAAATTATTTTTTAATAATAATAATAATAATAATAATAATAATAATAATAATAATAATAATTATTATTATTATTATTATTATTATTATTATTATTATTATAAACAATTGAACATCATCAACAACAGTACAACCAATCAATATGCCAGTAGCTACATTTAATTTATATTCAAAAAAGTGAACATGAGAAATAGAAGAACCTAACTTTCATGATTTAATAACTTCTAAAATACTGTTCCAGTTTTCTCTTATACACATACACTGTGTTTTTTCCAATCATGATCTCAGCATCTCAAATGTTTATGTCCATCTCCCTATGGAAATACGTTTTTCCCCTTAATCTAAAAGTTCTGTTTGTAAGTATTATGATTAATATTGGGCAGCACTGTCATCTCTCACATTCGATTCCCAGCTCAGGTCTGTGTGTGCATGGAGTTTGCATGTTCTCCCTGTGTTTTGTGGGTTTGCTCCAGGAACTCCTGTTTCCTCCCACAATCCGAAAGACATGCACTTTAGAATATTCCCCATATTGTGTGAGTATTTATGTTCTTGGCACCCCTTTCAGGGTGTACCCCAAGTCCCCTGGGATAGGCTCCAGGCCCCCCACAACCTTGTACAGAATAATGGAGAGTGAGTGAGTGATTAATGTCGTTTATATTATATTGTATTATATTATACACATTTCATGTTGAAATGTTTGCTGATTGTTATAGATTGCTCATATTACTCTGCTTCTCCATACTGCATTTCAGTGCGTGGTGAAATGAATCCTATAGTCAGGGGGTTTATTAACTCAAGGAGGTACATGAGATCAGTGTACTGTAGCTTGAGAGAATTTGACTCTAACAGATGGTCATTACGTATTGGAACCTAGAGATATTTCCTTCAACAAGCATGTGTAATGTGTAACACCCTTCTGTAGAGAGGGAGCATGTGCCAGACCTGCACTGAGCCTTGGATTAATCTTTTGATTCTGAGAACGGCCATATGTCCGGGCTCTGTTGTTTCAAAATGGATAACCCTGGAAACAATACAGCATACCAAAGTATACCAAAAAAACAAAAAAAAAAGTTTACAAGACCAACACACAATAATTCCTCATGATACTTCAGATAACTACCTTTACTTCAGGCCAGTGATGTAATAACTAAATAACTATTGATATACTATTACAAGCTTGATAGGGGAAAAAATGTAGTTTCTGAATGGTCTTCATTCATTTAAGGATTGTTCTTTTAAATCAATGCACGTCATGTTGTGAAAGTATACTGTATATGTTTGTTAATTGCTGAATCTCATTAATATGGGACTAATATAGTGGGACAATGGGACAAAATATATTTGAATATATTTTGTTTAAACAAACTGTCTTTGACATTACAGATGTAATTTAGTGACAGGAAGAAAGACAAATGAGTTGATATAATTATATATGTGCTTGTTACTTTAAAAATTTAAATCCATTTCTCCACTGAGGAGGTGAATTATGTGCTGAACAATACTGTAAAATTACCAGGGGAAACTTTTTTATCACTCCCTACAGCTATTACTGTAGCGAATTGTTGCAGACAATTTAACACTGGTGGTTTTGTTTTGAATAGATACATAGCAGCCTCGGGAACACGAAATCTGTGTTTCTTTCATTGCACTGCAATTTAGGTGTTCGTGATCAGGTTGCCTGCCAGTAATGACATTACCATAGCCACAGAGCCACACCTACAGCACTGGATTATCTATGACAGAATGAATCAGCCTCTTTAACATGTTGAAGATGTGTAGATATAATCTTACTATTCTTGGGAAGAACACTTGTGATGAAGAGATGCATTATTTGTGAATCATACTAAAAAGATAAAAAAAACTGAACCTCACGTGTGCTCACACATTATTATTAAATTACATTACATTTAGCAGACGCTCTTATCCAGAGCGACTTACATTTTTATCTCATTACACATCTGAGCAGTTGAGGGTTAAGGGCCTTGCTCAAGGGCCCAACAGTGGCCCACAGGTGGTTGTGGGGTTTGAACCTGGGACCTTCTGAACCGTAGTCCAATGCCTTAACCACTGAGCTACCCCTGTCCAATTACTAAGACAATCTTTTTCCACCAGCATTTTTTGTTCACTTAAATTGTATCTATCTGAGTATTTCATCATCATTGTTTTTATCTAACAAAAATGTGCAGTTCTTGCATAAGAAACTAATTGGTAACAAAGTTACAAAGCTTTTATGCAGTTTAATGCACTTAACTTTCGCTAATTTACATTGTGAATTACATCAGAACCACATATGTTTAACCCTGTTTTCAAAAGTTACATAATTGTTTCTGCCATCAAATGAATGTAATCTTGTAAATCCAGAGTAAGTCTATACGTCTGGTATCCGTTCTTCCACAAATACCGATATAGAGACTTCACATGATCTGAACGCTCTCTAATCAGTTTATATCCTCCAGTGGAAAAAACAAGCAATCTACCAGGCCTCCCTCCCTGATGGACATTGTTGTGTGTTGTCACACTTTCCCAGCCCCCTGTTAACAGCCATCTGTCTCTCATTTGGATTTGTGACAAGGGCACTGAGACCTTGAGGCATGTGTGACATGAAACAGAGGTGAGGTGCTACATTTGGGGGGAGGTTTACAAAAAACTAAGTATAGAACCCCTGTCCTCTCTTTCCCAATGGCCATTAGAATATAATGAACTTCCCTATCACCAATACATCACCAGTAACTGTTGTCACATTGGCAACACTTCACAGCACAACTACTTAAATCCCAATGTAAATAAAGTTAACACAGAATGAGACAAGAGAGTTAATATAAATTCAAATGACTTAAGTGCTATTTAGGCAGACACTTGAATCAAGAACTCAGAACAAAAAGATTACTGTGCGCTACTAATCCAAATGCCTCATCAACTTCTGAATGTCTGAGATTTCGCTTCTGGAGATATAGGTGGAGCTTGCATTTATGCATCTTTAAAATTGTTTAAAATGGTCATAATTTAAACTGATTACTTTAAATTAGTTTTGGAAACGCAGTTCTATTTAGCTTCATCAATTTATCCACTAATGTGTCAGATGTATGTGTATATTATGTATAGTCTAAAATTATTCCAAGTGAAATAGGACACATTTTTTTTCATTTGCACCAGTAGGCATGTTGAATCCTTTTCATACACTATAAATGGCTATTCTAACCTTTTAGCATTTAATGAACTCATTCATTTTAGCAATCACTTTGGGGCACTAGTGCTTTTCCTGACCTTTTCATTTTGTCAGAGTGAAAAAAAAGGAGAAATGGTCTGTGTGGACTTATAGTTGGAGGGCATGATTATGAGTCTATTCCAGGGTGGTATGTTGAGGGGCCTGTGGGTTTGTCTCTGCTCACACTGCCTCTCAGCTTAATGTTCAGTGCACTTAAATTCTCTGCTCCTGCTGCGAGCCAGTGCATCAGATATGTAACATTAACCACTATGCATAATGGATTAGTAATAAATCTATTTCTGTAACAAGGCTATGAGTCCTGCATTATGTCTCTGTGGTCTTTATTAGTGAATACCAATGAACCTTCATGCAGTGAGAAAGAGAGAAGAAACAAAAGATGTGATGTAGAAAGCTAAAATAGGTCAAAGTACAGTGTGGAGGAAATGAGTGAAATACTGTTTTTTATTACTCATCGTTGGGTTTCAGTTCTGTTGTGCTACTCCACAGGTTATGTATCAATAGTAAGAGTCATTTCTACAATTTTAGATGGGAATTCTAGGAAATGTGAAATAACATCTCATATCATAATATTGCATGCAGGATAATTATTTTATTTAATCATCTGATAAATAAATAAATAAATAACATCACTAAATCTGTTCTACAAATAACCGAAAAATGTATGTATTTTAGTTAACCTCAATTGCTTTTGAGTGCACAAATGCAAAAGGTTAAATAATTGATTTGTGGTGGATCTCGGGTGAAATCATGTGAATAGAAAGTCATTCCATCACAGGACACCGGCTCTTTGGTGGTGTTTAATTCCATGTCACATGTGACATGAGCTTCTTGGGGTGTTGGTGCAAACTGTCATTGCAAGCTAGTAATAGATGAGGATTTGAAACGACATCATAAAGAGACAGTTTTGCACAAATACACAAAATTATTTCTAGATTATTTACCTTCATGTAAAAGTGTTTCCTTAGCTAATGGTTAAAATAATAATATGTGGTGTGCTTACTATTTAGTTCCTTTTATTTTTAGAGTAAATTTTTTGTTTCTTAAATGGGTAATGATGTTTTTTTTTTAGCAGGACAACTGTCTAACACTTTAACTTGGCCTGGAGCGAAGGCCACACAGAGTTTAACCAAGTGACAGTGATGACCAGCTGTATCAACAACGATTGGAGCCAGCACATTTTTTTTTTGATAGTTCCATCTACATATTGCACACAGATCTATCTCTTTCAATATATAATTCACTTTAACACAACCAATTTTGAAAGCACTGCATATTTCACTCTCACTCACTCACTCACTCACTCACTCATCTTCTACAGGCAATTTGGGAACACTAATTAGCCTAACCTGCATATCTTTGGACTGTGGGAGGAAACCGTAGTACCCGGAGGAAAACCACCAAGCACGGGGAAAACATGCAAACTCCATGCACACAGAGACGGGAATCGAGCCTGGCCTAAATTAACAGAAAATGTATGAATATATCTATATAATATATTTACATTTCTACATCATCAAAGACCTGCACAAACATATCATGTCTTATGTTATCAGTGTAGAAGGTCTAGTACTAAGCATTGACCCTGACCTCTGACCTGATCTACATTTTATGTGGAGCATGTAAATAAAATGCATGCTTGGATACACACCCACCTTCTCTCTCTCTCTCTCTCTCTCTCTCTCTCTCCCTTACATGACGGTTAAAAAAGCACAGTCATAACACAGTTAAATACAAATGGGGATGTTTCTTACAGTTTGTCTAACAGTGCTGCCATCTGTTTTAGCAACTCTTGTGAGAAATAAAGGGTCGAGGATTCCACCTGATTATTTATCTATTTATATAAGATTCCTGCAATTAACAATTGCAGGAAACAAATACTGAATTGGGTATTCTACATGAAAAAAGAAGGCTGTTTTTAGATATTTATATTTTATTTAACCCACTGAAGCACCACTTCTCAAAACAAGATAAATGACCATCGTTTTTTTTTTTTTTTTTTTTTTTTTTACAATTTCTATTTACAGTGCTGTGAACTTGTTGCTTTAGGGCATATAGATATTTACAGATGTAAATGTGTCTTACATGTGAAAGACTGACATGGCCTGATGGTTTAATGTTGCTTCAGATTACTGGAACTTAATTTTGAAACAGAATCATGACTCTGGCTTTATAGCTACAGAGGAAGACTGAAAAGAGGGGAAGGAAAAATGGACGGAAGGATGTGGATCTATTCATTCACTAATTGCTGTCACTTCAGTCTGTCAGCTTATAGTAATCGCAGAGTTTAAAGCCCATGAATGGACATAACAACTCATTGACACAGATATTGCTCTACTTTTGTACCATTTCAAGTGATTATCTGTGCCACTGTGAGGCTGTTAATCAAATATCACTTGCTTAAAGATTTACACATTGTTATGGCATTATTTTAGACTGATAGTTTTTTTTTACTTACAGTAATTGCTATGTAATGGCCTGTCTATGAGGATCTTGCTTTTCCAGATGGAGCAGCAGTAATGAAACACAGCCTTTCTTCTCAGTGCTCTCTTAATTACTTCTCTATTTATTTAGCAGTTTGGCCATGGTGTTGGTGGGGGCTCTAGGATTTGTCTAACTCCTGTGTTAAACAGCATGCATTCCGATCCTCTGATGCCCAGCCAGCCTAACACCATCCCTGTTTTCATCTTCACAGCCCAGCAAATTAGCACCCAACTGCCTCCCCTACTTGTGTTACATGGCTGAAAGAGAGGAGAGCATGGTTTTGGAAATAACACAAATATTGAGAAATCACTCTTCTATTTGAAACTATACAACGACAATAGTATTAGTGGTCAACTTACTTACCTTAATACAAATAAAGTAATCATATACAACTTTTATGGAAACACAATTACTAATGGTAAACCATAGCTTGGTAGCCTCCTTTTTACCCCTTCTTCTAGTATTAGACCATTGCTGAAACCACTTTTTGCTTTGATGCAATGGCATTGTTTCAATAAGCTTATGTCACAACATTTATTTCAGTCCACAGTTGCTAAAACAGAGACAAAGGTCATTAATTTCTCTCCAAGATCTTGTATTGATGATGGAATAGTCGGACCAATCCATAAAGTCTTATCCAGCACATACAAAGATTCTCAGTGGGGTTAAAGTCTGGACTCTGTGGTGGGCAAACCATGTGTAAAAATTATGTCTAATGCTCCCTGAACCTCTCTTTCACAAGTTGAGCATGATTAATCCTGGCATCATCATCTTGGTATATATGCCCGGGCTATCAGAAAACATAACATCCACTCATTTAAAAATAAATCGTCATTCGGTTTTTCCAGTTAATCAACTGACCTAATTTTTTGGGCACTTAATGTTGCTAAACCTAGACATGACCAATTGAATCAACCCAAGATCACAACATTGTCCCCACATGCTTGTATGGCAGGCATTATGCATGATCGATGCATCACTTCATCCACCTCTCTTCTTACCCTGATGTGTCCATCACTCTCGAACAGGGTTAATCTGGACTCATCAGACCACATAACCTTTTACCAATGTTCTACAGTTCATACTTTATGCTCCCAAGCAAAATTGAAACCAATTAGCCTCACTGAGAAGTGTTTTTCTTTAGGCTACTCAACTGTTTAGTCTTTGATGTATTTTGTTTTGCATGTGTGAAAATGCACTTACTGTCACTGCTAAACAAAGCTGTAAGTTCTACTGTTTTTTTTTTATGATTGAATTTCACTGAGCGTTTACAGTACGTGATCTCTTATCATGTTCACTCAGGGTGTTTTTCCAACCACATTTCTTCCCTCAAGAAGATGGTTTAGCACTTCCAGATTTTACAGTTTTTAACCCAATTTTAGTAGTTTTATCAATTTCCTTAATTGTTTTTGTTGCTTGATGCAAACCATTTCTTAAACAGAGACAAAGGTCATCTTTGATATGATCACTGGATATGTCTTCTGACATGGGTGTTGAAGAAATGAGAAGCTACTCACTGCATCAGTTAGGGTAAAAAAAAAAAACATATGAACCAAAAATATGAACCATATTAATCACTTCAGTAATTATCTACAAGGCTCTTAACTATTATAGATAGATCCAATTGGCAACCAGGCGGTGTATAATATAGTGTCATGCACACGCAATCTGCGCCCGGCACTAGGACCCGGAAGTAAGACGGGCGCAAAACCAGGAAGTATAAAAGAGGTAAACAAACGATGGCTTACCGCTCAGTCATTGAGTTCGGCCCATGTCAACTCCAGTTGTCGTTTCAGCAAACCGTGAGTACTCACATGTTGGTTCCGTTTGTCTTTTGCTATTGTGTGTGTATTTCTAGGACGCGGGTTAGATTTGTGTTTTTCCCTTGCTCCGTTTTTGTGAGAGTCCTTAAACTAAATCGCGTGGTTATCCTGCCTGCTCGCTTCTTTCCGCGTTTGGGTTTATCCTCCACGCTACATTGGGCTAACCGCTAAAGCTACGTCTTCTGGTCACCTCAGGTTAGTCCATCTTGACAGAATGACTGAGCCCCCCGCGGTAAACCCAGCGGATTATGCGAGTCTCTGCGACGTTGTAGATCGGCATGCGGCGTTAATCAATCAGCTGACCGGGAATCTCGCGTCCCTCCGCCGCGAGGTCGCTGAGCTCCGGCGGGAGAATGCGAATCTCCGTGCGGCTGTTGATGACGTCACTGCTCGATCGCACGCCGCGGGGGCCGCGGCGCCGCATCCCCCCCCCCCCTCCTTCTGATGTTTTTCTCTCTCTACCAGAGAAGTGGAACGGCACGGACGGGAAGTGCAGCGTTTTTCTGACAGCTCTCGATCTGGTGTTTGAGTTTAATGCCACCAAGTACTCCACCGATCGCCTTCGCATTGCTCTTCTCGTCTCGTTGCTAAAAGGGCAGGCAGCAGAGTGGGCCACGGCAGTTCTACAGTCAGATACAGACACCGCCCACTCATACAATGAGTTCACCCACCAACTCAAACTCACCTTTGAACATCCAGCGGGCGAGGTGGAGACCGACACCAGACTTTACCACCTGAGGCAGGGAGGACTGCCCGTGAGCCGCTATACGGCCGAGTTTCGCACCCTTGCCGTTCAAACAACATGGGGCGATGCAGCGCTCCGGACATCCTACTACGAGGGACTGGCTTCTCGAATCAAGGACGAACTAGCCGGGCGAGAGCTTCCTGCGACCCTGGAGGGCCTGATCCAGCTCGCTCTCCGGATCGACCAACGTCTCCTCTCTCGCCCGAGGCCAGCCCCTCGCACCCTGCCACCTGAACCCAACTTCGCCATCACCACTTCACGACCCGCACCCGCCTTCACCGTCACCACTCCACGTCCTGCAGAGTCCGCCACCTACGCCACCCCAGGACATGTCGGTTCTCCACCTCCTGCCGTGGTTGACACCGGAGCCGGGGAACCCATGCAAATAGGACGCGCCTCCTTGACCGCTGCAGAACGGGAGAGACGCTTCCGTGAAGGGCTCTGCGCCTATTGCGGGTCAGACAAACATCACAGAGCAACCTGTCCCTTCAGACCGGGAAACGCCCAGGCCCGGTGAGAGGAGAGAGATACTCGCCGGGTCACCTTCATCTCTCCGCCATCACCACCAACTCCTCCCGTCTCACGGTTCAGGTACACCTCCGGGTTGGCCACAAACGAGTCCGAAGTGCTGCATTCATCGACTCCGGGGCAGCAGGTAACTTCATTGACTCCACATATGCCAAAACCCTGGGGGTAAAATTCGAGGCGTTATCCCAGCCCGTTCACATCACCTCTGTCGATGGTCGCCCCCTCTCCACCAGCCCAATAAACACCCAAACCGAACCCATCACCGTCTCCATCAACCAACACCATGAACAGCTACAATTTTTCGTCACCTCCATCTCATCACCTCCCATCATCCTGGGACATCCCTGGCTGCTCCAGCATGATCCTCTCATCTCCTGGACCCAGAACCGGATCCTCCAATGGGGCGCGACCTGCACCGAACTGTGCCTACGGGCAACGGCTGGGACGTGCTCTAGGGAGTCCGAGGCCCCCGACGTCGACACCAACGCCATCCCAGAGCCATATCGGGACCTGGCGGAGGTCTTCTGCAAGCGACGAGCGACCCATCTTCCTCCACATCGTCCCTACGACCTCGCTATTGACCTCCAGCCCGGTACAGTTCCACCCCGCGGCCACCTCTACTCCCTTACACCTACAGAGACGAAGGTTATGGAGGAGTATGTGACTAACGCCCTTCGCCAAGGTACCATCAGGCCCTCCTCCTCACCTGCCGCCGCGGGGTTCTTCTTCGTGAAGAAGCGGGGCGGTGAACTTCGTCCATGTGTCGACTATCGGGGGCTAAACAATATAACTATCAAAAACCGACACCCATTGCCTCTTACCAACTCAGCCCTGGACGCCCTCTCTGGCGCCACCATCTTTACTAAGTTGGACCTCCGGAGCGCCTACAACTTGGTGCGCATCAGAGAGGGCGATGAGTGGAAGACGGCCTTCATCACCCCTACTGGGCACTATGAGAACCTCGTCATCCCCTTTGGACTGTGCAACGCCCCCGCCGCCTTCCAACACCTCATTAATGACATCCTTCGCGACATGCTCGGTCGGTGGGCGTTTGCTTATCTGGACGACATCCTCATCTACTCACGCACCATGGAAGAACATACCCAGCACGTCAGGGCGGTTCTAAAGAGATTACTCGCCCATCAACTGTACTGTAAGTTGGAAAAGTGCGCTTTTCACGAGCGCTCCACCACGTTCCTGGGTTTTGTCATCTCGCCCCAGGGTGTGGCCATGGACCCGCAGAAGCTAGAGGTTGTGCGTCATTGGCCCCTACCCAAGACCCTCAAGCAACTTCAACGGTTTCTCGGGTTTGCGAATTTCTATCGTCGCTTTATCCGGGACTACAGTACAGTTGCCGCCCCCCTAACCGCTCTGACCCGTCCCTCACCTCTCCCTTTTCATCTCAACCCTGCAGCTGTCTCTGCTTTTAAGTCACTGTGTCACCGCTTCACCACGGCACCGATTCTCCTCCACCCAGATGTCAGAAAATCATTCGTTGTGGAGGTGGATGCTTCAGATGTGGGCGCTGGAGCTATCCTCTCACAACGAGGTCCAGATCAGAAACTACACCCATGTAGTTTCTTCTCCAGAAAATTTGACTCCACTCAGCAGCGATACGGGGTAGGGGACCGCGAGCTGCTGGCCATAAAGTGGGCTCTGGAGGAGTGGCGTCACTGGCTCCAGGGCGCCAGTGAGCCATTCATAGTCTGGACGGACCACCAAAACCTCATAACCATCAAGAATCTGAAACAGTTAAACCCACGACAGGCGCGGTGGGCGTTATTTTTCGAAAATTACGATTTCCACCTCTCGTACCGCCCGGGCTCCAAGAACACAAAAGCGGACGCTCTCTCCCGACAGCTGGAAGTGGACATTTCCCGGGCGGACCCCGCGCCTGTCCTTCCATCGTCCAGGATCATCGCCCCACTCCAACTAGACCTGGAAACGAGAGTTCGCCAGGCGCAGGATACAGAGACCGAACCGGCAGGTGTGCCACCTGGACGACTCTTTGTGCCCGAGAGGATGCGATCAGAAGTCCTCCAGTGGGGTCATTCCTCTCCCATCTCAGGACACCCGGGCACTCGACGGACGCTCCAATTCCTCCAACGAGACTTCTGGTGGCCATCCCTCACGAAAGACGTCCAAGAGTTCGTCCAGGCATGCCCAGTGTGCGCCAGGGCCAAAACCACTAATCAACCAACTCCCGGTGAGCTGCAGCCACTCCCAGTTCCTCGACGGCCCTGGACGCACATTGCCGTCGACTTCATCACGGGCCTGCCGGCCTCCAAAGGAAAGGACACCATTCTCACCATCGTCGACCGGTTCTCTAAAGCCGTGCACCTGGTGGCTCTCGCCGGACTCCCGTCAGCCAAAGGAACAGCAGAGCTGATTTTAGAGCACGTAGTCCGTCTGCATGGGTTCCCCAAGGACATCGTCTCGGACAGAGGGCCCCAGTTCACAGCCCGGTTCTGGAAAGCCTTCTGCCGTCTGATCGACTCCACCTGCAGTCTCTCATCTGGATATCACCCACAGACTAACGGTCAGACGGAGCGGACCAACCAACAGCTGGAGCGCTATCTGAGATGTTTCGTAGCTGATCGACAGCGCTCCTGGGCGCACTATCTCATCTGGGCTGAACTGTCACACAACCTCCACACCTCCTCTGCCACCAACCTAAGCCCATTTGAGGTATGTTACGGTTTCCAACCTTCGATGTTCAACCACCCAGAACCGGAGGTTGATGTACCGTCCGCCCAACAGTTGGTCCGCAGATGTCGGCGGCTATGGATTACAACCAACCGGGCCATCCAACGCGCCAACGCTCGCTACACCCACCAACACCGCCGTCGACATCCTCCGGGACGATTGTACCATGTAGGTGACAAGGTATGGCTTTCTACAAAGAACCTCCACCTTCACATCGAATCAAAAAAACTCTCACCCAGATTTATCGGACCATACCGCATCACCCACAGGATTAACCCTGTCACCTACCGGCTCCAGCTGCCTGCGGCGCTCCGGATCCATCCAGTCTTCCACCTGTCCCAGTTCAAGCCCTTCATCACCTCACCCATGATTCCACCCACCCCCCCAGCTCCTCCTCCCCGGATCATCGACGGCGGTCCCGCCTACACCGTGCGCCGAATCCTCGACTCGCGCCCTCGGGGCAAAGGTACGCAATACCTGGTGGACTGGGAGGGCTATGGCCCCGAGGAGCGATCTTGGATCCCGGCCCGGTTCATTCTCGACCCGGAGCTAATTCGGGACTACCGTCACAGGGTATCCTCCGCCCCAGGACCGTCAGGAGCCAGTCCTGGACAGGGGGGTACTGTCATGCACACGCAATCTGCGCCCGGCACTAGGACCCGGAAGTAAGACGGGCGCAAAACCAGGAAGTATAAAAGAGGTAAACAAACGATGGCTTACCGCTCAGTCATTGAGTTCGGCCCATGTCAACTCCAGTTGTCGTTTCAGCAAACCGTGAGTACTCACATGTTGGTTCCGTTTGTCTTTTGCTATTGTGTGTGTATTTCTAGGACGCGGGTTAGATTTGTGTTTTTCCCTTGCTCCGTTTTTGTGAGAGTCCTTAAACTAAATCGCGTGGTTATCCTGCCTGCTCGCTTCTTTCCGCGTTTGGGTTTATCCTCCACGCTACATTGGGCTAACCGCTAAAGCTACGTCTTCTGGTCACCTCAGGTTAGTCCATCTTGACATATAGAGAGGCATGTTAGAAGATGCGTGACTTTGGTAGCTTTTATACTTCTTAATATGATGTTTTGGTTGCACCATGCAAAATATACCCAACCAAAACACTGATACTGATGGGGATATAAAGCTAATAAAGTACACAAAAATAAAAACCCTCTATAACTGTATACCTACAAGGTGGATTAACAAGGTAAGTAGGTGGAGTTAGCATTCCAATTCATTCCAAATGTGTTGAGTAGTGTTTAGGTCAGGACTGTACAAGTCGAGTTCTTCCAGCTCAACTTTGGTGAACAGTGTCTTCAGGAACTTCTGCGCACAGGGGCGTTATCATGCAGGAACAGGTTTGGGTCTCTTCGTTTCAGTGACAAGAAATTATAATGCTACAGCATTCAAAGATGTTCTAGAGAGTTTTTTTTTATTTTGTAGTAACTAGTCATTAAAATGATTATTGGTGATAAAGTCCATATTTTTTATAGAAATGTACTGACACAAATTGTACATGTACATTATTACATAGGAAAATGAAAGCAAATCTTTAAATTTCAACATAGGCACCAAGCAGTGTCAACAAATTTTCTCAAATGGCCGGAGATGGTGGACAGTCTTTTGATGGAAGTAGTTTGAGATATTGCTGAGAACCTCTACAAACTGTGCCTCTACTGTAAGTCCTCCAGTTTGTGAGGCTTTGTCCGGGACGCCTCCTCCTTTGCGTAGCCCCAAAGGAAAAAATTCCATGGAGTGAGATCTGGACTTCTTGGAGGCCATTCATGAGGCCCGCATCATCCCAGCCAACTAAAATGCTGGTCTAACCACACACACACAGTAAGAGCAAAATGGGGTGGTGCACAATGGGGTGGTGTTCCCGTGATACTAGTTCTGTAGCCATTACATATTGCCTAGTTAATTTTCATCCACCCTGGATATATGAATGAGATGGTGAGTTATCCACAAACGTTTGGCCATAGTGTATAACATAGAATTAGTGCTGCTCTCATGGTAGTCTCTTTCCACTAGTGGTTAACAAACTGTATGTGGTACAGCAATATATATATATATATATATATATATATATATATATATATATATATATATATATATATATATATATATAGTGCATCTATATGGTACATGCATTTACTGAAATAGCCAATGAGTTCTTGAATGCATTTTTTAAACCAGCTGGACGAAAAA
Organism: Channallabes apus; assembly: GCA_030522415.1. NCBI lineage: Eukaryota > Metazoa > Chordata > Actinopteri > Siluriformes > Clariidae > Channallabes > Channallabes apus. Next base: position 56,851,147 of record CM060104.1, read on the forward strand.
GACAAGAATGCAAGGGTCTTCCTAATTTTATCTCAGCTCTTCATTTGTTGTTTTAGAGTCACTTTATTACTTAGAGTTCACTTCTGTTTGGAATCAAAGAAATCCACATGGGGCAATTTCAATCCAAAGATAGTAATTTAATCAAACACTACTGTGGATTCAGAAGAACTCTGTCATGCAAGGACAAATATTTTAGCCTGCAGGTTTCTAATCATCTATTCACCAATAGGTATATACAGTATATGAATAAAAAGTATTGGGCCAAACTCATAATGACTTTGTATCCAAATACATAAACTTCAATATAGAGTTGGTCCCTCCTTTTGCAGCTATAACAGCTTCCACTCTTAATGGAAGAATGTCAACAAGATTTTGGAGTGTTTCTGTGGGAATTTGTGCCCATTCATTCTGTAGAGCATTCTTTAGGTCAGGCACTGATGTTGGATGAGAAGGCCTGGCTCACAATCTCCATTCCAGTTCATCCCAAAGGTGCTCGATGGGGTTGAGGTCAGGGCTCTGAGTGGGCCGATCAATTACTTCCACCCATCAAGCCATGTCTTAATAGTCTTTGCTTTGTCCACTGGGGGACAGTCATGATGGAATGGAAAAGGGCCTTCACCAAACTGTTGCCACAAAGTTGGAAGCATAGCGTTGTCCAAGATATCTTAGTATGCTGAATCGTACAACCAGGCAGTGTATAATATAATGGCATGTTAGATGTTTCTGTAGTACATATGTATCAGATACAATTGGTATCTGGCTTTGGTAGCTTTTATACTTCTTAATATGATGTTTGGGTTGCACCATCCAAAATATATCTAGCCAGAACACTGGATATTAAGCTGAATCACGCCCTTCACTGAGGACAAGGAGCCTGAATAATTACATTTAACTAATATATGTTTGAATATACGAATGGGGTGAAAGGCAGGTTTATATATATCGGTGGGGACCAATGGAATGTCAGAGTAAGGTATTCACGTGAATGAGATACTGTAAACGTGTGTGTGTGTGTGTGTGAGAGAGAGAGAGAGAGAGAGAGAGAGAGAGAGAGAGATGTATAAATCTCCCCCTCCTATTCTCTGGCTTAGTTGATGGCAGCGCGCGCGGATAGTCACATGACCGCGGGCGTTAGGAGAGCAGCAGCAGCAGCAGCAGCAGAGTCTCTTGAATAGCGACGCACCGAGCGGAGAGGAGTTACACCGCTCCAAAAGCTTCCCTTCAAACTTCACACACTTCTCAGGGTCTCACTTATAAACCGCTACTCTGAATTGTCTTTCCTAGAACTGGGAGTCCAGTTATTTTGAATGGTCTGGCAATAGCGTTACTCTGTCGGCTGCGGTCTCTTAAGAGTTATCACAACTAATCGGAGCGGTCATGCGGGAGTGCGGACAGTTTCCGGAGATTTTCTGACCTTTATCAATCACGCACACCTCTGAGTTTTCCTTTTCTTCCGAAGTCTGTTTGTTTCTTCAGCTAGTATTTTTTGTAAGAGAGACACTCTGAAAGTCTTTTGGCTCGAAGCGGGACTTCGCTGGAGAAGTGAAGTGAAGTGTAGCAGGACTCAGCCCGGTGCAGCCTGCTGTCGAGGAGCCTCATCACTGAGATTTCTGACATTTTATGCAAAGGTTTTTAAATATGGTGGGGGAAATGGAAACAAAAGAGAAGCCCAAGCCGAGTCCTGACTATCTCATGCAGCTCATGAACGACAAGAAGCTGATGAGCAGCCTGCCTAACTTTTGTGGGATTTTCAACCATCTAGAGCGACTTCTGGATGAAGGTGAGGGGAGATTTTATTAACTTCTCTAAATCTGAACTTAAATAAACACGATTGAGAATTTGTTCCGTGCTTGTTTTGAGAATGAAGTTGCTCTGTGCATGACACTGAAGAGACAGACGTGCTGGATGCGGGTACAGGAGCCAACACCCCAAATGTCACCCTGCAACTTTTTTCACTCCTTGTTTTTAAGAAACACCATGTATTCACTGGGTACCTAAGCCAACTTTTATGCAATTTTATCCGAATAAAAAGTTCTGTTCTAGTAAGAGGGATGAGTTAGAGAAGGGTGGTCCGTGTTGACTAATGCTTTAAAAAAAAAAAAAAGCGATGTAAGTAGGTGAAAGAATGCGCGAGGGCGGTGTTGCTGCTTGGTAGTCAACACACAACTTGTGCGCATGCGCGGAGACAGTCGGCAGGGGGCTCCGGCCAGTTCAAATGAAAGGCGTGGAGGATGTGGGGCCCCTTTTTATCAGCCCCTAAAACTACTTCTTTAGAAAAATAACCAGACATTTACACTGTCACTGTTATTATTCAAATGTAGCCCATAACCTGCCTCTAATGTTACTTTTTTTGACCATTTGCTATCCAAAACAATCACTGTGACAAAATATCGCCTTTAAAACATAGACATTTTACCTTATTAGATTTAGTCTGATATGCAGTAGCATCAGTTAAATTAACAATAATAATATCATTTTTTTAAAATAATTAAATCTCTATGCGTAATGGACGCTACTTTGAGAAGTAATGATTTAGAGGTTGGCTAGTGACACTTTGATTACTGCCTAATTTTTTTAATTTTTAATTTTTTTTTTTTTTTTTAATTTAGAGGTTGGCTAGTGACACTTTGATTACTGCCTAATAGTGAGCATGGATTAATATTGCAGCATGAATAGATCACAATCTGCTGCATTCTACACCACAAAGTTTTATCTTTTAAAACATAAGTATCATTACTTAGGCTTCTAATCAGTAAACAAGTTATAATATACCAGAACTGGTACATTATCTTTCATATACTAAGCATGTTTTACCTATGGCTTAGTTCCTTCTCACTTTCTTGTTGAATCTTATGATTTAGCAGAAGTATGTGTGCACGCTAGCCTGGAGAGAAGGCTACTTTGGCAGATTTATGTCTTCAGTATTGGCTCTAAGGGCTGGAGGCTATTCAGCCAAGCTGCTTGATATGCACAGTGACTTTGGCTATGTATCAGCTAACATATTGTGCTCTGCTAAACTGGTTAGTTCTCTTTAAAGCTGCGGAGGTCAGGAAAACTTTACTAAGCTTCTGTTTTCACTTCCTCATATTCAAGTTTTGTTTTAGTGTGCTCTCAGCACTTAACAGCCAGAGTCACTGGACGAAAGAGAAAAAAAATTATTGTCAGTATAGTTTTGGTTTGGTTTGTAGGTTGTGTGTTGTTTTGTGTTTTGTGTGCATAGCTACAATTATGTTCTCTAATAGGAACACACTCTGCTTTTATGCAGCTTATTAAATTATTTTAATTAATATATTGAGTAATGAAATCTGGGAAAGGATCCAGTGTCGTGTTGAACCTGTGCCTGGCTCATTAATGTCTGATTCAGACAATGTCAAAGGGTTCAGGCAGATTAGAGACGACCAAAGATTAGTAACAGTATTACAAGAGTCAACATCTGGATTAATTGAAATGATGTTAGAGCATGTTGCTGAATAACCAAATATTTTAATGTTGGAATTGTACCTGAGGGTATTCTATTTTCTATTATCTTTTATAAGCCTTCATGGCTTGGATGCTATCAATGCAGTGGTTGATGGGACACACTAGTAGTCTTTCTGTTGATCGTCTCTTTCACATAAAAAAAAAATCTTGCTCAAAAGAAAATCATAGTATAATGAGCATCACTTGGTCTCTGTCCTTCAGGATGCCTTATAAGTCTCAATTTTTAGTCCAGACATCACTTCCAGGACACATCATTTTCTTGCTAAATATACTGTAAGCCCATTGATTACAGTTTAACAATGGAGTTGTTGGTCCATAAAAATAATGATTGTTGTTTCACTTAGATGTGTAGGCTTGACTGCTATCACAAAACAAAAGGTGACGCCGGCTACTGGGATTAAAATCATTACTCATCTATGACATATGTATACATTTACAGATATATATATATATATATATATATATATATATATATATATATATATATATATAAACAGATAAATAGAGCTGTGCACATATACATATTTACAGCTCTTAGTGCGTCGGTAAAGATTCACCAATGTAGATGTATATGTGAATATGTGTAGTGAATGAGACTGGTAAACTTTTAAATAAAAATATTATATGAACATTTGATTTCATTGCCTTCATGCACTTTGCTTGACTCTAAAAGAGGCTGTCTAATTATAGTTCAGAGTGTCTGGGTGAGTTTACAAATGTACCATATTATTTTAGTAGTCTTAGCCATCTCAAATATATGTGTTGCTTCTAAAGCAACAGTCGAAGTGTAGGCTAGTGTATGCCTAGTGCTAGGCTAGATCGTATTGATTTGATGTGAACCGAATGGAATTTACTGTATATTGACATTAATTAAAGCTGTATTTGCATATATTTCTTAATGGTGTCATACACAAAGTGACATGAGCTTGTTTTCGACCTTTGGCTGTCCTCATGTGCTTTCTTTTTCAGCATGCTGTAGTTGGCGTTTGTGTTTCACTGTCCCACTGTGCACCCAAAGGATAGACACACAGGCTTCATAACTTATCTATCAGTATGTCATTATTGTTAGACAAACTGAACATGGCATTGGGAGTGGTAGAGTAGCGGAATGCTGTGTAGGAATGAATTTCAGGACAAAGCATGGGACAGTGTTGCAGTGACCTTCTTCTTTTACTCACAGAGGCTTTTTTTTACTTTATGGTCAGTGAGCACATGTGACATGAATGTTGTTTCATTTAAATTTGATTAAACCATTACTTTCTAGCTAGAAAGAGGCATATGAACAAGCAGGAAAGTGTGACAAACCATGTGGGCAAGCCAACCAATGAAGGGGGTGCAGTCAGAGTGAAACGTCACTAAATATATGTGTTCAGAAGGAGCTTGCTGTGCTCTCGACACTACTGTAATTAGACAGCCCCAACCTGTTGTTTAAGGACCATTTACATCAAGTGTGACATGAAAACTTAGGATGTTGTCTGGTGGCTTAAGCATTAAAAAGGACAATATCAGCCATCAGATCTGAAGTCTGTGGGCGTCACGGTGGCACACCAGGTACTGTTACCACGGGTGGCGTTGCTGTTTGGCAGCGTTGCGGTCTCTGGTTCAAACCGAAACATGATTTAATGTCTGTGCAAATTTTTACATCTTCTATTTATGTCAGTGTGAGTTACATTTGGGTTTTCCCGGTTCCCATTATGGCTGATATGTGGATTGACGACACTAAATTGGATCTAGGTGTGAATGAATTTTCTTCTAATAATATATTTGTAGGCATTTTCTACCTGTCTCTACCTTCTACTCTGTACTCTGCAACAGCTACTGCACCAACCAAGTAGGGTGAAGGATGACATCACATGCTATCTTTGAGACATATGACGCCAGTCCACCGCATCTTTTTTTGCTCCTCACGCAACATTTTGGACTGTATAATACATTCAGAAGAAAGTGCTTTCTGCCCCTTCTGCTTACTTGAGCTCAAAGGTGCCCGTGATTGGCTAGTGTCTCTAGGATTGTGAGAGTGTGAGTATGCCAAACCCTCCAGCCAGTCTGCTCTCTAGACGCCGGATACCAATGGCTGTAGGATTACTGCAAATGTGTTTTCCTTACGCCATTCGGAAGCCTGATCTTTTTAATGAGGTTGCACTGTTGATCAACCAGTGTTTCAGACGAGCCTCTTCTGGTTACATCATGCCAGTTTCTTCACAAAGTACTAATGCTTGTCTCTGTAAATTTAGCTTTCTACTAAATACAATGTGTCTTGCTACACACCTGCCAGAAGAGACATAGTGACTCGCTCACACACGCTGATCATGGCTTGGCTATCAGCATGTACGTCTTGCAAGACACGAAATGGCAAAAAGCACAGTTTTTGATATGAGAGATAGATATAAAACAGAAGAGCGATCTTGTAATTTTTTTTTTTTACAAATCTGTTAGCATAAAAGACAAATAGTGTTTTCTTACTGGGAGAAATCCAATACATGTTTTATATTATAAGTCGGTGTTGTCTTAGTCATTGATGGAAAATGTAAAACAGGATTATGTTTTCTGGCTGGATCTTGATGTAGGTGTGGTGGCTCCCTAAGTGTTAAGAGTCAAGAGCAAGCTCTTTCTTGGCAGTAGAAAAGTACCCAGATTGTTTCCCGGTTAGAGGCCAGTTCTTTTATCCCTCCAGAAGCTTTTGTGTAATAAATTTTACCTTTCTTTAGCAATTTTTTAGTGAGCACATTTTTGTGCTTTTTGTCCTAGCCACAAGATCTATTACATCCATACTTTAGCGCGGCTGTCTATATCCATTAAAATCTCATGAACATGTCATGAGTCTGGATTTTTATTTTATTTTTATCCAATTCCAAACGGCTAAAGCTTTAGCTAAGAGACCACACACATGAGTGTCCTAAATCAGAGTTGAGAATATTAGACTTTTTGTCAATCGTCATGTCAATCGTCTCGATAAGTCCATGCCAAGGACCATTCCATGGAGTCTTTTCTGCGAGCAACTGCATCAGCGTTACAGGAATTTGATGACGAGTAGGCTTGTATTTAATATAGTCTTTTCAAATAGTAAAACGAACACACACACCACACAAACACTATATATATATATATATATATATATATAAATATACACTCATAAAATCTCACATTCCTCTGTCAGTTTCTCAGGCTTACTCTTTTCTTTTTGTCTTTCTCTGCACACAGTGTGGGACGGTCTTAAACAGAGTGACCCTTTTGTCTTTCCCCATAATGCCTTATAGTCATGAAGATTGAGAGTCCTATCTGGCAGTGGAAATTTTTTCTCCAAACACCCGTGGAAACTGTCTGACATTTGGCATTAAATCATGTCCACCTCTTTGCCAGATGAGATCTCTGACTTCCAGCCATTTGGACTGTGATAACGGATAGCCAAGACATATATTTTTTTAACATTCCATAAAGCGTACATATACATATTTCATTGTTTCCCCTAGAACGTTTTTCAGGCATTGTGGCAAAAGGACGATAGAGCTTTTGTGCACCCAGTCTAAAATGTTTGATTATTTATTTCTCAGGTAACACAAGACTTTTGGTTTACATGTATAGGTCAAGTAAAACAAGGAGAAAATTGATACGATGTGTTTATTGCACAAATGTAACTGTCAAAGCTTCCAGTTACTTTACAATCGAAAGCAAATTGTTAACAAAATAATTAAATATATAAATATTACGTGACCAGATTATATTTAGATTCAACTTTTTTGTCATTGTGCTAAGTACCTGTACAGAGCCAATCAAATGCACTTAGCATCTAACCAGTGGTGCATAAGTGGCCTATTTACAATAATTAACAATGTGTTATAACAAACAGAAGATGCAGAGGGTAATAAAGTTATGGTATATATAGTAATATGCAGTATAACTGTTGTGCAGAAAATGTAACATTAAACAAGTGTGATTAGATTATTAGCATTATTCACTCGTGATGCTTTTTTATGTTCTTTTAAAACATCCCAAGTAAACAGGAAGTCTGATCTCATCACACAGGGCCAAAACACAGACTAGCAATTAGCCAGGTAGATAGCTATCGTATAATAAAGGAATACAATTTTTCTTAATATGCATTTCACAACCACTGACCCAACCACGGGTAATAGAAACATGCAGTGAATAAAACTGCTATTATTGTCAGGAGTTGTTGTTGTTGGTCTTTCAGCTGCTCCCAACAAGGGGTCGCCACAGTGGAATATCCAGTCCGCACTACAACTTGGCACAGGTTTTACGCCGGATGCCCTTCCTGACGGAACCCTCTCATTTTTTTTATCCGGGCTTGGGACCGGCACTGCATCCAATGGCTGGGGTGTGGGTACTGCCTGGAATCGAACCCGGGCGTTCCGCATGGCAGGCGAAACACCTACCACTGAGCCACCAGTGCCCATATATTATTGTCAGGACTCAGGAGTACATTTTACTATAGTTTAGGTGAAGTGCATCTTATATCTCCGACCTCAATCACTCAATCATGGCACTGCAGGAGACTCAACTGGACTGATGGAGACAGACAGTGAGGTTAAATTTAAAGCTCCGCCCCTGACAACAGTGATAGGTTCACTTACAACAGAACAAATCAGTATGTACGGGCTCTCTCTTAGGACGTTTTGACATTTCACACCTGACTGCAAAGTCTGGTTCATTTTGATCAGTGAGAACACAATCATTCCAGGCTTGGGAATGGGAAGAGGTGGTCTCAGGCACAGTACAGCATACTTGACATCATCAATGTCCTTCGAAATTTCAATCTCATCCTTTAACCTACACAGCCATTGCTAATTACGGCTGCGTGATACTGCCACCTGCTGTATCGGAGAGCGTGAATACGCAAACGTACCTGAGAACGGAGAATAATAATAATGTGAACGTTGGCACAGGTACAGGTCAATCATGCCTAATGTGAAAATGCTTCTCTCCCTCTTTAAAATTTTTTTTTCTGGAATATTGTATATAATCTGTGTCATCAGGGAGTCGATATTAATATATTGGGAATTAGAAACTGAATTAATGTAGTCTTTCCCGCTCACCTTCTTCACCCTGCACAATCACATTTATTTAAAATCTATTCAGTTCACTGTTCACCAAAAATGAGTTTATGCACAACATAGTTCTCGTGTTTATTATTTTTTCTTACCAGAGCTGTCAGAAGGGACAAGCACCTGACAGAGACTCCCAAATTCAAAAGATTATTTACCTATGAGTGTATGGCCTGTCATGTAGGCACGTGGGGGTCTCGTTTGCATGCCAGCCAGCCATAATTGTAATATTATTTGGAAAACATTTTTTTTAAGTGGTAAATGATGAAATAGCTAACAGCTATTAGTTCTGTCACCTGACTGTGTCTAAAATGAAGGCTTAATTGTATAGTTAAATAGTTAATCAGGACCATCAACTGTCTCCTGGACACTACATACTTAACATACTGTCAATGCTTTATTTTATTTCTTTAACTTCTTTAAATAATTGAGATTATTCATTATTATGAATGACATTCACAAAGTCTTTAGTCAACTCAAGTTATTTAGATGTTATGTATATTTAAACATATTGTAAAAGGTTGGGTAATGTGGATATTACAGCACTTGCCTATTTAATGTAAACGGTACAAAATGTGGAACCATGTCATTTTGCACACAATTACAATGTCTTATTATAAGATTCAAGTAATTAAAGTGCTCAACAGTGACTCATTTTTAGATGACTGAATGTCACTCTGGATTTCAGAGGTGATATTTATGCCTTATGCCTTAATGATGTGGTCATTAGATGATAGCATACCAGAGCCACGGTATCATGATGGAGCGTGGAGCTGGTGGACTCAGATGGCAGTAAACAGACACATACACACTGTAATTGAGCTCTGTCTGCTGTCTCTCCTCTTGCGCTAAAATGATGGATTGCAGTAGGGGTGGATGGTGTGCAGCAGGGAGGCTTTGTAGTTCTGAACAGCAGTCTGTAATGCTCGGTTTTACTGCCATTGAAGGTGCTGTAATAATAGCTTAAGTGAATGGGGTAATTATATTTTACCCCAGGTGTTTAAGAATAATGGCACTCGAACGTCATACGGTGACACAGCATGTGTAGGTGTTGTGTTTCTGCACATTAGTCAAGCTGGTCAGTAACTGCAAGGTACTTGTATTGGTCCACTATTTGAAAAAAGAACAAACACATAACACCATTTAACTACACAAACTTCTTCAGAAAACAAGTATTCTTATAGTTTATTATATATTTTTAGACATCTTTTTTTTACTGAAAAATCTTACTTTTTTTCTTTTATAAATGACATCATGAACCCAGTGCAGTATTGTATAGTCGTCTTAATACTACTTCGAAATGTACTGATTTGTGTGTATGTGCCTTTCAACATCTGGACTGACTGAGATATGGTGCCAGTGACACACTTGTGGACATGTCAGCTCTTCCATGTGGTTTGAGATAGAGAGGTTCAGCTAAATGCTTGTAATACATCAATCAGCCATAACATTAATACCACTTACATGTGACGTGATTAACACTCATTAATCCATTACAGTGGCACCTGATAATAGTAGGCATCAAGTGAACAGATAGCGCTTGAAGTTGGAACTGACTGTTGGAAGCAGGAAAAATGGGCATAAGGTTTATTTATGCGCTTAGAGGCTAGTCTGCCTGGTACAATCCCGTATAGCAGCTACTGTGGCACAAATTGCAGAAAATGTTAATGTTAAGACTGTAGGTTTCAGAACACACAGTGCATGGCAGCCTGCTGCAGATGTGTAGTCACAGGGTGCCCAAACTCACCACTGTCCTCAATATACTGTAAGTATCCACAATGGGTATGTGAGCATCAAAACCAGACCATGGGGCAATGGAAGAAGAGGCCTGGTTTAATGAATCATGTTTTCTTTTTGGCGGTTGTCACACACAGACGAAGACCATGAAGTTCCCCGTGCATCCTAAAAATATCAAATAAAGCAGCAGGAATGGGGTCAAAATGGAAAAATTGCTTTGACCACATCCTCACCAGGCTTTTTCATAATATGTATAAAATAGTGTGGCGGCTCCACATCCTTACCCATCTTTTCCGTGTTCCAACCAAATTGGAAAGTTCTTACTGCGTTCACCCAATTCTTTCAGGATGTAGTGGGAATGTCGCTCAGTGTGACGGCCTCGTTACATCATGTGGAGAACCGGGTGGATATGCATCACTTATCAGGGGAAGAGATGGCACCAGGATGCACTACAGGAAAAAGGCAAGCCAAGAGGGACAGTGCGATCCTTTGGGCAGTGTTCTGCTGGAAAACATTGGATCATGTCATACATGTGGATTTTACTTTGTTATGTAACAGTATTACTTACTAAACATTGCAGACCAAATACACGTGCCTTCATGTCAACAGTATTCCTTAAAGTCAGTAAACTCTTTCAGCAGGATAATGCTGAAAGGGGCCACACTGCAAATGTTGCACTCCAAGAGTTTAGGCTGTTGATTTGGCCTCCAAATTTCCAAGACTTTAATCTGATTGACAACCAAGTCCGATCCATGGAGGCCCCACCACACAACTAACAGGACTCATAGAACTTTCTGTCATAGTCTTGGTGCCAGATAACATGACACATCTTCAAAAGTCATGTGGAGTCCAAAAAAAACTCACAAAAAATACTCATACTCACTTCACCTGGACGTAAAAACCGCAATTTAGCTGGCATTTGGTTTGGCTTGGTTCATTTGCTTGTATTGCAAAATGCTTCGTATGCAGCAGCAAAATTATTGCAAAATTTCAGTCCTCAAGCCACAAATTCGTGTGTGTAGGCTGACGTACCACTGTACAGGTCCTTCTCAAAAAATTTGCATATTGTGATAAAGTTCATTATTTTCTGTAATGTACTGATAAACATTAGACTTTCATATATTTTAGATTCATTACACACAACTGAAGTAGTTCAAGCCTTTTATTGTTTTAATATTGATGATTGTGGCATACAGCTCATGAAAACCCAAAATCCCTATCTCAAAAAATTAGCATATTTCATCCAACCAATAAAAGAAAAGTGTTTTTAATATAAAAAAGTCAACCTTCAAATAATTATGAACTTTATCACAATGTGCTAATTTTTTTAGAAGGACCTGTATTAGGCAGGTGGTCTTAATGTTATGGCTGATCAGTATATTTCATACCAGATCCAGTTGTTTTAAGCTTGTTTGGATTTTAAATTTACTCCAGCTGAGAGAATCAGATGTGAGCCCCTTGGGCAATGCCCGTCTCGTCTCAGGGTTATATTAGTGTTATGGCAATCAGCAAGTCTGCTTTGGACTTTGATGTAGCTATTTCAAACATTATTGGACCTCATCGAAAATCCATTCTTTCTCGTAGTCCCTTTCATCCAATGTTCTACAAAGAGCTTTTGTTAAATAATAATGTGTTTGTCTGGTCTCCGTTGAATTGCATCTATTTGTTGTGTGATTAATTCTTTGTGAATTCTTAAGATAGGTTTGATGTGCATGACTAGTTTTGCTCACTTGCCTTCAAGGAGTTGTGTTCCTGCAGTGCGATTGTCAAATAAAAGTGTATTACGTTAAATTGGCTTATTAAAGTGTTTGTAATACATTTTTAATATTAAATTTTATCAGAATGTCTGTTGAGGAATATTATCAACACAGACTGGACATTTTCATCATTATCCCAGTTCAGTTCAGCAGGAGGCATCTAGAGGCCTTTGTGCTTAGAGAAGAAGATTGTTCTGTTTGGAACGCAAAGAGGGTTTTAGAGGTCTTAATTTAGGGTCTTAAAAAGATTTAGCCAAGTTATCATTTACCTGAAGTCCTGTGTTGTCCTAAAATCTCTTGTTTCTCTCTCTCTCTCTCTCTCTCTCTCTCTCTCTCTTTCTCCCTTTTTCCCTAGAAGTAAGTTCCTCTCAGTGCTCTTGTGTAATTGTATGTTTTTATGACTCTATTTGGCAGAGATTGGCCGGGTACGGAAGGACATGTACAATGACACACTGAACAGTAGTACAGACAAAAGGACATCGGAGCTCCCAGATGCGGTGGGGCCAATTGCACAGCTTCAGGAGAAACTTTATGTGCCTGTAAAAGAATATCCAGACGTAAGTGGTATACCTTTGCTCATCCTTGCAGTTATTTTTTTATCCATGGGGTTTTGAAAAAAAAAGCTTGTATTATTAATACAATCCCAATTTAGACATCCTTTATACCTTTTGTGCAACTTCCAATTTCAGTTTAATTTATTTTGCCATGCCTGCTGCTAGACACAGGATTCCCATAGACCACAGAAATCGGATAAGGTTGACCTGTAAGGGCCATGCTGTTAAAACATATTTAATAGTGATCTCAACAATAAGCTTCCCATTACTGGGTTAACTGTCAGTTTGTTTTTATATTTTAATCAAGCAAAGCAAAGATCAAGCAAAGTTATTTTGTGGGCAGCATGGTGGCGTAGTGGTTAGCACTGTGGGTCAAGGGTTGGATTCTAGCCTCGGGTCTGTGTGTGAAGTTTGCATGTTCCTCTGGGTTTCCTCTGGTTACTCCAGGTTTCTCCCACAGTCCAAAGACATGCAGATTAGATTAATTGTTATCCCCTCAGTGTGTGTGAGTGTGTGCTTGTGTGCCATGTGATTGACTGGCACTCTGTGCAGGGGGGTACCCTGCCTAATGTTGAAAAAGTCTGAATTGAGAAAGCTTTTCATCTTTGTTACTTCACAGTATACTGGTGGAAATGAGATGTAAAAAGTAAACATTATGTTGTTGATGAGGCTCCTGTTGTCAGTCTTTGTAAATGTCTGAAAGTTGGAACTCTATGGATTGTGCTTCAGAGGGTTCCCTTAATAGCAATTTGACATTTCTTTGTGGATGCTAATTGTAATAAAAGTGTTTGTTACTCACTACATTATGTAAAAGCAAATTAGGCATTCTGTCCTTTAAATATTTTGAAACCATTTTGTTAAGAGAATTGGTTTAAAGAATCCATGAATTAAGAAATGCCAGTTTCTGCATGTCTTTGGACTGTGTAAAGAAACCGGAGTTCCCAGAGGAAACCCACCAGGCACGGGAGAACACACAAACTTCACACACTCAGATCCGAAGTTGGGACTCGAACCTTCAATCCTGTTTGAACATGTATTTGATTTATATAATCAATTTAAATATTTGCACTTGCTGATGATTAATTAACAATAAAGCAAACAGGAATTGAGTCATCTGCATTTGAATATTTATTCTGTGTTACATTTACAGTATTATTACTAATGGTTAGTGCAGAGAGTCATGCTATGGTTCAGGTTATATTTGTTTTACATGCAGATCGAGTAATTTGCTTGTTATAAGGGGTGATTAAAGGGATAGTGACGTTCGTGGTTAATTGAATGAGAAACATCACAGCACTGGCTTCTGAGTGATCTGAGTGAACATCTTATCTGCTCTTTTGCTATTGTTAACCTTTCTTCCTTACACTTGATATAAGGGTAGAATATAATTTTTACTTGGTGGTTAGCACAGTATAAATCTAATCTTTCTGTAAAACAGTGAAAATTCACTTTGAAAATTCACACTGGGGCTTTTCCAGGATTTGTTTTGTAAGAACTGTGTTGGGGTCTAATATAATTTGACACCAAACTTCACACTGGAGTCAATAAAATAACAAAAATATTGACATTGTGGATAGTGTAGATACAGCATCTGTTGCAGATTATGCAAAGAAACACAAGTGCCCAGTTAGGATGTATGTAATCAGTCATTGTGCTTGTTTAGAGAGTAACTTTTATCTGTTGTAACATAATCAGCATTCTGATAATCCCTGACAGGTCTCCCACAGTACCTCAGTAGTGGTGGGGGGGAGCGTTGTAAAACTGCCCAGAGCTGATGGTAGAGAGGCATGTAAGACTCTGGACTATGTCTCCTCTCTGAGCCGCCACATTTAGGAAGAATGATCTAGAAAGCTATTCTTACCCTGCGGCACCTGTTGTTCGTGAAACGGCAAACAAATGGAAAAATCTTCTAAGGATATGATGGAGAGATGAGAGAGTCAGAGATGAGAGGTGTTTACATTCACCTTCTGATTATCTTTCCACTCTGTTGCGCTTTTTCTCTCACTTTTGCGGTATAATCACTGAGAGTGATTTAGAGACTGATGCCCCCTGCTCCTCAATCTCTCTCTCTCTGCCTTAATATTCTTCCCTCTCCCTTTCTCATTCCCTCCCTTTTCTTTTCCTTAACTCATCTCTTTCTGTGTTGGGCGGTAATGAGATTTGTCTGATTCTTTGTTGTTGTTCATTTAAAGTTGAGCACTTCAAATGAATTTAGCAAAACTGGTAAACGATAGACGGGAAAAAGTCCGGATGTGAGAAATTAAATTATGCGTTTGCTTTATTGCTCATCGTTAAAATTCTCAGTGCATGGTTGTTTGTGATTGAGCCATACCTGAGGACTGCAATAAGCATACCAAAGTGCTGAGATGTTACTATGTGAGCCACTGAACTACACAGCCTATTACAGTCTCTATAATGTAAGCCATATGACCCAAGCATAAAGGACATGAACACGTGTTTGTGCACAGATTTATTCAAGCGCTCATATTCTCGTTTACCCTTGTGATGTACTAGAGAGATGATGCTTGTGTGAAACAGCGATCAACAATGACACGGAAACAACCAGCCCTTTGCCACACGGTAGTCTGATGAGCTCAGCCCTAAATATATACGGCACAGAGGCTTGGTGGCCGCCGCAGCTGTGATCAGGCCGAAAGGAGATGGTCTTTAAAAGGAAGAGAATGCATTGTGACCCTGTGAGAGAGACAGCTGTCTGGCTTATCACTCCGCCATCCTGACAGATAAGGTTAAACACTCTGACAAGCAGTGTAGCCACTAGCCTAACACAACCTATTGTTGTTGAAAGCAGCATAATGAAGCACATTACAACACAAATAACTGCTCTAAGTTTCTGAACTTCAGCTTTTTAATTTCCTAATATTCTCTGTTAGATCCCTGCTCTGAGCATGACTGTGGTTATCATGCCAGTCAAAACTCTCAGCTCAGTTTACTGGCTCAGTGATACGTGACCTTTTTTCCACTGGGTCATTTGTAAGACCTTCTGTAAGGACCAGCTGAAAAGCTGAGTGTGCTTTTGGCAAATTACTGTAAGATGTAGTGAAGTGAAGCACTGTTAGGAATATGTGCATATTTTAAGCATCTTTTAGGCATATTTTGTACTTTATTAACTTCATTTCCATTATGGATTTTGAGTGATTTGTTTAAGTTGTGTAAGTTTAATAAGAGCAGACTGTAGTCTTCTCTCTAAGGTGTCTTCAGGCTAGTTATAGTTTATTTGTTGTTACTTTTATAATGTTGTGTTGTTTTGTATCTTGGACATCCATGTGTTTTGAGATATCTCTTGAAAGATATTTGTGTGTATCTGGATGTTCTGCATTTCTCATATGCCTCTTCATTTCTCCTTTTCAGCATGTTTAATGGAACATGAGACTGAAGCAATATGGCTCTCTAGTTCACATTAGAACTTTGCCAAAGTAGCCAGTTGTGAAACAGTGTTGGTCCTGTAGTTTTGCTCATAGGACATCCTATGATTTCCTTCCAAGCTGATTTAAAGAAATATTTTCAATAAATAGACTGCAGTAAACTCAGTGTTACAACCCAAACTGTGCTTTCATGATCAAATATGTATTGATAAATGCACATGCATGCAGTGATTTAAATCTAAATAGAACATATTATAAACAAATTCTACATATACAGTACATCACTCAGCTGCTATGATTTAGCTGTGTCTTTTCCCCATTTTTCTACACTGTTGTGACAGATTGTTGCAAGCACATAACATGCCATTGTTTTTTTAATTAAATGCCAGATTTTCTTTTTGTCGTGTGTTTTTGTAGTTCAACTTTGTGGGGAGAATCCTCGGCCCTCGTGGGCTCACTGCCAAACAGCTGGAGGCTGAGACAGGCTGCAAGATAATGGTGCGAGGCAAAGGCTCCATGCGAGACAAGAAGAAGGTGAGCTTTTGTGTTTCCGTTTTTCTGTTTTGCTCTTCAGATTATGTTTTATTATTTGCATCAACTTTACAATGTCCTATGCATGCTTATGTCTTTAGACATAGGATTTGTGTACATGCACGGCTAATGCACGTCAAACGCAGACTTAGGCAGTTAATTTCTAATGGATTTTTTTTATTGGAATCGCTTTGTCCTGCACAATGTGGAACAAGGAAACAGACTTTTTGTTTGCCTCCAAGGGTAGCTGACATGGTGGAAAAATGACTCGCATTAAAATGAAAATGAGTGCTATTAGAGTATGAGATTTAGGAGGAGGGGGGCAGCTTTTTGCTTTTTAGAGCTGAGCAATGGGGATGGCTTCACATTTTCAATATGGCTCTGCCTAGACCATTTAGTCTCTGTTTTTACATTATCTGACAGTTTGGAATCACTATCGCATCTGATTTGACTTAAAAGCAAGTTTAAACGACAATTGTATTGTAATAACGTCTAATGCATAACTGTACGTTCAATGTAAAAATTTGTGTATGATGAATTCTGAAATGTATTCATCTGCCACGCACTTGATTTCTGAAAGAAGCACTATGACAGTTTTATAGCATACAAATCTTGCTGTCTGTGGTTGTAGAATAAGAACTGCCGACAGAGCAACACTAAATACATAGCAGATGAGATTCTGTGCAGTGCTAATTCAGAGTGATGGGGTATCATTGAAATACAATCAGCTGATATCTCCTAGACATGGAAGCTGCCATGTTTCTCCAACCTGCACTGTTACAAATTTCATCGGATGCATGATAATAGAGAGTACATTTAATAGGACATCATGAAAATGTGTTTGTGCTGATTTACAGCTTTAGATTTTAAGCTTCAGAAGTTGTTGCATCTCTAAAAAAAAAAATAATTTTAAAGGATTTTAACACTTCAAATAAATGCTTCTGTATGTCTCTCAGGTTGCAGATTTCAATTTGCTAACAGTGGTCACCAATGATTTCTTTTTCTCCTTTTTACATAAAGGTGCTGAAAACTGTTAAAATCACGTCAATGAGAAATGCTCCTGCAAATAATGAATATTAAAAAACTTATATGTTTATGATAATTAACATTTTTGTAATTACAGAGATGGTTGATGTTGCAACTGAAGAAAATATTATGTAAATAAATTAAATGATAGAACGGAGGAAAACGATGTTGAAGTACTAAAGGAAAAGCAGCCATGACTGAACAAGCCAGGTTTCAAACAGAGATGCCATCTGGATACATGTATTCCTTTACTTCCACCCAAATTAGATTTACAATCGCAATCCCTGTGAATTGCACATAGGGGGTGTGAAATGTTCCCATGCCTTATAGATACAGAATAAATTTGAGCCAGTGTGGGTTTTGTTCCCAAATGAAAGAACAGCCTGATTTCTGAGGACAGAATCGGTTATGTGAACATTTTTTAATGGATAGCAAACAGCAAATGTGACTAAAGTCCTGTCAGTTTGTGCTATCTGGTTCTCCAAAAGTCTAAAATTGCAAATAAATACTTACTCACTCACTCACTCACTCATCGTCTATACTGTGTAGTTAATGCTGTATACAGGGTTGCACAGGGCCTTGGAGCCTATCCCAGGGCACAAGACGGGTTACACCGTGGACAGGGTGCCTATCCATCACAGGGCACACATGCAGACGCACACGCAATTTGGGAACGGCAATTAGCCTAATTTGCATGTCTTTGTACTGTGGGAGGAAACCAAATTAACCGGAGGAAACCCACCAAGCACAGGGAGAACATGCAAACTCCTGGAGGTGCAAGGCGACAGTGCTAACCACTAAGCCACTGCACCGCCATATCAAATTAATGCTGCAGGATTAATTTTTATTTACATTTTTTCATGACTTGCCAGCAATTTTTTTATTATTAAAAAAGTTAAGTTAAATGACAGTCCACTTTTAAATAAGCATACACTTATTTAAATCTTGTAATGTGGCTGTAGATCAGAGTCAACAGGTGACATCCAGTCTATCTAAACAGGATAATATGCCAATGAATGTGTAAATAATGTAACCCCCAGGCATGTCAGCCATTTCTGACATGCAGGCCTGAACAAATAGGCCAAACACATAACTTAATGGCACGTGTCTTGTTTTGACGTTGCCCAAAATAAGTCTGTCTCTATACTTTAAAGAAGCACTTATAGCATGTAACAAACTTATAAGAGCATTAGAACACATTTTGTTACTGAGTGTACCGTACTGTATATATCATATATGAAGTAATGACTTCTTTTTGAGTTTGCAGCCAGTAATTAGTAAATCCAATGCCTCTCTGCTGTTTTGCATATCCTAAAACTGTTTCTCTGTGTCATATACAATCTGGGAAACAAGTGTTTATTATAAATGGTTGTGCTTTTCATCTAAGCTGTTTGCTGTCTAAGCTAAAATGATTAAAACCCATCTGGAGAAAACGCAGTTGACAATATCATAATGTTGCTTATTTCTTTATAACAGCATGTCCAATTGTTGTATTCTGCTTATACCACGGGACTTTTCAATGATTACAGTTATTGTGGATAACACTTTCTTACCCATTTTAGTTTATGTCCGCAATTAACGTCTTAAAAATAGTTTGTTCCTTTTATCGCTTATGCTGTAGCAGCTATAAATAGTTGCTCCACAAGATCTTCTCTTTTAATTAGAATTAATTAAAAGGCAGCCTGTCATATTTCTGCAAGGACTGTCTAGGACATTTTCCTGTAGCCGAAAACTACCTGACTGTTACACAATCAAAGAAACTGCTTCATGAGTGTTAAACATTTCCTTGCAGGAAACTTCAGCATATGAATAGTTATAATTTTTTTATATAAATCATAGCATATTTTTATTCTATTTATTATTACACACAAATCATGAGAAAAAAAATATCCTACCAGTAATTTGAATTAGCTACTACTATAGAAATAATATAGCATTGCCACCAATGTATTAATCAGTCATTTACCTTATGGCCAACGCTGCTTTCCAATCCATACTGTTATGGAAAATCATTCAATACCTTTAGTCCAATTAGATTTAAGAGTTCAATAATGATCCAATAAAAAAAAAAACTGAATGAAAAAAACAATCAGAATCAAGAATTAAACAGAGCAGTGGGGTAAATCAATTGAAATTCTACATCTGTCATAGATACGTACAGCTGATTCAGATGATGACATGGACATGCTCTCCCATCCTTTAATCCGTACAGGAGGAGCAGAACCGTGGCAAGCCCAACTGGGAGCACCTGAACGAGGACCTGCACGTGCTCATTACAGTGGAAGATTCACAGAACCGTGCAGAGATAAAACTCAAGAGAGCCGTGGAGGAAGTTAAGAAGCTTCTTGTGCCTGCAGTGAGTCAAGGGTTTACACTTCTACCTTTTCACCTGCTTTACTCAACGTGTATTTATCTGAATACCAAGTTTTTAAAAAAATGTCAAAGTGGCAAAAAAGCATTGAGTTGGTTCGACAAACAAGACTTGTGGGTTTCAGTTAAAGGAATTGCTGTATAAGCACTGATGAATGTATTTGCTCAGTGGGAGCAAATTCAATCTAAATAGCTGCGCTCAGCATGACTGTCATTTCCACACTCTAGCTGTACTCTAGTCCTTAGAGGCAAAAGTAAGCATGGTACGGAAAACAAAAAGACTGGCAACGAAGACAAAAGCAGTCATACTCATAGACTGGATACGAATGTTCAAAGGTGAGCAGTGTGGACAGCTTTAATGGGCTTAATTGGCTCTGCTTGAAAATTTAATGAGAGACATGAGACAGAGGGGTTGGGATTGTGCGTGCCCACTGGGACCATCAGAAGACTCTCTGTCAGGTGTAGAGCTGAATGATGATAAACCTGTGAGTTTTAAAGAAGTGTCAAATTTAAACGGAATAGGAAGTCATGCACTATACTGCGATTCACTTTAAATTCAATTCAATTCAATTCAATTTTATTTATATAGCGCTTTTAACAATGGTCATTGTCTCAAAGCAGCTTCACAAAAATTTAAGAAATTTAATTTAACAAAAAAAAAAAAAATAAAAAAAAATAAAAAATAAAATTTTTTATATATATATATATATATATATATATATAGAATAATTATATATAAAGTAATAAGTAAATAAATAAAATTATAATAGAAAATAAATAAATAAAAACAAATAATAATAATAATTATAGAAAAGAAAATAAT
Organism: Channallabes apus; assembly: GCA_030522415.1. Lineage (NCBI taxonomy): Eukaryota > Metazoa > Chordata > Actinopteri > Siluriformes > Clariidae > Channallabes > Channallabes apus. Next base: position 56,871,871 of record CM060104.1, read on the forward strand.
TGGAATTGTGGATGTGTGAGAAAAATGTGCAGATAATAATGAGATGAATGAATGAAATGTCTCTGATGAGCAAGCCAAGGGTGACGGCGACGGTGGCAAGGAAAAACTCCCTGAGATGGCATTAGGAAGAAACCTTGAGAGGAACCAGACTCAACAGGGAACCCATCCTCATTTGGGCGATAACAGATAGAAATGATATAACATCTTGTGTTGTGCAGGTGAAAAATCAATATGACAGAAATTATTTAAATGGTCATGAAGACCAGTTCAGCATAGGGACGAGTCAGTAGGTGCAGAGGGCAGATGAGGTCTGGATCACTGGAAGCACAGGAGCAGCATGTGTAGCTCCAACCATCATAAAGCTGAATCCAGTTGGAGCTGGTCCTTCTCTGGGTGCCTCAGGAACCTCGCAGGGTCGGCCTTTGTCTACTGAAGCTGGCAAAATCTCCCGATGCCTCGGGATGGGTAGAGAAATACAGAACAGATGGGATTCCACTTTCCAGCATATGAAACGTTCCCGCAAAATATTATACACAAAGAAAAACAAGATTTCACAATAGGCGATGAATACAGTGGGATTGTGAAGAAGGTCCGGTTTGAGCTCTGTGTATAATTCTGCCTGGGAGAGGACATCCAGCTTCAGGGGTTATGTGGAATGTGCAGCTCATTGTGCTACCATGGTAATTGTCATGGGACTGCGGTGATTCATGATTGACAGTCGTGCCCTTTTGGAGGTACATAGATGTGAATGGATACTCAGCTCTTTCTAAATTTTAGCAGTGTTGACATCGAGAGGTACTGCTACAGATAAACACTTTCAACTCCAAGATCACCTTTGATGGTGGATCTTGTGACATTTGAGTTTTTGTATTTGACACAAACAGACAATATATGCTCATATTCAGGTGCAGCGTTTTTGCCATTGGTAAATCTGAGAAAGTTATGATACTATAAGTTACTATTATACTATAAGAAAATAGACATAAAAACATATTACTTTCCAGTTGATGGTTAAACATCTTCCCGAATTGATATCAAGGACATAACATAGACACAACCACTTTTAATAATGAAATCAAAAATGCATCCTAGTTGGTATGCACCTCCATATGCTGGGATGATCTTTTTTTGGGGGGATGTCATGTAATTTAGGAGCTCAAAGTAAAGGAAGTCAACATGGATAGCATAAAGATACAACTTATAGAGAGCTTTCCTGGTTGAACACGGTGCTACTTCTTATGTATTTGGGTTAACTGATGGTACTTATACTGTAGTTAGCAACCTACAGTAGTAACCCAGTGTAAGATTCTATCCAATGAAATCTACCCAATGGAATGAAATGGATACGAGCGTCTGACTAAATGTAAATGTACCCATAAACCTTTAAACTAAGGGTGGGATTTTGCGTGTGGATAAAATTGTGCACACATGTGCACACATATGCATGCATGCACACAACCAAGCATGTGGTGTCCTGTTTAACAATGCGCTTCCACTTCCACCTTCTCCACCCAGACTAACAGGATAGGAGTGGATTCTTCCAGACTACTAAAAATATCCAACTGTCTATTTTTACAGCGTGCCGGTGTGTGACCACGCCATACTCCAGCAGTGCGGTGTGACAAATATCTTAGAAGGATCAGTTTGTATTTTTAAGCAAGGTATCATTATACCATTGAGCTCAGACTTAAGCATGCACTAGCCTTTACATATTGGTCACTGCTTAGAGCTGCTCACGCTGACCCATATGACGATCTGAGGCCATTTGGCAGGCAGACATAGGCATTGTAATCGAAGGGCGCACATACACCCTCTGATCCTACGCTTGAATGGATCAGCTTTTCTCTTCCACTCTGCTTGCTGACATAGATTATATCATTCTGTGACCTGCTTTACTCTGACCTGACCTGAACTCATGCAGTAATATCCAGCAGATCAATACCAGATTCACAGCTCCTCCGTGTTGTAGTTGCAAGCACAGTCAGTTCTATGCAATATGCATAACTACTAAGAACTGACAATACACATTTCAGATTTTATGCTTGCAGTAAAATAGTAAAGTGTCATTCTGATAGATAGTTTTAATCAAGATAATGGACATAGAGTAATAGAGAAATGTTTACTTTAGTGACAGTAAGAGTTGGGTCTGTATAGAGAGCGTGAGTGGAATGACCAGAACCAATAAATTGCAGAAATATGGAACAGGCGGACAGCAGATAGAAAATATGCAGTAAGAGAGATAGATAGTGAAGAGGCAGAAGGAGACTGAACAGAAGAGAACGTGAGAAGCCGAGGTGCTGAGTCCAAGCTGTTGATAGAAACATGAGCTGTATCTTTAACCTCTGCGCTCTGCATGCTCATTCTGGCTAGTTTGTTTGGACAGCGTTCAAGCAACTTACACTCGGTTTGTTAGCAAGTGGGAAACTCTAAACTGTATACACAGTAAAAGGCTAGCACTTCTGAAACCCAGCACTAGTGCAACACAGATTGGAGCTTAGCGCAGTTTCAGTCAGCATTTAAGCACTACACAGGAATAAAACTTTTGATAAACTTTTATTTTCCTCAACTGGCTCGAAAGCACAAAACCATGACAGTTTCAAACTAACATTTATATCATTTATCAAAGGCATTTTAGTAGAATTACATTTGGTTTGTGTGTGTGTGTGTGTGTGTGTGTGTGTGTGTGTGTGTGTGTTGGTAGGCTGAAGGTGAAGACAACTTGAAAAAGATGCAGCTGATGGAGCTGGCAATTCTCAATGGCACATACAGAGATGCCAATATCAAATCACGTAAGAGTTCCCGTTTAAAATCTTTACTTCTTGTCAGAGTAGTGTCGTTTTTCTGCCTCTCTGTCAATTTTAGATTTGCAATATTTACTAGTATTATTATTAATATTCATATTATTATTGTTATTATTATTATTTGTTCCTTCCTTTGACATTTCCTTGTCCCTGTTTTTGTCTTGTACCACTGCGTCATCTTTTCCTCTGTAGCCGCCTTGGCTTTCTCTTTGGCTGCCAGTGCCCAGGCTCCTCGCATGATCACCGGCCCCTCCCCAGTGATGCCCAGCGCGGCCCTGCGTACACCTGCCCCTGCTGCTCCCACCCTCATGCCTCTCATTCGACAGATCCAGACCTCTGCTCTCATGCCTGCCGGCACCCCTCACCCCACTGCCACCCTGTTGCCCCAGACCACAGAGTCGGGCATTATCTACACCCCATACGAGTATCCCTATACTCTTGCCCCTGCCACCTCTATCCTTGAGTATCCCATCGACTCCAGTGGTGTATTAGGTAAGTTGCTGTAACTCTTATGTTATGTCCTAACTCATGTTTATGATCTATTAGGATATGCCATCAGTTAATAGGAAATCTTATTCCGGATGCTGTCTTTTGTTATTTTTTTGGACCAAATAAACTAATTTTAGTACTCTGTCTTACTCTTTTAGGTATGGCTTTCCCTACAAAAGGCTAGTAGAGTTCGTGGACAGTCTGCATTCGTCATTCCTTTTTTTATTTTATAGCAATTGCAAAACAACAAAACCCTAACAGTTTTAACTAAAAATAAATAAATAAATAAATAAATAAATAGACAAACCAAGACAAAAATCAATACTACTGATGTTTACACTGGTATTAATTTCCCAGAGTTTTTTTTTTTTTTACTTTGAACAACAACACAATTTTTTGGGTTTGTCTTTTAACTTATAAATTTATAGTTATAAATATACATAGGAGATTCCTGGAATATTAATGATTAATACAATATATCTGTCGCTATCACTGTGATTTGAAAATCCTCCTGCAGTTTCAAGCCTCGTCAGCTACATTCCCTGTGCTTGTGTCATCTCTGAGTGCGCTCAGAGTATTATCAGTATTATGGCTGACTTTGTGTTATAAACTATAATGATAACTGAAGCACTTGCCAATGTGCCAATGTAAATTTATCTACAAGATTCTGTGTGAGATTAATTCATCTTAGTAAAAGCAAATTGTCTTTTTATTTAGTGAGGGAGACAGTGAAGGCTTTAAGGGCTCTGTTGTCATAGTTCAGCAATGGAAGCAAATCCTAACTCTTGTCTCGTGTCACCTGATATGTCTGGGGTGATCACACATTATAATGGAAGATTTCTGCACCATGAAAACAAAGCCCTTAGACATGAAATTAATTTTGTTTTCATAAATTTTTGTGATTTATTGGGTCTTACAAGCTTGTTGTGGATGTATTTTGTTTAGTTATCCAGTGTTTGGTTGCTGATGTCATGTGTTAATTATTAATTTTCTGATGCTACTTTCTATTTTATTGGTAATATTACATTTTAAGCAGGTGCAGTGACTACTAAACTACGAAGGCAGGATATGCGCGTCCATCCTTACCAAAGGGTAGTGACCGCAGAAAGAGGTTAGTTTAGCCCCAGTGATTAAGCAATACTCGTGTGTGTGTGTGTGTGTGTGTGTGTGTGTGTGTGTGTTTTGGGTGGGGTGGGGTGGGTGCGTTGTGTACATGTGAATATGTATGCATGTGAATAGGTGTGTGTGTATGTGTGTGTTTATACATGTTCACAAGATGGGGATGTACTGAAGATGGTGGCAAGCATGAGTAACACTATATTTAGTTCATAAAATGCACCCATACTATCTCAAATATCTCCATTAAGCTAGTGTTAAAATGGTTATGTACGTAATGTAACAGTTGTTATGCAGGTGTTAGCACTTATGCTAACTCAGACCTGAAGAACACGTAGAGAATCAGATCGAGATGATGCATAAGTTCCATTAACTCGTGAGGTGTACAGTACGTGAACGTCAGTATTTGGATAACGAGCAACCTGATCTCATTTTTCCAGTTCTTTCCAACTGGATTTTCAACACACCATACTGTGATCAGGTCTTATTTATTCCATGCAGAATGCTTATAAACTGACTAGCATCTGAAGTAGAAGGTAGATGTAGATGTAGTTATCCACATGGTAGGAATCAGAGTGGTAAAGATTGTTCTATTTTACAGATTAAACATAATATTCCTTTGTTCATTCATGACAAATTGTAAGCTTTTTTAGATATGTAATTTGATATAGTTGTATTATTGTGGGTGAATACTTTCTCTATAATCTCAGCCTGTTATATATGCACACCATACATCCTGACATACAAATCCAATGGAGGGAGGTTTTCTGTCAATAGCAACAAAAGCACATGTTAATACAGGTGTGTAAAGGGGCTCTAATGACACTATTATGTACGTTTTATAAGTGTTACAGCCAGGATGGGTTCACAGGAGGATTTATCATACTGCATGTTTTTGAGGTAAAGTCTCAAGCTATAAGAGGAAGAGTTCTTAGGTCGCTTGGAGTCAAATGTTTTTTTTATTTATTTACATGAGCTCCATTTCACTGATGACCACGGGATGACTTAATGACTCCCAGTTAATGAAGGCTGATGGCGCTTACTTATTTGGTTCTCTTTTTCTTTTCTCATTTAGTTTGTGTTGATTACACCCTCTATGTCTTAGTGATTCATTTTTACTCTTAATTACATTCACGTCCTGTGTATTACATTCAGCCAGTTTTAATCTGTGCTTGAAAATCTGTTTTTACTTTCATTCCAGATTAATTTATATAAAGCTTTTTTTGGTTATTGACCATGTTTACAATGTTTTAAAAAAGTATGTTATTTAAGACCAACATAATTACAAAATAATTGTAACATGTTTAATGCGAAATTGATCAACAAGCAACGATATTCACTGTACTGTAGCTTGTAAATCCAATCTTGGATCTTATTATTCAATATTACATCAGCCTTGCAGAGCATGTTTAGAAGCTTTTCTTTAGCAAAAAGACTTTAGTACATTGTGCCCATTGTGTAACTTTTGCATACAGTATATAGCTCAACTTCCTTTAGCAGTCATTCATCTTGTCTTACCCTTATGGTTTTACCTATTTTATTTATAGAATTACATATAATTTGTATTTATATAATTTCATGTAATTTGACCAACCTGTGACGTGTTTCATAATGACTACTCCCATTAAGGTTTTTGCCAGGACCATTCGTATAGCAAAACTATTTCTTAGAGGATTAAAGATTTTCACGTTTTCACAGATAGCTCAGTCATGAAACTATAGTAATTTGTCATATCAGACAAATAATTGGGTTTATGATATCTTTACATAATATCAACAATTCATTAAATGTTAAATGTGATTGTAATTGTAAGATTATTGGTTTGACATCAAATTAAAATTAGCACTGTAAAATCTTAACATATAACCGACAAACAAAGCTGACTGGATTAATGAAAAACAAAAAAAACAATTGTGAAATTGCACAAAATGTCAAACTATCTCATCTTGCTTACTGGCCATGACCTTTATATGAGGTCTTTAAGTCATATTCATAGAATTTCCACAGTAAAATGAGAATGTATCTTGTTTAGTGAAAACTCTTTTGGTTCCCATTATTTTTACAGTTTATTGTGCCACAGTGTCATGAAGTAAATATATCATTGTTAAAAAAAGAACAGCTGCTCAAGATAGTAAAATGTCACCAATGTAAAGGTCAATAAACACAAGACAAAGGTCATGGTCAGTGTTACATGAGGAAAATTGACATTATATTATGAAAGGTATCGATTGTTTGAGGAGAGGAGTCATCATAAGCATTTAATCTAAACAAACTTAATATAATGTACTCAACACAGCTCATATTCAAAGTGGATGTCATAATGAAATTGATATGCTGTGCTTATGAACTCTTAATATCTCCTCATACTGAAATACCTCTCCATAAAAAATACAGCACATAGTTTGCACTGAATCTCTTAAATCAACAGATCTGTGTGCTATTAGGTAGGTGAAACAATGTCAGGAAAAAGACAAACAGATGAAACCTCATAGTTTAGAATTCGTGATGGACAAATGAAGGTGGTGGACTGGGCTGAGGCTGAGGTTTTTCAAGCTCTACGATCATCACACTATTATTAAGAGTGTCCTTTCTGTAAGAGTTAAATGATCCGAATTCTGTGATGTTATTGAGAAACTCGTACCTTTTTTTTCTTGACACAGTATGAACAGATGAACTGAATAAATATTCCATTTTCTATGTTTTTTTTATTATTGTAAACTTCTTTGCTTTTTTTATTGCTGCCATTGTCTTATTTGGAAAGAAGAACAGATTATTTACTTGCATAGTTCTTTTTTTTTTTTTTTACATTTATGAAAACAATATTTCTACAGCATTAAAAATTTATGAAATTCAGATTATATTGTATATGTGAAGAATAGAGAATATATGATAGAGAAAAATGCAGAACATGTTTCTAGAGGCTCAAATATTCTAGCTTTTCTGTAGTACATTTTATATTCTCTGTCCTATGAAATATTGTAGTTTTGTCTATTGTTTCTTCTTCTTTTATTCTTCGTCCCACCTCCAGCAGTTGTTTTGGTGTTCTGTTTTGTTAGCGTTGTTTTTTGTATTTTTGTAAATAGACAGATTCTAAAGACAATAAACTTTGCTTGAGTCAAAAAGGGCATTTTTTGTATTCTGCAGAGGAAAAAAAGTTCCAGTCTTTTTGTATCTCTTAATTTTCTGCAATCACATCTCCTTAACTACTCATGTATTCAAACCCATTATCACTAGCAGCTTCATGGCTTTGGACTGAATGAGCACTGTAATGCTTAATAGCAGTCAGAGAACAAGCCACCCATTTATTTAACTCTTTAATCAAATCTGAGAATCATGTCGCCGATCATATTTTGACTGCTACTAACCATTAAGTGGTGTTGGTTTAATTTCAATTCTGTAATTGATTCACCTCTCTGCTTCTTTAACCATTTTCACCTGGGAGTTGGGCTTTTGTGTGAAATCATGAGGCTGTCATGATTTTGCCTTAATTAATGTAGATATTAAACAGTTTCTCTGGCAGTAGCTCTGATTAGTAATGTCATGTTGTCATCTGACTGTCACTAGCGGACACTAATCTCCTTCTCTATCTTTTTTCTTTTGTGTCCTCCTATGTGTCCTTTCTTTTGTTATTTTTTCCCCTTTACGTATCTGTCTGTCCGTTTGTTTCCTAACCACCCAGCTGCCACCGGCAACTAACCAATGACCCTCTGAGCTCTCAACTCTTCACCCAATGATGACCTGACCATTGCCTGTGTGCTGACCAGTTCTCTGGCTCTCGTCCTTCACTTGTCTCGTACTCGCAGCCTGCTGGTGAGCAACGAATCTGATTTAATTAAATTCATAAAACACCGCAGTGACGGTCTCCCTGAACTCAACCCTCCATCTGAGGATCTCTACCGTCAACTGACCTAGTCTTCACTGCCTGCACTGATGCAATGTGAAAGCAATAATATGGTTTGAAACACAATGTACAAACTCTATCACTTGCACTCAGACATTTACAAACAACAGTCCTCGTATTACAATATGGAGATTGAGCATTAAACTGGGGTTTTGATTAGACACACACTGAACTGAAGCTTTGTGGCTTTGTAAAGTGTTCAAATGGATCAGCATGTTCATGTGCGAGAGAGTGTGAAGATGAGCACAGTAAATTCAAAGTTAAAATGTACATTGAGAAAGTAAAAGCCATTTTTGCCCATCAGCATCCTGAACACAAATAGAGTAAAATGCATTTATAAATAAGAATCATTTTACAAGCATTGAATACTAGTTGATGCATTTTTGATATGAGGGTGCTGCAAGTAAAATTACTCTATTTTTCACAATATTTCTTTTCTTTTGTACAACAGTATGTGATGTCAAAATGTACAAACTAAACAACGAAACAAAAAGATTTATTTCTTTACAAAATGGAAAGATTTTAGAGACCAAATTGTCTTTTTTAACTTTAAAAGTGCCTTATTTTACATATAATCTTTATGGATGATTGGTATTCATCACTGACAACATAACAATTATAATCAGTTCCTCCATTTCTTTATTAGTTATGAAATGAATGCTACAATACACCCAGCAAATGTATTTTTTTTATTTAGTTCTTTTAACATTTATGCATAGAAGTCATTTCTAACTCTGATTTACAGTCGTGCCATGTGTTACCGCATATACTGAATACTGGTTACTGGTGATACTCACTCTGGTTTAGCAGTAACATCTGCGCCACCACTGTGAAGCTCGTGTCAAAACATTTATACATTAACAGCAACAAAAAAAATTGAAAGAGTTATAGAGAAGCTTTTAGTTATTTAATCGCTGTTCCTACGAATTAGCGATGTAAGATGGATTCAGCAAGTGTTGTAGAAGGTGATTTTAAGTAAACTGTGAAATAAATTTAAAAAATGTCATCTTAAAACTAGAACTCTATGCAAGTGAGTTGATCTTGCCAAGTTGCATGTCGATTTCCAGCAGGTCTTCCAGATTATAGAGCCGAGAATTAATGTGGAAACGATTTGATAAGAAACTCATCATGAATATTGAGATTTCTTTCGTTATTTCATTTGTAACATGATTAACAAGAATAATTTTTCTTATTTTGGTTGTTATAACTGGATCATCAGGAAAGCTTTTTGTAACTTTGTATGTCGTGTTATATTTTACGGAGTTTTTAAAGGTTTGAAAATTCTGTTAACAAAAATCGGCACAGGATTAAACAGTAAAGTTCTCAACCACTCAATTAATTTTAAAACTGGGTTCTGGGTTTTAAGGTGTTTCCCTTGTTTTAACCTGTTTATATTTTTATGAGCAGTATTATAAGATTGTGCAAAAATAGCTCTGTGTGTGCATGTGTGCGTGCATGTGTGTGAGAGAGAGAGAGAGAGTGAGTGAGTGAGTGTGTTTGATTCCATGAATATGATCTACACCAGTTGACTGCACCTCCCTTTTTTAAGCAGTCTTGTTTATTCCATTGGAAATACCTGGTCCTATTTATAACCACTGTAACAGCTATAAAAATGTATTTTTCTATCATATTTTGTATGTATTAAACAACATTAAATGATGCTTTCTGATATGAACTCTTATGCCTTATTACAAAAATTGATAGATGAGATGTTTTTAAGTCATTTGGTCACAGTCTGTGTTATTCCATGGAAATCTGGTGTTAGCATATCATATCAACTTTAATACAGACAAAATGCCAATGAGGTTATTATTATTATTATTATTATTATTTTGGTTTTGAGTTATTGAACTATATTATTTAATGCCCAGCATAATCTTGTAGCCATTACTTTAATTCCTTATCAGTATAGCATAATATAGTTTAGGTGGGTCACTTGGTTTGTCTTTTTGAGTTCTAGTATTGCTTGACTTATGTGCCTTTCCATGTAAAGTGTGAGCTAATAACCATTTTGTTTATATAATCTGATTAATCGTTCTTGCCTCTGGTACTAACATTTAAAGATCTTTATCTTTTAACCTCTTTGATAATTTGTCTGCTTTCAATCTTTTTGAATCAAATTGTGTGAAATTAAGCAAAGGAGTGTTGAACTGACATTTTAAAGACTAAACTCTGTACTGAAAAGCAATAGCAGGATATTAAAAATATTAGTTTAAAAAAAAAACTAACTTTGTCGCTCTTTCTCTTGTGCTTTTATGTGCCAATACACATACTAATCTTAGCTAGGGGTTACAGCAGGCATCATTTCCAGCTGATGGCAGTTTGAACTTTGTAGGCTTTCCCATGAGTGTATCAACAGCTGCAAAATATTATACTCCACTGTGTGCTGTAGAAAATGTAAGTAGTTTTTACTGAAAGCGTTCTTTCAAGAGAAATGGTATATTGCATTTAAGCTTTGCAAAAAAATTGACACGGCACAAATCTGCTGTCCTTTCTTTCTTATCACTTCGTCTGTGTGTGGTTACTTTTATTGTTTGCTCAGTTGCGGTTTTAGTCTCACACTAAAGCGAGGAAGGATACATTGTTCACCACAGTCAGTTCTCACTGGAGCACAGATGTGAATCAAACTGTTTCCAGATTTTGAAATAGGATATGGAGGAATACAATAAATTTACACAGGCAGAAACTCAGTATGATAGCAACATGTATTATTTCAATATGTTACACCTGGTAACACCCACCATCTAGCATTTTCCTCACATGTTCAGCTGTCATGTGCCCTCCTATTCCTGAGTAAGTGTTATTTTAAAGAATCAGTTTTATTTATTTTCTGTACTGAAGCCACATGGTGAAATTGGTGTGATGCCACAACCAGTGTAAACTCTTAATGGGGGGAATTCTTTCTTTCTGTTTTTTGTCTTTGTCTCTCTGTATTTATTTATTAAGGTACAAGCTAACATTTTTTCATAAGCATGTTCATCTGAAATGTAGGACTAATTAAAAAGAATTCTTTCCCCTTCTCTGTTTTTCTAGCTAAGGTAAGTTGACAGGTTGCCAACTTTAATACTACAGTGTGTGCAAGGTTAAGATGTGTGTCCTTGCTTTAAAAGTAATACAAACATACTTCAAAACCTAATCAGCAGAAAATATTACCTGTATAAAAAATACAAATAAAGAAATAAATACAAATTCTATTTCAAGATTCAAGAATTTTATTTGTCACACACATGATGAACTTGTACAAGTTCAACAGTAGTGAAATGCAATTGCACCAAACACTACAAGATTTTTAAGAAAAAAGTAATAATAAGAAGAAGAAAACTAAAAGAATGTACAGTATGTACAAAATAAAATAAATAAAAAATAATAAAAATAATTCAACCAATTTTATCTATTACATTACATTTACATTGTAAAGACGCAAATAAATCCGCTCACCAAAATTGCTAGCTGTCGTGTAAGACGACCATTCTGTCGTTGTCTTCCATTTCTTCCACTATAGGCTATAATTAAAATCCTGCTTACTTCTGCCCTGGTTCAGTATCTAACGCCTACTCCTATCCTTTAACTCTTCAGCTCTGTATGAGACCTTTCAACTCACCATGTCCTAGTCACGCAAACACAAATAGTGACAGAAGGCTAGTGTAATGAGCGGGTAACGGGTCAAGCCGAAGGTTTGGGTGGGAAGATAGACACACACATGCACAGTTTTCACTTTAATGTAGCATGTGACCTTCCTTCCAGGCTCAAGAGCCTCTGACCCAACACCAAGTAAAAATAGAATCTGTTTCCTTACCTCGTTCCTCATCCTTTCTTCCTTCCTTCCTTCCTTCCTTCCCTGTCTAATGATCTGACGTGACCAGATGACAGAGGAAATCATCCCCACACCCACCCCACACCCATGAGCCAAACAGAAACTCCACTTACCACTTCCACATACCAAGTTTATACTTTTTATATAGGAACCATGATTGTAATGTAATATTTCAAATTCATCAGTTGCAGTTTCCTACAATAAATATTTATTGTTTTATTCTATCAGGAGGCAGGAGTGTGTGTGTGCTTTGTGGTTAGTGAAAACCATTGGTAGTAAGAACCTCAAACAGTGTGTTTAAAACAATGAACACAAAGAAGACATGTCCAGCAGGAGGATGTGGAGTGGGTGCGGTATGCTCTAATGCTTCGAGGAACACTTCCCCTCTATTGTGTGAGATAGCTCCAGTTCCACAAGAACACGCATTCTCCTATTTTTCCCCTTTTTCAGGAAATCATCACTGTTTACTCTCATTGTCTTAGTGCTGAAGGTTCAAGATTTGAGAATCAAGTGCATCAATCACAAAATTGCTGAACTTCTGTACGTACAGAATAATTGCACTTATAATGTATATAAAAGCCATAGCTCTTCCATTGTCCCAGAGGAGTGTAATGTATTTTCAAAATGTCAGTTTTGGTGGAGTCACTACCAACTACTATTAAAATGTTGTATAGTTTTTTTAGTTACTTTTGCCTCAATTCAATCCAATTAAACTTTATTGTCAAATGTGATGTACATGGTGATGCTGATTGCACAGGATGCTGTGCACTCGACGAAGGCAGCATGTAGATGATGCTAATCTCCGGGAGATTAGTCCTGATACTTTCATCACCTGCTGTAGTGCCTGTTGTTCCGCCTTAGTGCAGCCGGAAAACCACACCAAGAGTCCATATGTCAGCACACTCTATAGCACAATGGTATAAATTCACCAAAAGCTGCTTTGAGAAAGATTGGCTCTTCTCAGTTTCCTCAGGTAGAAGAAGCACTACTAGGCCTTTCCTATGCCAGTGGTGATATTATTGCCCCAACGTTGGGTCCTCTGTCCGAGGCTAAGAAATTTTAACTCGTAACCATCCGTCCAATTTCCGATAGTAAGTGGTAAGTATATGGTCTTTGTGCATTTATAAAAATCCACAATCATCTCCCTGGCCTTCTTGATATTGAGGGCCAGGTTGTGGGTGTCACACCAAGCTGCCAGATGTTCCACCTCTCTTCTATATAAGTACTCATCATTGTTAGTGATGAGGCCAAACACTGTGATGTCGTCAGCGAATTTCATGATGTAATTAGAAGGAATGGAAGTGCAGCAGTTACTGTATGTGTGTAGAGTGTATAAAGTAATGGGCTAAGTACACATCCCTGTGGGACCCTGGTGTTAATACACAATGTGGATGATATACGTTTGTCTACTCACACTGTAAGCAATTCGTTAGAAAGTCCATAGTCCAGTTTCACAATACAGCACTTAGTTCGAGCTCACAGAGCTTAGTTTGGAGCTTGTTAGGCAAAATGGTATTAAATGCTGAACTAAAGTCAACAAAGAGAAGTCTAGCATACATATTTTTGTGTTCCAGATTTTCCAACATAAAATGGAGCAGAATAACCACTGCGTCCTCTGTTGATCTGTTTGCTCTGGATGAAAACTGGTAATGGTCCAGTGTGGTCCTTGATGAACTTAATCACAAATAATGTTAACTTGAATGTGACTGATTTTTTTTATATATATAAAAATAGGTACGTATTTACAACAAAATAAAATCATTCAAAATATTCTGAATACAGACAAAGTGGTTTTGTTTTTAGAAAATTTAGGCATGCCATACACAGAGGTGGTTAGCACTGTGGCCATGCACCTCCAGGGTCAAGGGTTTATGTTCCGCCTTCAGGTCTGTTGTGTGTGGAGGTTGCATGGATGGGAATTAAAATGCACGAGACAAACAAGCAGGTCTAAACACTACAGTATGTCCCATTCCTTCTGTATACTTCACCACTCCTCTTCCTCTATGCATCGTGCTGCTCTTCCTGCCCTTCCTGCCCACTCTCAAGAGGGGGAATCAACTGTCTGGCTCCAGTCTGGACCCCACACTGGCTCCTGAGTTCTGGACTTTGCCCAAACTTGGTGGGAGAGGAGCGACCGCAGTCAGCATCCAATAGTGCAGAGGAGCTTGTGAATCAGACAAAACAAGTTATGGATCAAGTGATCTAAGTTCCCTTTATTCTGTTGAAGAGTTGCATGCAAATCCCTGCTCAAAGCCACATGGTAAAAAAAAAAATGCAGAAAAAATAACGGAAACACGACATTTTCAGACACATTCAGGTGATGTTTCTGAAACTTATATATAAACAAAAACATGTAAAGCATGCACACTTGACCAAGTATATATGTACAACATGAGTACTAATGAAAATTTTAACTCTATCATCAAGACCATTATCAGGAATTATGACACTAAAAAAGCATAACGGTTGCATGGCCATTTAAACAAAAACAAACAAAAATATAAAACAAAAACAAAAACAATCATTTATTTGCACTCATATCTCTCGCAGACATGACATAAGCTAATTAAGCATGTTTTACAGAAAGTTGTGAAAATGTGAAGTTCTGAAAGATTCCAGATAAGCTTTGTAAAAAGCCTCTTTGTGTCCTCCTCTCATCTCATCCAAAGCAGTTTGAAGTGCAGAGGCACTGCACAGCTTTCATGTCACCATGGTAACCCTGTCCCTTTGGGGTACTATTGGTGTGTGTGGGGGGGGGGAGTCCATTTATGTATATTAAACAGGCTTTGTGTTGTGCTTGAGATGGGACATAAAGTGAAGTAAGTAAAATGGTAAAATGTGAGAGAAGGAAAAACAGGTGATGACAAATAAAGAATTTTTAGACAATCTATATAATGGCATCACACTTGTTTCCAACTGCAGCTATTTCCTATAGGGAGCAGTTTCTCCAAGTCCACTGCGGCGATTTAGTATGTTCGACAGTGTGGGTGCCCATGGGAGGCCTTCCACTGGCTCTCAATGGGCTTTTTGTTGGGGAACACTGAGCCATTTCTGCTCCCACAGAAAACCCTGGATAATTTAGTGTGGATGCCAGGAAGTCTGAGCTCACAGAATAACAACAATAGCAAATGTTATTGCTCCACCTCAAGTACCGGAAAGGAGAAACAGGACTTAAACAGTCATAGTGACTGATAGAGACTGAAGTCAAACAGACATTTCTTCTACAATGCAATGCAGCTTCCAGAGATTACCAGAGATTACCATGATTCATCTACAGCAGAGGTTCCTAACTGTGGTCCTGAAGCAACCCCGTCCTGCATATCTGACTGTTCATCGAGCTCCCATCACATCAATTCATAATACTCAATTCATTAGCATTGCTTCCTGACTTTGCTTTGTTAAAGCAGAGAAAACACTCAAATGTGCAGGACAGACTGTACTTTCTCCTCTATTTTTAAGATAATAATAATAATAATAATTATTATTATTATTATTATTATTATTATTATTATTATGCATTTACACATTTTGGTTATTCAAATATCATTGGTTTTTTATCCCCCTGATTTTAAACACTTAATAAAATGTCTCGGTCCAAAAACTTTAATTAGCTTTTGACTGCCATCTAGTGTTGAACTCAAAATCATGTCTCAAGCGATGATGTTCTTTGTTTTTATTAAAGCTGTTCTTCATTCATTCATCTTCTATACCGCTTTATCCTCTATTCAGGGTCGCGGGGGACCTGGAGCCTATCCCAGGAGACTCCGAGCACTAGGCGGGGCACACCCTGGACAGGGTGCCAATCCATCGCAGGGCACACATTCATACGCACATTCACTCACTCATTTACACACTACGGTCAATTTGGGAAAACCAATTAGCCTAATCTGCATGTCTTTGGACTGTGGGAGGAAACCGGAGTACCCGGAGGAAACCCACCAAGCACGGGGAGAACATGCTAAAGCTGTTCTCTCAGTTAAATAATCTGATGGTTTTATAGGTGTCATAGCAGTATCAAAAGTATCAAAACCTTTTTTTTCTTTTTAAATATCTTAATTAATTCTTTCTTTAATTGTATTTACATTCTTTAACCCCTTTCTGTCTGTGTCCTGTTTCCTCCCTCTGCTGCTAATAGTATTCATACGCATTTCAATGTTTTCATACCCTTCTTCCTTTGTCACTCCAGCCTTCTGCAAGTCGTCCTTCACCACATTCATACTGTAAACTCCATCTCTAACATTCTCCTCCTGATATAGGCCTCATCCCTCCACTGCACATGACCAAACCATCGTAATCAGGCCTCTATAATTTTGTCCCCAACCCATCCTACCTGCACTGTCCCTCTAATGCACTCATTTCTGTCCATTATTATCACTCCCAAAGCAAATTACAGCAAATTACAACTCTCTTCTTCACTTCTCTACCACATTGCCCATTTCTTTGGACAGTTGACCCTAAATATTTAAACCCCTCGACCTTCCCTAACTCTATTCCTTGCAACTGCACCTTTCTCCCACCCTCTTTTTCATTTACACACATGTTCTCCATCTTGGTCCTACTGATTTTCTGCCTCTCCAGTGGATCCCTCCACTTCTATAGATTCATCTCAACTTGCTCCCTACTCATGGTGAGCTCCCTACTCATCTGCAAACATCATAGTCCATGGGGATTCTCCTCTAACCTAATCTGTCAACACTGCAAACAGAAAGGGGCTAAGAGCCGATCCCTGGTGCAGTCCCACCTTCACCTTAAACCAACTGGCCGTACCTATGCCACACCTCACCGCTCTAACGCTGTCCTTATACATACTGTATCTTGCATCACCTTCACATATTTCTGTCCAAGTATACTTTACTTTTATCCTTCATTGGTATTTAGGAGCATATGTGTGGTAATGAATTGAATAACTTTGCTATTTTCAGTGACATTCAAATGAAATGAGGACACAGTGGAGGGTGGTTCTTATGAATGGCCTGTAAGATGGCGTATTTTGAAGGAAAAGCTAAATTAAGGCATGGGAAAATAATGATAACAACAATATAATAATTCATTCATCTTCTATACTGATTATCCCATATAAGGTCACATAGTATATACTGTAAATTAAAAATGCCATATGTGTGCACACATACAAGGAACACATAAACACACTACAGGCAATTTGGGCATGTCAACTAACTTAATCAGCATGCCTCTGGACTGTGAGAGGAAACTGGAGTACATGGAGGAAACACACCAGCATAAAATATGGGAGAATATGTCCACACACACAGACCTGTGGTGTAGGAATTGAACCCTCAACCCTGGAAGTGCAAAGCAACAGTGCTAATCACTTTACCACTGTGCACAATAATAATAATAATAATAATAATAATAAATTAATTGTAAAAATACAGGTAGCATATATTGATATATGCTACCTGTATTTTATTATATTTATATATATATTATATCTTGTAATAAAAAAGACTCTTGTTTTAAAATATATGACAGTAAGTGAATTTATGTCCCTGAAGCCTGCACAAGATGATAGCTGTCTCATAATAATAAATAATAACATCATGTTCTGTTTTTAACATACATAAACCAAGAGTTTTACAATTTACACTTAACCACCTAACACACTATCAGTAGCAATGCGTGTCTAATGTGGGCGGAGCGTATAGCTTACGCAAAAAACTGTCGCAAAGTGTTGTAAAATGATGAGAAAAATAAATAATATTGTTTAAAAAAAACGAGAACCATGGACTTCCACATCAACATATTTTTATTATGTTTTTATTTACATTTTACTTAATTATATTATAAGAACAAAGAATTAATACAGTAAACTAAAGTCGCAAGCTGAATGCTTAGAGTGTAGAGTCGCGCAGCTAACACGTACCTAAACAGTTTTACGGCAACGTGATGTCCTTCCGCTTTCCGGCTGCACGGCGTGGTGGAGGTCAGAGATGCTGTTTCACCCAACCGGCGATCAAAAATAATCTGTCCTTTAACTATAGGGTTAAATATTCGCAATTTAATTAAAAAGTTTAGTTATTGGTTGTGTATACAGCCTCTGAAAGGCAGTGTCGCCGCTGCTGTACGTGATTTACTGATATAGCTATCTGTATTTAAGGTTAGCATTAGTTTTGGTAGCATCAGGTGAGGTTGCTTTGGCCTGTCACTGTGGGGATCATGGACAACAACAGCCCGGGCTCAGGCGCTTATAAAGGGGGATTTGGTGGCATTTTTGGTGGTGGAGCCCCTGAGTATTCCGGCACGACGCTGGCTGGAGTACCATGTAAGTAGAGAGTTTATGTTGTCTTTGGTCAAAGTGAAGGTGTAACGGACTGTTTGCTTGTTTTGTAACATTAGCTTTTATCTCATATCTAAAAGCATACTGCAAACTGGTTAATGCCTTGTGAAATTACACAATTCACTGCTGTATACCTACAGCAATCTGGGGACTTTAAAAGTGTATCCCAACAATGACTGAAGGCCACAAAAATTAAAGGGTTCATTAAATTACATTTTAAAGTATAGTTTATTAACAAAAACAGATGACAGATTTGGCCTTAAAAATTAAGATACTATAGGCACATGCTCAGAATCTTTACAAGGCAAAGATTTATTTTTTTAAATACTTGTTTGTGATGATAAAACGTATCTTGTGATGATATATTACAATGTTTTGAGATTTTTAAACAATAACGAGAAACAACATTTAGACCACACACACTAGGGCTGTCTTTTTATCCCACAATTCAGAGTTAATGAAGCCTATTTCGCACTGCCCCAATAAACTGACATAATGGCTTACAGTAAGCATGCAATGACAACAAAAATGGAATGAATTATGCAGCTATCAATCTGGGCCAGGACAATTTCACTTTTACTATATACTTGGGTACCTGCTAGGTGTTGTATAGTTTATATCTGCTAGGCCAGACCTGCACGGCACGCACAAGCTGCACGCTGATTGGTTGTTGTCGTATTGTTCTGCTGTGTGATTGGCTCTTAGATTAATCCATATCGAGCAAAAAATGTCTAGAGCTTTTCATCGTTTTTAAAATCTAATAAATCGCGATTCGATATCATATCGTTTATCGGCCCAGCCCTAGTTGAAAGTACAATATCACAATTAGATATAAAAAACAAAAAGTAATAGCACCTTCTGTAATGGTTGCTTGTCAATTGACCTCCAGTACCTTGTTTTATGTGTTGTACTGCAGGATCAAGAATAAAAAAAAACAGTATATACCGTAGGGATGGGAATACCCCAAATAATCCTGATTTGATATTACATTTTCCCAGATTTTGTTAAATTGTTAAACTTTTCAAAACATTTAATGATTAATTAATGTAACCCATTCCTCCTAACATTCGTTTTCTCATTAAAGAACCAAGCGAAGCATTTAAACAACACACTAACAAGAATTAGTGAAAACAAGAGTTTAATCATCAACTGAGCAGCACGTCTCTCTGTGATTCAACAAATAATTCACTCCTACTACACGGGATCAATACGTGTAAATAGTTCAGTGTACCCCCTGTAGGATTATAAAGAAACGGTGACTTTTTACCTCATCAAATGCCTCCTAAGTCTCAAAACTCAACTTCACAGTGAGTGTGAGATTTTTTGATTAATTGGCGAGACGTGTGTGTGTGTGGGTCTGAGAGTTTAGAGAGAAAGGTGCGATGAAGTTTTTTAATGTGCACACTTTTTGATAATATAACACCATAAAAGTGAGTTTCTGTTGTGCCACCCGGTAGCTCCTGCAGTCGGTACTGAATTTTTTAATATCTGAGACTGATTGGTCGATCACCGGTCATGGCCAATCAAACTGAAAATCAGCCAATTCTGGTCACTGGCCAATCAATAGGTTCATCTCTTTTATAAATGTAAAAAATAAATAAATAATATATTTTAATTTTTGAGTCAATATGGAGATATGTGAATGGCCAGACAAAAGAATCGTAATTTCTAACTAAATCATTAGTTATCTTTACTATCCAGTGTGCTTATTTTATTTATTTTTATTTGGATCTACTTAAGCACTATCACATGAGGTAGAGCGCTGTTGTGTTCCACAGACACCATTTATTGTCAACAGATTATGATTTGTTTGTTCGCTCCATCAACACAGCTGGCAGAACTAACTCACCCTGACTGGTGACTTACCGTTTAATTAACAAGGATGAATGTTTTACATTCTTACCAGGACTATGTTGCCAAAAGATGAGGGTTAATGGAAAGCTAGTGCTTTAGGGTGTACCATTACTTGTACCACACACCAAATAGTGCCCATGATTAGGAGTTAGAGAGGGATTTGTGATCCAGCCTTCGTGTCAGAAGCTAGTTGGTCTTTTTTGTCTATTCTTGTTATTGTCTATTCACACTGTGTTGCATATGTGGAGACCTTTTATGGCCATTAAAATGTAGTTAAGCTGTAATAGTAGTCATTAATATGTAAAATCAATGTAGTGACATAGAAAAATGTAGTTTGCTAAAATGTATTTTTGTATTTTGTCATGTTTTAACTGTCATGCTGCCTTTTCCTTCTCAGTGACTGGAATCTCACCCTACCTCAACGTTGACCCGCACTACCTCGTTCAGGTTTGTGCAGTTAGTCATCATCGTTTATTCTGGGTTTTTTTTGTTTGTTTGTTTGTTTGTTTTTTACAGGAAATGAGTCAACCATGATTTTTTTTATAGTCTTTGAATTGAGTTTGTTTTTCTGTTTGTCATCTCTTAGGATACAGATGAATTTATATTGCCAACTGGAGCAAACAAAACCCGTGGCCGCTTTGAGCTAGCCTTCTTCACCATTGGAGGATCCTGCATGACTGGTGAAATGCTCTTTTCTATGACCTGGTATTTCAGTAATCATATGTAGCAACACTGTCATCATTGTGTTAATGATTGTGTCTATTGTCCTTAAGGTGCTGCTTTCGGAACACTGAACGGGCTTCGTCTGGGCCTGAAGGAGACGAGAGAGATGGCATGGTCAAAACCCAGAAATGTACAGTAAGTAAGAAAACCTGGCATTGCACACATCACATGATGTAACACTGAAGTAGGCTTATTCTAATTGCTCTTCATTTAGAAGTTCATATGATGATTTTTATATAATTGATAATCATTGTTATTCACTTCACCTGGTGTTGGTGTTAATGTTAATCAGAGCTATTAATGAACGTGAACATGATTTGATAGAAACAATGGGCATATTTAATTAATATCACTGTAATGTTAATTGGACTGTTTTTTCTTAAAAAAATTTAGTTTGTTGTATTACTAACTAACTTAACTTAAAACTGTTTTGTCATATTTCAGAATTATAAACATGGTCACACGGCAGGGAGCATCATGGGCTAACACATTAGGATCAATAGGTAAGTCATCTAGAGTAATGCAGAACACGTGAAGAGACAGAATACAACACTTTAATAAGCACTCAAGGTAAGATACGCAACTG
This sequence comes from Channallabes apus, assembly GCA_030522415.1. Taxonomy (NCBI): domain Eukaryota; kingdom Metazoa; phylum Chordata; class Actinopteri; order Siluriformes; family Clariidae; genus Channallabes; species Channallabes apus. Next base: position 56,893,453 of record CM060104.1, read on the forward strand.
AATTCACCCTTATCTCTTCACAGCTCTGTTGTACAGTGCGTTTGGTGTAGCTATAGAAAAGGCAAGAGGAGCAGAAGATGATATTAATACAGTAGCTGCTGGCACGTTAACAGGGATGATGTTTAAATCCACAGGTGAGTAAGAATCACCTAGATGTTATTTATAGAGAAAGCACTGAGAACATCCACTGAGGTTTTTTTTTTTTTTGAAACTGTAAATGTTTAGCAATTTAATTTGTATTCACTTATATAATAACTTTTAATTGTGTGTATGTTTGCGTAAGGTGGTCTAAAAGGCGTTGCCCGAGGAGGTCTTGCTGGATTAGCCATATCAGGATTGTACGCCCTCTACAGCAACTGGGATCACCTTAAAGGAACGACTCCGATGCATTACTGAAGAGGACACTGAAAACAAACCATAGACATTTTTACTCTAAAGCTTATCCTCATAGCCTTTGTTCCACGTATCATTATAGAGGGCAACAGAATGGCCAAAAGTTTGGGATCCTTGGACCACATATTTAGTATGGGCTTCACTGATGTGTTGTGTGATTATGTATAAGAATTCAGCCAAGTAAAATGTAGTCAAAATATATGATGTACAGGACATGCATAATCATATCAGGCTGCGGTATCTCTTGGCTGACTGAAGCATCATGAAGATTTATTTAATTTCCATGGTTAGGGCTTTATATATTTAAACTTTTGACAGATTTCACCACGTTTAGAGGGTTTATGGTACCCTTTAGCATTCTCACCTAATATTGACAGGACAGAAGAATATGTATATGTAGATCAAAATGATCAAGTCAAATAAAAGTCTGTTCTCCTGTTATGGTTACAGATGATCTAATGTATCTCTTCTGAGTAATTCAGAAATTTCACGCATTGTCCTTGTAATAGCTTAACATATTTCTGTCTTTTTAAAATTATTAACCTTTCAAATATTGAATACAAAATTGGTAAGCTTGTTCATAAAAAAAAAGTAAATTAAGTGTGGAGTTGTAATTAGTAGTAAGTCAGGCTTGTCTTGTAAATCTTGTACTGTCTAGTATGACAGTAAAAGACAAGTTAGCTATCAAGTATTAAAATGAATTTTTATATGTTTCATGGGCAATGAAATTCATAGAATCAACAACATGGTCTGTTTTCTTGTGTGAAATATATTAATAGCAGAAATTTTTATTTTAACAAAATACAGTACTTTATAAAAGTCACCTCTCATTCCTTCATATTAACTTTAGAGAGATTGTAACATAATGGGAGCGTTGCATCAGGAAGGGCATCCAGCGTAAAGCCCGTGTCCAACTTTGTGTGGCAACTCTGACAGGAACAGCTGAAAGACTAACATCTTAAAGAGATTGCAACAAAGTGCTTAAATACACGATTTAAAAATGGGTTGTTGATGTAACAACCTCAGCAGCAACCTCATTTCCTATCTTGTCTGTACCAACCACTCAGCATCGCCATTTTACTAATCACTGTTCTCATCTGCACTTGTTTCTCACTGGGTCATGCCTTACGTTAGATGTTTTATGGTTTTTATGCTTGCATGATTCATAGTGTGGCTTAACAAACAAACAAAAACAAAAAAAGGTTTTCAGGATGCTTATTTCACAAGACTATGTTAAAAATACAAGAAAGTCTCTTTGGAAGCAAAATATGAAGAAATGATGGGTGGCTAAAAACTTTGCACAGTTTATATAAATGCTCAATAAGGCAAGTTACTAATTGTAGACAGGATGATTCAAGGAAAACTAGAATGTTTGTTAATTATATTTTAAATCTTTTTTTTAGGAAGAATACAATTACACCATTACAATATTGTGATGGTGCGCAAATACCAAACTACATTACTAACAATACCAATAGGATGTTTGGGGTCTAAATCAAATCTTTTTATTAAGGATAAACACTAATGCCAGTTTATTCATTGATTTTTATCATATGTGTTTTTTAAAAGAATAACAGAAGTTGGTAGCAAAGGAAATGCGGCAAGGGCTAGGTAACTGTAAAGTAATGCACTGTAGTGGCCCACACTGCAACAGAAACTGTGCCAATACCTAAGTCCCTGTCCTCCCAGAGCTCAGTACAGTGCACTGCAGATGGATGAGTGAATGTGTGGAAAACCATGCCAGATGCAGGTGTAATGGTCACTCCACAACTCTATACAACTTAGAGTTGGACTTGATCACTGAAGACAATGGAATCAATGGAAAAAGAAGTCCCTGATGCGAGTTGCCTCAATCCAGGGGATGTAAGCAGCAGTACGAGTAAAGACACTCGGCTTGTTTTCCACCGTGCAGCTGATGGGGCCGAAGCTCACAACGCCACGCACCTCCCAGCGATCCTCACCCACTTGACACATTAGAGGACCGCCTGAATCCCCCTGGATAAGATTTAGATTCTGGTTTAGATTAAAATAAAAACTGGGGAAATTGTAATTAATGGTAATTTCCCATAAACACAAGATAATTTTAAACATTTTCTAGATTATATCAGTCACATCTTCATTTTCAGAATATGCGTAAATAAACTTATTGAAATTGAAAAGCACCAAAAGGTCAATACAGGTCAATATAGGTCATTTTATACATTTATAGTAGTTTCACGTAACACAAAAAGTTCCTGCTTTCTAAATTAATCAATTTCTCTCAAAGTACTCCAGTATGTACAGTATTTGTGACAAAAATATATAAAATGCGTAGTCGCGGTGGACCTAAAATGTAACCACAACGAGTTCCATTCAATCTTCTGAGATTTCTTTAGGGCTTTTTAGATTTCATTTTTCATCTCCTGATCTGTTTACCTGGCAAGCAGCAGGAGGTCCCTCTGTGTCTCTGAAGCCAGCACAGATCATGGACTCCCTCACACGATCTCCCCAAAATTTCTTCTGCCGACATGTTTTGTGGTCAATGATGGGCAGACGGGCCTGGTTTAGTGACTCAGCGAGTGACTCGTTATCTTTTCCACCTCAGGCACAGAAAATATACAAAAAAGCTAAGATCAGATCTCAGATCAGAAGAGAAAACACTAAAAAATTGCGACAACCTCATTTCCTCATTCCACCTCATTAGTATCACCAGTATAACTAATCACCAGAATGATCACCTGCCATCATCTGCACGTGTTTCTAACTGGTTCATGCCTTAAGTTAGTTTAGTAAGCCAAAAAGTTCCTTCAGGAAGCTTGAACTATTCCTCATGAAATAAATACAAGTCTCTCTCTTTGTAGGCAAAATATGAAGAAATCAGGGATCTAACTTTCAGATCAAAATCGCAAACATTGACATGATATCAAACATCAACCTGTTGAATACTTGAACCAACACCTTGCAGATTTTAAATGCTTGTTCTTTAACATATTGCTAGTAGTAATTGAGAGGTCAGATACCTCGTGTGTCCCCCCAGCCGGTCACCCAGCAGTAATGGCCAGGTTTTAGGCTGGTCTGTTTGCGCGGCAGGCAGGCGTAACGGATAAAGTTGCTCGGGAGGATGTCTGTGCCTGCTTTCACCAAAGCTATGTCGTAGTCCAGGTCACTGTGCACTGGGTAGCGAAAATGCTCATGTCTGTAGATTCGCTTCACAGGGAAGATACGCTCGACTGCTTCAGATTTCTTCAGCTGATGCTTCCCCAAAACAATACGCCAATTACCGGCATCCTCAGCTTTACCCCTATTCAGTATGATACAGTAAGAACAGATCATGCCATTTGATTATGGCTATTCAGGATGGGCTTTTCAGACCAGCTGTGGTTGAAATACCTATTCAATTTTACACAATTATACAATTTTACTTATTACTAGTATTTCTATTTGGATCAAGTTTTATTACTTGAATATTACATTTCTTTAATATTAGTTAATTTCTTTAGTATTTGTCAGACATCTTTTATTTTTAGAACAAGCTTAGATATTATGCTTTTATTAATTATAATTATATAAAGTAAACTGCTTTTGTCTGTTTGTTTGCTTTTGAGACATTAGATCACCATTGTACCAGTCCATAGTTTTGTTTCATGTAGTAAATTCAATGTTTTTGCTCAATCTTACTTCTGGAAGCAGTGGGCTGCCGTAAGCACCCAGGTTTTGTGGATCAGAGTCCCACCACACACATGGACATAGTGCTTGCTGCCTCTAGGACGAACCTATAGAGTGCGATAGATTATAAATGTCCAACATTATAGTCTTATTTAAATAATATGTTTTTTTTTTAAGATATCTCTGAAGCTGCTCACCTGCAGTGAGACCTGCCATGGCCACGAGTGGGGTCTGGCCTCATTGCCTGATACTATGCGTTCTGTAGTATATGGTTTAAAGTGAGCCAGGCCACAATCCCTGGGCCATTCTGTGCATTGATATAGCAAAACATTTCTTACTTTTAAACTGCATTTGGAGGGTGAGTACCAGAATGGCCGGTAATAAACATGAAATACATTTATTATACAGTAATACAATAATATCGTATTATTGAGTGGTACACAAATTAAAGTAATAATATAGTTTTACAGCTCACCGAGGTGGAGGATTTTGTGCTGCTGGAGGCGACTGGGGGTAAAGGCATAGGTGTAAGCTGTCCCCAGTGTAAGACACAGCAAAAGCAGCAACATATGTTGTAGAAAAGAGGTATTTATTGCCATGATCTACTGCTAAATAAACTGTACAATCCATATGAAGGTCCACCATTTATACTATATCAAGGGCAGAAGCTGTACATTGTGCTGGCACCAACCCTTTTGACAAAAAGGCTCTACAATACACCTCCACACTGGATCGTTCTGGTGACGCAGAAGGGGCTTTTGTAGCTGCCAGAGTTTCATCAGCACTTTAAAAAAATTGCATTCATCACTACAGAACAAAAAACCTTACCCAGAGTAATTTGCACTTCCTCCTGCCAGTCACACCATACAACAGGAGCAGAAAAATCTGGTGATTTCCAAGTGATCACATGATGTTCAAATACAAAGTCAAATCAGGAAGCTTAAGCTTACGTGTCTGATCCTCTTTCATAGGCCCTCTAAAATATTGTAGAATAAAGATTCATATATTGTGCTAAATGAAAAAACAATGGGTTAGATAATGAAATGACAATGATGTCTAGGTGATTTTTTTTGTGTGTAGTACAAAGACCATAGTGTTCGTGTGTGTCTGCTTAATAAATGCTGATGTTACATTTGCGTAGAGCAATGGTTGAATCATTGGTCTATTGATGTCTTCTAAACCTGGCACTATCTAGCAGCCACTGATGTGTGCTGGAACAAGACCCCAACTGGTGGTTGTGTGTGTGTTCTGTTTCTGCTGTAAGCCACTTTACATACAATCAAAGGCCAAATGTTCACACAAGAGTTACAGGGGTTCTGTGCTGGTGATGGTGCCATCCAAGCATTGACTATGATTTTCATGACAAGCTGCTCCTCTTGTGTTTTACCAGCAGATGGCATAAAATAAAAATAAAAATAAATTTTTTTTAGGTTAAATTTTTTCTTTTATTGTTGAGAAATAGAGATACAACAGGAGAAGTACTTTTCAGGGTTCTGGATGTCTGCGAATACATTTACATTTAGGCATTTGGCAGATGCTCTTATCCAGAGCAACTTACTTTTTTTTTTTTTTATCTCATTATACATCAGAGCAGTTGAGGGTTAAGGGCCTTGCTCAAGGGCCCAACAGTGGCAACTTGGTGGTTGTGGGGTTTGAACCTGGGATCTTCCGAACCGTAGTCCAATGCCTTAACCACTGAGCTACCCCTGGCCCTTAAGTTATTATTTATTTGCTTGTTATTAATTATTTTGAAACAGCCTAATTCATGATGACGAACATCAGTCAATGTTACATAATGTAGTTTTTGCCAAATTGCTTGGTAATTAAAATCAGGCGGGTTAAACCACACACCAGGTCACACCAGTGATGTGTTAAAGCTATTGAGAATTAAAACGACCACATAATTTTAAGAACCATTAAAAACCATAAATGTTTAAATGAATCAAATTAATGTATTAATGTATCTTCAGTAACCACTTTGTTTCAGACAGGGCTGGGGTGGGTCCAGTGTAAATGTGGCAGGAAAATTCACTCCAGATGGGACACCATTTCCTAGGGTACCTTTTACACACACACACATTTACACACTCTTTCAGCCCTATAGGCAATGCCGAATCCTGAAGCTGCAAGACAGCAATGCTAACTACTGCAGCACTGTGATTCTCTAGTGAAAAGTTATTTAAATGATTTAACATGATCTACAGAACTGGATTGGGATGTCAAGTATGAGTAATGTTTGAATGGTTGGATTTCACTGCAATCATTAGGGGGTCCTCATAGAATTTTTTTTTTTACATAAAAGGAGTTGTAAAGCATTTAAGAAAGCCTCATGTAGAGTGTTGCATCATACTTGAATTCTGTTTTGACAGCATGTCAAACACCACGTTTAAAGTGTTATAAACTATGTTTAACCGTTGTAATTTTCTGAGATTAATGATAGTACAGATTAGTGTTAGACTTTGGATGGAGTGTTAACTAACATTAATACAGATTGTCTTGTTGCAGTGTTTACCTTAAACAGTGAAACATGATACAATAAGGACACTACACACACTGTTAGACCAGGTGCTTCAGTACTGTCAATACCGGAGAATGTGCCCGATCATCTAAATGCTCAAAATGTCAATGGAAGGACAATGCAAGGGTAAAGAACAATTGACCAGAACACTGTTTAACAGGATCCTAATCTGCTCTCTCACTCTTTATCTCTAATGTTTCATGCACAAACACAATCTGTATGCTCATGCAGAAACAAGCATGTAAACACAACCCCATCTGCTTTCATATGCCATGCCACATTGCTATGTATTTCATTTACTCTTAATAAAAAGCACTTAGGATTCATTTTTTCAAACAGTTTATTATTGTACTTCTTCAGACAAAAGCCATTGTTAACATTAAGTCGCACATATTAAGCTTATTTTCATTAGACATTTTACATCACTTTATTATTTTTATCTGTTGACAGTGAATCACAATGCTGTGGTCTAAAGAAAGGTATGATTTGCTTTGGCAAAAGAATAAAGCTGTGAGTGCACTCTGACCAGAACTGGCAAAATATACATACACACAACATACACCAATACATTGTAATTAATGACATGTTATAGCTTATCATCCTGCAAATTATTGAACCATAATTGATTTAAAAAAATTTACTTCCCTTGAATATTTACTAGAAAAATACATAGTAAGTGGAGGCTGGACTTTAATAGTTGAAGGTATTAACCGTATGGTGTTGGTTATGTATAATGTTTAAGTACAATGCTGTTTAAATCAAGTTGGTCTGTCAAATAGGTGAGCTTTCCCAAATAAAAAATCTGAACCAAATATTGATTAATTTCTAAATCATTAAGTATTAAGGGATGATGAACAAGGCAATCCAGTATTTGTGTTTCCATGTAATTAAGTAATACTAACTGTCCACTTTAATACACTGCTCATTCATGTAGGTATCTAATCAGTCAATCATGTGACATCAGCTTAGTGTAAACTCATGCAGATACAGGTCACGAGCTTCAATTAAAGCCAATATCATACTGTAAATAAGAATGGGAGAAAATTTCAGGTCTCTGTGAATTTTTTTTCAGAAATTGCGAATTTTACACAGAATTTACAGAAAAAAAATGGATTAACAATTCTGTGGGAATTTCCTGCAGATATGCCTTGTTGAGGAAAATTGCTCGATCGCTTAAGTTTCCAGAAAGGAAATAATAAACAGTTTTTTACTTCAACTGTATTAAGCAGAAAAGGCACGCCTCAGCATCCACAGAACCGTGGACCCTGAAGAGACATACTCAAAGTGGAAGGCTGAAGATTAGGGGGAAAATAAAGGCAGGTATACTGGTGCTCCTATTAAAGTGGACAGTTAGTGTATAATGTCTTAATTACTTCAATGTTGTGTTTTTATCAGCAGTGTTTCCCAACATTAAAGAAAATTACCAAATAGTATCACCATCATTCATGTTATGTTAGGTTTAAACTAAAGCATGTACATAATTAAACGTATACCTACTAGGAGTTACGTATAATGGTAAGTATAATAGATAGCAAAATGAAATCAGTGAATTATAATCTGTACTTTGCAGTAAAGTTTGATTGTGGACTTAACTGATAAATCTGAAAATGGCCTTACTGAAAACGACGTACTGGATATTTACATACAGGAGTATACAACAATGCTAAGAGCAATTTGAGTTTGTTACTGTATATAACTAATTGCTCTGATGTTACTCATTTTTTCCAAGTACGGTACATTTACCAGGTCTAGATTTAATTCAGGTACAATGTACATGTGTGTATGTTAGTTTCAAGTATTGCCTTAAAGTTGTTCCTGAGTATAGTAGTCCAGAATCTTGCCTTTTCATATTTATTACTCTGCTTCAAGAGTAATAAATGATTAATAAGCAGTGACTATAAGGGACAAACAGACTCCACATACCCTGTCAGGTGTTTAAGTTTCATCTTTTATAATAATTCAAAAGTGCTTAAGAGGTAAAGAAGGCAGTTTACATGCTTATAGGCTTAAAATTAAATTCATCCCCTCAGTCTTCTACAGCAGTGGAATGCGAACAGCATGCTGGGCCACACAGTAATCGTATCACACTTTCGCTCTTCCTCTGTCTATTGTTTTGTTGCATTGAGGCACCACTATTATCTGCAGCTGTTTTCTTCTGGGCAGCAGCAGCTGCTGTTTCTTTGATCTGAAGCTCTAAATGACGCTGGATGGCCAGGCCAAGCTCTTCTGGGTCTACAGCTGCCCCGTAGACCTCCCATGTCATTCCCTCTGCATCCCACTCCACCTCCTTTACAGATATTCTGGTCTCCACATCCTCTCCGTCTGGACATACGTTTGAACCTGGACGAGATGTCATAAGAATCTCAGGGAAAGCATTGGAGACAGGAGACATAAGGGAATCTGTAGATATAGTCTGCACACCAACTTCTCTGCAATCCTTCTGAGATGTCATGTTACATGCATCTCTCACGCCCCGCTGGCCAAACCCAGACTGTCTATTTTGGTCCAATCTGAAGGTAGAAATGTTTTTCCCACAGGTTTCAGGTCCACAGCAGTGACCCGTAGCCCAACTATTTAGTCCAGTCTCACTGACAGAGGACACCAGTGGTGGGAAACCATGCCAAGGTGAATGGCTTCTTGACCTTTCAGGTAAACAAGAACCTCCTGCACATGCTGGTAGAGATAATAAATGTCCAGGACAGGGCACAACATGGCAAGTGTTTTTGAAGGAGCCAGCATTGACTGTATTATTAACGCATGAAGACCCGCATGTTGGTAAACAGTGGTGCTCATCTTTGAAGGAACTCTGAGTACAAAGTCTGTCATTTATCCCTTGTTGTGCAAGGCTGTGTGAGGTCCTAAGACAGGGCCTGGTGCCTAGTGCAGGAGACAACATCCCATAAACCATTTTGTTACAGGATTTCATGTTTTCCCCTGCATGGCACTGACAACTTGACACCCTGCCCCCTGAACAGCCCATCCTTAAATCTCGATGCATGGATGGAGAACAAGGTGCACACCATTTGGCGTTGTTTACCTGCTGTGAGTCCTCGGTGATGCTCCATGGTCGTGTGGGTCTTTCACACCAAATAACAGTTTCTGGGGTGGTATTAACACCACCTACGGCTGTACTATGTTCGTCAGGATCTAAAGAAGAAGGCAAGCCTGTGACAGATCCTCCTCTACTAGCAGGTCTCGGAGGGTAGGCTGTACTGCTGAGACTTTTGCGAAGATGTTGCCGGCACCAGGCTAGGTCCGGTCTCTGAGCAGGACCACTGGCCATGTCTGAGGAACTCCTTGATAAGGAGATAATTGGGCACTCCTGATTGATCTCAGCTTGGGCAAAACCAAAATGGTTGTTAGAGGGGTAGTGTCCAGATCCAGAGTGTGCCATGTTGAAAAAACCTATTGGAAAGACAAGTTTGTTAGAACTTATACATGTAACTTACTGCAATGTCAGTTTATTCATTTATCTTCAATTTAAAATAACATTTATTTGTCTAGGTGCAACTGTATGTCCTGTTGTTTTTAACATGAATTGTATAGAAAAATACAATGGTAAAGTTAGAGATGAATAAGTTAGACACTTACTAATTGATCAGATTACAGTAGCCTAAGAACAAGCTGAGCTTTAGGATTGGTCATAACATGTGTACTGTGTACTTCAGGTGTACAGCGTGCTGCAGCATGACAGTGAAAGAAAACCACCTCTGATCTGAAGGAACAGAAAATTAAGTAGTTAAAGGACGAGGCAATTACGGCTAAAGAAAGAACAGTCTATTCACGCTAATTATATACATTCAGACATTACGTAGACTACTGTAGATGTGTCTATATCACAGCTCAGTCATTTGATCACAACTGTGAGTGACACACACACACACACACACACACACACACACACACACACACACACACACACACACACACACACACACACAGAGCCCATTAAGAGGCTTTTCTGGAAGTAATAATATTTTGATAATATTTTATAATTTTTGATGTACTGGTCTACTAACCACAGTAATTCATCACACAACTTACAGGTTCTGTTTGTAACGGTGTCAGAAACATATATATATGTATATGCCTCCATGGACCAGATCTGTTGTTCCGGGACATTCCACAGATGTTCAATCGGATTGAAATCTGGAGAATTTGGAAGCCAAGTCCATTCCTTGAAAAAGATTTCACTTTTTGTCATGTTCTTCAAACCATTCCTGGATATTGTTTTGAAGGGAGGCAGGAAACATTATCCTCCAGACAGATGCCACTTACATTAGGCACTATGATTGCCATGAAGGAGTATGTCTGCAATAATGTTTACGTAATGCTGCATTCAGAAGGCCAGCAGTTCAAGCCCCAGCTCCTCTTAAGCAATTCCCTTAACCCCACACCAGGTATACCAGTATACAGTATATAGTGGTATACAGTATGTCATAGTCCACATGAATACCACAACTCAAGGTCTCCCAGCAGAACACTGCCCAAAACATCACACCGGGAGCTGGATTTCCTTTTTTCCCATAGTGCATCCTGGTGCCATTTCTTCCCCAGGAAAGGAAAACACTCACTTTGTTATCCACAATGAAAAAGAAATAACTGATTTATCAGACCAGACATTTTTCTTCCTTTGCTCTATGGTTCAGTTTTGATGCTCACATGACTGGCCCATTGCTGGTGGTCAACATGGGCATTCCTGATAGGTCTATGGCTATGCGGAACCAAACAGCAAGCTGTTATGCGGTGTGTGTTCTTGCAGTAGTTTAAGTAACTGTGGGATTAGAGCAGGGGGTCTAGCCTTCGCTCCCCACACACATCAATGAGACCTCGGAGCCCCTGACCCTGTCACTGGTTCACCAGTTGTCCCTGCTTAGATGTGAATTCCACTCCAATAAGACCTGCCATTTCTAGCCATCAAAATTCATTGAAATTCTAAATCTTTCCCATTTTTCCTGCTTCCAACAAGTCAACTTCTGTTCACTTGTTTCCTAATCTATTCCATTGCTTGATTATAACAACATAATCAATGTTTTTCACTTCACCTTTCAGTAGCAATATTGTTAAAATGCATCACAGTGGGCAGGAGAAGTACTACAATGGCAACCTGTGTTTGGAATATACTAGTGTCTACATTGTTCTGTGAACAGATATTAATGCATAATATATCCTGACATATTCTCAGCTATTATTCATGTAAAATATACATATACAGTATAGAGAGTTGTGTCAGTCATGATAAAATATAAAGTATGCTACATGATATGTTATAAATAAATTTACAGCACAATGTAAATAATAGATTCAGCTACTATGAGCTACTATGATTTTAATATTTTAAAAGTTTTTTGCCAAGACTTTGAAGTATAAGTTTGTAATATAATCCGTAAATCATAAAATTAATTATATTAGAATCTAAAAGTTTATCACTAAAAATAAACACATAACTTCCCCTAAGTCACAGTAGAATATTTTTGAGATAATTTTGTAAGCATAATTGCTAGAAACATAACTGAAACTCCAATAATACACATGCTGAAACACTTTATCCATCCAAGGTCATTATGGAAAGATATAATAGTTGTCCTTCAGCTAGATTAATAAATACCACATTAGATGTTTTATATCAACTGACCACATGCCTGCGTCATAAAAGACATCCGCTGATTGACCCTTAAACCATAAACCTGTTCTCTTAGTCACAGTCTGAACAGACTCAAAACAAACACATCAGAAATACTGTACAGATCACAAAAAGAAGGGTTTCCTCTCCATTATTATTTCATTCTCTATTGTTTTACTCCTCATTACTTACTGTCTCCAGTCTATACAGTAGTTTTGGCCAGCAGAGAAACCCTTGCACATCCACTCTTCTGTATTACACACATGCACACTTCACATATACACACCTCCCTCATTCCCTGGTCCAACCGTCTGGAAAGCTTTTGCCTCAGTCTGTCTTTCCCCTCCTCCTTCTTTCCTCTTCTCCTCCTGCACGCTCTTAAAGAAGTGTATGAGATGACGAGTGTTGGATTATCACATTCAGTCATCTGATCACAAACCCCAGGTTCTGCCTGTGAGAGACAAATCCTCAGTGGAGGGAGGAGGGCTTGAGGATGGGATGAGAGGGCGGTGTTCAGGGTGAGGATGGGGGCGGGAGGTTACACTGGAGAGAGTGGAATTGTCAGTGGAATATACTACAGATGTCAAGGCACATCAGACAGCCCCGTTTCTTAGTGACAACCACCATCATTCAACTCATTGTCCTTTATTACTTACTTACTAAAACCAATAGAAAGAAGACAGTTGTTTAATAGTGCAATGTCTTGTTCATGTACTGCAACCCAATCTTGTTCATGTGCTTCATGTGCTTACTCCCTTTTTACTCCTTTATTTATTTTTGCTTTCTCTCTGTCCCTTTCTTATAGACCATGCACACACATGCACAGTTGCCGTCTCTTACTCATCCAGTTTCAGCCAATCTCTCTTCTTGTTGCTATAGAAACAGCCATGCTCAATGGGAGCCCAATGAATTTTCATCATGACATTTTTAAGGTTGCCGTGGGAACAATGAAAACAGCACCTTAGAAAAAGGTTTTGAAAATAGAATGGTGTCCGTCATGAAAACATTATGCTCCACATCGTAAATGCCAGAGTGCAAGTGTCCTAGATGACCAGCAAAAATGTATACCTTGAACCTTGAAATCTGCTTTTCAGACGTTTAAATGTTTAAATTTGTAATATAATCAGTCTAATATTGTTACTTTTTAATGGGAAAAATATTTAATCTATTTAACTCACTTTGCTGTATGTACAAATTGAAACAATTATTAAAAACCTAATTATAATAAGCTTTTTCCATGAAATAATAATAATAATAATACAATTAAATAATAAAATGATATCACAAAATACACATTTTGAGGTTAAAATGCACATTTTTATGAATTTATCAAACTTGATATGCTACACTATATAAGAAAATTTGTGATAGTGATCATATTAGTGATTTTGTTCCTTGATTTCTTTCATTGAATCCCAGTTTTTACTCACTGAATTTGGAGGTCCATAACTAGATCAATTACGCAAATAGAGCACATACAAATATATGAGAGAAATTCAATAAATCAGATATTCTGTCAGTCCCTCTTCACCAGTGGTAAGAGACCTCTAGACCACCAGTGATGACCAGGGGTGTTGCCCTTGAACAAGGGTATGAGGCACTGTTTTTAAGCACTCATTGGACACACCTTCTTTGTTCATTCAGCTTGTCGGTGCAATAACAAACCATGAACCCCCTTTTTCCAGGCAAAGAGCATGTTAATGGCAATCATCTCTGTCAGATCCTGACCAAATGATCCAGACTGCTTTTACCTGACATTTTGGTGGATGGACTGTTCTTGACAAAGCGGTGATGGTGAGGTGGTCTATAAACACTGCTGTGCCTAATAAATGAGAACCAGTGAGCCACATCTGGTCAGTGAGGGAAGAGATGAGGTAAACATAGTAACAGATGGACTGCTGTCAGTAAACAAAATAACCACAGAGTAGTTTTACAGCAGCTGAGTATAAGGCAATGAAAAACATACAATGCAGTAATTTATTACTAACCTGTTTCTATAAAACATAGTGTGGGAAAACCTGACAAATAGACTGATTAAATCCTGATAAGTGTTCTACTAGTATCCCCATATACCGTGGTTGATCATTAACCTTCTGTGAATATAACAGACTGGCTCAAGCAAGATATTATAGAAGCAGTAACAATGCTAGTTTGCTTGTAATAATTAAATTCACCTGGATAATGCTGTCACTGAGCTATAATAATGAAAGAGTCAGTGTATAAACATGCCCGTTTTGATATATTACAAAATAAAAGAAATTAATAAGTGTCTATCTGAAAAGGTGTTGATATTGTGTTGATTGTGTAGGAAGTCATTTTTCAAATGTAGATACAAAGAAATAAAGATTATTATTTGAGATTAGTATTAATAAGATGATGAACTGACTTGGTTTTGTTTTTTCATGATACAAAAAAGGTGGTGTAATGCTCTACACACTTGAGACCACAAATCACTAAAACCTAACTGATTCTAAAATATGGGGGGCATAAGTAGTCAGAAGTTTTACCACTTATAACTTACTTTCTTTATTTTCTAACTTTGAACAGAAGCCTTTTTTTTCATACTTAAAACATTGGAGCATATGACAAATAAAGCACATGTAGGTGAGAACACAGCAGATGACACTAATCTGCAAAATTACAAGTTCAAGATTAGATTCGAGTGTTGGTTGCTGTACAGAAATATCGGTTTCAGCTCGACTCAAGCCTGGTGTGTAATGTAGCCTCTGGAGGTGTGTGTTGATTAACCAAGTGGGGCAACCTCAGGAACACTGTGGTGGTTAGGTTGATTTGTGGCCAGGCTCAAAGGCAAGAAAGCTGCTGAAGAAATGTATGGAACTAGCAGCAGCATGGGACAATGCAACTCATAACCACACAAAGACAGCTAAGAACAAACTGGCATTCGGTGGTGGCTTTGGCTATCCATGGCTGGTAAGTAAACATCTGGGAAAGGTTTTGTCGATAACAGCATTTCTATATTTGCATTTACTGCAAAATGTTTTGCTTTAATTACAGGGTGTCGCAAAAGTCTCCATATAAAGGGAAAATAAGCACTTTTTAGTCAAATATATTCAAAAGAGAAATATGGGGGAGAGACAACTCTGTGTGTTTTTTTTTTTTTATAAATAAATTGCACTCATGTAGAGAATTACTTCTTGGTAAAACATATAAGGAGACAAATTGTATATAAAAAAGATCATATAGAATCTAGCTTCAGAAAAGCATGAAGTAGGATATGTGAAGTACGGGAAATAATAATAATAATAATAATAATAATAATAATAATAAAAAAGGAACCAGAACAATCTGGAATATGATATTGGCTATAGTCACTGAAGGAAAGGAATATGTTAGCTGACATGTCTATCACAATCTCAGTCTCAATCTTAAAGCCACATCATGTGCCTGCTCCTGACATTCAAAGAAAGGCAAGTGGGTGGTGGCTCTATAGCAAAAATAAAGAGACACCACACTGCAAATCATGTTTCCAGTTCTCCCTGACTGCATCCACTGAGACATCTGTTACACATGTAATAGTATTCTGGCTCACAAAATCTATAGTGCATACTGTTGGCAGAGCAACCAACCTCACAGCTGAAAATAAATTTTAAGTGGTTCACACTATTGATGCTTGGTAACCTCGTTCAGTCATTTGAAACAGAAATGTGCTCTGGTGTAATTCCTATATGGTTATAAAATCAATAGAGGGATATTGTTGTTGTTGGATTTTTGAATGTTGTCCATAACTAAACATTTGGCAACAATTGCAGCACATTTTTCTTTTTGGCACATTTGCCTCATTAACCTCAGGAAGAAATTCTCTTTTCCTTACCTTGTTAGAGCCCAAGCTTGTAGGCAGACACACTGGTTGAACTTTCCATCTGTTAGCTGCATTGACATGTGTCGTGTTCCCACATTTAGAGTCAGTGTCTGTCTATTGCACTGGCAAGTATAATGTTGGAGAAGAGAACAATTCATATATTGTCACTAGTAATAGAAAGCATGAACCAAGGTACAGACTTCTAAATTATATACATTATACCCCAAAGGGTCACTGAAAACAGATGCACTTTGTGTGATAGCAACAATCATTGATTTTCTGTTATCAGATCCCATGGTAGCACTGGCCATTGGTCTGTCTGCTGTACTTCTCTTTCTTTTGCTGATTGGCGTGACAGTGTATCTCTTATGGAAGAAGAGACAGAACCAAAGACGTGACAGGCAACTGATCAGCACTAATCCAGTTATTCCACCATGCACGTCTGTGCTCCAAACAACACAAAGTAACAGCTATGGGTGTGTGTCTGATCTTACTTTCTACCATCCCAATGACAGTTTTTCAGGGCATTGAAGAGTGTATGTTTAACTCTGCTCTCATGCATCATACAGTAGTTTGGCTGAAGTTCCCTTCTTTCTGCCTCCGAGTTTCAAGAGTTCATCCAATTCAGTAGTGCCTGAAGAGAGGGAGGAGGTGGAGCAATGGGAGCAGCACCCACATTTGCATACCCAGCGTGGCTCTCTAACGATTGGCAGTAAGTCATACTTGAGACCTGTTAAGAATAATGTGAGAACCATGTTAATTGCTATATTATTGGATATTCGCTTTTCTCATTTTGTTATCTTGGTCTCCCTGCTCCATTTGCACTCCCTCTCTGATTTTATGTTACTGGAGGCTGGTTCCCACTGGGCAGCCTGAGGCCAGATCTGTACCAACTTCCCGAAGAGCCAAGTGAGTGGGCACAGCCCAGTGGCTCCACTGTACGCCTGTGTTTTGCTGTGCAGTATCAGCAGGAACAAGAGCAGCTGGTGGTTTCCTTGCTTCAAGCTGCTAACCTGCCAGCACAGTGCCAAAGCAATGCCACATTGGTCAAACTGCAGCTGCTGCCATCTGAAGATCGACACCATCGTCAGGCCAAGGCTCGGTGCAAGGGCTGCCACCCACAGTTCAATGACACCTTTGTGTTTCAGGTATACCAGATTTGTATCCTTGTATCCAATGCATTTGATTAAATGTTTTGTCAGTACTGTGTGATTAGGTGCAAAAGAGAAGCGCTCTCAAGTTTCTCAAGTTTGCTTTGAGCTGCACTGACCACTTTGTAATGCATAATAAAATTATAATTTATTTCCTAGAGAGATTAGATTCAGATTGATGAACACGATGAACAATATTTTCCATGATGAGGATGTACTTATTTTTTTGATTGATTGATTGATCACCACTTTTTTAATACATAGGAATATTTTAAAATTATTATTTATAATCATCTATTGACTACAATAGATGATTATAAATAATATCCAGAGATATTAACCAGAGATAATAGGACTATATACCTTATAACTGTACTGAACCTTTAGTTATTTACAGTTAGTTACATTATTAGAACGACATGACTAAGTGCTATACTGAAGACTGAAATTGCTAGATATATGATTTTCAATGTTAATAAATCATAATTTTAAAAAATTATAATTTTCCAGATGGCAATAGTAACATCTCATAAATCTAAAATTCAGTCAGCTCTAAAAAATAAATAAATAAATCAAGGAAACCTAATGAGATTTAATAGTGCTATGTTACTACTACTATATCAATAAAATATCAACTATATCAACTATCAATAAAATGCATAACTGGCATGTGATTTTAATTAGCAGAAAACTTAATGGTAACTTATGAATAAACTGGATTTCATATTTATATAATTTCTATATAAATATAAATATAAATATAAATTCTAGTTTTACAAATATTGATTGATTGATTGATTGATTGATTGATTGATTGATTGATTGATTGATTGATTGTGAACATCAACAATCACACTATGTGTAAAAAGAAACTCTTTCATTTGACTTTATATTAAGGTATCTACAAACAGCATGGACCAGTTTACTCTGCGCATGAGTTTGTATAGTGTGGACAGACTGAAGAAACACCACCTTGTGGGCCATGTTCTGTTCCCTCTCAGACACTCCGAACTGCAAAAGGCAGCGGGCAAAGTCCTTTGGAGAGACCTTGAGACTGAGAGTGATCTGGTAGAAAAGATCCAATGTTTACATTCAATATTTGTCTTCCCTTCTTATCTTATTTAATAGTGGGGTTTGTTAAATGGTGTGGATTGAAGTTTGTGTGCCATACTATTCTCTGTTATGATACAGCCACTTTCAAAGCATGGCAATATCCAAGTGTCTCTGAACTACAGTAACTCGCTACAGCGCCTCACTGTGGTTGTGCTTAGAGCCCGAGGACTCCATTGTCCCAGCAATGCTGGTGAGACGCAGCAATTTACAACTAGATAATATGATTAATGTAACTCTTTATGCAAAATATTTCACCAGTAAATGGCTGGGACAGATGTTTCTGTCCAAGTTTCTCTGCAGATACACACACAGGTAGTGAAAACAAAGTGGACACCCGTAACCAAAGGCAGCAACCCTACTTTTAATGAGAAGCTGACGTTCAAGCTTCTCCCTCTGCAACTAGATGTGGCATGTTTGAGCCTGGAAGTCCAGCAGATATCCCCTGAAGAGCCTGCCGAAGAGCTGAGTACCAGGAAAAGGTCACCAAGTAAGTTATGATCCCACTTCATGTAAACAGTAAACAATAAACAAAATTATTATCAGGACTTGATAAATCTCCTGGCTTGGCTGTGGCACTGTTATTCTTCTCAGTTTTCAGAATTTGTTCATAGACATACATTTGTTTATACAGTAACACTTACATTGTTGCAGCCCTTTCATACATATACCTTATAGGAACTAATACTTACAGTATATTACTATAAGAATGATTAACGATAATGTATAGCACCTTTGTTATAATCAAGTCATTGTTTTTCAATTTTACCTCCCCACAGAATCATTTGGAGTGGTGGTGATTGGACCATTTATGTATGCCAGAGGCAGAGAGCTGGAGCATTGGAATGAAATGATCAGTAAATCACAAGAGTTGGTCAAGCAGTGGCATGGACTGGGAGCGACTAACTCATAGACCATCTTGAGCAAAACAACCTGCAGTTTCCTTTAAAATATGTAATATATTTACTCTTCAATATTTTACAACATTTATAAATAAATGGTAAAAGAAATGCAATAATAAGAACTGAAGAAACAGACAAGTTGGAAAAGCTAGAGCAGAAATAACATGCAAAACATACTACAGTTCTGAAATGTCATGCTTAACATAAGAAAAGTCTTTCTTTATGAAATGGAGAAATGGCATACTTAACATATAAAAAGCTAAATTTTTTATAATTATATATTCTTTTTTTCAGATTAAATGTATTTGAGTGATAGAATTACAAGCAACAAATCTGGATTTTATTTCTGTAATCATTTGACATACTGATGAAACAGAAATAAATTTGCCTGTATCCTCTTGCCGTATTATGATGAGGAAAACCTTTTCATATTTTTGTCTGGTGTTTTCAGAATGATGAAAGTCTCTGAAAGCCTTTGCATTGACATAAAGTTGCGAGTTTAAAAATACAGTACTGTGTAGTATAGAAAGTCATGAGTCACCTTTCAAAAAAGCAACATACACTAATAAAGTGCAATGAACAGTCTGTTAAGTTAACATATAGATTTGGTCTTGTAACAGGGCAATGATCTATAGCACACCAGTTAATCTACATCAGAAGTACTGAAAAATAAAAAATAATCTGAATAATTGAAATGGCCTAGGTAAAGTCCAGATCTCACCCTGATTGAAATGCTGTGGCAGTTCCTTATGAGAGCTGTGCATAAGCGAATGCTTATCCTATTATTAACCAAAATCCTACTTTTTTTTTTAAATACCTTTTTTGGCTACATTTTTGGTATACTGTAAATATTGTCACAGTGGAAAAGTTAGATGTTTGTATGAGATTGTATTTGCCTATTACTAAAGCCTGCTATGATCAGATGATTTTATTATGTTTTTACAAAAACACTCATACACATTTCTTTCTCCATGTTCTGCTTCGCCACACATTCTGCCTGTTAGACCACAATTTTTTTATACATGTTTCCTCAAATAAACATGCAAGATGACGATTTTTGTCATCAAATAAACATCTGGTATGGTATCTGTCCTCTTCAGGCTGTCTTGAGGTGACTCCTGTTATTAGGAATGTTCCTCACAGAGTACTTCATAACTTCATAACAATCCCAAGCATGTGCAACTTAGCAGGTCTCATTCAGTCTGATGTCTGTTGTGTTGCTTCCACAAAAGAGTAGAGCAACTCTGAACCACTTCCACATTTACCGAGTACTGTCCCTGGGACTGGGTCACTGCTGACACAAGGTCAAACGAGTGCTGCAAGGTGCCATGGAACACATGCATATCCTTGTCAAAGTGGCATCTTTTTTCACAGACAAGTCTAGAGCCATCCTCTTCCACCCATATGAGCCAACACCAACACCAACAGACTCATCATGGCCTCATTCTCACAATACTGTAGCAGCACAGACACTAATCTTGGGACAGTTTCCAGTCTCAAAAGCCTGGTCTGCTGTAAATCAATTACCAGTCACTAGCACCAGGGTCTGCCTGCTCAACAGCTACAATTTAGTCATCAGTATAATTATAACTGTAATTATGCAAAAAAGATTTTAACATTCTCTAATTATATAATGTAAAGAAATAAAAGAGATGAAAGAGGCATTACATTTGGAGTATAGAACACTGTTCAGAAAATTAGCCTCACTCACTGCTGTCGCTGCAGAGTCTCCCGATGGCTCGGCCAGCATGCAGCAGTAGCTCCTGGTCCTCACTGAGCAGCAGATTCAGAAGAGCAGATTCGATTCCAGTCTCAAAAGGGAGCTGAGAGTAAACAGGACAAATTATAAAAATATTAGTACACAGTCAGGAACTTAAGTAATAATCTAGTATCTAGAAAAACCTAACCTCTCTACACCACATCTACAGTTACATTAAATCTGCAGAGGTGATGCAGTGGTTTAGTGGTTAACACTGTCGACTTGCTCCTCCAGAGTCTGGGTGTGATAGAGTTTGCATGTTCTCCCCGTGCTTGCTGGGTTTCCTCCGGGTACTCTGGTTTCCTCCCATAGTCCAAAGACATGCAGATTAGGCTAATAGGCATTTCCAAATTGCTGATAGTGTGTGTGTGTGTGTGTGTGTGTGTGTGTGTGTGTGTGTGTGTGTGTGTGTGTGTGTGTGTGTGTGTGTGTGTGTGTGTGCCATGCAATGGATTGGCACCCTGTCCAGGGGAACCTCCCTCATGCTTTAAGTTTCCTGGGATAGGCTTCCTAGGATAGGATTTTTTGGGTAAATTTTCACAAACCCCTTTTGAAAATCTTTGAAAAGACAAGACCAATTGATTGGTTTTGCTATACATGAAAGAGACCTGGCTTTGCGAACAAAAGATAAATATGAGATGATAATTTCATTTTAATTTCCTGACACCTTGTGTGATATTTCAGTCTTAACAAAACATTCCAAACACATTTGGAGTATTATTACTTTGGCATTATGGAGTATTGTGTGTAGAATGATGAGGGGAAAAGGTTTTTAATCCATTGTTAGACCACAACTCTGAAAAAAACTTTGAAAATGAACTACACTACAGCTAAGCTGTAGTTGGAGGTTATGTTAATGCAGGCATGAAGCAATAATGCAAAAATTAGTAGGTATGGAAAAATTCAAAATGCAAATAGTTCCAACGCTATAATAGCATTATTTTGTTACACCTACTGAACCAGACTCCTCATATGCAATTGTTTGAAACACTGGCTCTCTTTCCTCCCTGGAAAGCTCAGCTACCAGTCTAGCTGTGTGCATCGTGAGAGCGCTTTTCCTCCTCAAGGTCTGAGCCAGGACTGGCAGAATGCCACTTTTTACCACCTGCTCAGCTATGCTGTGTGTGTGTGTGTGTGTATGTGTGTGCGCGCGCACGCACACACACACCTACAGTATTTAGGACATCTCCAAGGCCCAAGACCAACATATTTCATTAGGTTTTCTACATCAAGTTTAGTGATAACCCATGTACCTCTAAAATATATATCAATCTGTCAAACTATTCACGCTTAACCTGAACAAACATGAGGAACTAAGGACATGGATGGATCATGTTTACACAGGTGCTGCCGCCCTAAACAGCTGGTCATCAAGTGGCTAATCAGTTATGCCACTCAAATCCTTAAACAGACATAAATTATGATTAAAGTGTCTTTTTGCTTTCCACATGGTCTTAACTCTACCTTCAGCCTTTTGCACAGTCACACTTGTGCACTCAATATTGCTCTGAGGAATGTAAAAAAACATTCATGTTTCAGAAATCTGTCATTATGAAACGGGTGCCAGTAAGTATTTACTTTCTCCCTCGCTTTAGTTAAGAAGCTAAGAACTCACGCCCCTGTGCTACTGCAGTCAGCACGGATTCCGAGTGCTGTTTAAGTTCCTCTACAACCAGCTCTGTGGTCACACTGATAGCATCTAATGCAGCCGTGACTGAATCTAAAGGGAAGAAACTGAAAAATCATGCAAAGAAAAAATATACACAGGAATATTATCATGCAAGGGCTTAGGGTTATCATGCAAGGTTAGGGCAATTAATATATGATTTAATATATGATGAATAAAATGCACCAAATTCTATAAGAAGAACCTAACAGTCCTTCTGTATATTTGAGTCTGTGCTACACACTACATTCAGACATTCTCATGACTTCAGACCTTATATCTCACAAAAAGTAGTCAGGGTTTTATCCTGGCCTCTGTATACTGTATATAGTGATGAACAAACTCATCCAGGAATTAGCTAGCCCTGCCATGCTATTACGCTGTTTGAGCTGTGCTGTTTTTTTAATGCAGTTTCTTTTCTTAATCCTTGTCACGCTCCTCTGTATCGCACTGCAAATCCTAAATCTCCTTAAAGCTTCTTGCAAGATAGGTAATCACTATGGTAATGCCATGCAATACACAGTGGCTGGCCAGGAAACAAATTGATTTTTACATTTGCACGCTTCAGATACTCTGGAGTTACAAATAACAAGCACATCAAATAAAACAGAACAGAATTAACTAAAATGAATCTAAATTCTAAAATGAGTGATAGAGTGACTACACACTATTAAATAGGAGGTCAGAAAAAAATGTATGAAAAATTTAATACACACATACATACAGTAGAATCAGTATGAATATCTTTCTAAATACAATCTACAGTTGACCACTAATTCCTTAAATATGCATGTAGTACAGTATAATGGAAAAAGAAAAAAAAAATATAAATAGTCCAAAATTCAAAATATTCCTCTTTGTTTTACAAATGATGAAATATTCCAAATAAAATGGACTCTGGAGGCAGGAGGCCAAATTATGTTTCATATTTCAATATATTTTTTTCTTTAATATCTGAATCATACTCTGCACTTCACAAAACACTGGATGGTTCTTTCAAAATTATAGATCCTGCTTATACAAAATTCTAAATTATAGATCCTGCTTATACATTTGCTATTCATTTTTTTTGTTCATCATTAAACAGAAAAAATAAGAATCTAACAAATAACATAACACATAATAAAAAAGATGATATAAACCACCCTTCTCAATACAAACATTTTAGACAACTAACAAAAATACATAGAACATTTAGATGAAGAAAAAAATACAAAGCTAAAATGTGCTTTACGTCAACACATCCATCACACTCAGCACTATGATAAACCCGTGCTGGTGGCACTGAGGCCACTCGATATGGTCTCATATCCTACTGAAACCAGAGTCAGTACGCTGCTCTCCATGTCTGTAGCTTGTGGACCCTGTGGTTCGACAGTGTCCAGTCTCATCTGTTTGCCTTTCTTTCTGCCTCTTTTGGCCTTCTCTTTAGGTTTGCCATCCTCGATGGCAGTCTTTGGTTTTCGTGTGCGTTTTCGGATCCTCCTGATAGGTGGCTCAGGTTTGGGATCTGTGTTCCCAGAGAGGATGCGGATCTGCCGGTCAATGACGGTATCAATGATGTCAAGGGCAACATCCATCATGCCATTACCGAGGCCATGCGTGACGTTGGAGAACAAGCGGCTGTTAGTGGGGTCTTTGAAAACTTTACGCATCTCTTCCAGATAATTCCTGAGAGAGAAAACCCAGATATTAATTTAGTTTTTCCAGCACTGTAATTTATCAATGTCTATATCACCCAGTAGATTGTCTAAATCACTGTCAGTATCAAATGCATCTAAATTTAAATCATGTTTATTCATCCATCTGTTACACTCACTCACTCATCGTCATTACAGCTTAATCCTGTATTCAGGATCATGGGGAGCCTGGAGTCTATCCTAGGAGGCTTAGGGAACAAGGAGGGGTACACTCTGGGCAGGGTGCCAATCCATCGCAGGGCACACAGACATACACACACTCATTCACACACTATAGGCAATTTGAGAACACCAATTAACCTACCTTAATCTTAACCTTATTAATTAACCTACATGTCTTTGGACTGTGGGAGGAAACCGGAGTACCTGGAGGAACCCACCAAGCACGAGGAGAACATGCACCCAGTGACGCCTAACCGGGAATCGAACCCGGACCCTGGAGGTGCAAGGCAACAGTGCTAACCACTACACCACCGTGCCGCCTCATCGGTTACATATTCTTTTATGTAAGTATTCTTTTACCTTAATATTGAGAAAAATAAGGTCAGCTATCTGCCCACATACTAGTGTACAACATTTTACCTTGTCTCAATTATTTTTGACCAGTGCTGAACTTGATTTGTCTCTGGCAGTAACTGTTTTGCCATATTTTCATAATCCACATACTGTAAGGAAAAGTCCTTCATGTCTTTACAGAGTGCTGCTGTGTCACCTGTGTAAAAATAAATGAAATAAATTCACTGTTTAAAAACAATTTAAATAAAAAAGACTGCTTCAATGATTAAAGAATAAATCTGTTGTAATATCAAACTTTCTTTCATGGTTTTAATAGATGAACCTCACCTTCTGTCAGTTTGGAGAACGTACTAGACACTGCTGTGTTAGTGCTTGGTGACAGGCCAAACACATTCAGCGATTCCAGGAGGGTTTTTTTACTGGCTGGACCCCGACTTACTCTAGTGTAGGCAGCCAGAGATCTGAGTGACATCTTCTCAGGTGGCTCCAGTCTTCGCTTTACTTCCTCATAATGGATTTGATACTTTCTGGCTTTAGAGCTCTTCATGTTAGGATCCAACAGAGAAGCAACCTCTGCAAAGGGCACCTGCAGTGATGATCTGGCACCATCCTGAGATGCTGCGACACACTCGCTTTGTAGTACATGAACTTGTGATGGTCCATGACTTTGAGACTGCACATGAGTTTGCGATGGTCCATGACTTTGAGACTGCACATGAGTTTGTGATGGTCCATGACTTTGAGACTGCACATGAGTTTGTGATGGTCCATGACTTTGAGACTGCACATGAGTTTGTGAATGTCCATGACTTTGAGACTGTAAGTGACTTTGTGATTGTCCATGACTTTGAGACTGCATGTGACTTTGTGACTGTAAGTGACTTTGAGACTGCATGTGACTCTGTGACTGGCTATGACTTTGGGATTGCACATGACTCTGCGACTGGCCGTGACTTTGAGATTGAGCCCGTCCATGACCATGGGCGTGCAATGAAGCCTGCACTTGTGATGCGATCTGAACTTGTGAAGCAATTGAATGTGGTACGGTTTGACAGGTCACATCTTGTGGTATGACTTGTTGTGTGATGATCTGTGCAATATTGGGGCCCTGCTGTGGAGTCTGGTACATTGTTATGATAGGATTCCCGACAGCCACGTGCACCACCTCACTGTTTTGAGGAACAGGTATGTGCATTCCAGAGGATGGATCCATTTGCAAGGTTTTCCTTGGTTTTCTTCTTGAAAAGTCCCAGTAACTACACCAATTATTTAGATGGCTTTGTTGAAGTGTGACCAATCAGACCAGTGTCTGATTCCTGCATAAAATACTAGAAATATGAAGGAATGTGTTAGTTTCAATACCAATATCTAATGTTTATAAGTCAATTTTACATAAACCTCACTATAGTGAGGGAATACAAAAGTTCGAGTTCTTAGGAATTTATGGGTTCGAACCCATGAGAGAATTTCCTTGTTTTTCAACATCGTGAAGCGCTGAATCTACTTTGAGTCGACTCTTGATTCTCCGAGTCATGGAATCGGTTCTTTTTGGGATCAACTCCCAGCTCTACAGATAACTAAGCTTGTGGGCTTTAGGTAACAAGGGAAATACCGAAACTCAACCTGTCTAGTAAACCAGTACCTTGAGAGGAAACGCAATAGTTAGACTGCTGCCTATAACAAACTGCTAAACTCTCAGTGACGGAAAACACTAAGTGTAACAAATAGCTCATTCGAAAGTGCAAGGCCATAGGAGCACACTTTAAAGAGACAGATAATTCATTAGTTTTTATGTGCAGGCCAAAGCCTCAGCCAGGGAAAGGGGTCTTATTGATATGTGATACGGCCGGATTTCCATGAACCACACTTCAGTGATGATTTACAACGCAAGACTTGAATCAGATGAAAGTTGGCGACATGATTCTTACTCACCGCGTTACGGTTAAAGTCCTATTTAAACCGTACTGATCCTGGAACAGTCCATGGCGAACCGATCGAAGGCCTTCTTCTTCCCCGATGGTGTTTCGGCGGGTTGCAAATCAGCAGAAGGGCGACTGTCGCCATAGCTGTTAGCTCTCGCGTAACGATTGGTCGATGTTACTGTCAATCAAGCGGCACTCGTATAACGTGTTGCTGAACTCCATGTCAATCGTGACGTCAATATGAAAGGGGTGGAACATCCGGAGCTGTTCGTGGTACATTGTTAAAGATAGAGCAGCGATGTAGTGGGTTTAGCTTCGTCAAATTATTTACTAATTGCATTTACTAAAACTCTTACTTTAAGCTTATATTTAAATAACGGTTGTATCTCAAACATTTAGCTCAAGGTTAAAATAAAAATGCAATGTCGTTCAATATACGTCTGTCTGATAGAGCAGAGCGGCGTTTGTATAAGTAGTGTGTACGGTGTAAAGTAAATAGATTAAAACAGCCCGTTGTTTTTAAAAAATATAGTTTTGTAGCTAAATTAGGACCACACTGATCCTTTGTGTTCATGCACATTTTTATTTAAACAAACCGCTAGATGGCGACCTCTGACCGCAAGTCTCTCTCTCTCTCTCTCTCTCTCTCTCTCTCCCCTCAAAGGTCAGTAGTTGGTTTATTGGCATGGCAATTATTAACGTTATTTGTATTGCCAAGGCTTGGATGCAGATAGCAAATAACTACAGCAATAAAAAAAAAACCTCTCTCTGCTCAATGGCAGCAGCATCGAAGGTCAGGTGTAGATTTGCTAGAAAAGCATAAATAATCACTGCTTCAGCAGGACTTCAGGGAACAGGCTGCACTTGGCAGACTGATAAGCAAGCCAGTAAGTCCACTGCTGCTCCCACTGTGTCAGGAAACACAAACACTTAGGATTATTTCTGGAAAGCATGGAATTTAAAATAATTCGATTTTTTAAATTTATTGTTTAGTATAATCCATCTCTTCAGTGACCCCTCAGACAGTAACGCTGGCTGTCAGAAAAATCTGATTTATTATGATGTGTTTTAATTTTTTGTACAGCAGACACTTCACATTAACCTTTACTGAAATTAATTCATTTGATTAAATAAATAGAA
This sequence comes from Channallabes apus, assembly GCA_030522415.1. Taxonomy (NCBI): domain Eukaryota; kingdom Metazoa; phylum Chordata; class Actinopteri; order Siluriformes; family Clariidae; genus Channallabes; species Channallabes apus. Next base: position 56,921,318 of record CM060104.1, read on the forward strand.
TTGTATAATCCTTATATTGTGTTTATGTAGAAATATATGTATATTTTCTGTGGCCACACTTTTGAAACCTCAGGTAAAGCTTAACAAAGTTTTTCTAGCTGCTATACTATGTCATAACAAAACCTTGTTTTTTTTATGTTCCACAACATTCATCCTTAATGAATAAAACAAATAATTGTGATAAATTGCTGTGGTATAAGAAGAAACTTTTCGATGTACTATAATACTGTAAGAAAGTAATCAGCTTCGTTGTGGTAAATCACACCAACCAAAAGAAAGTTTAGCAACCAGCATGACAAAATCTAAATATTTATCAACATTTGACCACAATTTTTATTCAAATCTAGAACTGAAATTACCAGAAACTGGTAAATAAAGCATTGACAGTACATATTTTTTTATTTTTTCAATTTGAAACATAAAATAATAATAAATATGTTACACTGCCATTGTTATATGCTTAAATGTATGTTGGCTAAAAAGAACTTAAAAAGATGTGCAGTTTGTTGAAAAGGAAACCGTGAAGTGTTTTGTGAAGTACAAAGGATCGCTACGGTTAAAGTCCTATTTAAACCGTTCTATTTAAAATTTTAACAATTCTTTCAAGGAAAATTTCAAAACCATGTCATGGAAAAAAATTGGAAATAAGCAAGCTAATCACCCTGCATAAGTTAATTCTATTTTAAATATAAAAATGCTCTGTATCTCCTTGATATCTTCCTCATTGGATCACTTGAAAGTTTTCTTTATTTTGGACATCATGACTGGTTAAGGACATTAATGCAATGGTAATCGCATCAGTGGTGAGATTAAAAACAGGGAAAAAAATCCATGAAAACTCCTGTGTTTTCCACAGCTCACCCTGCTTCAAACACTATCACACAACAACATTCAGACGCCCTGCGGCTGCCAGTGATAAATGATCTGCCTCTCATCTGCCTTCACGCTTGGGACAGATGAGAATAATGAAAGCTATGGCACAAACTTCACTTAGGAGTTTGTAGATTTTAATAGGACTCTGATGAAAAAGTATTTTTTTGTTATAAAAAGCATGGATGTTCAAAGGGCAAGAAATTTTTTGTGTATGAATGTTAAACTTGGAATAAATTTGTATGTGGTTTATAAGTCCTGCAATAATTATGTACAGCATTTATAAACCCTCAGACATTATTAGCGAGAATGTGCTTTTGATGTATTTATCTAATGCACTGTTTGTTATTAATGTATGTCTGTCTGGCTAGCTTTCTCTATATGCCTACATTGTGTCCAGTCTGCATTGATTCTAACATGGATTTATGTAGGCTAGGTGGTATGGTGGTGTAGTGGTTAACTCTGTGGCCTCAGACCTCCTGGGGCAAGGGTTTGATTCCCACCTTGGGTCTGTGTGCGTGGAGTTTGCATGTTTTCTCTGTCCTTGGTGGGTTTCCTCTGCACAATCTTGTTTCTTCCCACTGTCATTCCAAATTGCCCATTGTGTGTGAGTGAAGGTGAGCGTGGCTGTGCCCTGTAATGAATTAGAACCCAGTCCAGGTTGTATCACATCGACTTCCTCGAATACTCTAGGATAGGCTCAAGGCCTCCGGTGAACCTGTACAGGATATGAGGTGAGTAAGTGAGTGATGTAGGCTATAATAGACATTAAAGCAGAAGCATTAGACAACAATTACCCTTTGGCATAAATGTGTATATGTCTTTAGATATCCTTCCCTTCCTTTATGATTTCCATCCCTCTCATTGGTTCCCATGTCAACTTTGGGATGAATTAGTTTTAGGTGGAATTAGCTTCCACAGAAGTTCTTAATAGGATTGTAAATTGTTTTCTTTCAGGCCTGGGAGTTACAACAAACAATGGCAATACATGTTGTACGTGTTCGTGTGTTCGACAAAGACTTAGCTGTATTATTAGCTGTATTACCCAGTGCTCTTATGTGATTCACCAAGATCTTCAGTGACTAACTGCAGGTTTCCTGCTGCTTTGTTCAAAACTTTTCGACATGTTTTAACATTTAGCTTCCTAAACACCTGCCGGGTTAAGTTTTTTGTATTGTCACAACGGTACCCTCAGCACAGAAACTGTGTCTGAACAGTCCTTAAATTTGCAATAAGAGTTGGAGGGGCTGCCAGCAATTTAACCATTGTGTTACTATGACAACGGCAGTATCTGTAGAAAATGTAGAAGATTCTGTCTTTTCCATTAAAGCAATGTTCGTTGAGGGAGCAAATTACTGAAGCAAAGAGGCGATGATGAGCATATAATGCAGTATATTAGTGAAGAGGTCAAACGAGTGGGGCGATGAATGCATGATCTGAGAAGGGAATATATTCATAGTGATGTGGGAGAGCTCTTTCAATCGGTCTGTATGAATGCCACTAGCAGAAAGGTCACCTATGGGCTTCCAGCTGTTGTTTGTTCTGTCATATGGCTGCATTCTTTGTCAGTTATTTGTCAATAATACTAACTATATTGTTGTGTCCAGTTTTGAATAAGAGTTAGTTGTAATTGTATAATACAGTGTTTGACTCTAAGCTGCCTGAAGAAAATAATAGCACAGTCTTTTTTAATAGCACAAGACTGAAGATACTTGAAGAGCAATCTTGGTGCATTACTCCATGCATAACATTTTAAGTTGTTTTACATTTATATAGCTTTATATATTTCTGTGTTAAAATCAGTTCATTCTGAAATTTGATACCCACAAGAAAGAACTATATTTTGCAGTTCTAAAATAAAGATATCTGGGCTCGTTTTTTCCCCTTCATTTCCCATCCTTCCCACTGTGTAGAGGACTTTGTGCTCATGCGTCCAATCCCTGGAAAATGTAATGCTATTTTTGTTCTTTTGTATTTTTATATCCTTATCCTGATGTATCTAGGTTAACAAATATTTCTCTCTCTTGGGGTGAAATCTCTTTGCATTTTCAAAGTAAGGGATTATACTGGAAGTTTGCATGTGTCCAATCTCATATTTATACCCAGGAAAACAGGCACTACAACGAGAACTGACAAATTGAGATTAAACAACTGGGTGTCCATAAGAAAACCATTACAGTAGTTAGTGAAGCTAATCAGAAAAAATTCTAAGGAGTATAAAGATTGAGCTTTGGAGCAATGAAAAAAGAACAAGTGGTGTGATGAGTCTAGATGGACCCTATTCCAAAGCGATGTGTGCGTCATTGTAAGAAGGGAAGTGCATGATGTGATGTACCCATCATGAATAGTTTCTCCAGTACAAGCCTCTAGAGGCAGTGTTTTGATCTGGGGTTGCTCCCGTTTTGCAGGTCTAGGCTCAGCAATGTTGTGTGGCTATAAAATGAGGTCAGTTGTTGACCTGAATGTATTGAATGACCAGGTTATCACATCAATATATATTTTTTTACCTTACTGATGGCACAGGCATATTCCAGGGCATAAATTGTGAAAGGCTGGTTCTGAAAGCATGAGGAATCATTTTCATGCATGAATTGGCCAACATATCTCTTTTTGTCATCAATCAAATTTTGTGCTGTAATCAATGCTAAAGATGGTTGTAAGTAATATTAGACACTTTCTGTTTAGCCAAGCAATGTATGTATGGTCACTTGTCATCTGTTGTCTAGACACTATATTGTTTATATTCACTCACATTTTTTGTACAGAGAGTATGCTACCATTATGTTTATAACCAGCTTCATCTTGGACCTCAGAATTGTTTTTAATGTGAAATTTATGGACTGTGTTGATTGAAGTCAGGATCAGATATTGTCCTTTCATAAGTTTTACTTTATGGCAGTACATTGTAAATCCCAAATTGAGCAGTTGTTGTAACTTTTTATCATTTTCAGAGGAAAGTAATTCAAGTAATGGAATTGAATGAACAAGGATCCTTTGATATAATTAAGCTTTGAATCATTAGAATAGTTGCGCTTGCAGATAATACATCATTAAACAGACTACTAAAAATGAAAATGCTTCATTATTTTGTATAAATTTACATTTTTACAAAGGGCTTGCCAATGTTTCTCTGCTTTCAAACATTAGAATTTTCTTCTGAAAAGCGTTCACTCTGTAGGGTGCTATCTAGAAACTTTATGTCATCGTCCAAAAGGACAATTTATTGTACCTTTCAAGATTATAGGTTTAACTTTTTTTCTAAGACATAACGGAGACTTCCTCCTTATGTTTTTAGTATAACCAGCCAATATAATTAGACAAAAAAAAGAGAATATCCAAAAAGTGAAATTTCTACTCGTTCTTTGTGGTGTCTTCCTGGCAGAAGCCTTTAATATAATTCCAGAAATATTCTTTCAAAGGTTTTAGAAACATGAACGACTCCTAAAAGAACCTGAATTTATCTTTAAGACATTTTTATTAAAGTTTGGTAGAGACTGATATGGATTGGACATGTATGTATAAATATAAACAAAGATGTGTTTATATAATGAATGAATAAAATAAATAGGAATATTGTTCTTGGATGTTTGTTTGGGTGATACTGTCTTGACTGAAAATATTAATATTGTGGGTGTTCCTCGGATCATTTACGCAAACATTGTTTTTCTAAACATGGTGAGCCAAATTGTTACCAAAGAGTTTGACGGGTTGGATTGTGTGTAGATTGTCCTGCAACTCTTTTAAAAGTATGACTTCTTGGTCACCTCTCTTACCTCTTTCCTTACCTGACAGGATTTTTGTTCAAGTTTGCTTTTTTTTAAAGTATATCTTTGTTAATACATTATCTGGAAAATTAAGAAAATATGTGGTGTGTAAAATAATAATGGATATGTGTACTAGAAGGATATTACATTACATATTTCTAAATATCTACGCCTAAGTCTCACAAATACTGTAAATACAGACCCACCTCACTGTTATCACCAGATTAAGTGAACATTCATTCCATGCCATATACAGTATAAGCATTTGTTATCTTGTCAGGAGTTGAAACAATTACTTTTATTTAAACTGTTACCTAAAAATAGGCAGGAGGAACATTGCAGACATTGATTATTTGGGCACAATCTAGAATAATACTAAGATATCTGATAAACATATTCGCATTTAGGATATATGTTTATCAGATATTATTGATAAAGTAGTGTTCAGTATTATTCTAGATTTTATGCTTTTGGTATTAGTAAATATTTACCTTCTATAAATAGACTCCAAAGAACTGAAATTGTGTACATAATGGTATGTTAATGTATGTTCCTTGTTTCCTCACAAGCTGTGTTGGTTCCGCCCTATGTAATTTGATGGCTCACCTGGTGTTTAGACCTTTTTGCCTCTTTCCTGACAATGATTGTAAAATAAGTCTGAAAGCCAGAAATCACCATTATGTCTCTATCATTCTGCAGAGAAGGTTCAACCTTACATATCTGTTTTCTACATTATTCGTACATCTTGCACTACCTTTAAGAGTTTTATAAGACAATATTTGGGTCATTAGCTCCCTGAAATGAACCCAAGTGAACCTTGTGGAATAAAGTAACAGCGGACTCTAAAAGAATTTAAAAGCTTGAATCTATATTTATGTAGTGTGTAATGTGTATTACCATTAGACATAATTGCTACCTTTTTCTTACTGGAGCTAGTGGATGGAAGCTACAAGATTAGGCAATATAGTGCATATGTACAAACCGGATTCCAAAAAAGTTGTGACACTAAACAAATTGTGAATAAAAACTGAATGCAATGATGTGGAGATGGCAAATGTCAATATTTTATTCAGAATAGAACATAGATGACAGATCAAAAGTTTAATCCGAGAAAATGTATCATTTTAAAGGAAAAAGGTGTTGCAAAAAGGCGAAAAATTGCAAAGACTTTGCAGTTATCATCATCAACTGTGCATAATATCATCCGAAGATTCAGAGAATCTGGAACAATCTCTGTGCGTAAGGGTCAAGGGCGTAAAACCATACTGGATGCCTGTGATCTCCGGGCCCTTAAACGACACTGCACCACAAACAGGAATGCTACTGTAAAGGAAATCACAGAATGGGCTCAGGAATACTTCCAGAAACCATTGTCAGTGAACACAATCCACCGTGCCATCCGCCGTTGCCAGCTGAAACTCTACAGTGCAAAGAAGAAGCCATTTCTAAGCAAGATCCACAAGCACAGGCGTTTTCATTGGGCCAGGGATCATTTAAAATGGAGTGTGGCAAAATGGAAGACTGTTCTGTGGTCAGACGAGTCACGATTCGAAGTTCTTGTTGGAAATGTGGGACGCCATGTCATCCGGACCAAAGAGGACAAGGACAACCCAAGTTGTTATCAATGCTCAGTTCAGAAGCCTGCATCTCTGATGGTATGGGGTTGCATGAGTGCGTGTGGCATGGGCAGCTTGCATGTCTGGAAAGGCACCATCAATGCAGAAAAATATATTCAGGTTCTAGAACAACATATGCTCCCATCCAGATGTCATCTCTTTCAGGGAAGACCCTGCATTTTTCAACAAGATAATGCCAGACCACATTCTGCATCAATCACAACATCATGGCTGCGTAGGAGAAGGATCCGGGTACTGAAATGGCCAGTCTGCAGTCCAGATATTTCCCCTATAGAGAACATTTGGCGCATCATAAAGAGGAAGGTGCGACAAAGAAGGCCCAAGACGATTGAACAGTTAGAGGCCTGTATTAGAAAAGAATGGGAGAGCATTCCTGTCTCTAAACTTGAGAAACTGGTCTCCTCGGTCCCCAGACGTCTGTTGAGTGTTGTAAGAAGAAGGGGAGATGCCACACAGTGGTGAAAATGGCCTTGTCCCAACTTTTTTGGGATTTGTTGACACCATGACATTTTGATTCACCATATTTTCCCTTAAAATGATACATTTTCTCAGTTTAAACTTTTGTTCCATGATTTATGTTCTATTCTGAATAAAATATTGACATTTGCCGTCTCCACATCATTGCATTCAGTTTTTATTCACAATTTGTTTAGTGTCCCAACTTTTTTGGAATCCGGTTTGTATTTAACTGTTCAAATACCCATTCAAATCAATAAATGTAGGTGTTCCAGTCACATCCCTGGTTATGTGATTGGGACACATCCATTCAGACCAGGTGCTTGATTTTATACATCTGTAACCAGGTGTTCCAATCACATCCCTTGTTACAGAGATAAAATCGAGCACCTAGGCATGCAGATGACTTCTACAATCATTTGTGAAAGAATGTGTCGCTCTGAGGAGCTCAGTGAATTCCAGTGTAGTACCATGATAGGATGCCACCTGTGCAATGAGTCCAGTCGTGAAATTTCCTCTCTAATAAATATTCCACAGTCAACTGTTAGTGGTATTATAACAAAGTGGAAGCGACTGGGAATGACAGCAACTCAGCCATGAACTGGTAGACCACATAAAATCACAGAGTGGAATCAGCGGATGCTGAGACGCATAGTGCACAGAGGTCACCAACATTCTGCAGAGTCAAGAGCTACTTCAAGAAAAGTGCATAGAGAGCTTCACGTAATGAGTTTCCACGGCCAAGCAGCTGCATCCAAGCCTTACATCACCACGTGCAATGCAAAGCATCAGATGCAGTGGTGTAAAGCACACCGCCACTGGACTCAAGAGCAGTGGAGAAATGTTCTCTGGAGTGATGAATCATGCTTCTCCGTCTGGCAATCTGATGGATAAGTCTGGGTTTGGTGGTTGCCAGGAGAACAGTACTTGTCTGACTTCATCATGCCAAGTGTAAAGTTTGGTGTGGGGGGTTATGATGTAGGGTTGTTCTTTAGGAGTTGGAGTCGCAGAAGTTCCAGTGAAAGGACCGCTTGAAAGGTTCAGCATACCAAGACACTTTTAACAACTTCATGCTACCAACTTGGAGATGGCTCCTTCCTGTTCCAACATGACTGTGCACCAGTGCACAAAGCAAGATCCATAAAGACATGGATGAGCGAGTTTGGGATGAAGTAGAGTGGAGACTATGAGTCAGGCCTTCTCATCCAATATAGTGTCTGACCTCACAAATACGGTTCGTGAAGAAAGGTCCAAAATTACCATGAATACAATCCTAAACCTTGTGGAAATCCTTACCAGAAAAGTTTAAGCTGTTATAGCTGCAAAGGCAGGGCCAACATCAAATTAATCTCTGTGGATAAAAAATTGGATGTTACTCAAGTTCATATGCATGTGAAGGGAGGTGAGTGAATACTTCTGCCAATATTGTATACAGTATATACAGGAACCGCTGTAATTCAACAACGGACTGTGGAGGCCAATGGTAATTACTATTGTATTTTCAAAATCTACAAAAGGGGGGTAGGGCATTTTCATATTTAGCTCCAACGCTTTGGAATAGCCTTCCAGACAGTGTTTGGGGAGCAGACACGGTTTCTCAGTTCAAAAGTAGACTCAAGACGCATCTTTTTAATCTGGTATACACATAACTCATCCCATAATCTCATACTCCAGTACACCTATCCCGAATGGCAACTAAGCTAATTCTCCCCATCTGTTCTGTATTTCTCTACCCATCCCGAGGCATCGGGAGATTTTGCCAGCTTCAGTAGACAAAGGCCGACCCTGTGAGGTTCCTGAGGCATCCAGAGAAGGACCAGCTCCAGCTGGATTCAGCTTTATGATGGTTGGAGCTACACATGCTGCTCCTGTGCTTCCAGTGATCCAGACCTCATCTGCCCTCTGCACCTACTGACTCGTCCCTATGCTGAACTGGTCTTCATGTCAATTTAAATAATTTCTGTCATATTGAATTTTCACCTGCACAACCCACAAGATGTTATATTATTTCTATCTGTTATCGCCCAAATGAGGATGGGTTCCCTGTTGAGTCTGGTTCCTCTCAAGGTTTCTTCCTAATGCCATCTCAGGGAGTTTTTCCTTGCCAGCGTCGCCGTCACCCTTGGCTTGCTCATCAGAGAAATTTCATTCATTCGTCTCATTATTATTATCTGCACATTTTTCTCACACATCCACACTTCCAATTATTTTCTTTTCTATAATTATTATTATTTTTATTTTATTTATTTATTTATGTATTTATTATTATTATTATTATTATTATTATTATTTATTATTATTATTATTATTATTAATAATAATTTATTTTTTAATTTATTTATTATTATTATTATTTATTTATTTATTTATTTATTTATTTTTTATTAAATTTTTGTGAAGCTGCTTTGAGACAATGACCATTGTTAAAAGCGCTATATAAATAAAATTGAATTGAATTGAATTGAATTGTATTTATTCCTATTTTACAATCGTTGTACAATAGGACCTCCGGTCAACATTTGCAGTACAGGAAAATTTTAAACAACAATTAGCATTATCTGTATGTCTTTGGGCTGTAGGAGGAAACTAGAGTACCCAGAGGTACAGTAACTCATCAATCACATGGAGAACATGCAAACTCCATGCACACAGACCCTGAGGAGAAATTAACTTGGAAATAAACAGTACATTTTACAATATACCATTTTTTTTTATTATTATTTTGGAAATGCAGTGGTGTATCGAGGTGTTTAGACTTCTGCCAAAGGTACAAGAACCCATTATCTACACTTAGCACTTAGAGGCCATTTTATTAGCAATATAATCTTTCAGAGACATGCTTGGTATTGGAATTGTATCCAAGTTCAAAGGTAAAATTGGCAAAATACAATCCTATCAGTTCTGTAGCTCAGTCGTGATGATTGAAGAGATGCGATTATTATCTGGTAGTCCAGATTACTGGAAGTGTAGCAATGGCCCTGTAAAGATTAAACCAATCTGTATCGATTCCTATCCGTTGTGAAGTCTCGCACAGAAGTTTGCGTTTATATACCTAATAAAACATGTGAGTACGAGGCAGGTACCCCGTCACGCTCATCGCGAGTAATCTGGACATTTGGAGCGTGTGTGTGTGTGTGTCTGAGTGTGTGTGTATACATGACGCGTGACACGACACATCAGCCATCAGGCATTAACCTGCTGCAGGAGGGGGTGAGAAGGAGCACAGAGGGGGTGTGTTAGTGGATGAGAGAGGAGGCTCCAGGAGCGGCGAAAATTAACGACTCTAAGCCGCACCCACGAGCCGAGCCTCTCAGAACTGTAGACGCAGAAGCGCCGATCAGATCCACGCTGGTTCGGAGGTGATCCGAGCTCCTCACTGCAGGAGTGTGCTGGAGAGCTGGACCATGCACGCGCTCGGCGCTCAGAGGTAGGGATGGAGTCGCGCGCGTGGGGGACCGTCGCCCTGATCAGCGGCTGCTTCTGCTGCCTGGCCGCGCTGGCGGAGGTAAGACTGCACCCACAGACAGCATCTCCTGCTCCCGAGAGCAAAAGCACATCCGCACAGCCCGCCATTCACACACTTTACCGCTTTTACACCTCTCTTGACGCATTGTGGCTGCACTTGATACGGAAAGTGTCTGTTTCATTCATCACACTGCAGCTTGTTACTGTATCTCGTATCTCATTGTTCAATAAAGCACCGGAATGGATTCAGGCGTCGCCTCCACCCTCTGGAACAGGAACAAGCGGCTTGTACAGAGGAAATGTTCCTTTTATACTGTACCAGGAGGTTGTTTATCAGCATCAGTGTTTCCTACATATTATTACTGCTCATCAAGAATTCCATTGGCTAACCCATGATCATAAGGTGCAGATAATTCTTGTGTGCTGTATTGTCCTATATTTGAAAGCATCTCCTCATGAACAAATATCATGTACTTTGAATGCTTAAATACATTTTTTATTGCTTTTGTCTCAATCTCAATTACTAGCCCACAGGCCCTTGCAAAGATGACCTACATTCATAATGTTTTAATGGGTGTGCACAGGAATACTGTATAGCACTGCTTATTGAAAAGAGGAGACAAAATAGACCATGCTACATTGGAGGCATTTAGAGCATGCATGCCTTTCTTACCTAATTGATTGTGAGTAGGGGCTAAAATATACAGTAGGTAGGTAGGCTTTATATATAATAATGTCCATAATAGCAAGTGCATCACTGAATATTCATGCACGGCAAATCACCAAGATAAATCTCAATCAACAAATGAAATCTCTGTGCAATCTGTAGCTCATCTGTAGTCCTTCAGTACCTAGACGACATAGCATCTGTATCCAAACATCTGTTGGCAAAGCGATATTAATAAGTAATATACCTTCTGTGTAATCATTATGGTGATTCTACACTGCTAAAATCAATCTGGGGACCCGAGAGACATTGCAATTCAAAGGATGTTCTTGATTATATATCTTTTCCCATCTATAGTTGTCAGTATTCAGAGATTTGTCTTTTACTTGATCCGAGAATCAAGCAGTACTACAGCAGTGATGCATTTCTTGAGGTTTTAAACGCTTTGTGCTTTATGACTTTTCAGAATTTTCATTCTTAATTTTCTGTTTTTACAATCGTGTAATGTTTATATTCTTTGATATCTCTTAAATATAACTTCACACTACAGGATGTTGTAGAATGTTAACTATAACCTCAGCACATGCTTAGGGTGACAGGAAAATCACAATTAATGTGGTGTAATTTGCCACATCAGGAGCAACCCGAGACACTGTTTTAATAAGAAGGTTTCTCCTTAGGTGTGTTTTCTTTGCTGCCAGGATGTACCACAGCTGGCAGTGCCTGGTCCCAGCTGCTGCATTGGTAGAAGATTGACAGATGCAATTATGGATTTAACTGGCCACAGTGTGTTGATATGAGCACAGATATCAGCGCTCATAACTGAGTCTTGTATCTGTATGTAACACAATTAGCTTGGCGGTGCCTTACTCAGTCCCTAAAGTACTTCAGCACGGTAAATTAATCAAGTCATTCTCATGTTTTGCTCTACAGACATGCAGACTAATGTGTGGCTGCATGTTTTGTAAATTACTACAAAGTGGAGACAATAAGTAAATTATGAAGGAGCATGTGCTAGTACAAAAACAGAATATCTAATGGTCTGTAGTGGACGGCTTAAAAAAGGCTTAAATGTACTGTATGTCTGTGCATTTACTTCAGTTATAAACAAAGCCTCAAATAATCGAGATTGCTGTCCAAATAAAAAATTAGACACTGAAGAGTGTCAATCAAGAAATAATTTATAATTGCAATGTTCAACAAAGGTCACATTGGTGATCATCACTGAAACTGAGCTTTAAATTTGCTGTTTTTGTCATACTTGTGTCCAACTATATTTCAAATTTAGTGAGTAAACCCTGAACACCTATTGCAACCAGTGATAACTTTTTGTTCAGAAATTATTGGGTTGTCTGGCACAAAGATTCCAGATAATAGAATTTATTTATATAAATAACACTAAAATCATGGTGGTTTTAAAAGTCATGTAGCCAGCATTCGAGCACAGCGTCACTATTGAAGGATCAAGTAATAAGTAAATGTTGAATAGGTGATAATCCTAAGGTGTGAGGTTAGGGCTATGTAGTGGATGTTTCACAGCTAAGGTTTACAGCCACCACTGTGGTCCATCGCATGTGCAATTGTTTTATTTTTGGAACGTTCCTGATTTGAACCTGCATATGACGTGAATGATATGAGTGGCGAAAACTTTCAGAGCACTCACTAAATTTAATTCATGGAAAAATGAGTCAATGTCAGACATTTGTTACAGTATGTACTGTAGTTCATCACTTGAATAAAGAATGTCGCTAAAAAGTATATTTGATTGGTACTTTGTACATTTGATGTTGAATTCAGACACAATGCTGATACAGTACTACAGCCTGTACTGAAACACTGTTATTTTTCACCGACTGGAACAGGACGTCGAAACATAGATTTGACACAGTCATCATATAGGCAGCACATTGTTTTAGAAGTATCTTGATTTAACAGTGAAAGAAAATGCATTGAAGTTAGGCACCCAAAACATCCTATGTGTCATATGACAATTACAGCGCAGTACAAGATAAAGCAACTATAAAATGTTCCAAGTTAAATATTTAGCAGATATCATGTATTATCCTGTCTGTAGTTCTGCCATTAAGCCTCTCATGGCTGCTACTGCTGCTGAGTGAAAGAGCGTGGGTAGAGACAGAATGCATTGCTGTTTAAATGTGTGTCACGTTTAAGAAGATAAAACTCAGGGTTTCTTTTTTTTTTTTGGAAAAACAAGCACCAGCTCATGCTGAACATTTCTCCTTAATTCTGTCAGCTTCCTGCCTCTGAACTCTTTGCACATCCTTTTTGCAGGTGATTGGTGATGATAGCTACCTGAATGCGGTTCAGAATACAGGTAAGTCCGCTTGAAGCTATGACACTATATATATATATATATATATATATATATATATATATATATATATATATATATATATATATATATATATATATATATATACGTAACTAACATTAAAGGTGAATAATGAAATAATGGAACTGTATGATGTAGAAAAGCATCTGGTATAGATTGTATATTGACGGTAGCAGAGAAGACTGTGCTTAAATTGCTCATTAACTATCCACAGGGTTTTTAAATATGACACATTCTTGCTATTATTCAGGTTACTAGAGAATGTAAAAGATGTTTGTTCAGGTTGATGAAGGCAGCTGCCCCATGATGGGTTTTGATCTCATACTGATTCTTATCAGGTTTTCCTCTTTTCTTCTCTTGTACACCCCAAAAGCATTAAATTACCCAGCATCAATCCCGTAGTGCTAATGACTCAGTGCTTTGATGCAACTGCATCCAGACTGATAAACAGCACTGACAGACTGAGCCAATCAGAAGGCTGCATGGGGTCTTAAGTAGATAGCACTCAGATTGAGCTATTTTTACTTTGACAGTCTCTTTTCCAATAACAGGATTGTCTGAACAGCCTTTGGCAAGAGCTCAAACATCAAATGTAAGTGGGTCAGCATTAGGTAGTGTTTGTTTTATTTTAAGGGCTTTTGCATGGACAGAGTGTTATTGTGGTCATTAGTAATGTAAAAAGCCAAAATGGTTGGAGTTCTTTAGACTCAGAAGTGTGTATGTAGGAATTCTGAATCTTGCCCATACAGTACATGCAACATAAAATAATCAATTAACTGAATCCACCATGACCGTGACTATGTTGAAACATATACTGAAGATCAATGAAAGAACGCGATCAATGCAACATCCTGTGCCTCACAAGGACTCAGTAATCTCTCATGTTAGTTAACATCTTTTTAATTTGTCCAGTGAGCTTCATATCTGGCTCTCTGATCTTAAAGTGGACCAATACTCCTAATCCATTCAACACCACTTTACGCTGCATATAGTTTTACATAGAAAATTACCTGGATGATTTTGAAGAAGAAGAAAAAAGAACACAGAAAAACTCGATGTACCAATCGAACCATTAGCTTCTACACCCAGGTGTTATGTGTGCAGATGTGTGCATGAACTATATGAACAACTTATTGCAGAAGAGGAAAATTGATTACTAGGGAGAAGGGAGAAGGATTCCCAAATCACAGTGCTGAAAATTAATGTGTCCCAGGACTGTATGGATGCTTTGTGTGAATTATATGATTTCTGCTGCCATTCGTTCTGCTCAAGCTCACCCAGTAGCGCAGGAGCGGAGCATGAATAATCTCCCACTGAGCACCAATCTACAAGCCCTTGCTTCGGCTTCCTTCTTTCCTTCCACCCAGTGTGAATGTTCAGTGTATTTGTCTTGTCTAACAAAATAACACCAATGGACAATGGAAATAATTTCACTTTTTTTCCCGATCAGATTCTGTGCCTATTTAATTTTTAATGCGTGGAAACCAAGTAGGATTTTGACATCGGATTGGATTGCATGTCTCTGACTATTTTAATATTTGACCAGAAACACAGAATGTAGAATATAGTCCCCTCCCCCTCACTGTTTCTTTGGCAGCCCTGGGCTTCTGACAGCTTTGATATTCTGTCCCATACTCCATATCTAATCTATGTGCATATTTCTGTTTACTCTGGTATGAAAGTAATATCAAGTGCAAAAGAATGTCACCATAGTAATGATAGGGATTACTGAACAGTCTGCAGGTCTGAGATATGACTGATCTTGTGTGTCCAAATCGTTTGTGTTCATGAAATTGAGAAAATCTGATAATAATATAGTAGTACATCATCAGATAAAACAGAATTATATAATTCTACAGCAGAATTATATTGTTGTGCCAAATAAGTGTTTCATTTGTATTTGGCAGGGATGGCACAGTGGGGTAGTAGCGCAGGGGTAGTAGCGCAGGGGTAGCTCAGTGGGTATGGTGTTGGACTACTGATTAGAAGGTCCCCGGTTTAAATCCCAGCACCACCAATTTGGGCCCTTGAGCAAGGCCCTTAACCCTCAATTGCTCAGATGTACAGTATAATGAGATTTAAAAAATGCAAGTCATTATATTTATTACATTAGAGCTACATAATAAAGTTATATACATTATTTATTACACCAGGGCTACACAATACATTGATGGTTATTCAGTATTATATTCCTGTAGGTTAAGAAAGAAAACATGGTTCACTCATTTACTGTGACAGTTCCCAGGTTCACCAGATGGTCTTTAATATATTTCAAGGCAGATCACACTGTGTATGAATATTCTGTTTATGTTAGACTTTGCCTAAATATTCAAAGGTAGTTTGAAGTAAAAAAAAAAAAAAAAAAAGATTCTCATTATTAATCAGAAATTAATAATAAAGATTCTTAATATTAATTGACAGTATATGAATGCCATCAATTAGGTTTATTGTGCATTTAATACTGTACTGTATCTCACTGTCAAGTGTTCTTTTATTTTTTATTACATGATAGTCATTTGGAATCATAACTTATTTTATTTGCCGCAATTTACTCATATACCCGCACATATCAAGGCGATTTAAGTCATAACTTCATGTGCAGTCCAAATTTGACAGCTGTATCGCTGTTTCAGCACGGACCTGAACTCTATAAAACCTCATTTAACCCTGGTTAAATTTTTTTTTAGGTCTAAAACCTCTCTAACTTGGTCTCATGCTACAGAAGCAGTTATCTCTGGGCAGTAGTGATGCACTAATTTAATAAGATAAGAATCTGCACTCTGAGTATTGAAGCAGTGAAGTCAGCATGTCCGGATGCCCCAATCTCATGTCTGCCATACACTGTTTTGTTTTTATTATGTTTGTACCTTCTTTAATAATTATGCTAAGATTATTTTATTTTGACAAGTTATCAGCAGATTTGATGAAGTAGTTAAATCCATCTGTAGTAAAAGTTGAAATACCAGGGCCTGTGAGAAGACAGATTTTTGTTTTCTTACTTCCACGTTATCTGCAGCTTTATTGCAATCCCCCATCCTCACATCTTTATGTACTCAATTAAGTTGAAATACACATTGAGTGATTTCCCCAGGGGTGATGCTCACGTTGGCACAACTCATTTGGAAAGAGCTCTTAGTCATTCTGCCTCAATATCTGTAATTCAGCTATGTCCTAATTGCAATTGGTCCATTTAAGCTTGACTGGGAAATCGTTCATCTCCCCCATACTACTGTCTCTCTCTCGCTGATGTGTCTGGCCAGACTCAGGATGTGTCGGCAGACAAAGCATCGGCTGACTTGTCACTCCAGCCTGTGATTAACAGTGCGTCCCTCTGTCAGTGATGAATTTTGAGAGATAACACTGGCGCTCCCTTAATATGTAGTATACTGAAGTAGCAAGATGTATGAATGAAGAAATCGCTGAGTCATGGTGTTCTGGATTTGGCTATCGAACAAATCCTAAGATTAGCAGGAGATTAATGAGTCCAGCAGATTGAATTCTCTCCAACCTTGACTGCATTTTCTTTCTCTCTTTTAAAGGATGGCACAATTTATGAACGATGCCAAAAACTCAGAACATTTGATGGCATTTTTAAGACTCTGGCCTGGCTGACCTTGATTCCTTACACACAGGCAGAATTTTGAAAAAAAAAAAATAGAAAAAAGTTTTCGAGACGTTTCCATCATGTTTCCTAGCACTATACTACATGAGATTTATTAAATAATAAGTTGTCAGTATGCATTTTATTCAGAAATTATTCATGACCACAACACTGTTTCAACAACATAGATTTAACATACCCAACATCAAATCATTTTACTCTCTCATAAGCCGCTAGCTACTTTATGTAATGTGCTTAATTAAATACACACATCACTGTGAACCCGAGACACAAGATACTGTTAGTGATGTGTGACTATTCCTGGTCCCCATGAGTTTTTGGCTTTAAGCGTGACCCCTTTCTTCTCCTTGTCCAGTCACCATTAGCTGGATAGTTTGATGCACTGTGGTAATGATATGCTGGAAAATTAACTTTTCTGCCTACATTTAGAGAAACACAGAGGGGGTTTTGTCTGTTGAAGAATCACAAGGGTTAACAAATGTGGCAGAGATTGCTGGAGGAAAGACGCTCTGCAGTGACTGCAATTTCACAGCCCATATGGTACAAGGAAGTGTCCTCAAGAGGGTTTCCATTCCACACAGCGTGTGAGCGTTTTCCATGTTCACTCGCTTGTTTTTACCATGTGTGCTGTATGGAGTATAGATCACATATTGAAACAGTCAGTCATACTGTACCAACACACAGTGGCCAGGTAACACAATTTACCTAGATGGGTAAAAGTCAAATATTCTTGATTGGGTTCTTATTTTAGCTGAAATAAGCACATCTTTTATTTCCCAGTGACCTGCCTGACAGAAATGACATTCCATGTGCCAGTCAAAACACGAGTCTTCCACCATCTTGGGGCTCATTCAGGACATGTTCATGTTCATGCTCATGTTCAACTGTCTTGTTCCCTCTTCCCTGCTCAAGCCTGAGGCTGAGAAATCAGAATGCAGAATAGGTTTTTGAGTAGAGAGCCAATGCAAGTGTCCATGAGAGATACAAACTGCTGCAGAGCATGCATCTTTTCTGTTTTTGGGAAGTGACAGATAATAACTTGATTTTAAGACCATAAGACTGGTACCACCAGCTCATTGTTTTCTTTTTTGTCATTTTTCAGTCCCACTATCCTGTTCAGAAGGTTTTACTGAGCTGGGCTACTACAATGGCACAGTGTCTCAGACGGATTCAGGCTCACCATGCCTGAAGTGGACAGAGTTTCCTGATTACGTGCAGCAGTACCCTGGCCGAGGCCTGGGAGAACACAATTACTGCAGAAACCCCGACCGTGAATCCAACCCCTGGTGCTTTTTCAGGCAGAGCTCTGGTGCCATTGGCTGGGCTTACTGTGACTGCCACCAGGGTAAGACTGTCCTACTTTATCACCATCACCCCTCTGTGTTAAAGATGTAGTGTTATTCATTTCCATATGCCCTTCATCCTCCAGCATTTCCCCAAAATATCACTACTTATTAATAATGATTACATATTAATAATTAATAATGATGAAATTTAAAGTATGAAATTAAATGTTTGACAAAATCAGTTGAATATTCCTCCAATAATAATACCTTATATTAGTTAAAAGCCTAAGTAAGCCTTAACCAGAGTGTTTTTATTGTTGCTTTTATTTATTTATTTATTTATATATTTTAATGTTGGTCTGGATGTAACTATCCCTACAAACAATTATCCTGTTATACACATTTTGACATTTCTATATGAGCAATAAAACATATAAATTGTAATACATTTTATACTTTATAAAGACTATATATATATATATATATATATATAAAGAATGTATAATTAACACAAAAAATTATTATAATATAAATATTTTTTGTGTTTATTAAAAGTTAATTTAAAACTTTATTGTTATTACAGTTCACCCGCAGCCAACAATTCAGAGTCTCACCACCTACTGTAAATACCACTGTAATAAAAATGACTGAAATGAGACCTGCTGGCTTTTGTAATATTGAATTTCCCTGCTAGGAATAAGCCATTAAAAACATCACAGTAACAAAGTAAGTACTGTAGCAGTAGGTTTGAGTAGTATACTGTATTAGAGGGAGTAATAATATTACCAGCCTTACAGTGGGGACCTGTTTACCAGCAGCGCCACCAGTTCAGGATGGTGTTTTTTAGTTTACAGCAGAGAGTCAACAGTAGAAAAGATCTTTTAAATATTTAATACAATCCTAATACAAACTGCTTGTTTAAAATCCAGATGTCTGATCATTTGTGTTAATCTGCTGCTGCTTAAAGTGTTTGTACGAGTCTGAGTGCTGTCAAGTACAGGAGAGAAACAAGCTTTCACATTTTCATTAACATTATTTACATTATTTTCTCAGTGTTAGATTTTACATTTCATTGTAGATATATTCTGTACAAGCCTATCTAAAGTACAAATTTCATCTTATAAGTTAAAATTTTAAATAAGTCTATATGTGTTTTTCTTCAGACCCAACAGAATAGAAAGGCTCCATAATGCAAAACAATGTTAACTGAACTGCTGATGAGAGTTGCACTATTTTTGCCGACTAAGCAAGTCTGTGACACTTAATGAATTGCTCTTTAATACGTTAGTCACGGGTGCTAATGCAGTGACTGTGTTATAGGAGAATTTATAAAGCAATGCATGGGTCATTTGTTTTTATCTTGTCACACAAATACAATTCTCTCTCTCTCTCTTTCTCTCTCCCTCCCTCTCTCTCTCTCTCTCTCTCTCTCTCTCTCTGCGTTTAGGTGCAGTCAGGCTGGTGGGGGGCTCCTCCTCTAAAAGTGGTCGTCTTGAAGTGTACTTGAATGGCCAGTGGGGATCTGTGTGCGACACTCACTGGAATGACCGAGATGCCAGTGTTGTCTGCAGGCAGCTTGGTCTGGGGTATGATGACCAAAATAACGTTAAAGTTTTAGTATCAGTGTTTATCAGATGGTATTAGTAATATTTCAGAATCTATGTACCTTCTTCACAATAGTTTCACTTGCTGTCATTATGCATTGAAAATATGAATAAATGCATATTTATTAGTGTCTGTTTTTGATGTCTCTGTGCAAAGATATGTATGCATTATGCCTTGATATCTGCAGTGAGATTGGCACCGCGCTTCAACACTCCTACTTCGGACCTGGTTCTGGTCTCTTCCACTACACTCGCCTCGGCTGCCGAGGGAACGAAAGCTCTCTTCTTGAGTGCCGGAGCCGGAAGTTTGTAACCAACGACTGTAGCCATGGAAACGAAGCTGGGGTCTTGTGTGCCCCACCTGAAGGTCAGGAGGTTTTCAGTGAGGTTCTTGATACTGTGACCTTTTAAATGATAAGCAAAAACAGCCTCCTACGCACTAATGCTTACAAGAAGAGCTTTGTTTTGAGTACATGCAGAAGAGTGTATGCATCTGGGAAGAGGGAGAAAAATGGAAAGAAGAACAAGGAGTAGGTGGAGGAGAGAATTAATAAGGATCTGCTATTGTCTTTCATGTGGTTTAGTTTTCCTCTTGGTACGAGTGTGTGCTTAAATAAAGGTTTGTTAAATGTTGTCTTTGATATGTTTTAATTATACAGAAGAGAAATAATAGAGGTGTTGGAAAAAGAAAGCAAGGGGATAATATAAAAAGGGTATGAGACACAAGAAATACTAGATGATGGACTAAGAGAACGAGAGAGAGAGAGAGAGAGAGAGAGAGAGAGAGAGAATGTAATGATTGCCAAGCTCTGGCTTATGAATACCTGCTACCTGCTGTGGTGACACAGACAGAGATATACTTGATTAGCAACACTTATTTTGCTTATCAATGTTTGCAAGGCACAGAAATAAATATAAGACCATAACACTGATTTAACAAACAGCCCAATAAAATCACGTAATGAGGGAAAGATTCTTAATGCTGATTTTCTGAATAAGATCTCAACCATCTTAAGCAACTGGACTGTAAATGCGTGTATCCTTTATTGGACACTGATGTTAGCATGCTTTACTCTTTAAACAGGTACTGGGCCTCCTCTCAGACTGGTGGGAGGGGAGGAGGACTTTGAGGGGAGGGTGGAGATCTATCACAATGGCCTCTGGGGAACCATTTGTGATGACCAGTGGGACGACATGGATGCTGAGGTTGTTTGCAGACAGCTTGGACTCGGGTGAGTTCAGGTGTTCGCATTTGATGCAGCACATTACACATTATGTTTCCGGTCCTGTGAGAACACCAACAATCTGTTGTTCTTTAACTGCTTTTTGGAAAGAGTCTTAACAATCCTCGACTAAAGCACTGCATATGACCTTCCCAATACTCCACAATCAGTGACTGAGACCTGGTAGATTTTTCCCTGCAAGCCTTCTCTTATTTCAGTGTTTGTGTACGTACATGTAAGAAAGCCTGGTGCGACTGAATAATTGATATCATGCTGTGGTATTTTTACTTTTATCGAGCCGTGCGGCTTTGTTGTTTGTAGTAGTAGTAGTAGGAATGCAGTGCTTTAAGATGGCACAGAGACACTGACAGAAAACAGAAAAATTACCTTAAAACTGGCATCTGTATATTGTGGTCTTTATTTAATCTGTATAGTTCTTGGATGTTGTGTACTTCCTGTGGATAGTGTCTTTTCTGTAAATATTACATAGTATGTCTGTACTTTTGAGAGTCACCAACAGCCGGAATCAAATTCCTTGTGTCTGTCAACATACGTGGCTAATAAACCTGATTCTTAAAATAAAAATAGCACATTCTTTAGAAAGTATACTTTATATCTAATCTCCATATTGTTTCAATATTAATAATGTTAACACATGAATGATGATGGTCTGTAAATAGTTATGAGGGGTTTATTGTTCAGAGGCATCCCAAAGGCCTGGTCATGGGCTCATTTTGGACAGGGAAGAGGACCAATCCAACTAGATGCTGTGCAGTGCACAGGAAATGAGCTCTCACTGGATGAGTGCCCTCACAGTGGCTGGGAACAACACAACTGTGACCACATGGAGGATGCTGGAGTGTCATGCAACCCTTATACAGGTCAGGACACATGCACACAACAACACACGCACATATTAAATATTATAGATCTTGGGTTAACTAACAAAGCGTTTACTTTGCAGGTATACAGTTACTGGCTGTACCACACTCTTTAATGTATTCACATGTTCAGAAATTTTTTATTATCAATCCAGGCAATACAGTAGAACCTCAGACTATGAACATAATTTGTTCCGGAAGCAGGCTCATATTTCAAAACACTCGTAAATCAAAGCGAATTTTCCCATAAGAAATAATGTGTGTTTGTGTATGTGTGTGAAGCTAAAGTACATCGCTAATGACACTCACCTGAGCGCACACTAACGGAATCACTGCTGTAAAGTAAAAATAAGACAAATTAACCTGCACTTTACCTTTGAAAATAATCGCAACAGAGCAGTGTTTCCATTAGAGAGGCAGTGTGTGTGTGTGTGTGTGTGTGTGTGTGTGTGTGTGTGTGTGTGTGTGTGGCGAGAGGAGGAGGGGTGTGTGTGTGCTTGTGTGTGAAGGCGAGAAGAGAAGATACGTTTGTGTGTGCAGGCTGACCCAGAGAGAGAGAAAATGGATATTTAACCTCTCTAATGAGACTTTCTTTTGCTTTACATGCGCGCTGTACACACACGCTTACAAACACAAAATAAAAAATGCTTTACTGTTTATAGTAAACAGTACACGTGTGCACGAATGTTGATTATACCAGTGAGAGATGCGAGCAGGGGAGACGATTACCCACAATTCCGCAGCATGCAACAGAGAAAAACCATTGGCTCGGTTGTGTTCACATGACACTCTGTGTCAAAACAAGAAGCGCATGTGTTCTACATGATATTCATAATATTAATATAATATTCAAATATATCATATTTATCACATGATATGTGCCTAACCAATTAATATTGTAATCCTCAAACTTAGTCACTAAGTATCACAATGGCTTTTTTTGTTCATTTTACAAAACAATAATAAAATTATCACTTTAGTACTTTGTTAATTAGTTTTTTTTAACCAGATATCAGTATACCATCACTCTGTTTCCTAAGTAGTTTGCATAAAAACAGAGGTAACCTTTCACTTATGGGTGTAGTTTGAGCTACATGACATCTACAATAGAATTTATATTTTTTGAAACTTTGAAACTTAGTCTAAAAAGTAAAGTAATGTCAAAATGTAACTTTAAAAAGAAAGTTTTAACAGTGAAAATTATTATTTAATATCAACTGAGTGCTGTATATTTACAACCTTAAAACCTTACTTTACTTTTTAGACTAAGTTTCAAAGTTTTGATATAAATTGACCCATGAAACTGTCATAAAATCTATCAACAATACAAATTTGTTTTACTTGTGAACATGGGCACCACTAAAGATTTTCGGCTGGAAACTCTAATATGCTGGGCACATAACTTTGACAAAGCCTACACTTTTCATGTCTCATAGCATTTTTAAAGGCCACTTAGGGGCCCTTGGAATTACCCTCAACACCACTCCCTACACCCACAATTTTACTACACCCTTGCTTGTGTAATAAACTTATATAAGTAAATTCTATTGTAGATGTCATGTAGCTCAAACTACACCCGTAAGTGAAAGGTTACCCCTGTTTTTATGCAAACTACTTAGAAAACCGAGTGATGGTATAGTGATATCTGGTCAAAAAAACTAATTAACAAAGAACTAAAGGGATCATTTTATTATTGTTTTGTAAAGTGAGCAAAAAAAAGCCATGTGATACTTAGTGACTACGTTTGAGGATTACAATATTAGTTGGTTAGGCACATATCAGGTGCTCTTGAGAACAGCAGTAGAGCTAGAACCGTTTGGTGGATTGGTGCGTGTTACAGATGGAGTGGTGAGACTGGTAGATGGAGACAACCCGTGGGAGGGTCGTCTGGAGGTGTATCACTCTGGAGACTGGGGCACAGTCTGCGATGACAACTGGACTGAGCATCATGCACAGGTGGTGTGCAGGCAGCTTGGATTCAGGTACTACTTCTGAATGCTCTCATTTTTATTGTGGATGATTTGAGACATAATCTGGTAGATTCAGCACACTTAGTACATTCTGTCCCAAAAGTATATTATAAATTGGAATGTGGGACAATTAGAGAAATGTGTTTTAATGAAACACATTTTCTGATGCTTAGTTAGGGTACATCATCAGTTATGATAAAATCATACACTTTGGTCTCAGACGCCCCAGCTGAGGCTGTGAACGCTTCAGCTAGTACCCTAAAAACTCACGTATCCCCTCTCTTAGTGCAAGAGAAGTACACTATGTGGCAAATTTACAAGTTTGTTTTATATTAGATCTATTTATTTTTTCTTTAGTTTTAGGTTTTTGAGAAAGTACTATGTCAGATTAAAAGACTTTCTGTGGATTGTACAGCATATGAAGCTTATATTTTACAGTACATCCATGTATAGATATATTACAAGTCATGTGGCTAGAGTACCAAAACAAACTCAAATCATCAAGCATCACATGGATAATATAAAAAGCTGCAGTACATTTTATGACCATTAGTTGCTAACAGTATATTAACACTAGGGTATTAATTCACCATTCATTCATTCATTCATAATTATTTCAAGGTAGCAATCTAAGAAAAGAAATTCTTAAATAGAATGAATTCTTCTAGAGAAAGAAAGTATAGCAACATTGCAATCAGGACATTTTCCCTTGCTAATGCTTTCACTGTTAATAATGTCGTAAAAAAAAGTCAGTAGTCGCATTATAGTTAGCATTAGGAAAGTGAACAAACTGCAAACTGTTCATTAAAGTGTTTATTCAATACTGCGAGCCCAACAAATCCTGCTTAATATATTTTAATATAACAGTTTTGTTAATATAATAGTGTTTTCAATAATGTACAAGCTGTGTGTGTGTGTGTGTGTGTGTGTGTGTGTGTGTGTGTGTGTGTGTGTGTGTGTGTGTGTGTGTGTGTGTGTGCAGAGGAAGTGCAGAGGTGGCTCCTGCAGGGGTGTTTGGTGAGGGAACAGGCCTGATCCTGATGGATGATGTGCAGTGTGAAGGAACTGAGTTCTCACTGCTGGAGTGCAAGCACAGTGTGTGGGGTCGACATGACTGCTCTCACAGCGAGGACGTGGGCATACGGTGTCATAGAGCAGAGACTAATGATGTTCCACTTGCCCCCGAAACAACAGGTTGGTTTCTGACAGAAAATTAGTCATCCGCTCTGTGCTTGTGTGTGTTTGTGTGCATGTGTGCGTGTGTGCGTGTGTGTGTTTTGGGGGACAGAGTTTGCTGATAGACATCAGTATTTGCACCTTGCTCTCCACCATTCAAATTCAGTATGGATCTAAATGTCACTTGTTGTCTGCAGCCCAAAGGGCAGAATAAATGCATTCCTGCATCACATGTACTGCTGTCAGTAAAGATTTCCACTTGAATTTCAATAAAGCTGTTTGTAGTCCTTGAGGATCACAGCCCTCTGGCTGACATTTCACTGTCACAACATTGTCATTCATAGTTTTTACAATCACTCAGCCTGACTCTTTCATCTGATCTCTGGGACGTTAGATTTATTTCTTTTCCTCCATCATTACCCTTTCACCTAAGCGTCACCAATTTAATCCATTTTCATCAGATTTGCTGTTGTCTCACAAAAAAATTTATTTTAAGTTGCAAATTATTTTGGAAAATGTGGGCTGCGTCTTGATAGAAACTGCCTTAAGGCATCTTAAAATCTCTAATTTAACTTTTTTTCCCTCTCTAGTTCATGATTACCATTTTTTTGCATTATGCTTCATGTCCCACAAAGTCTTATGGGAGTACTGTGCTCACAAGGAGAAAATAAACTGGTTGATGTAAGAGCCATTTTCCTCAGTGTGACTCCTGAATGGGTTATGGTGCTCTCAGGTCCTCTGGTGCGGCTGGCAGGAGGAGAGGGAAGGAAGGAGGGCAGAGTGGAGATATTCTTGAATGGAGAGTGGGGCAGTGTCTGTGACCAGGGATGGAATGATGTCAATGCTGCTGTTGTCTGTAGACAACTTGGGTTCACGTAAGGAGCACCTTTTTTACAAATGAAAGAAGAATACAAACTGCTAATGTTGATTAGAGACCGATTTGCCTGTTTTAGACGTGTGTAATGTGCTGTGTCATGCCCGGCCTTAACTCATTTCTGAATTCAGTCTTTCATACTTTCTCCTGGTGTAGTGGAGTGGCTAAGGCACGGCCGATGGGCTACTTTGGTTCTGGGAAGGGCCAGATCCATTTGGCCAATGTGAGATGCACAGGCAAAGAGTCTTTCCTGGGAGAGTGTCCTGCTAAAGGGAGCCATGTGTGTAAGCATGGACAGGATGCAGGAGTGGTGTGTGGCTATGCTCCAGAGCCAGAGGAAGATATCGCTATAGTAGGGACCCATACCTGCGGCATGAGGGCAGGGGCTGAAAGACGCAGCAAGCGGATCGTCGGCGGGAGCAAGTCTTTCAAGTGACTGAGCACATTTGCATTGTTTTTGTTCATTTGTAAATGGCTTGAATACTGCTTATCTTGTTAATGCTTTTTTTGTTCTTTTGTTGGTATGTGCCAGGGGAGACTGGCCATGGCAAGCATCACTGTGGCTCAGATCTCAGTCAAGAGGATCACAGCCCTTATGTGGAGCCACTCTCATCAACTCATGCTGGATTCTCACTGCGGCGCACTGTTTCAAACGGTGAGAGTGACATCTGCTGGACACAGTCTGTGCTAGTTTAGGTCTTAGCTATCCTGCATGTAACACAAAGTGGGAATAAGGTCTGCAGAGTTCTAGGATAAATCCTACACTGCATGAACTATTGCAAGCCTGTCAATATAAAAATAATTATTTGACATGTTTGACATTTCAGCTGGTGGCAATTACACAGTAGATAGTGAGGAAAAAACATGTTTGTATTTTTTCACTTTATTGCACAAATAATATGTAATTAAAACTGCTAATGAGCAACGGGTGGATGCTGGCCCACAATGCTTTTGGTCCATATAATTAACCTGAATTGAACTGTCTAAACACAGCCTCAGTTTTGGCCAAAAATTAAAATGACACACAAGTACTGGATGCATTTATGCCATTGGTTGCCTTAATCGCCAAATTCCATTTAAAAACTTTAAATGCGTAGGCATACTTACGGCCCACGATGCACCGTTATCATAACTGGCTCTGTACCTAAACCCCTGTGAAATCCCCTGCTATTTCAGACATGGTTATTAAACAGCCAGATAAGAGTCTAGCACTTTTAATAATAGGCATCGGTTCTTATTCATCAAGTTTGCATAGAAATAGGTGCAGATTTGAATGTATTTTGTATGCACATATCAGCATCCAATGCATAAATATGCCTTAAAAGAATAAAATGAGCACAGTTGATGAATCAGTTATGTGGATGAAACTCTGTGCTGCATATGCATACCTGCTACAGTTTATCCTCATGTGCTGTACATATCAATTGCATAAAACGGGTTCTAATTTATGATTTAAACCAATTCAGGTGGTGCATTTTATCCAATGTACATTTTATTTACCCAAAACCCCTCGAGGTAACACATGTATGGTCCATGACTGCAAAAGCTTCTTTCCGGACATCCTTCTGCTTGCTCAAATCACTGTTTTCTGACATGCAACTGCCTCTTGCATAAAATGGCTGAAGCTAAGAAACGACATGTGAATTTCTAAGGACAGCATTATGAGCTCATTTGCATTTTGCACAGTGCCCACAATACACTTACTGGATTTCTGGGGACACATTTGAGAAAAAATTTAAATACAGTTCAATGTAAATGTGGTTTCTCTTTCTTTCTTTATCTCTCTCTCTCTGTTGTAGGTTTGGCACTGATGCCTATCAGTATGTGGTGAAGCTGGGTGACTACCACACGGAGGAACAGGATGACTTCGAGCGTGTGCTCACTCCAGATCATGTGGAAGTGCACAGGAAGTACAGCAATGAGAGCTGGGAGCATGATGTGGCTCTGATTCGGTTGAAGGGAGCTGAGGGAAAGTGTGTGTCGTTCAACCCTCATACAAATGCAGCTTGTCTACCTGCACCTGGCAGCAAGTGGGGCAAGAGGCCTGCTTCATGTGTTATCACTGGCTGGGGCATGTCAGGTGAGATACACTGTAAAAGCAATTACATTTGAACAATGCTTGCCTCGTGATTTTTCTCTTAAGGAAAATAGGACAGCGATGACTGCGTTGGATGACTGATTGAATACATGATAACGTGACATATGTCTGATTTACTAATCATAACAATCATCCCAATGGGCTAATGTGGATTGGGTCATTGAGCAGGACTGTTAACCCTCGGTTACTTCATTGTTAGTTGCTTTAGATAAAAGCATCACCCAAATGAGTGTGATGTAAAGCTACACAACAAAGCGATATTAGATTCCTGTGTGTTCCACTTTCCTCCTACGTACTTGTTTGTGAAGTGGCTAGTCTAAATTGATGGACTGATGTCTCATTCAGGATATATAGTTCTCTCTGCCCGGTGTTTCTAGGATAGGTTGAGTATAAACGAGCAAAAACAATATTTTCTATAACACACTTTTTAACATTGCAAAGTATAAATTTAACACTATTTCTTCTCTTTCTCTCTCAGACATTAATCAGCCTCATACCCTGCTACAGGCCTGGGTTCCTCTCCTCCCCTCATGGCAGTGTAGGAAGCGATATGGTGAGCGCTTCACCAGCCATAGCATGCTTTGTGCTGGCAGCATGACCCCTGATCCACATCGACAGCCCGACAGTTGTCAAGGGGACAGTGGCGGTCCTCTGGTGTGCCAGGGTGAGTCGGGCCGCTGGGTGCTCACTGGCGTTATCTCTTGGGGTCACGGCTGCGGTGACCCATCATACCCAGGCGTGTATGCACGAGTCAGTCGCTATCTTCCCTGGATTGAGCAGGTGACGCACAGCACGGCTCCACTCCAACACTGAACTGCGACCTGACAATGATCATCAGACTCTAGCCATGAAAAAGAAGAGCCAGACAGCACTGGGCACCATGTATTGCTCAACACTGCACTCTGCAATAGCCCTGGACCCTACTCTGTCTCTTTCCAGTCTTATCTCTTCTTACCTGGCATTGATCCTTAGCATTTAGAGATCTTGGTCCTTAACATTTAGTCTTTAAGCTTAACACCGCTGGAAATCCAAGGTCATATTGAGTGATGTGATGTGACTTCTGAAGGATAGGTGTTCTTTCTTTCTATGTTGTTGTGCTGTCCGGAGGCTGCAGTGCATGTTTATGTGTATACTATATTCAAAAGCCATTCAGTGCAGCCACCAGTTCCATGCATGGTAGGCGATGAGCCACAGCTTGCTGTGAGCTTGTTTATTTCTTTCTGTGAATATGTTGCTCATGTACTGAAAAAAGCGAATCTCTTTCTTAACGTATCGGATGATGGTTACTGTTAACCCTGTTCGAAGACATAAATTTGTAGCTCATTAAGAATAAATTATTCATTAATTCTTTAATAATCATTAAGATTACAATCAGTGTTGTAACAATCTTTTGTTTAGTTTGCAGGCCATTAAATGTGTAGGTTGTTTTTTGTAACCTGTGATATTAGATAAAGCGATTATGCCATTAGAAATGCCTCAGAAACAAGTGTTAGGCATCCACTAAATGCCACGTTAGGTTATTGAAATGAAATCAGTCAATCTGTGATTGATACAATGTATTTCATTTCTAAAAGTTCACAGAAACATATAGGATAGAATACATGTAATATATTACTTTCATTTAGAATTGTCTGTCATTTTAGACAGTAGAAAGTGTATTTTAACTTTAAAAGGGAATAGCCATACTCCATTTCCATGGTTTATATGCTCCTGTTTGTGAGGGAATGATGACATTCCACATGACACTTCACCTGTTAGAGCAGAAAATGTATTTGTTCTTGTCACACGGTTTCCCAGTTTCAGTATTGCCTTCAACCTGTAAGTGGTAATGTGCTCACTGTAAAGAAATTGGGGAAATCTTCATTTATCGGTTTAGGTATAATCACTTTATCTTGTTACATGCCATGATATTACTGTTTGGCTGTATGAAGTTTGCATTATTCAACCAGTGGGTGGCAATATTGTGTTTTCTACAGGATTGTATTTAAATTATAGTTTAGGTCATGTCATGTATTAGTTGTAAAGAGTGTATCATTTGCTTTTAGAATTAGACAATTATATGTGAATACACTATTAAATGAAGGCACAAGGTTTTGCTTTTACTGTAAGTTGTTACAGTGACATATATGGCACCTTTTTGCATTTGCATAAATAAATTGGGGAAAATATGAGTAAGGGCTCTGTAAAATATTACTACTTATAATTGGCTCCATACTTACTGTAAATAATGATTTAGGCAACATTGTCTTAGATACACTTGCTTTTCTTTGAATAGTAATCAATGTGTGGTGAATTTGACAAGGACCTCTGTAAATATTTCCATAAGAACAAATATCAGACAGCCGGTGTTGTATTTCTTACAAATGATTAAAAGTGAAGCCTGTGTTGTGTTACAGTTTTCCTCTTGTACATCCATATGGATGAGCACATTTGAAATATATAACATTATATACATTGCTATTTGTCCTTTAACAGTAATATAATAAGAGATACTATCCAAGCTCAGTAACACAAAATACTATTCATGTAGACTGCTTCAGTATACATGTACGGGTATTTTTCTAGATTCATAATAACTAAATGGATCATCCACCAACTCTGCAAATTAGTTTTACCTTATCAAAACTGTAAGACTCTGTAGGCCTGTGCATTTCTCCACCACTGAAACAGACATATTTAACATCATTTAATATCATGTCTTTGAGGATGAGAACTGGAGAGTTCTCCGTTTAATCATGGTGCCTATTCTGATCAGTATAAGCCATGTATTGTGATCTGGCCTTCAGGAGAGTGTTAAAAGCACTAGGCCTTCAATGTGTCATATAAAGGACCATTAGCTTCATTCCACAAGACAGGGAAATGAGTCGATGATGTCAATTGCATGTCATACAATCATGTTTGTATGTAATAAACCAATCATTCAGTCTTCTGTGAGGTTTCTGCTAGTTCTGTAAAAAAAAAAAAAGAAAGAAAGAAAAGAAAAGCGATATTTCATGTTGTGACGGGTGCCAAAATAAAATTTCTTCTTGTGGCATTTTTGCAATGTTTCTTTAATGTACAAAGATTGCATGTAGATCTTTAACAGAGTGTGACACCGTTACAACCCAGCACATAAGGAATTATTAGCATTAGTAATTGTTATAAATTTTATTTATTATTATTATTATTATTATTATTATTATTATTATTATTATTTATAAGAATAAGAGTACCCATATAACGATTTCTACATAATTTATATCAGATTCATTGTTTTTCAGATTGACATTCATTCTTATAAGTTTACTTCTGGTCATAGTTGCAGTGGTCCCCTGGCCAAAGGGTTTAAGGCAAGACACCAGCATCCTTTATTAGAAACATGACCCTGGAATATGTATTTCATTATTCTTAAATTTTCTCATTCCTTCTGCCAATTACATTGAAGTGAGCATTCCTAGTGAGGTGCACATGTGAGGTTGAATATATTTTCAACACAGAAATATCACAGTATTGGGTCCATGCGAAAACGAAGTAAGTTTCACATTTTGCAATAATATTTTTTAATTTCTTTTACTTGGTAAAAGCAAAAAATCAAAGCAAAACGTATGTTGTACCTGTCAGTAAAGAACGAGGGCGCTATAAACCCATGATTATACCCTAACCATTTAAGGTTTGGGATAGTTGAAAAAAGATGTGGAAAAAAGTTTTTTTTTTCTTTATAATTTAATTCTAAATGTCAAACTCTTATATTCTAAATGTATTACATGAATGTTCATTCATTCATTCATTCATTTTCTATACCGCTTTATCCTTCCATTCAGGGTCGCGGGGGACCTGGAGTCTATCCCAGGAGGCTTAGGACAGCCTGGACAGGGTGCCAATCCATCGCAGGGCACACACTTATACGCACATTCACACACTCATTCACACACTATGGTCAATTTGGGAACACCAATTAGCCTAACCTGCATGTCTTTGAACTGTGGGAGGAAACCGGAGTACCCAGAGGAAACCCACCAAGCATGGGGAGAACATGCAAACTCCATGCACACAGAGACGGGAATCGAGCCTGGCCGGGGAATCGAACCCAGACCCTGGAGGTGCAAGGCGACAGTGCTAACCACTACACCACCGTGCCGCCCCTACATGAATGTTTGTAAAGTTAAATATTTTTAGAAGTCTTTGTTTTATTTTTGTTTTGATTATTGCTTATAGCTCATGAAAATATCTCAAAATAGTAGAATATTTCCTAAGATTAGCCAAAAAGCATTTGCAATACAGAAATGTCCACCCTCTAAAAAGTATGTTCATTCATGCCTTCAATACTTGGTCAGGGCTCATTTATCTCAAATTAATCCATCAATGTGGCATGGCACGGAGGAGATCAGCTTGTGGCACTACGGAGTGTTAGTGAAGACTAGGTTGCTTTGATGGAGCCTTCAGTTGGCATTGTTGAGTCGGTTGTTTCTCATCTTTTTCTTGGAAATATTCTGTAGATTCTCTATGGGATTGATGTCAGGTGACAATCAGTACAGTGGAACCAGTTCAGGATGTGGGCTCGTATTCGAAAACACTCGTAAATCAAGCAAATTTTCCCAAAAGAAATAATGGAATAATTATTCGTTCCACAGCCCCAAAAAATAAATACATAACAATAATCAATAGAAAATATAAAGTAAAAATAAAATAAATTAACCTGCACCTTACCTTTTAAAAAAGTGTGTGTGTGTGTGTGTGTGTGTGTGAGTGTGTGTGTCTGAAGCCGAGAGGGGGCGGGGTGTAACAGCGAGAGTATGTGTGTGTGTGTGTGTGTGTGTGTGTGTGTGTGTGTGTGTGTGTGTGTGTGTGAAGGGGCATGGAG
Source organism: Channallabes apus (assembly GCA_030522415.1). Lineage (NCBI taxonomy): Eukaryota > Metazoa > Chordata > Actinopteri > Siluriformes > Clariidae > Channallabes > Channallabes apus. Next base: position 56,954,104 of record CM060104.1, read on the forward strand.
TTAAATTACGCGCATGCACACATAACGACAGAGTGAGAGAAAATTAATCTTTAACCTCTCTAATGCGACTTTCTTTTGTTTTACACGCGCACATGTGGTTATAAGAAACAGTACCTGCGCGCTGTACACACGCGCTTACAAACACAAAGTAAAATATGTTTTACACGCACACACGTGGGGAGATGATTACCCACAATTCCGCAGCACAAGAGAGAGAAAAACCATTGGCTCAGTTGTGATCACTTGACGCTCGGCGTCAAAACAAGAAGTGCATTACGGTACTCGTAAACCAAGACTTGCTCGTTTTTCAAGACAAAATTTATTAAAATTGTTTCTTGCAGAACACTCGCAAAACCTGTTACTCACAAACTGAGGTTCCACTGTAACACAGTATTCATGATCAGCAAACCAGTCAATGGTAGTTTCGGCACTGTGGCAGGTGCTAAGTCCTGTTAGAAAAGGAAATTTGCAAAAAGTGCTCTGAAATCTACTGATAGATGGCTGTGTTGACTTTGAACTTCATTAAACACAGTGGACCAACACCAGCAGATGGCATGGCACCCTATATCCCTTAGTTACTGTACATCACTCTATCACAAGCCACTTTAAATAAATCACTTTAAGCATACAGTATTTGCACTGCACAAGACACTTTAAATATGTGGATTGCACTACCCTGGACATTACCATTTTCTTTTGACCATTTTATCTAACTTGAAAAATGACATAAATCCATACCTACTTTGTATAGCTGTTTTCATTCTGTTCTATATTTCTTCATATATTTTGTTTATTTTTGTTGTACAGTTATTTTACTTTAACTTTAATTTTATATTTTATTTTATTCTTCCTAGTTAAATTGACCTTTTATTTTATTTTTCATATTTATTCTAATTCATAGTCTTTTATCTTGAGGTCACGAGCAGTTGTTTAAGCATTTCACTGCATATCGTACTGTGTATGACTGTGTATGTGACAAATAAAGTTTGACTTTGAATTTTGAATTTGAATTTATATCATCACAGATTGTGGAAACTTCACAATGGACCATGCAACTTGGATTCTGCGTCCTCAACTCTCCATCCAGACTCTGGTACCATGATTTCCAAATGAAATGCAAAATTTACTTTAATCTGTAATGACGAGTTTGGACCACTGAGCATCAGTCCATTTCTTTTTCTCCTTAGCCCAGGTAAGATGCTAGTGATGTTCTCTCTGGTTTTGCTTGACAATCTTCTTAAGGCTGCAATCATCCCTGTTGCTTATGCACCTACTATACCTTTCCTTTCTAGTAAACTTTCCATGAATATGTTTTTATACAGCATCCTTAAACAGTCAACCCCTTCAGTGATAATCTCATGGAGGGTGTCAATGATCATCTTCTGAACTGTGAGACCAGCACCCTTCCCCATGATTGTGTTTGCATGTACTGAACTAGACCTTGTAAAGATACAAGGTTTTAATGCTGTATGAATACTAATTTACTCAAACTTTGAATGAGAATTTTTAATTATTTTGAGATGCTGATTTTCATGACTGTAATCATCAATATTAAAGCAAAAAGGCTTAAAATTTACATACAAATTAAAAGGCTTTCACTTTACATATAATGGAAGTCCATTAGTTAAAATGATGACTTGTTGTAAGGTGTAGAGCATGGGTGCCACTAGAGATTCTGAGCCCCTTGAAAGCTTGATGTACTAGGTCTCCAATCTTGACATGCCATAATTTTTCACTGCCATGGTATTTCAGGGGCCTCCCTTCATAACGCCCCTACCAACAGGTATAATACCCATTTATGAACAAATATATATTTAATATACTACAGTATGTATTTACCATTAAACTCAATATTTTGTGGTTTCCTCATTTGCTGTAGCCCCTCCAAAAGACTTCTGAGGTTGTGCAGATCCTTTGGGTGCTGTGGCCTCCAGGGTGTGGCCTCCATGACCTGTTTGTCCATGGATGCTTGATCAAAATGAGCTCTGGAGAATTTGGAGGCCAGATTAACAACTTTGAACTCTTTCAATTCAATTCAATTCAATTCAATTTTATTTGTATAGCGCTTTTAACAATTGACATGTCTCAAACATGTCTCAAAAATTAACTGTCTCAAAACAGCTTTACACAATCAAAAGAATTATTTAAGTTGTATGGAATGTGAATGTGTATGAATCAAAATGGTCAGATAGTCCCTGGTGAGCAAGCCGACGGCGACAGTGGCAAGGAAAACTCCCTGAGATGGTAATAGGAAGAAACTTTGAGAGGAACCAGACTCAACAGGGAACCCATCCTCATTTGGGTGAAACAGATAGGAGGAAATGATCTGCATTTATACAGTGTGTTAGGTGGCAGGCAGTTCAGCTATAATAGTTTATGTTAATTGATGTTAAATTGGAGTCCAGGTAGTTATTGGAGACTCAGTTAGACTTGTAGAAAGTTCCAGTCCTGAACTATCGAATTGTCAAGTCCTCAGAATAACAGCTGACAACACCAGTCGAGGCCAGAACTATCTTCTAAGTAGATAGATCTAACTCTTTGCCTTCTGAAACAGCAGGATGTGGTTGACATTATTGCCAATTTGTGCTGCATTGGCTTTTCTGTTTCTGGGATTGGACAGGACAGGCTGGCTTTGATCCCTGAGGCCATGGACGAGGCTTGGGTGCCCATGACCCTACCAGCAGTTTGCTGATGTACTGTATAGTTGGTGATCAATGTTGTTCAGTTTACCTAGAGGTGGTGTTGATGTTATAGATGTTATAGTTATCTATATACATGTTAGAGTAGATATGCCACTGCGGTAAGAGTAGATTAATAAGGCTTTTTATTTTTTTTTTGTCTGGGACAAAACTGGACTTCTCATAGCATCTCTGCCAGTATTGGGCCAACATTAGGGGGTGGATAAAAGTTTGTCTATTTGCTTAAAACTGACTCAGTGAAGGTTGACATTAGCCCAGTGGTGTTTTTAATGAATTGGACATAAGTAAATGCAACACTCAATCAGTGCTCAATCAATGGCTAGTGGGGACCGTGTAGTGGTTGTTTTTCCACTGATGGAGGAAGTAGGTTGACAATGTGTGCATAGCAACAGATGAGCTACAGTCAGTAACCGTCCACCTACAGGTGAACACGTGGTTCACGTTTAATATTTAATATACTATTACTACTAATCTATCTGAGGAAAACAGTGAAAAAAGGGAAGCAGCACAAGTGTGTGTTTTGAAGTTGGAGCTTTATAGAGAGCTGAGCCCTCCCCGCAGCGGTACACGCTTAGCTCTGTGTGTGTGTGTGTGTGTGTGCGTGTGAGAATCTCGGCCGTAGTGAACATGGCGGAGCGGAGCGGGATGCGTTCAAGCGCCGGAGGAAAGTTGGTGTTGTAGGCCGAACCCGTGGCGCCTTATCTGGCCGGATCGCGGACGGTTGAGCGGTAAGTAGACACGTTTGCGGCGGGGACGCGTGAGTAATCTGTGCGCTTGTTCTGTGACGAGTCCGCTGCTCGGCTTCACTCGGCTGCGATGTGGCGTGTCGGAGCGATGCAGTGGACTGAGGAATCGAGCTGGAGCTCAAACAGTTCCGGGCTCCGAGATTATACACGTTCTAGCGCAGGAGCTTGACTGGGCTTCGACACGGCCAGATCTCCGGTTGTTATTCACTAATAATTAGGAGTTTCGCATTGAGCTATGGAAAGTTTCGCGTTCAGGACATTCTTGCTCCAAACTGTTATTTAAGTAATTTTTTTTTGCATTATAGTTTTTTTTATAATGCAAAAAAATACAAATCTACTAGAAACTCTAGCTGGTGTTTTTCTGCCTTTTATGAGCTCATTAATGGAAGTGCACCTGCCTCTCTGTAACTGCATTAGATTTAAGTAATTTAATTACTGACACAGTTCTTCCAGAGCTCCATCCCACTGACTCAATAACCTCAGCTGAAGAGTTTTATGCCCCACTTTATATTTAATGTTTCATCTCAAGAACAATTAAAATGTACAAATGTTTTTTCAGATACTGTTACTTATATTAAATTGTTAAAGCCAAGGGTGGTACGTTAGCTTAGTGGTTAGCACTGTTGCCTTGCACCTCCTGGGTCCGGGTTCGATTCCCACCTCGGGTCTGTGTGCATGGGGTTTTGCATGTTCTCAAACCCCATGGGTTTACCTCCGGGTACTCTGGACTACTCTCACAATCCAAAGATGTGCTGACTGGTGTTTGAGCGTGTGCATATGTGTGTGCCCTGGGATGGATTGGCCCCCTGTACAGGGTGTACTCCGCCTCGTACCCAAAGTCTCCTGGGGCTCCAGCCCTCTGCGATCCTGTATACATGATACACATTATAGTTTTGTTTCTGCACACGTTTTATCTGTAATACAGCCACCCTTCTAGTAATGGTATCTCTTTACATGCATACTGACACAGTGCCGTTTTTGTCACTGTTTCTTCTATATGATTTATTAATATCTGCATTCCACCTGCATTCAAGCTGTCCAGATTTGCAGAATATTATGCGCATTAACTATAATTCTTTTATTATAATATTATCAAAATACGTTTTTGAAGGGAATAATGTAAAGTTCATTGAAATCTTTTCCATATAGTCGATGTGTGAACTCTCAGCTGAACACTGGGAATTTGAAAAGGGTTTTGAACAGCATTGCCTGGATTATGTCATAGATGGGATGTAATTGAACATTTCTTGCACTTGGTCAGTAATTCTAGTCAATGCCTATTGAAAGAGAGCGAAATCAAAGACCTTTTGCACAGTTCTAGATGAGACCGTTAATAAACGGTTTGAGTCTGAACTCCAGTGAGCTCTGGCCCGAGACGTGAAGCTGAACACAGCTCATTGAGACCTTTATCAATGCTGTTGATGAGTGTGGATAATTAAAAAGCACTGCCTCTGGGCACCATTCATAAGGCTGTGAGCCAACTCAAGAAAAACTTGATCGGCAAGTTAGTACAGCTTTACTCTGCACATGTACAAATCCTCATCATCTTTCCTGACTTAATTAGATTTGTTTTAATCAGGATATTTAAAGCTTTCATATAAATGAAAGGACATACATGAGTCATTCATGTTGCTTATGATTGAAGGTTTATCTTGAGGTTTGTCAGGTAGCTTGCTGAACTCAGTGTTCAACTTTTGTTTATCTAGTCTAAGTAAGCCTAAGCCTTGAATGCATTGTGGCTGTGCTTTTATTTCATATTATTATTTTTCAGCTCTTTGATGGAAGCAAAGGGCAGTGTTAGTAAAAAAAAAAAGCAGGAGCAGATAATGGACACACTTTCATTTGGGCCCAAGATAATGTGCTGTGTTGAAGGTCATAGTTTGTGTGAGGACGAATAAACAAGTTGTAAAAACCATCGTGATTTATAACGAAGCCATAATTACGATCCCTCAAGTTTGTAAAATATGTTAATAAATTTATGCTATAATAAATTTCAAAGCTAATTTAAATTTAGCTGAAATCATGCTGACTCTCCCCAACAGTCCATGAAGATTTTCTTCTGGGGTTTTAAGATTCTTAATGTGCAACTACCAAGATTTTAGAATACATTTTACATATTAATGAATTTGTGTTTTAGGAAAGGTTTACCAATTTTGTTCTTTCTATATTCTCTTTTACCACATTCAGAGGGTCCAACTTCATTTTATCTTCAATATTCATATCAATATAACATCATTACTGTTTGCATAATAATTTACATTCTCTTTAAAACGCACAAGTTAAATAATTTTTGTGTGTCCCAGTTTAAGTGAAATATAAGGCTATATTTAACTTTTATGTCAGGTCCTCTATCAAGGTGGTCTTAATTCAATCAGTGTATGTCCCAGAGGACCTTGCATATTGCACTCTCCTGTATCCTACTTATAGATCACATCGTACTATTCATCACCACCTTCATAGAGATTGAAGCAACAGGTGAGAAAATAGCACCAGGGGGAATGGTTAAAAGCATATTTTCCTTTAAGGACAAGGCACTAACACCATTTCAGCTGAATCTCTATTCCTATGAAGACAAGAGGGTGATCTGTCTTGAAAAGCTCAGCGCAGTTCTCTGTCCTCTGGCTGTGAGGAGAGCGTCGTGTGGAATGGATGGCAATGTGAAAAGGAAGCAGCAGGGGGGCAGCTCCACAGGGAGCCAAGAGCTGTCTGGTCAGGGATCAAATTCTCACGCTGTTGGCTAGCTCGCATCCATAATTCATGTGCTTTCTCACTTGTAGAGGAAAATGGAAAATGTGGTGCTGTTTTTCCCTCTGACATGCTCTTTCTCTCCTATTGGTTTTGCCCTCTCGTTTCATCAAGCTCTTAGCATGCTTCTATTTCAAGTACCATGATAGTCAGGCATGGAGATAAACCTGGAGATTTTTGGTTTAAGCTGTTCAGGCTTCTTTAAATGAATTTATATATTCAGACAAGACTTGTAGGTTTTTGCCACCTTGGAATTTAGATAAACCAGAGAGTTACAGTATGTGAGAGCTGATACTTACAGCTGAGAAGTGCTGGCTGTTTTTGTATTTAAATTATTGCTATAAGGCACTTATATTAAAAGTTTGTTATTCTCGTTTTCTACTTTAATTGACTGATTTATTATGATACCATAATTGTTTTCCCACTCGAATCAGTCAATTTGGATAAATCAGTTTTCTTATAGTACAAAGCCGCCACCTCACCGGAGAACTGGCAAAGCCTGCGTTTCTCTCCCCAGCATGGGCTTTTATCTAATCGATTGCTCATCCAAGCTTGCTAATCAAGTTTCTAAGATTCACAGTTTCAGTATTACACACACATACACACCCAAACACATACAAACACAATCCTCAAACATTGCTGGACATAATGTTCTTTACATATTGAGACAATCAGTAATTAAAAAATTTGGAGTATGCAGTTTCAATTTAAAAGAACTTAAAATCAGAATCCGTTCTCCACAATTGTCTTGTTTCACATCCAGCGCTTGTGAAATGTGCCTACTGTATGTTAATCATGTGAGAACTTCGGTAATGGCTAGGAAAGGTTTCACATTAAAATGTATGAAATAGGCAATTTTTTATTCATTGCCCAGAGATTAATGAAGGAGTTCCACATAAAAAAATAAAAAAAGATTTCCTCCCCTTTAAATATAGGTCAAATTCTCCCTTGTTGCTTAATTAGCGTTAAGTGGGGCAATGGCTGAAACACTCATTAGTTTGAACATCAAACTGTATTTAGAATTAGCCTGAGGGTTTGGATCGAGACATTCAATTTCAAGCTTTGGATTATAGTGTGTATTTTTCTGCTTATCGTTAAGCACGGTTTGGATTTTTTTTTTATTCCATGTGCTGGGTATGTGTTTCAGTCTTCGGTTTACCTTTTTTTGAAGTGTTTTTAAACTGTTACATTAAAAACATAAATGCATAGGTCAGACTTGTTTGTCCGACGCATTCCATGAATGTTCGACTGGATTGAGATTTGGGGAATTCAGTGGCCAGATAAACAACCTTGAACTCTTTGCCTGCTAAGCCTCGTACATGGCAGGCTGCGATGCACTTGGTGTTTTGGTGCCTTTCTATTTTGGACAGCATTTCGTTATTTTGGCAATTTCGTGCTGCATTGGCGTTTATATGGGATTGGACCAAATACGCTAAACTTTGCTTCCCACGGGTGCCAAACATCCTGTCCCCAGGTATATAATTACTGGTATATAATAACTAAACAATGTTGATGTGTTAATGCTACGTGGTGGTAATGTTATGGCTGATCAGTGGATATTAATATTAAAAGCCTAAATGTGAAACTGCATATCATACTGTGTATGGCTGTGTATATGACGAATAAAATTTTACATTTTTGATGGTATATTGAACAAAAAAAGACAAAACCCCATCTGATTCGGTAATAAATCAAAGATGAATATTTTCTTGTAACACAGTGTAATATGAAGTGACATAAAGAACAGAGAATCATGATACCAGCAATCTTACAGCAGGTCCTGAAACAGCAAAGTGTGTCTAGCTGTTTAGCAATATTTTTCAGGAATTTGTACACATTACTTATTTTACCAAAGTTTATGTGAATAAAGAAGCTTTGTCTTAAGTCTTAAATACCTATGCTTTTCCTCTTGCAAGGTACTGTATGTGACTGAGGGTTTGTTTTCAGTAAGGTTATTTGATACGGACATCTTAAGTAAAATCCTTGAATCAAAAGCGGTCCTATTGTTTAAAACCTACTAGATATCAGTATATAGTAGATGTCGGACAGAAGTGATAGCCTCTGTTCTCTAGTTAGCTCAGTACATTGTACTGTACAGATGAAATGAAAAAGACGTTGAAGTGGGATTGTAATTGCCTACTTGAGCCTGAATGAATAAACTAAAGCTATAAATACATTGTATAAGTATTTCCAGTTTAACTGTGTCATATTGTATTGTATGTAGGGTATGTATTGTGTGTAGTCCTAAATGATAGATGGCTATGATTGTGGATTTGTACATAGATATATTATATAATGAACATTCTACATGAATTGTAGATTAGGTTTTGGCATTGAATGCTATTATTTCACCTGTTTTTAACTGTTGTTTAAAACAACCACCAACGTACTTTCTAAGGATTAAGGTCTAGTGAGACTAATATATTTCCTATTGTGCAGAAGTTTACAGTAGAAGAACAGCAAGGTGTGTCTTTTGGGTCACACCACAGCATCTCTTTATAACGTAGGAGATTGAAAAAGGCTTCTTTGTTCCACTTTTCTTTTGAACAAATACAGGATTGGCTCTTGAGCCTCTTGCTCATTCCCAGGCGTATGAGTGTGTAATGGGATACTTTTCTTTTGTATCTTGCTGCATTCACAATGAGAATTCTCTCTCCTGCTGCTTTATGAGACCTGGGTCTTTTGCCAGAGGTTTTGTTGCCGCCAGATTATGTAGAATATTTGCTTTAAATGGAAAGCAGGTGGTAGAATTAGAAAATTAAAATAACAGCTAGTCCGGTTAAGAGCTGTGACCAGAGAAAAGGAATTGATATGGACAGGTGAAATGTGTTTGTTTTAAAAACTAGTTCCTTCCATAGTCCTGCCTTTTTTTTTCTTTTTTTTTCTTCTTCTTTCTATTCAATTGCCATAGCACCGTAGTCACAATGACTTACTGTCTGGATGGTTGTAGCTGCAGCTGCATTACAGCCCAGTGGGTTTCCAAATCCTTCTATCTGTGGTCTAATTCGCACAGTGAATACCTCTGGGGGTTTCCGTGTGCCTGCACGTCTCCCGGGATCTCTCCACTATTAACAGTCCAGACACATTCAGATAGCTGTAGGCAGTACTGTCTGCAAATTCAATATTGTGTTATTATATATTTTATCCTAGTCTCACAGCCAAAATGTCACAGAAGCTGACCTACTGTACCGTCAATCGGTTGATGGTTCATGAGGAATGTTCAAAAGATCTGATTATTATTATTACAATCTGTCGAAATTATGGAGCACTCAGTAACAAATACAAATATACAGAAGCTACAACCAGCAATTCTAGGGGTCCAAGCACCTCCTCTAAATATTCCCCCTAGTGGTTCCATGGAAGATGACATCGATATACAGTAACAACATACGAACGAGTTCCGTTTCCAAGAGCTCATTTGTACAGTACAGTCTGAGGCCTCCGCAATGAGGCCTCCGAGTGCACAGTGGTAAAGTGCTCACCCTATCATCTGGAGATCGCGAGTTCGATACCCGGGTGATGCTGTAACCTCTCGCACCCGGAGGCCTAGAGTGAGCTGATTGGCCGAGCTCTCTCAGAGGGGAGGGATGAGAGGTACTTAGTGCTTCCACATTAATCACAGCTCCACAGCCAATCACGTCAGTGAGCTCACGCAAGCGGACGAGCGGATAGCGCTGTCCTCCAACCATGTTACGCTGCCCCCAACAGTGCGCGAGCGAGCAGTTTGAAAAGATGCGGTTGGCTGGCGTCACACGGTTAGGAGGAAGGATGTGGAGCCCCCTAGTGACGGGGAAGAATTGGACATGACTAAATTAGGGAGAAAATCTAGGGGGGAAAAAAGAACCTCGCTCCATTCTCTCAATTATTTTCACTTTTGTCTCCATTGTTATTGCTTGGCGCTTCTTAACAGTACTAACTTCATCGCTACTGCTTTTATGCTTGCTTCCGGACATGCATTGTGCATGTGACAATGTATGCTGAACATTTGATTTAACATGAGTTGAACACATGTTCGTATCTTCGGAAGTTTGCTAAACACTACCAAAAGCCATTTAACATTTTTATCTATCTGTCTGTCTGTCTGTCTGTCTGTCTGTCTTTTTTTCACACTAAGCTCTTCCTTTCTCTCAAAAGTAAGTTTTACTTTACTTACTAAATAATGTATCTTTTTTTTTTTTTTTTTTTTTTTAAATTAAACTGAATAATAGGACAAGTAGCTAAATAATAAATAAATGATAAATAATATGGGCCTTTAGGGGCTTAGTCAGTCCCATGTTGAGGTTTGGTAAATAACAAAATCTTTGTAACTCATGTACTGTACTGTAACTGAGATTATTATACTGCTTCTTACTTGAGCATGTGTTTCTGCACATCATCACTTACTCATGCAGAGCCAGAACCTGTAATACATCTTTCTGTCCCAATGTGTGTTGATTTATCGGCAAATAAAAATAAAAATAATAGCTTGCATGTTTTAAACTCCCATACAATGATCTAGAGAGGCTGTTTTTGCGGCAAGCATTTTTTACAGGCATACATAAACCAAACATGTGGGCATTTGACTTACATATTTTCACTGACTATTTCACCCAAGAGACCTTTCAAACAAAACAGCCTGAAGGATTTTGCTTGAGGAAAAGACTCAGAAACATTCAAAAACAAACCACTGGGAATGTTGTCTGTCCTTTTCTGCCAACATGTAAAAAAAAAACAGTAGCAGAATGAGGTTTTACTGTTTAAAAAATGCACGTCTGGAGACATTGTCTGTTTGGCAAGTCTTCCTCTCAGGTGACGTTAACCCTGGGAACACCTTGAGTTTTTCGCCCAATATGCGTTAACATATAAGGTTGAAATGTTATCGAACCTGTTGGTTTATATGTGAGGAATAAATGTATAGCTTACTTAATCCTTTACTTTTTGCTTGGCATCTTGGCACAGATTTACTTCTTCCACAGATTTAGCTCCAGTCCCTAATCCTGGCAATGTGCCATGCAGTAGTTACAGCTCTTTAACATGTGGGAGCTGTTGTCTATGACAGGAAGGCTCACTTGCCAACTTCAACCCAAGACCTGGGTTATGAGAGGTCGTCCAACAGCCGGTTTTCTATGGCGCAGTTCCACTGGGTCACTGCGATGAAGCTGATTAAAACCTGATGGCCGCTGGTGTTGTGATTTGAAACGCATGGGGCTGAGCATTTTTCTGTTACAGTTGGGGAGCATGAAGTCCGTTAAAGCTCCAGCTCTGTTCCGCTCCCATTAAACTTATTGTTACAGACAGCTTTTTTTATTGTGGATGTAATGTGTGCCACATTGCACATGGCAGATTGAGCTCTATAAATATAGGATCACCATTTTATTATGTTCGAGGCTAATTTTGTATTTAATGATATGACAAACTAAGGTCAATCCAAGCACATGTCTTAGGCTGCCATCAACTGCCAATCTTTGGCCCTCCAAAGATTTTTTTCCATAGCTTTTTCCTCTTTTGTAACAGATATTCAGTGGGGACTCACATTAATTAAAGGTGAAATCAGCACTTGTAAACCCTTTACGCTATGCAATATTAAATCAAGACACTCTTTGGAACAAAAAATAGAGCGAGGGCTTGCAATTGCAATGTCATAACCAATAAAAAGTCATTGTGCACCAAACAGGTTGATGATTGTTTTTTTTTTTATGGCATTGCTAGGTCACGGGAAATGTTTGCATTGCTTTTGCATGTTTGTTCCTCAGAAGATGTCCATGGTGTACTAGCAACCTGAAAGTGTAGAGAAAATAACTGGAAAAAGTGATGGGGCATAACCAATAACATCATGGGCAAGGCTTTGTTGAGGCTGTACGTGTAGTTTGTATTTAGAGTTACTTTTACATTTATCCTCCGGAGACCTAGAGACCCGGAGACCATTGTACTGTTGTGTACAATGCATTTTATCCTTTCATTATTATTATTATTATTATTATGATTATTATTATAATCTTTATTATAATGATCTATATTAAGGATATATAGACAATATAGTTAGGAGAAAACTTCATGCCCTTAGAGGACATTCAGGACTTGGGTTGAAGCCTTTCAGATGCTTATACAAAAGTGCTTTGTTATATACAGTACATGGGAAACTATTCTGTGCCTAATCTCATATTTCTGCTTATATAAAAAAAAAATTCTCAATTCCACCACTGGTATTAACAAATTTACCAAATACATAGACACTTATGTGCTTAGCTGAGCAGGGACTTTGGTTCTAACCATGTATCATTAATAATGTTAGAACTTTTCCAATATGAGATCCCAAGCCTCTGCGGATAGGACGTCCGTCTAAACAGAAGACAGCACCAGTTGGTCTGTGACAGGTCCATCATTATCAGCATTTATGAGATTCCAACTTGATGATATTAATTTTAAGGCCAGGGGTAGCTCAGTGGTTAAGGCATTGGACTACGGTTTGGAGGATCCCATTGTGGAGTTTGAACCTGGCCCTTAACCCTCAACTGCTCAAATGTGTAATGAGATAAAAATGTAAGTCGCTCTGGATAAGAGCGTCTGCCAAATGCCTAAATGTAATGTATGTAAATTTGTAATTGTTACTTAATATCCGGTTTTGAAACAGGAATATACAGTATGAGTGGAGGCTAAAACCTCTGTTCTGGACAACTTCGTTCCTCAAGCATGTACTGCTACTTCTGCAACTTTTTCACTTTTGTAAGCACATTAACATCTCGTGTCTCCAAAGATGTCAGTCAATTTGTATTCACCCTCATCGAGCCCTGTAAGTGAAAAAACACATTTTCAACACGATTTTCTGCATGTAATTTGGGAGTGATTAATTAAAAATGTGCCTGTGCAATCCACGGCGAGATACATGCCCCGAAGTTTATAATCTATTATAAGCCAAGTGTCTCCTTTAAAGATTTGCATAGGTGATGCAAGCTCTCAGAAGCTGATGTTATTCTCGCCTCAAAGTAACTTCACTGTATTTATTTAAAGAGCAAGGCAGTTTCCTTGGATCCTGACTGCTGTTTTCTTTAGCTAATGATAGTGCAGCGTAGTGAGAACAGGAGCTGAGAACTACTGTATGTCTGCCAATACGAAAAATGTTGCTTCAATAACCTCACAAGCCTGGTTGCTTTCAGTTTCTCATTTTGTGCTTCATCTTCTAATTTACATGTGACCAATATCTGTAAATGTTCAATTTCTAATGACTCACTTAATCAATCCTTCTGTGTTGTTGCATTCTGTAGTTTTGTCTTGAAATGAACCAGGATTTGTTACCACAGATGTAAGTGCTCGTGAAATTTCCATTACCATAAGCAGATTCTGAATGGTACCAATGCTAGTCTTATTTGGCTTATTGTTCTATTCTTGTCGAGAGGCATTCAGTCTTAGGCAGCCTCGTTTAGTGAAGGGGCCCAAAGGAAATGTCTTGAGTAAGTGTTATATAGTACTATAATCTTAGTAGTTATATTGTATTAATATTCCTGATATCTGACCAATAGGATACTGCTTTAGTATTTAATATGACTGATTACAAAAAATGGCCTTGAGCGGTTTACTATGACCAAGACATTGTGTCAAAAAACAAGGTTGAGCTCAGTGTATATATTAAAGCAGACTGTCTATATCTATACTATAACAGGTTCTGTCCCATACTTACTCTGCCTGTGGGGAGTGAAGGCAAGCCCATCAGATATACAGTACACTCACTCCTCATCTATACAGCTTTATCCTGTATTCAGGGTCACGGAGAACTGGAGCCTATCCCAGGAGACTTAGGCCACAAGGCGGGGTACACCCTGGACAGGGTGCCAATCCATCGCAGAGCACACACACTTACATGCCCATTCACACACTACGGGCAATTTGGGAACGTCTATTCACCTTATCTACATGTCTTTGGACTGTGGGAGGAAACCGGCGTACCCGGAGGAAACCCACCAAGCACGGAGAGAACATGCGAACTCCATGCTAATACAGAATAACTCACCAAATAAGTCACTGCTGGCTCATATTAGAAGGGGCAGGAGAACACCCAGTGCACCACAGCCTGCCACACAAGGGGCCCAGTAAGCAAAGAGCACTCCACCCTGCAACCCATAGCGCACCCCGAGAGTCCCTGCAGGGTCAAGCCTCGAGGGCTCAGAGCTGCCCAGCTGGCACAAGGGAAACCTACAGACTATTGAATATGCAATACAGTATATACAGGATATCTGGTGTAAAGTTTTGCATTTTAATGTTATGGCTAATTGCTATGTACAAATATATCAAATGGAGATATATTGTACTTTCCTTCCTACTCAACATGATGATCATGGCATGGCTTGGGTCTGCTTAAACAGATGGGACATGGCAAATGAAGTAAAAGATCTTGTGACTGATCACCTTCATGAATAGTGTTCATGCATAAGTACAGTTGTAGCCGTCTATACAGTATCCAAAATGCCTTGGTTCACTCTTGGTTTTGCTTGAATTTGTTGTCCATCTCTGTGAAGCTACAGTACGTGTATGTTGTGCACTAGTCAGGATGGTGCTTGCAGTATGTGTGGAGAAGGTGTAAATAATAACTCGCTTAATGTTTAGGCTCCAAGTCTCTCACTGGGTGTGGGCCTTTTCCGTTTCTCTTGATTGCTTGCGTCATGCTCCAGCTGTGTAAGGTTAGGCTGCCTGACCATTTTTTTCCCATGTGCTTTTGTGTTTGGGTTGCTGTCTGTGGTGCTGATCTTGCATTGTTGGAGATGCTCAGGGTGTGGTGGTGTAATAGGAGGCCTGGGATCTATTATTAATCAAGATGAGGTCCTATTAAGGCTTATTCATGGGAAAGCTTCTTTAGTTATTCATTTAAAGAAAATACAAATACAAAAAGCAATGCAAAATGCTTCAATATAATAAATGGTTTCCTTTTTTTAACATCTGAATTAATAAATTTGATGCGGATAGTATACTTTTACAAAGCAGTGACCGATGTCTATACACTAAAATCTTGCATTGGCATTGACCTTTAAAACATGGATTATGTTGTTATTTGAGGAGCTGATACTGAGGTCCCTTTTTATATCATGAGGAAATGAACAAAGCACATCAAATACTGTTATGCCCACAGGTATTTCTTACTAACTAAATTTATGGCTGATTTTCAAATCAAAACCCATAGAAATTGCAGTAGGTGCTGAAGTTTAGAGATTTATAAAGCATTTATTATAAACAAATCTGATGACTCTGTAGTTACTCATGCAGCAATGTGTAATTATTCAAAGAGGCCATAAATTATGATTGCTGAGTCATGTTACAACAAATCAAGAGTCTTTTTAGACACACTCTCTAATCATGTTTCCTTTCCTCCAGCTGTTGGCTTAATTACTTTTCCCTGCAGCCCATAAAAAGTTAATATGACTCTAGTCAATGGGATCATCTAGTTGCTTCCTGGTGGGGGAAAAATACTTTGCAAATAACCTTACACACTCTTTACCTCCCTCTTCTAGCTCACCAGTTCTTATCAAGAATCTAATTCACACTTCCTACCTCATTGGCTCCTTTGGCACTACAAGCCACATTGTTCAATTTTTTTGGTTAAATTGGATTTGCATGGCTTGACAGTTCACTTTTTTTTTCTGATTCTAATGTAGACACCGCTGAACACTGAAACTGAAACATGTACACAACAATACACCTTTGCTCGTGCTATCTGGGTTAAAACATACCATGCGTTTGTGAGACCACAAACAATGGATGAAATTTAAGCAAAAAACTGCTTGGGATTTTGTGCTGGAGGACAGCAAGCAGTTAGTAGCTGTATTTATTGAGTTCTAGAAGAAGGAAGGAAGCCAGACATTTTGCTTTTAGCTATAAAACCACGTCAATGGTGACTAGAGCAAACCACGGATGTACTCTCACTCACTCACTCACGCATCTTCTATACCGCTTTATCCTGTATTCAGGGTCACTGGGACCTGGAGCCTATCCCAGGAGACTTAGGGCATGAGGCGGGATACACCCTGGACAGGGTGCCAATCCATTGCAGGGCACACACATACACGCCCATTTACACACTACGGGCAATTTGGGACCGTCTATTCACCTTACCTACATGTCTTTGGACTGTGGGAGGAAACTGGAGTAACCGGAGGAAACCCCCCCCACCAAGCACTGGGAGAACATGCAAACTCCATGCACACAAAGACGGAAATCGAGCCTGGCCGGGAATCGAACCTGGATCCTGGAGGTGCAAGGCGAACCTACACCACCGTGCTCCCACCACACATGTACAGAGGCCAAAATTCACATGCATTTCTATATGACCGTTCTCATTCAAGTTGCATGACCATGTATCAGATGTACTGTATATCTGATCTAGGCAAACATATGAAAGTGACTCAGATCTGATCTGAAAAACATCACATTTGTGCGTTCAGCCAGCCCTCAAACATCAGACCTGTTTTTGAGTCACTTAAGGCTGATAATGTGAACGTAGCCATTATCTCTCATTTAATTCTACACAGTGCCTTCCTCAAATCAACTTTTTACTAATATCAGAGTTTGCTCTTAGTTATGGATACAGAAGTTCGTTGCTACAATATGCACAGATAACATTTTCTAGAACCTGCAAAAGATGTGATCTCCACAAGAAGAATGCAATTCCCCAACACTCACCAATCCCAAACCAGACTAACTCTTGCTTTTACAGGAAATCACCTGAGGTGCTCCTCCCTGTCACCGTGGCTTGGCCCGGAGCACACGTGCTAGAACATGTCAGAGCTGGAATGCCAACAGCAGGCAGTCTTTCACACAGCCTGAACTCTTTTATAACCCTGTGTTGACAGATTGCACATTAGATACAAACTGTTTCATAATGAGTCACTAATGGTCGACTGATGAAGTTAAAGTGACATGGTCTACTTGTAATTAGTAAAATAGTCAGCTTGATATTCAGCATTAAAATTCATCCTCTGGCCAAATTAGAGAGGTTTTTGAGATTTTGTGCAATAAAGTGAAATGGGGAATTCTCACTGGCTCTGTTCACATTTTCAGGAAAATCACCCAAACTTCCTGTCATAAATCATATTGTTTAGACGGAAGGTTTAATTCCTTGGTGTGTGTGTGGGATGTAGTGCTCCATACAGTATAAACACTCGCGTGTGCATGTGTGTGAAGTATCCATGACCGTCAGAAACTTGGATTTGGTGTTGTTTCAGAATGACGTAGTGTGAACTGAGGTTGGCATACAAGACTAAAGAATTTCAGCCTGCAATGTACTGGTGTTGTATCTGTATTGCATTTGTTCCACAACCCACAATATTAATGTAAACATGATTAATACAAATACAAAAGATAAAGTACAAATAAATAGAATTTACCTTTAAGAAGAATCCGCAGTGATTAAGACCAGAGTGAGTAGAGGAGAAAAAGGGGGGTGGGGGGGTGACTTTCACACAAGTGGGCACACACACACACACCAGTTTACCGAAAGACTTTCACTCACACAAGCGCGCCCACACCCACATAGACACATGGACACACATTCACACCAGATTGCCCACAGAGATGAGAGGAAGAGGAAGGGGGCTACTGTGTAGGATGACTTTTATACATGTACACGCATGTTTACCGACAGAGCCTTCACTCACACAATCGCGCACACACACAAACACAAAATAAAAAATGCTTTATGCACACACACGTGGTCACGGTGTTGTAGTACACAGTATATAAGTGACACACGCACAATGAGACCGAGCATGGGAGATGATTACCCACAATACTGCTCATATTTCAAGACCTCACTTGTTTACCGAGATAAAATGTGTTCATTTTTGCTCGTCTTGCAAAACACTCACAGACCAAGGTACTCGCAATCCAAGGTTCCACTGTATCTGTCCCCTTCACACTACAGTGTATCTGACAACAGAGAAGATGTTAATGACATGAAGTTAATGACGTGAAGTAAACACTTGCTAACCCGGTCTGCCCTTCTGCTCGGGAGCTTGTCGGCAGCTCTGTCCCCAAATTTTTTTAACTTTTGGAATGGGACAACTTCAGCTATCTAGGCAGCAACAGTAATGCAATATCTAAACCTTTACAATTATAAAATGCGACTCTTTTTAGAAATCTTGTCAGATAAATTACTCTTGTTAAAAATGAATATATTACTCTAAATTGGTGAAAAAGCATTGCTAACCCCTACAGAAATGTAATACTGTATATAGGCATCGCCCATATATCCAAAATATTTTTATATATGTTTCAAATATTGTCATATATTTTAAGAACATATAATATCAATGAGGATGTATGGTAATGTACTGTATGTGTGCATTAATATTATGTTGCCCATGCATGTAAATGCATGTACATATACAGTAGGGAACCAACATATTTTGCTTATAAATAGCACAATAAATTTCAACCAGCTGGTTCCAAGATACAGTAATTTATACTGGATGTAGTATTTACTGAATTACCACATGAAATATATAGACATACACACACTCATACTGTAAATATGACATACACTACCATTCAAAAGTTTTAGATCACTTTCTAACTCCATGATGGTTCCTGATTTTTCTTTCTTTCTACATTGTAAAGGAATGCTGCAGGCGTCCAGTAAATGCATTAATCTCCTTTGAACAGTTGATATTGAGATGTTTCTGCTACTTCTGCTCTGTAAAGACTTCATAACGCCTCTAATCTGAGGTGCTGTTAATTGGTCATTTTTCAGGTGATAACTCTAAATGAACTTCTCGTCTGCGGCAGAGGTAGGTTTTGGTCTCGTCCTCCTGGGACGGCCTTCATGAGAGCCAGTTTCATTATGGACGGATTTTGCAAATGCACTTGACACAATACTGTTCTTGCAAGAACTATTACAGAAAGGCTGACCTCTGTGTCTTAAAAAAAACTGTTGTTTTTCTTGTTGTTACATAATTACCTAATTCCATACATGTATGTGTTATTTTACAGTTTTGAAATCACTAAACAAAAACAAAGAAATTTGCAAGTGTTCTAAAACTTTTGAACGGTAGTGTATATGCATTAACAAACATCACATAGAACACATATTTCAAATTCTTATGGAAATTCATGCATGTCCATGTATCACATTTCCGTATGAGAATGAACTAATTCAATTGTTTATACTATATACTGATGCCAGTGAATTCCCTCCTCCAGTTTGATTTTATATATTATAATATATTTTATAATATAGTTCCATCTTTACTACATATTCAAAGATAAACTTTTGGTGGTTTTCGATCAACTGTCATATTGTTTGTGCAGTTTTATTATCTACTTACTGATGGCATTATATTATGAGCTTTAGTGATACAGTAACACTGCTGAAACTAATATCATAATGATTGATTGTATATTACGTGGCTTTGAGTATGGATATATCCACTCTAATATTCTCATGCCGTGTTAAACTACATCAGATTAACGTTGGCACCAAAAAAGACATCTCATTTTTATCACCTTAGGTAACAATATTGGAAAATCCACACGGCTAATACACAGAGCATGCTTCTCTATTGGCCTCCCCTTTTTTTAAAAATGAGACATGAATAAATGTTTCACTTTGAAAGACTATCTGATAAAAAAAAAAAAAAAAACTATGGAGATAAAATGAAACTAGAGTATATTGTGTAAAGCAGTGGTTCTGCTTTATTTATATATATATATAGTCTAAAGAAAGAGAGAATGATGAATGGAAGGAAATGCTGATATTCACATGGACTGTGAACTGTACATACAGTACAGTAGATATGGATTGAGAGGTGATGAGGTTGAACATGCAAATGTGAAAATACAAATGTAAAAACAACACAGGTCCAGTATATCTCTCTACACATAGAACAGAGGAGGTAAATAAAGGCGATTTCCTTGTTTTTGCCAGAGACTGATCTCTGCCTTAATAAACTGCGGTGTCTAAGTGTTTGTGTGTCGCTGTCCATTTGAATGTCATTTCTGTCTTTCCTAATTGCTGACAGCATTGAAGCTGCAAAGCTTTTATTTTTGCACAGAAATGGAAATAAAGGTCCTGTAATGTTTCTTTATGCTTGAAATGGAAAGAACAAAATGTGCATTTGTGCATGAAATGAAATGGAGGTAAAATACAGCGAAATGAATAAAACGTTCAGAGCAGTGTGCCGCTGCGCTTGACTCGCTCCAGATGCTAAGAGGCGCGAGCTTTATGACTCCCTCTGGCATCTTCCAGATTGACCTTCACTAAAGTGGATGATTTAATGGACTGTGAAGGACTTCTCTCTAAGATGGAAGGAAGTGGAAAAGTGTTAAGTTGCCTGTACCGGGTGTTTATCAAAAGCCATGAACCTTGAATCTGAAAACAAGGCTGCTCGCTGTTGCATGGAGCCCCTTGACTTTTCCACAATTCTGTTTTATTACTCTGGCTGTCACTTAATATTGGTTGCAATGAAAATTTTTGTGAGATAAAATGCCCTGTTGAATTTGAAATGGATTTTTTGGAAATAAACTTATGTTTCAACATAAAGGAATCGTCCATCTGTAGTGTACTTATTAAAAACTATTAAGGTAGTAACATTGCACATACTGTATGCAATCTCTAGCACTGTTAGGGTGATTTATCCTTGACTATTTTGGTTTGGTGGCATGCAGAACCTGTGCAAACGAGCAGAATATTAACTTGCTAATCATCCAGTATTTAACAGCTGTCCTGATGTGTTGGTAATAACTGCATGCAAGTAAATTATTAAACCGTCTTTAGAAAGGTCAATCAGTACCTCAGAGAGAGAGAGAGATATAGTGACTTTGTATAATAGCAATACTTAGAGTTTTAAATCTGCGGCATGGTGGTGTAGTGGTTAGCACTGTCGCCTTGCACCTCCAGGGTCCGGGTTTGATTCCCGGCTAGGACCTGCAGGTTAGTCTAATTGCCGTTCCCAAGTTGCCTGTAGTGTGTGCCTGCGTGCGTGGGTGCGCGCGCGTGTGTGTGTTTGCGCTCTATGATGGATTGGCACCCTGTCCAGGTGTACCCCACCTCATGCTCTCCTGGGATAGGCTCCAGGCCCCCTGCGACCCTGAATACAGGATAAAGTGGTATAGACGATGTGTGAGAGTTTTAAATACCCTTTGACAGAACAAATGAGAACATTAAATGTACTCATCAGTTATACTGACCATTTAAGTCAGGACTTTTATACAAATGTTGCATTTTTTTTTTTTCACATGTAGTTATATGGACACATTTATTTATCACACACAGTGGCTCCACATGCAGGTCTGCTGCGGTTCTTGAGCAGTTGGTTAGCTACAGTAGGGAAGGCCCTGCTTTTTTTCCGAGCCGTGATATTATACAGTTAATACTGGGATTCGAGCCAAAGAGACTTGCCCCCCGGGTGAGAATTCACCACTGAGAGAGCAAATTTAATCTCTCAGCCATATGGAATATTACTTCATTTTGCCCAAAATGTGATGCCTACCAGAAACCCGGCCACACTAAACTGTATAGAAAAAAACTGTATAAACTGTAGATTCACACTTCGCAAGGCAAATACAGAGGCTGTGTTTATCATCACCTTACAGAACGATAAGATGTGTCAGGTTTATCAGATTCCTGCTCACAATAATGCTCACAACGTCTGTTCGGTGTTTTGACTCGACCCATGTTTAAAAATCCGAGGACACGAGACTCTTAAGTACAGAGTTACATTTTCACGCTATACTTTATACGGTTCTTAAGTAAATTAAACTGTGAATAAACAGAAGGTCTAGACTCGGACCGAGATAGATTCCAGACTGGCAGTACACACATGCTAGTGAGATCAGGCTGGCAGCTCAGACGCTCGGCCGGCGTGCTGTAATAAGGGCGCTCTTCAGACGCCGGCCGCGCCATCGTGTCTCTCGGTTCTCATTAAGAGGCCTGTCAGTCAGGGAGCTGCTGGAGCTGCACACTCCCGGGCTTACTCCACCGTCAAAACACATGATGGCCATAGAGTAGGAAGTAGGATTATTGAATTGCAAATGTTTGCAAATTAATATGTTTAAAGGGGAGCAGTCGTCCCTGATAAATCTTCAGGCGCCGTGGCAACAGTCTTTGCCCCACATTTAAGGTCATATGGATATAAAGGTCATGAATATGGATCAAATGGTCCATCAGTATGGATGACGGCTGCCCCGGATATGTTTAGAGATGCCTCTTTTGACCTGGTTTTTCATTCACATTTCGTGTGTGAGAGTCGTAATTCTGTTTGTAATGAAGTGGTTGTGATGTTGATGGAGGATGCACTGTGCTCAGCAGCAGTGATTAGGTGCAGAGACTGAGCTAATACTGCTTGATGATGGATTTTGAAATAATACAATGTTTTTTCCCTCTGATTGTCGCTACATCTTAGTATCGAGGTCACTGGGGTTAAAAAGTTCGACTGATTAAGTCTTTCAAAAACTGCGAATCTGTAGATTTAAGGATGAAATGAGAAATTAAGATGGATGCACACATTGTTAAATCTATGAAACATCATTTTTTTTCTCGACAGCGTAACGTTTTAGTCTTAGTGGCGTTAACTGCGCAAAAACACAATATCGTTACTCTGTCTGTACCTCATCCCTCAGAAACGTTCTCTTTTTCTCCTGCAGGTGACGCCTGGTCAGCACGTCCCATAACAGCTACTGTAAGGTGAGTTTGTCCGACACATATAATGAGAAGAGTGTGTGCTAGTGTGAGTGTGTGACTTTGGACTTTGAGACAACATACTATACTGTAGCTTTCTGACTAATGAAATGTCTTTATTTTAGAAGAAACAGCGTACTGTAAAGTGGAGTGTGTAATTGTAGTGGGTGCGGTTCTCAGAGCCGGGTAGAGGTGAATATCCTACGGAAAGTCGTTTTCGGTTCGACGAGGAGATTGGCTTTTAATACTCACTCAGGGTTCCTGGAAGCTATTATGTGATTACCGAAAATCCGATTCGCCTCCTTCTCATTTCCACAGAGAACAAGTAGTGCATCCAGACATTTCTGAAAAACTCCCAAAGGCAATGATGGGGTTGCTTCATTTTTAATGATGCTAATTGCTTACTTTTCCTACTAATTACTTCTGGCCTAGTTGAGCATGATATGTGGATATAATGTTTGCTTGCTTTGAACGAAATACTGTATTATCGAATGAGAGCAATTCAAAGATGACTGGAGCCACTACATGTGCACTGAATACTGTACGTGCTCTGTGCATTGCATTTAATTTGCGAAAGACTGCTAGTTCCAATTTGTGCATGACGACAACAACAACAACAACAACAACAACAAAATAAGGCCATGATGTGATGTGATTAGTTTAGGAGGTTGTGGTGAAAAGAGCTTCCCAGCGAGCAGAAGCAGGAGGAGGAGATCAGCGAAGGAAGAGACTTCTTTATATAACTCTAAGAATTTTCCTGAGAAGCTGTGCTTGTGTCAGCATTCTGTTCACAATACTTAATATAAAATAGGCATCATCTGCTCATGCCACATCAGCTCTGTTTCCATCAGCGATGGCGTTTTTACATCATCAGCTGGGGAGACTTCAGTCTTGTTAAAGTGTATGGAGCAGAGCATTTTCGCTCATGTAGTGAAGTGTAATTTCGAGCTTCGCTCTCTTGATCTCCTGGTCTCGGTCTGTCTCCTGAGCCGGGAAGTACAGGACTACAAGAGTCGGGTGATGCAGTATAGTCATGCTTTCGATTAATAATAATGTGGTGTTTAACGAGGTATTTACTGTACATACTCTTGTGAATGCAGAGTATAGATTTAAAAGAAACATATCATGCATGATGGGGCCTGAATAATGTCCAGCCTTCTACTCCAGCCATGGCACAGATTTACAGATAACTGATTCAAGATTGATTACATCCATTGTCTGGTTTTCTGAATGATTATAAAACTTTTCTATGCGACATATCATTTTTTGGATTGTTCTTCCTCCACAATTGTAAATATTTCCGGGGCATTTTATCGTGTTCCACCTGTCTGACCAGGTTACAATAGATACTGGAGATTTATGGCTAAATAAATAAATAAATAACCAGAACATCTGGCATACTGTTATATTTCCTCCCCTCCACCCCACAAAACACGCTAGTAACATGCTGAACTCACCCACTCGCTCGTTCTCTACAGCTCAATCCATCAAAGGACGCACAAGCACACACTCATTCACACACCACGGGCAACTTGGAAAGGAATTACAATCAGCCTTTTTAATCTGCAAGGAGGAAACCGGACGACCCGGAGGAAACACGGCAAGCACGAGGAAAACATGCGCACAGATCCCAGGCTGGGATCGAACCCTGACCCTGGTGGTGCGAGGCACAGTGCGATCCACTACATCACATCAGTGCTGTTTCTGAACTACTGTAACATTCAGGAAATTTTTATATGAGATAATTATTACCTTTTAACAAGACTCCCATACTTACTCATGAATAGTAACTCGGATTCCACCCACCTAGCACCTGTGTTGCTAATTTAGCTCGGATCAAACGCTGCGTACGTGGAAAGTTAATTTAGAGATTGTTGCACGTAAACACGTTTGCAGTTGTTGTTGTGCCTGTGTGTGAAGGATGATTAATCTATTTCCTGGCAAGGGATGATTGCAGACGTTCCAGCTCCGTTTGTGTATGAAGAGTAACCCGATGGTACTTAAGGGCTTATTGTGTTGGTTATTTTTAATCAGAATGACTCCGGAGGGGCTTCTCTGAACAGAACCTGAATACATGGTGTGTATTAACAGATTCTATACAAGTTCTGATGGAAGCACGCTGCCTTCATTCAAATTGGGAGGAAGAGTGTTGGACCAGAGGTGATCTGGGACAGGTGTGTGTGTGTGTGTGTGTGAGTGTGTGTGTGGCGGGGAGGGGGGATGTTTTCTGTAATGGACAGACTGGTGAGTGGCGGATGCTTGCTGTGTTGCTATGGTGAAGCTGTCCTTTTAATTTCAGTGATATTGTGTGGGAGGTAACACACAGTGTTTGTGTGCATTAAGACTGAAGCTAATTATTTCAATCGAAGCTAATGACCTGTAAGCTGAAAAAACGCCGCTGCTGATGCAATTCACTCGCTCCTCATTGCGGCATTTGTTTCCTTTTTCGGTTTGTTTCGTTTGTTCCTTTCGGTCTGGTGTCGTGTGCCGCCTGTGAAATAACATGTGTCTAGCACACGGGCTCCATTTAGTCCTGATGGTATCTGCGTTTTCATTTATTTTTAGCAGAAACAATGCTTTGAACACCAGCATGTTAAAAATAGCTTCGCAATGTGCGTAAGTCTCTCATCCATCAGTGTGAGATGTGTTTAATAGACACATGGTGTGAGCTGCATACAGTCGCTTCTCTGTTCATTACTGTTCCTGCTCTACATAGATTCCTACTGAGATGAGAGCAACTGTACCCAAATCCTACTGCATGTAGTTTCTGGTCAGTCATACTTACCTGTTTAATTGTGTCTCTGATTTGTGTGCAGATTTGTTTAAGGTGTTGATCCTATAGCAGTCTGTCTGTCTGTCTGTCTGTCTGTCTCTCACTCTTTATTGCTACAGTACAGCCATGTGCTTGTGTAAGTAAACCTGGTTTATCATTCTCACCTGATTAAACATTCTTGTGAGAGATATATGCGTATGCATGTGTGTGTGCATGTGTGTGTGCATGTGTGTGTGCGTGCACATGCATGTCTTTCCCCACCAAAAGTCACATCAAGTGGTCAGTAGTGTAGCAGCCAGGCATGAGTCCTGAATTAGTAGGTTCACTATAAACGTCTGTGTGTTGTGTGTCAGACCCTGTTAATGTGTGTGTGTGTGTGTGTGTGTGTGTGTGCGTGTAGAAGCTGGTGTGGAGAAGGAGGGTACAGTAAGTAGAGGAAGTGAGGGAAGAGTTGAGACAGAAAGAGTGTGTGCTGTGTGAGGTGTTAAGACTCATTGAGGCCGACAAGCTGCAGCATGTTTTTCCCTCTTTTCCTTTACAAACCCATGCGCGCACACACACACACACGCGCACACACACGTGCACGCATGCTACCGTGGAAACTGTTTTTCACTTACTGGTTGCAAACCTGAAGTGCTTGCTTATTGTCAAGGATTAATGTCTAGTAGAGATTTTTTTATTTTTGTGTACATGTGAAGAAACTCTTGAAGAAACTCTTGCATTATATATTAATTGTTCGTCTGTAGAGAAACCTGCATGATGTTTTACTGGAGGGAATATAATATGCATTTCATCATCCAGTAAGCCAGCCTGTGTTGCTGTGCATTTTGGAAGCAGATTTTCCAGCTGATATTCTGCTTTTGCGGCTTTGTGTCGTGCTGTGCTCATGCTGGGAGCGATAATGGATAAAATGGGGAAAGCTAGTTAAAAACTGGGTAATAGCCGTGTTCCGTCTCTGTACAATGTGTATCTCAGATCGGATATGAAGGGATGAAATGAATCGTTCTGACATCAATTTTATTCGCAAGGTAATATAACAGTAACATTTATTTTATTTCTTTCCGAAACGCATTACATGTGCCACGATGAATTAAAGATGAATGCCGCACTCGTTCTGCCATGTTTAAATCCCTGTAAACGTCACAGTTTTTGTTCTCTCCTTATTTGCTCAGTGTTTTTAGGTAGACCTATAATATAATGTCAAATCCTCCGTAACAGATAGAAAACTCTCTTTAAGGACCATCTGCTCTCCTGACACGGCTACCTTGCAAACCCTTATGTTTACTCAGGTGAGAATTCCTTTACTGTTCAGGCTACCCCAGCACAATCAAAGCGTCTTTTCATCCATAAGAAGAAAAAAAAATGAAGAAATAAAGTGTTTTCATACCACAGTATTGTGGAATTACAGATTCTGACTCAAGATTTATTTATTTATTTATTTATTTATTTATCTCAGCACAGCTACAGTATGAGATTACTTCTTGCAAATCACGGGTTTATATTAGAAACACACTGCCGTGTCAGAATGGGCAAATAATTGGACTACATGAAGAAGTGTGCAACACATGATGAGAACATTATTTAGAGCTATTATAACAGATGATGGGAATTAATTTGTTTCATGGATTTCCCTATACCATATAAATGGAAAAATGTATTTATTGGCTGTTTTGTGTTAAAAATGGGATCCCAAATTGGAAAAATGACAGACTGTGCTGTGGTTTTCTTTTAACTGTGTGTATGTGTGTGTATCACTCTGAATCACACAAAAGGCTGCGCACATCATATCGATCTCCTCTTATCCTTTCAGACCACCTATTAGGGATACCGTGTGTATGTGGAGCATTTAGGGCTGTGGGCGATGACCGACAGACATGGACCCTCTCATTGTCTCTGATATTGACCTTGTCTTTGACTCTCTGCTAATAGGAAATGATTTTAAATTAAGCCTGCAGGCTTGAGGCCCTAAATGTTAATTGTGTGTACTTGTGATTTGGATTAATATTTAATTAGTCTATCATTTATTTGTAGCTTTATGATAACCACTTTCACAAAAAATATGGGTTAAACATAAAAATAGTACGAGCATGCTTTGTCCCTTATTTGAGGACCAATAAATCAGTTTCAGATTTTCCCCGATTTCCTCCCTAATTTAGTCGTAATTTAATTCCTCCCCATCACTAGGGGGCTCCCACATTAAGCTACTACTACCACTCTGTCGGGAGAGCCGAAGGATAGCCGTGTTTCCTCCGAACCAAGTGACGTCAGCCGACCGCATCTTTTCGAACTGCTCGCTCACACACCATTAGGGTCGGCATAACACACTCGGAGGACAGCGCTTTCCGCTACTTCCACTTTGAGAGAGCTCGGCCAATCAGCTCTCTCTAGACCTCCGGCTGCGAGAGGTTACAGCATCACCCGGGAACCGAACTTGCGATCTCCAGATAATAGGGCGAGCACTTTACCACTGCGCCACTCGGAGGCCAGTTTCATGCCTAATGTTAGGCCTGTGTTGGGACTGGCCGTACTCAGACAGTCAGAGCTCAGATTGTGGCCAAGGTCTAAACAGTCTTTGGTCCTCAGCTAAATTTAGCCTCCATGTGTCCACAATTTCAGCCCAAATCTCCCTAAATATTTGGGCAAATATTAAAACATCTCAAAGTTCTGGATCTGGATTTTTTCACCGGTAGCTTGTGGTTGTTTTTTACCTGGTGGTATTAAGGTGGGTTGGAGCTGTATGACAAACACAGTCCATACAACCAGGCCTGTGTGAGATGCTCCTTTAAGGAAAAAGCTTCAAGTTGTAATTGCATGGATTATAAACAAGGAAAAAACTCCATTTCAGATACTTTCTTGAACTAAACATTCAGTCCGGCCCATTACTAGGACAAGTTCAGCACATTGTTCATTCCAGAACCTGACACACATCCTTGAACAGCATTGCAAGAACAGCTGGGAAGGAAAAACGTAACAGACATTGATTATTAATGAAGGTATTGATGAAAGAGTGTTGAGGATCTGCCATGCGTAAGACGCAATACCAGACATCCAGTTGGGGGATTGTGTCAGAAAGGGCATCGGGCATAAAAACCTGTGCCAAAAACCATACAGTATGTGCTGATTGGACGATCCGCTGTGGCGACCCCGGATATGAGCAGGGGAGCGATGAACAACATACAACAACATTATCAATATATTGATTATATCTGATTATCCACTCAAAAGGCTTATGTATCCTTACCAAACATTGCATAAATATACATAAGAACAGTTAAAAAATAACTGTTATACGAGTTGAGGGGAAGACCTTTCTCCAACAATTATACATATACAGTAGGTTACTGATGTCATTGAAAAAACAGTGTTTCATTAAGTGTAACATTAAGTGGGGGGGGGATAGTACATGTACAAGTATTGACACCAAATGGTGGGGTGCCAAAACAAAACAACACATAGTTTTGGGTCGTTACAATTCTTCTGCTTCTGCTTCAGACCAAATTAAACCAGCTCTCTGTTCCTAGCTCTATCTGTCACTGGATCACCAGCTTTCTGACAGAGGGGCAGCAGCTAGTGAAACTGGGAAAATTCATGTCCAACAGTCACACCACCAATACTGGAGCCCCTCAGGGATGTGTTCTCTCCCCACTGCTCTTCTCCATCTACACCAACGACTGCACCTCCACAGACCCCACTGTCAAGCTCCTGAAATTTGCAGATGACACTACAATCATCGGCCTCATCCAGGACGGTGACGAGTCTGCATACAGAAGGGAGGTCGAGCAGTTGGCTGTCTGGTGCAGTCACAACAACCTCGAGCTGAACACGCTCAAAACAGTGGAGATGATCGTGGACTTCAGGAGAAACCCACCTGCACTTCCCCCACTCACCATCATGAACAGCACTGTGACGGCAGTGGAGTCATTCCGGTTCCTGGGCACGACCATCTCTCAGGACCTGAAGTGGGACATTCACATTGACTCCATTGTTAAAAAGGCCCACCAGAGGTTGTATTTCCTTCGCCAGCTGAAGAAATTCAACCTGCCACAGGAGCTGCTCACACAGTTCTACTCAGCCGTCATTGAATCCGTCCTGTGCACTTCAATAACTGTCTGGTTTGGCTCAGCTACCAAAGCAGACATCAGAAGACTACAAAGGACGGTTCGGACTGCTGAAAGAATTATTGGCACTCCCCTGCCCACGCTGCAAGAACTGTATATATCCAGAGTGAAGAAAAGGGCACGGAATATCACTTTGGACCCCTCACACCCAAGCCACCTTCTTTTTGAACTTTTGCCATCGGGTCGACGCTACAGAGCACCGAACACCAGGACAGTCAGGCATAAGAACAGTTTTTCCCCCAGGCAATCTACCTCCTTAACAGTTAAACATCATTCTAACGGTCAATAAATATATGTGCAATATTGTGTACAATACCACTGTGCAATATACTGTATAATACCACAGACTTCAGATATTTATGTAACTTATTTAAAAGTATCTCACACCATACTCCATCTGATGTCAACCATTTAGAAAAAAAAGAAAAAAAAGTTTTTTTTTTTTTTTTTTTTGGTGTCATGCTGTTTTTGTCTTGTCATTTGTATTTTTTGTTCTGGAAGCTCCGTCACTAAAACAAATTCCTTGTACGTGCAAGCATACTTGGTAATAAAACTGATTCTGATTCTGTAATACATAGATATACGGTTTGATTTATTTCGAGCAGCATTTCTTTTCGCTAACAAAAAGTGCTGCCTCCAATCCAGAGTAACGTACGAAACAGATCAAACTACTGACAGATTCTTCAACTTTTACAACTTATAAAACACTTTGAGGGAAGACAATACTGTTAGACTGTTGAGTTATCCTCCTCTGATTAGGCAGGAATTTGCTGATATTGGGTGGGGCTAATGTGTGTACCTGTGTGAGATACTTGTTCGTGTTAAAACGTAAATGTAAACACTAATTATGGTACAATTAGATCATCGAACTGAGGAAATACTGTACATGTCTGTTTTTAAGTAGTAAAGTGGGAAACAGTTACAGTACACTCACAGTGATTGTAGGTTTCAAACCTGTGTAATATTTTCGTTTAATACCGTACGGTGTATATTGTAGCTTAATTAGATAAGTGGTTCAGTTCATTCTGCGCATTCAGTCTATTCATGTTTATTCGATTTTGCTGAGGGGATGAAAAACAGTATTTACCTTCTGTTTGGTTGATATACTTGCGAGTGTACTAGCTGGCGTGCCAGAATAAATAATTCAAGAATGGCACAGGCATATGGGCACCATGCTGATGGCTAAGGTTCCTTTCAAACGATTTTGAATGCATGCCTCATAAAAACATTGCTCATGCTGTAAAGAGCAATTGAGACTTTTTCACAGAGGTCTGTGTGCACCAAAAGTATAAAAGCCCACCCAAGCTATTTGACAGAGAATATTTCCTGATTTTCCTTCCTGCAGTTCATAATCAGTAAAATAAGGCTAACCAGCTCAAGCACATGCCAGAGTAAGTCATACCAATCAGCCTGACTTGTGCTTCCTAAAGAGAACATTTTGTCTTTTCCTGTCTTCGAAAGTGGAGACCAAGTGTATTATTAGCGACTGAGTCAAGCCCATCTTGATAAAAAAAAATAATTGGTGTACATTCCCGCAGATAAGCAACACTTGAATGTAATAGAGAGTGCAATTAAGAGCACTAAGCCGGGGTGATTTTGTGCACTGAGAACTTGGGGAGAGTGTGAGAGATCGCAGTTGGAGGCAGGTGAGTCAAGATCTTCAAACGTTCGGATGAAGGGAAACAGCCTCATCAAATTTCTCTTCAAAGGGCACTAGGGGACTTTATTAAAGGCTAATGTGCTAGATGAGAGCAGGGCATACTTTAAAGCAAGTGAATTTCTGTTTAATTTTATGCTGAAATATTAGCTGAATGTTATCATTACAGTGTGTCTGTAGTTATGAACTGTTTCTGTTTTCAAATACCGCTAAAGTGCAGAGTGCACTTTGCAGAGTGAAACTTTAATTAACATGTTGTATGATGTATGGGTATTTGCTGAACGAACGGCAATTTTTAACCTGCAACTGCAACTATGCTGGATGATTAAGTCCACAAGTTGGTGAGAAGTTATCTGTGGATTTGCAACACTCAGACATGCTGATCCTTGAAAATCGATTGATTAACTTGTGACTAATTTGTGGAGGAGACACAGCTGTCTGTGGAAACTGGATACACAATCATTCCACAACACCACTTGCACATCACAGGAATTTGGCTGGGAGTTATTGCCCCATCAGCGCCTCGACCCAACCTGACCTCGATCCAAGTGATTTCCATGTTTGGGCCATTAAAGGAGTTTCCTGGAGGCCAGCACTTCAGATGTGATGTAGGCCGTCTGATCATGGCTCTCGAGTACTGAGAAAACTCTCAGTCCTGATGGTATCCAAGCCCTTCTGAGTGTTAAAATACAGTGGGGCAAAAAAGTATTTAGTCAGCCACTAATTGTGCAAGTTCTCCCACTCATCATAGGTATACCTCAACTATGAGAGACAAAATAAGAAAAAAAAAATCTGATAAATCACTTTTGAATTAATTAGTAAATGTCTTGGTAAAATAAGGATTAAATAAGGGAGAACTTGCGCAATCGGTGGCTGACTAAATACTTTTTTGCCCCACTGTATTCAAGACAAGAAAGTAGAGATAAAACACACATGTACTGTTTTAGGACGACAATCATAATACTGGCTACTTATATTTTCTTCAAGTTTTTTGTTGGCATCAATTCCACATGGTGGTGGACACATTTCTTTTACATTCTGCATCGTGTCTGCATGATTTAATTACATAATCGTGGGCAAATTGTGGGCATAAAGTGATGCACTTGGTCAGCAATTGGAATTCAACAATGTTTGTTAATACACAGGGGACCAGTGTGTGGCGAAAAAAATTTCCACACCATTACACCAGCAGCAGTAGCCGGAACTGTTGACACAAGGCAGGTTGTGTCCATGGATTAAAGCTGTTGACGTCAAATTCTGACCCTACCATCTGTATGCCACAACAGAAATCATGATTCATCATACCAAGCAATGGTTTCAATCTGTTCAAACCTGCCAGTGTGTATGAGCCTGAGCCCACTATAGACTCAGATTCCTGTTCTTGGCTGGCAGGAGTGGAACCGGATGTGTGATTTTGCTGTTGCGGTCCGTCTACAGTACCTCGAGTGCCACTCACCGGATTGTTTTTTGCTTTCTCTGTAAACACACAGTTTCTGAAATATTCAATCATCTGGCCTCACCAACCTTGCAATGGTCAACTTCACTATTACGTTTTTGTCCAGTCTAATGTTTGAACAATAAATCCTGACCTTTCCTGATTGTGTGGTTGATTGGATAATACTGTGAGTGAGCAGGTATTACACTGTTCATGTTTCCTGTATTTCTCCATTGACCTGCACAGCATTTATGGGAAATTCTGTTTCAAGACAGATGTTCAGAATAAAATGTAAAAAGGAAAAAAAAAAAAAAAAAGTTCACACCTTGGCAGATGTGCACAAAGTGCTAGTGTGATTCTGCAGCTACACATTTTTCCTAAAAAAGGTTTGAGGCATGTACACAATTTAATGCATGAGAATTATTACCACTTGCTTATATCAGTTACCTTCCTCATTAAATTCTGATGTGTGGATGTGATGATATGTATCGTGTCTCTCGTGCTTTCCATAATGGTGGCCATTAGCACAAGGTACATTAATAATTGACTTCGGTATCTCAAGATGTGAACACGGCATTCTGAACACATCAGATTGATTTTGAATGCATCTCTTTCTTAGAAACATTAAATGTCTGATTTTAAAAAAAAAAGAAAAAAAAGATGGAGAACCTCCTGGAGCACTCTTCTCAGTGTTACCATGGAGACAGACTTAAGCTGTTCCTGTGATGCCAGTAATGTGTTAGCATCAATCCTCGCTTATGTGATTCCCATCCTCCATTTCACTCTAGTTCAATTTGCACTGTTAGAATTTAAAAGGGAAAGTTTAATACTGACCTTAATGTCACACCAGGTGAATCAATAGTGCATGAAACAGGACTAGTGGACAATTGATCTAGACTACTGAATGATTGTGAACATCTTTTAACGTCTGCATCGATAGGAATTTCTTTCAAATGTTATAGTAACCAAATAAAACACTAGACTCTATAATTATTACCCTCCGAGTGAAAGTCGGCCGGTTTATACGCCTTCTGCAGAAGTGGGCAGTGAGCTGTACTCTGTACTCTGTGAACATGTCCCTCCAGTCTCAGCAGGGTTCATTACTCAAGTGTACGCAGAGTGAAATAGGAGGGCAGGACTGTTTGGCCTTTTGCACAGTGTGTGCACTGTTAACAAATTCTCTGCAGACAGGAATCAGTGACAGGAGATAAAGTGAAGGCAGTGGGAGAGTTTGCAAAAGTTCAGAGAGACTTGAGCCACGGGAATGGTTTCAAGCCTCTTCTAATATTACTTTATGGGCATGAAAGATTTATAGATCCAAAATGAACTTATTGATAACTGTTTTCCCTGGCTTTTAAACTTTCCTCCTGCCTCCCAAAAACATGGCTACTGTAAATGTTCACATTTGTGTGTGTGTGTGTGTGTGTGTGTGTGTGTGGTGAACTGCCAAGGACGGGAGTCTGATCCAAGTTCTATCTTCAACTCAGTATTCCCAGGATAGTTCTCAAAACCCAGCACGATCCTATGGAGACGCATTAGAAATATGTGCACTCCCTGTAGTCCGTAGATTTGAATCCTGAAGCGACCTAACCATGTGTACGAAGTTATTCTTGCTGACCTTATACCCCAAACCTTATAGCACTGAATAATAGTAGTAATTGTCACTGTTGTGAGGAAGGGAAACCGAGCAAAATGATGATTTTAGTCATTGTCATGCAGCACTAGCAGAAACTGCAAAACAAAGATAAAGATTCTCACTTTATTTATCTTGCTGGAGTTAGCAAGACATGCTCTCACATTATTGGTCTAATGTTGGTGGAGAGAATTTGGCATGAATTGTTTAATAATTGCTGTCCTGACTCTGAATGTGAGATCTGCAGAATGCAGCGTAACTAACATTTCCACCAGAACAGGTGTGAAAGTATTTTGCTTTTGTTCTTTTCCTTTCACTTTGAAGGTGATGACTTGTCTCCTATAATATGGGGCCTGCAGCATGCACATGTTATTTTACTGGTATATAGAGTAACAGTACAGTAGATGGGGAAGGTGGCACTTTGGCAGACTGTAGGACTGCTGAGTGATTTTGTTTGTGATATAGAGTAGATACTGTAGGGGGCAGCACGGTGGTGTAGTGGTTAGCACTGTCGCCTTGCACCTCCAGGGTCCGGGTTCGGTTCCCGTCTCTACTGTACTGTATGTGCATGGAGTTCGCATGTTATCCCCGTGCTTAGTGGGTTTCCTCCGGGTACTCCGCTTTCCTCCCACGGTCCAAAGACCTGCAGGTTAGTCTAATTGGTGTTTGCAAATTACCTGTAGTGTGTGAATGGGTGTGTGATTGCCCTGCGATGGATTGGCACCCTGTACAGGGTGAACCCCGCTTGTGTCCTAAGTCTCCTGGGACAGGCTCCAGGCCCCTGCGACAAAGCAGTATAGACGGTGAGTGAGTGAGAGTAGATTGGAGGTTACACCAGACTTCTGAACCTTAAGCATATTTGGTGAAAAGTTCCTTCTTGAATGTGTACAGATGAATAAATGATCAATACTGTCAATCCACTATAAACTAAAGTTCTTATATATTTTTTAAAATTAAGATAGCTAACATAAAAGCGAAGTATTATAATGTGATCAAACCTCCAGTATCTTCCTTTAATCTTTGTGGCAAAAGCCTTCTCACACTGGAACAGATCGCATTTTGAAAAGTCTCTCGGGTTGACCGTCAGCCTTTGTTCATGACACGTGGTTTAATAAAAAATAGAAAAGAGAATGCCTTGAGGACACACTGTGTCAGCTCTCAGCAGACCCTGACTGCAGCACAGGGAGCAAAGCTCATGGAGCACTGCCCTTTTAATTGACAATTCCTCCCGCTAGACTCATTCATTCACAGTGGGGGGGAGGGGGGGGGGTTAGTCTCCGCACAGTAGCTATTCAGGGTTTAATTGAGATTTCATTATGGCTAGTTCACCATATTGATGAAGGTTTTGAACTCTATTGTCGCTTACATTTCCATCACATTCACATGGTCAATTTTCTAAATGTGTGTCTGAAACATACTGTATGACCCGGTATAAAATTAAAGGCCATTTGGACTTTTTTTTAAATATTTAAAATAAAAACACTATAGAAAATATAAAAAGTGTGGTTTTGTGCTTTTAATGAATTTCTATTGAGATTATGTTTTACTCATATGCAGTGTGGATTGAAACACTTTATTATGGAAATAAATGAGGTGTTGGTGCTACACATGATGTCATGCTTCAAACAGCGCTCAGTGATTCGTCCATGTTGAGTGTAATTTGGTCTTAAGAGGATATATGGACCCAAATCATGCCAGGAAAAATGCATGCCCACCACAGACTAATAGAGCCACCAGACCCCCTCACCGTAGGAGTCAAGCACTCATGCCTGTGCCAGGCACTCGCCCACTCGTCAAAAGTACGGTGAAACATGACTCATCTGACAAAATGACTTTTTTTTTTTTCTTCTCCCATTTCCACAGTTGTGCCCACACTGTTCTTGCTAATAGAATGATCACATCCTGTACTGGCAGGTTCAGTTGCCCGTCTGCTTTTTTTTTCTTACATATTACACTAAGGCATGCACATCAAAGTCATTAAATATACACTTTCAACCACAATTTCCAACCCTGTTTACCAACGTCTATCCTATTGATCTAAATGTTCCCAACTGTTGTTCTGTCTTCTGACAGAAGCTTCTGCCTCCCTGCACCAATAATGAGCTCTCTTCCAAAGTCATTATGATCTCTTGCTCTTGCCGTTTATTTATTTATTAATATTTTTCATTTATTTGGTCACCTATCAATGTTCTTATAGAAAAAAATAATGATAAATAATGCTCATGATTTCAGTTTTATGTTCATCATGATTCTTTTGAGTGGCAGTTTATTTATCTCCAGTGTAGTGGTTAGAACAGTAGACTCGCACCTCCAGGGTCAAGGGTTCGATTCCTGCCTCGAGTCTGTGTGTGCATGGAGTTTGCATATCATTTTTTGCTTGATGGGTTTCCCGGTATTCCGGTTTCCTCTCACAGTACATGGACATGCAGATTAGGTTAATTGGCATTTCCAAATTGCTGTTTGTGTGTGTGTGTGTGTGTGTGTGTGTGTGTGTTTTTGTGTGTGTGTGCACTACAATGGATTGGCACCCACAAGAACTGACGTTTCCAAATTGCTCGTAGTGTGTGAATGATGTGCATGTGAGTGTGTGTGCCCTGCAATGAATTGGCACCCTGTCCAGGATGTACCCCGCCTTGTGCCCTAAGTCTCCTGGGACAGGCTCCAGGCCCCCTGCGACCCTGAATGCAGAATAAGAGGTATAGAAGATGAGACAATGAATAAAAGATTCTTTTATGTGGCAGTTCTTGTATCTCCACACTGTCACCAAAATTGCATTTTTTTTAAATAATTTTTTTATTTATTTGAAGAAGAATATTCAATTATTTGTCACATGTACTTTTTACAGCTCAGCGAAATTTCTTCTTCGCATATCCCAATTAGGAAACTGGGGTCAGAGCGCAGGGTGGCAACTTGGCGATGCTGGGGTTCGAACCCCCGACCTTCCGATCAATAAACCAGTAACCCACAGCCTTAACCGACTGAGCCACCACTGCCTCAATGATTAGTCGTTATCATTGTGTCCTTGCACCTCCAGAGTCAGGGGTTTGATTCCCACCTCAGGTCTGTGTGCATGGATGTTCTCCCTGTGCTTGGTGGGTTTCCTCCAGGTACTTCAGTTTCCTACCACAGTCCAAAGACATGCAGATTAGGCTACTTGCCGTTCCTAAATTGTCCGTAGTGTGTATGTGATGGATTGGCAATCTGGGGTGTATCCTGCCCAAAGTCTCCTGGATAGACTCCAGTCCCATTATGACCTTGTATACTGTACAGGATCGCCGGTATAAAAGCACAAAATCTGAATATTAACAAAATACAATAAAAATACTATTGAGCCGGCATATGTAAATTTGTGATATTTGTAGAATTGCAATACAGATCAATTTGGCATCTTGGTATCGTAATAATCTTCCCTGGTGATTCCCATCCCTATAGGCCGATATCTTATCCGATAATGCAAAAGCCTACACCTGGAGAACAAATCCGAAATTTGGTCAATTAAATGCGTCAATCACATCACAGATTCACAAGTGTTACTAGTAATACTGTATACATTCTGTATGCTGTTTCTGACTATATTGTGTTGCATGAATATTAACATCATCTCCATTAACTGTTACTAATCCTGGTCTTGGTAGTTTGGAGCGTGGAGACGCTCAGTATGTTTTGGGAGATTTGAGGAGAACTTAGAGGAAATTCACAGGGAAAGCATGTGAAGAAAAGCCACACAGACAATAATGCAGAATTAGGACTAAGCTGAGCTCCTGAAACTGTAAGGTAGTAAAGCTACAGTACTGTACCTGCTGTCCACTAAAAACTAAA
Source organism: Channallabes apus (assembly GCA_030522415.1). Taxonomy (NCBI): domain Eukaryota; kingdom Metazoa; phylum Chordata; class Actinopteri; order Siluriformes; family Clariidae; genus Channallabes; species Channallabes apus. Next base: position 56,992,365 of record CM060104.1, read on the forward strand.
AATAGTATTAAAATAGTACTTATATACGTATTAATTGAATGAATATGGACACATACTGTAACTTGTGCTTACTGACAGACCATTTAATTAAAAGGACATTTGAACAAAATTTCAGTCAGCGTGTATATATATGCGCTACACTGCTGCAAATCCTGCATATTAATTATAGGCCTATTTTCAGAGGATCTCATAAAGCTCTGACCTTCAAATATTGTCAAAAAAAAAATGTGTGATTTGAATTCTCATAGAGTCGTAGACAATGGCCGAAGATCCCAATCCACACATGTAGCCGAGCGGTGATAATGGGCCTGTTTCATGCATTTCCCCACTGCTCTTTAACATTCAGCACTGTCGTAGTCTGGACCTTTCTCCACCCCTTTCTCTCAAAAGGAAATCAATATTTTTTTTTTGAATGAAGCAGAGGCTGTGGCATCTAGATGAAGAGGGGAGAACAAACGCTTATGGCCAAATCATTTTCTGTAATCAAACTGTCATGAAGTGCACTTTTTGTAACTCTGGCATCGATCTCACTCTGCACCGGCACGAACAGACGGATGATGCTTTCAGGTGTAGTTTTGAAAATGATTCTATTAAAAGTCCATATAAGCACTTGAGGTCGAGCTATTCTCTCTCTCTCTCTCTCTCTCTCTCTCTCTCTCTCTCTCTCTCTCTCTCTCTCCTTTTCTTTCTGTCTTCATTACTTTTTTATGTCTCCTTTTTCTTCATATCTCATAAGAAGTCCAGAAGCTGCAGTATGCTGTTACTCCGAGTTTCCTCACAGATGGAATTTGAATTTGAATGGAATGTAAGAGTATCATTTTCCCTCCTAGACGTGCGGCTCCCAGCTTTCACATGCGGTTAAGAGACTCGAGTGCACGGCTCGAAGCATATTATACAGTGAATGTTTTATGGCTGTGTTCATCTCTGTTAACATTATAAAAAAGATTGCAACGCTTGACTTTTTTTTTTTTTTTTGGCTTGTTAAAATGCTTGCTTTTAAAGCTACGAACTCCAGGACTAACACAAGCACATAATCACATAGAAATGGCTTACTGTACTGTACAGTATGTTCAATCCTTATACAGACTGTATATGATCGTCGCAGCTGGGATGACGCCCAACTTGCCTGCATTTGATGTTGCACATTTGGTCTCTGTGTATCTTTGTTTTTTGGCGAGTTTTAATTCTATGCAGTCCTTGAGAGGATTTCCTGTCGGATTCCTTCATTTCTTGGAGTTTTCATCACTGCCAACTCTTTTCATTTCTGGGTCCCAGGCTGTGCAGAACTCATAGTGTTCGAGCATAAACAATTACCCAGGGTGCACCACAGCACTGGCCTCCATTCCTCCCTATTGTCAGGAGATATAAAGTCGAGTGTGTGACATTCAGGAACACAAAGACACCCTGAATTTCAGTCAGCCTTCTAAAGCCCAAGGCTTTTTCCCCCCTACGTACCCTTTTATTCCACGTGTTTTCCCACATTTCTCCACACTTTTCTTTCTTCTCTCTTATCTTACTGTTTGAATCCGAAATACTGCTTATATCACTACATTTGATTATGAATTAACACTACAAATCATCATGAAATATTGACTTGTGATATTTTAAAGCCTGAAGCATTAATGCAATCACAAAACTCAGTACATACGTACAGTCGTGTGTAAAAGTTCTTCACCTCTTAAATTATGCGTTTTTGTGGAAAAACATAATAAAAACCATCTGATCATAACCCTTAGTATAATGCTTGGATACATCCTCAGAGGAACAACAACATGTACCATGTCATTATTTTCTATTCATTCATCTTCTCTACTGCTTATCCTGTACAGGGTCGAGAGGGGTCTGGAACCTATCCCAGGAGACCCAGGAGGCATTACTGGACCGGGTGCCAATCCATTGCAGGGCGCACACACTCATATCACACACACATATCATTCACACACTACGGGCAATTTGGGAACGACAAATCCTGTGGGAGGAAACCGGAGGAAACCCATCAAGTATGGGGAGACCATGCAAACTCCATGCACACAGACCCGAGGCGGGAATCGAACCCTGAACCTGGAGATGCAAGTCGATAGAGCTAACCACCGTTATTTATTTAACAAAGATAATAACTTTTAGTTATGACTGTACATACGCCAATGCACCATAACATTAAAGCCCAATATTGTGTAGGTTCTGCTTAAGCCCCTGGGGCAGCTCTGTCCCTTTGATGCACGACTCCAGAGTTCATGACTCAACAAGACGTCTGGGGGTGCTGTGGTGTCTGGTGTCAGTAGATCCATCGTTGGATGCAGTGGGCTGTCATGTGGGGCCTCCATGGATCAGACTTGTTTGTCTGCGATCTGGGGAATTTGGAGACAGAATCAACAACCTTGAACTCTTTGCCTGTTCCGCTCCATACACTGCAGACTCTGATGCACAAGATTTCTGATATCTTTCATGTCATGGCCAGCATTGACTTTATTCAACAGTTTGTGCTCCATTGGTGGTAATTGTCTTCCTGATCGGTCTTCTGTCCCCCTGTGTTTATACTTCTGTCAGTCTTTCAATCTCAGTATCTCTGACACTTTGTCACTCCAGTCGTCAAAATCATTTAAAAAACCTTACGTGGAAAGGGCACTTGATTGATGTCCCGCATGCATTATGATTGATGTTTGAGTCACAGGCCACATTGATCCCAACCCCATCTTCCTCCAATGAACCCATGTCTGAGAAAGAATGTTTTTTTTTTTTTTTTTTATTAGATTTTTTATTCTGTACACTGTTGACTGACAGGATGCAATTGTGTTTAAATTATTTTCATGATTATGAAAAGAGAATAAGGTAACAAAAGGGAGCGGAGACAAAGTGAGCCTATCTGGTATTATGTGTGGTTAATGGGTAGTGACAGCTCTTAATAACTGTTTGTGCGTGTGCATTTGTGTGAGAGAGTGTTTTCCAAACTGGACCTGACAAGAGTCTAGGGTGTCTCTTTGCTGGCCATTTCACTTTGACTGATAGCTGTAATGGTTCGTTGAGTGGGAATGAAGACACATGTTTAGACTGCATACTACCACAAATACCGCCTGAAGTGTTCTATGACCTTGGCCTGAGGTTTGCCTGTGAACAAGCTGGCAGAACAACTTGATTGCCTGATGCTGAAGGCTTCTCAAGACACTTTTTTCATTATTATGAATTTATAATACGTTTCTCTTTCATTGTGCAATATACTCTCACTAATTCACTCACTCATTGTCTATACCGCTTTATCCTATATACAGGGTCACAGGGGCAGCGTCCACCATGGATGGGGTGCCAATCAGTCGCATGGCACACACATACTGTACATACTCACCTATACACTATGGGCAATTTGGGGAAAGTCAATAATCTAACCTGCATGTCTTTGGACTGTGGGAGGAAACCTGAGTACCTGGAGGAAACCCACCAAGCATGGGGAGAACATGCAAACTCCACGCACACAGAGATGGGAATCGAACCCGGGCAGGAATTGAACCCGGACCCTGCAGGCAAGGCAACAGTGTTACTCAATAAGCCACTTTGCCGCCTTGTGAAATATAGTCTAGTCAAATTGTGTTTTTTGTTGGTATGGTCAAGTCCAATAATGATATAGTGTAGTATTTAAGTCATGTGATGCTTTGTTGCAGTTGTCATATTTAGTCATATTTACATTTACCTTTATGGCATTTTGGCAGATGTCTTTATTTGTAGCGCCTTTTTATCTCCTAACACATACTGTATGAGTAGTTAAGACTAAAGTTCTTTGCTTAAGGGCCCAACAGTTGCAGTTGGGTGATGCTTGGGTTTGAACCTACAACCTTCTGGTCAGTATTCCAATCAAACAGTTTTAAATCTACTGTATCTCTTTTGAATTCTTATTATTAAGTCTGAGACAAAGACTGTGTGTGCATGGTTAGCAGCAGCTGTAGGCTCCAGTGAACAAAAGCTTTGACCTAAGGTGCACTGAAAGTCATTCTTCTCCAGGAAAATGGAAATGTTTTGATGTCAAGCGTCAGATTATGGCAACACATCGTGCCTGGAAGTGACAAAAGCCTGCACTCTCTGGGTTAAATTCACCCACTCCCTGTCTTGCTTCCTGCACTACAGCCCCCAACCCACCCTCTTAAATTCACTCTTAAATAGGCTACCGAACAACACCCCCCCTCTCTCTCTCCCTCTCTCGTTCTTGTGTACACATTGTACTCTTTCACACTAAATACTCACTCTCACTGTCCTTTCATCCCTTTCCTTCCCTCTTTTGTACCCCTGGCTCTCTTTTTTCATAGGCACCGCTCAGAGACTGATCTCCGGGCTAATGAAGTGCTATTTAAACCAAATCCTTCATTGTTAAATATTTATTCTTGCTTAATGAGAGAGATTATCTGTGAGCAGCTTTGCTCCACAGAAGATAAAAAGGCAGCAATAAACGTCGGTCGTGTGTGGATGACATCTTCTGACTTCTGTATTATAGTAAGGTTGTGTTGGGGTAAAGTGGAGTTCTGAGGTACGAGGAATTAAAAGTTTGGACGTCTCCAGTTTGCAAAACTCTGTGAGCGGTTGAATTCACACATAGTTCAAAAGCAATGAGATTCCTAAAGAGCTTCAAGTGCACAGGATCAAAATGCAGAAGTATTTGTGAAGTGGGTTTTTGTCCAGTTAAACACAGGTAAGATGTGATCAACATCAGGTGCTTAAAGTTTAGGATTAGATACCGGGTTAGACCTGGAGAGGCCAGTGATCCTTCTAAACAATGGATCGCTCTAATTCTGCTAAATTTTTGGAACTTCACGAAGAAATTATGTTCTTAAGAACTGGCTCCAACCAGATCTTGAAATGGATGGATCTGATTGTTTTGGAAAACTACATAGTGACAGTTGTAAGGGTTTATTGTAACTACTGTGTATGGTTTTAAAAGGTAGACCTGCTGATTTTGATGGAAGCCCAAAAAAGATGATGGTTTTAGTCACAAAATATATGAATAAACCTTCAAAGTTAAACGCAGACACTCCGATCACATCCAGTAAAACAATTTCAAGTCATTGCACAGGCAAGAATTTCTTAATGCTACTATATGAAAGTAAACTACCTGATGATAAGCTGATTGATTCGATGTTTATAATCATTAGAGATTAACGGATTAAAGTACTGTAGCTACAGAAAAACATCATAGCAATTAAAAATGGCTTGACTTAATGTTGTGTTATTCAAATCGGTATAATTTAGTAAAATAATTGGTGACTCTAATGGAACCTAGTTATTATTCTGTGTTGGGAATATAACATCTATTTTTAATATTACAAAAAGCTAAATAGTCCATAGCGTATTGAATGATAGCATAGTGATAATTAAGATTATGTGCTGAGTTTGTCTCTAATCAAAACAACCTAAGGTCATGAATTCGCAAAGATCTTTCCCCTTTATTTAGCTTTCAAGTCCAGGCTGTGATACAACACTGTTCTGCTTCCATCAAACCTATTTCACAGTCTTTAAAAGGGCCCCTATGTGTGTAAACTTATGCTGCCATTGTACAAACACTGTGCTGTACTTCAGACGGCCTAAAGAACATGTCAAATCCTGCTGTCTAAAGGCTTATGCGTTGTTGAAGGCTTGCAGACAGGTTAGGTTTAAACCCCCAAAATTTACTGGAAAATTTGTGTTAAAACATGATGGTGGCCAAACACTCGGGTGACTTTCAGCCAGATACGAGGAAGCTAGACTTACAGTAAGGGTCAGTAGTGAACTTCATGCACAACCAAACCAGCAGATATTCACGCTGCTTATGGCCAGCCGTTCAGGAATCCACGCTGTGGGCACGAGCAGACGCTCCGTCATGTTCCAGCACGTTTATCACTGATAAATCTTGTAGCCTTAGTACATGTACAAGTGTGTTCACCACGGCGCTGACAGGAAAACCGATTGTGAAAGAAAGACACTGTGATTCTTGGATTTTTACACAGTCATTCTCTGACCATTAAAAACACCCCAGAAATATGTAAAGTTCGACCAGACAATGACAGGTTTGATCTTCTATGCACTGATTGATAGATCTACCATGCACTGTAGTGTGGTACTGTAGTGTGGAATATGTACAAGGACATGTTATACATGTTTTTGTACCATAGTGGCAATATTTATACAGTATACTATGGTACCATTGTATGTATGTAACATTAATTAAATACCATAGTGCATGTTGAAACATACCATATTCGATATCTTCTGATCTTTCGTGCCACTGTGTTACCCAATAAGACCATGAAATTCACCAAAGTATTATGGTACATACCACAGTACTAACACACTACCCACTGAATTGGCAAAATACCTATTATCACTATCACCAAAGTACGGTGGTACATACCAAGTGCAATAGTTCCAACCCTATTACTCTATAATGTCTTATTGTGCCTACCATGGTAATGTCTGAAGAATCACAGAACTACTGTGATATATTATGTATTATAGTTGACCATTGGCGCATTGGTGGCTTAGTGGGTAGCACCTTGCACCTCCAGTGTCTGTGTTCGATTCTTGCCTTTGGGCATGTGTGAATGGAGTTTGCATGTTCTCCCCAAGCTTGGTGAGTTTCCTCCCATAGTCCAAAGACATGCTAGACAGGTTAGGGTAATCGGCATTCCCAAATTGCGTGTTGACCGAACAGAGGTCCTGCCACTGTTGTAAAATGGGAATAAATACAATAGTAATCACCTTTGGCCTCCATAGTCCCTAGTTGGACTACAAAGGTTCCTAGATGGATGGATGGATAGATAGTAAAGTATAGTACATACCATAGTAAAAACAGTCCTATGGGAAATGTAATTTGTTTAAAACATGAGAAATTTTGCCAGAAATATATAGTACCTAGAGATTAGTAGAAGTGTGAGTCACTAAAGGTCAGCCTCATGGCTTTATACTGTAAATGGCAGTGTATCAGGAACTAGCAGTGTAGTGTGTAAACCAGATATCCTGGCTGTCTGATAGCTATACAGTTTGCTGTCCTCACATTACCTGGAGATGCTTTTTGCACCAGAGGGCATCTCGCACCTCCTCTCCATCTCTAAAGCCGAGAAGACATTTCAGAGTGATGATGGCATCTAGCCCTCATACAGACCTTTCCCCGTGGGCCAGTAACAGAGCCCTGTGTGTCTGCCTGTTTCTGTCTGAGAGAATGGAACAGATACACAGAAATGGCGCACAAGAAAACAGACACTTTGTGTTGTAGCCAGGGGGCACTCTGAATCGGAAATTCGAGTGCTGTCTTGCTTTATTTTAAGATAATATTCTCCTATACCGACTGTTGCATCTCTCCAGGCCGAACTGATTGTGCTGCGACTCAGTGGAGCGGCATTCTAGGACCCTTATGCCACTGTGTGGCTATAAACAGCATTACACTTTTGCTCAAGTGGCCAGTTGTTCCTGTTATGCCCACCATGACAGATTTGCTCTGACTCATCACACATTGCTCCTGAGAATAGGGAGGATAGGAACTGAGTCTATCTGAATGTGTTTAGCCAGGCGAAGTCTACACCGCAGTTACTTTTTGGCAGCTGAAGCTAATCTGTTTAAATGGTGCCATGTACATGTGCTGAGCCAGCTCATTTTTTTATCACCTCAATTTGTCATGCTCTGGTTTTCGGAGACCGGTTCTTGGAAATGTCTTATTAAAGAGAGTTGTGCTTTAATGGTTCAGACTTACGCAATATTCAAGACTTACTGTACAGTTGGGATTTTCTTCATATTGTACAAGACCTTGAAGCAACTCCTGAAGAACCCAACTTCATTTCTTTTCATATTATATATACAGTATACTGTAACTCCCATCTCGAGAATTTTTCTCTTCTTTCTCAAGGAATCCTATTTTCTCAACTGTGTTTAAAGGTTGCAGAGTCTATCTCACTGAATCACACTCTCTGTTGTATTAACACACACATTGCATGCTAAAGATTCTGTACAACTTGAACACACATTCACTTAACACACAAACACACACACGTGCATGTATTTTTTCGCATCACTTCTGATAGCATGTACTGTATAGAGGATGATCATTAAGGGATAATCAGCAATTAAGTTTTTTTTTTTGAGAACTGCACACAGCCTTAACAAGCCGAGTCATTGTGTTTGTGTCCATGTGTGTAATCCAGTGGAAAACTCAGCAGATGGTCCGCTCTCATTTCCGTCTGTGGGGTCAGAGTTGCCTTGGTGTGTTGCCATGTTCTCAGGAGAAAGACTCAGGCAGGCTTTTACAGTAGCACCATGAAGGTTTGGAGACGGAACTTCATCTCCAACTACCTACTGAGGTTACTATATTTATCCGCTTTTAGTCACAATGATATCTAGGGAGAAACAGAACTAAAATGAAGCGGTGGAGATAATTTATCAAATGGTGTGTATTAAAATATTCTGTACTTAAATGTAAAAAAAATCTTTCCCTTTCTTGGGGTCGCCATATCAGATCATTCAGTTTTCAACTAATGTGCACAGGTTTTACACCAGATGCTCTTCCTAACACAACCCACCTACAGTATTTCTCTACAAGCTTGAGACTAGCACTGAAGTTGCACTGCATGCTGGGTATTTGGACATTGGACATGCTAGCTGAGGTTAGCATAATATTGAGGCCAAAATCGCTGGAGAACAACTTTCATTGGTGATCACACAACTCTGAAGGTCTGAGTCTCTTGCATATAAATTGTTTTGAAATTCTTTTAGATTTGATGTATAGAGGAACCTGGACTGCGAGTAACTCGGTCTGCGAGCGTCTTTGTAAGACGAGCAAAATTTTGAAATAAATTTCATCTTGATAATTCAAATTCAATTCAATTTTATTTGTATAGCGTTTTTACCAATTGACATTGCCTCAAAGCAGCTTTACACAATCAAAATAATTATTTAAGTTTGTATGGAATGTGAATGCGTATGAATCAAAATGGTCAGTTTGTCCCTGGTGAGCAAGCTGAGGGCGACAGTGGCAAGGAAAAACTCCTTGAGATGGTGATAGGAAGAAACCTTGAGAGGAACCAGACTCAACAGGGAACCCATCCTCATCTGGGTGAAAAATTATCTGCAGGAAATTATCTGCATTTATACAGTGTGTTAGGTGGCAGCCAGTTCAGCTATAATAGTTGATGTTAGTTGATGTTAATATGGAGTCCATGTAGTTATTGGAGACTCAGGTAGACTTGTAGGAAATTCCAGTCCTGAACTATCGGACTAACAGTTGCCAACACCAGTCGAGGCCAGAACCGTCGTCTAGGTAGAGAGAATCATCCCCAGGCACCAGACGCATCCCAAAGAGACACACGGGGCATCCATGTGATGAAATCTCCAAGTAGAAGCCGGGCACCAGACACACGGGGCATCCATGTGACGAAATCTCCAAGTAGAAGCGGGGCACCAGGATGGGTCAGACAGGTCCGGAGGGCAGAGGGGGTCTGGATCACTGGCAGCTCAGGAATGACATGTGTAGCTCGACAGAGAGAGAAAGAGTGAAAGGGGGAGACAGGGGGAAAGAGGGAAGAGAAAGAGGAGGAGGAAGAGAAGAAGAGGAGAGATGGCAATTAGGTATGGTCACAGTCATACAGTACGATGTATAACGTGAATGTATATTAACTGTAGAGTGCAAGCAGGGACTCCGGCAGGACTAACTATGACAGCATAACTAAAAGGGAGAGCCAGAAGGAAACACAAACATGAGGGCTCCCTGAGATCAATCAATCACTTCACCGTCAACAAACCTGAGTGATCAAATGAGAGTGAGGAAGACAGCATCTAAACATACCAGTTCACCATAATACTCTACGTCCATGAGTCCCCCAGATCTGCTCCTTTACCTAAGGCAAATCTATGTATGAAAATGTTTGGCTAAATAAATAGGTTTTTAGCCTAGACTTAAACACTGAGACTGTGTCTGAATCCCGAACACTATTTGGAAGACTATTCCATAATTTTGGGGCTTTGTAAGAAAAAGCTCTGCCCCCAGCTGTAGTTTTCATAATACGCGGTACTGACAAGCAGCCTGCATCCTTTGATCGAAGTAGGCGTGGCGGATCGTAAGACACTAGCAATTCACTCAGATACCACGGCGCGAGACCATTTAATGCTTTATATGTCAAGAGTAGTATTTTAAAATCAATGCAAAATTTTACGGGGAGCCAATGAAGTGCAGATAAGATAGGTGTGATGTGCTCATATCTTCTGGTTCTAGTGAGGACTCTCGCTGCTGCATTCTGGACTAACTGGAGCTTATTTATGCATCTAGCTGAACAACCAGACAGTAAGGCAATACAATAGTCCAACCTAGAGGTGATAAAAGCATGAACAAGTTTTTCTGCATCGTTTAGCGACAGTATATTTCTTATCTTGGCAATATTTCTGAGGTGAAAGAATGCTATTCTGGTGATTATTACAGTACCTACATGAGCTTCAAATGAAAGTCTGAAATCTATAATCACACCGAGGTCTTTTACTGTTGCACTTGATGGAACAGAAAGGCCATCTAAAGTTACAGTGTGATCTAAAATCTTACTTCTAGCTGAATCCTATGACTAAAACTGTCTGATCAGGATTAAGCAGTAGGAAGTTAATTAGCATCCAATCTCTTATTTTCTGCACACATTGCTCAACTTTAGTGAGCTGGATTTTTTCATCTGATTTTTATGAGACATATAACTGTGTGTCGTCAGCATAACAATGAAAACTAATGCCATGCTTACGAATTATGTTGCCCAGAGGAAGCATGTAAAGGGAAAAAAGCAGTGAGCCTAAAACTGAACCTTGTGGAACACCAAACTCCACTAGAGAGCATGCAGAATAGTCGCCATTTAAGTCTACATACTGATAACGATCGGTCAAATAGGATCTGAGCCAGGAGAGGGCTGCACCCTTAATTCCTACTACATTTTCTAATCTGCGAAGAAGAATAGCATGATCAATAGTGTCAAAAGCTGCACTGAGGTCGAGTAATACAAGCATAGTTACACAACCCTGATCAGAAGCCAATAGGAGGTCATTTACTACTTTAACGAGTGCTGTTTCTGTGCTGTGATGAGGCCTAAATCCTGACTGATACAGTTCATGTACTGTATGCTATTTCTATGTAGATATGATCATAGCTGCTCCAAAACGCGCCAGGTCTTGATATACAAGTAGTACGCGAGCATGTTGTCTGCCGTGCGTCACGTGATCACAACTGAGCCAGTGGTGGTTCTCTCGCTCGTGCTGTGGGATTGTGGGTAATCGTCTTTCATGCTCAGTCTCAGTGAGCATCACTATATGTCACTCGTCCATCCATGCATGCATGCGTGCCTTGAATTTTATTTGAATTGAAATATTTGAATAAATATTACAAATTGTCAGACTTGTAGTCTGTAGTTAGTCGTGTGGTTTCTTATTTTTTTATTTAATTTCTTTTATAATTAATCCTTCTGTCTTTCTGAGGAAGTCTAATTGGATTCTTTCATGAACTGAAACCCCTCAGGTGTATGGTGCTACATAGAGCATTTAGCGCTTCTGCAGACAGGCGTACTTATTACGCCTTTAGGTTGCTGAATGGAACACATTTTTCAGTGTATGTATCCTAGGACTGGCTTCATTCTCTTTGTAAAGTGGGAATGGTCTCTATCCCTGTACGTCTGTAGGGTATCTGCATGTTAAATGAAACATTTAATCTTCAAGCATGCTGAAGCAAGGCAGCATGACCAATAATGCAGGAATGAGCTGTGGGGTGGGGAAGTGGCTTTATCTAACCAGGGAGACTTAAAACAATTAATTCTTAAGGGGGAAAAAAACCCTCATTAGAATTTCAGCTGTGGCAGTTTCTCAGACAGAGTATACAGACTGAGACTATTATTACAAGATGTGGGTGTGTACATTTTTTATTATGTCTTATTTTAGACTAGTTTGTTATTACATTTTCTAAATGTATTCTGTGATGATGGGTAATTTGTATTCACCTCTCTTTTCTTCTTCTTCTTCTTCTTCTTCTTCATATTCTCATTTCCTCTCCCTCTGTCTTTCCCTTTTTTCTTTCTGTTACCAGGCAAGTGCTGTGCATCCTTAGCATCATCAATGCATCTATTGTTCAAACAGGCGAATGACCCATCAAAGGGACATAGATGAAAAAGAAATATGTGTCCCATGGAGTGATCTGTCAACATCTGGAGCCTGGGCCATTAACATAAGCTTGTTTTCAATATCCAGAGAAGAAGGGAGGAGAAGCGGCACTCCTGTCGCTAGCTATGAGTGCCATGGTCACCTAGACACAATGGCTGTGTCTTAGGCCAACTTAGGTTGTTCTTCTTCCTCAAGATCTTTGGGTGCTTTCTCTGCAATCCTGGCCCTGCTAGCCATGGCTGGAGTGAGAAGGTTGACTCGTGCTGTGCGCCAGCAGGGCCTCCACCGTCTGGTTCTGGCTCTTATCCTTTTCTGCCTGCTTTCAATGGCCTACCTGGCCTACCATGTTAGTGGTGGCCCAAAGATCAAGGAAGCTCCTCCGTTGCCACTGGGAGAATGTGTGACCGCAGCAGCCATCACTGATATCCAGCGAGCTCCGCTGTTCATGCCCTCTGAGCTGAGTCATCAGTGGAAGGCATTAAGGAAGCTAGACGCTACACGCATTGAGCCCGTGGTGCTGCTCTTCATAGAGAGCATTTACTCTCAGCTAGGCCAGGAGATTGTGGCCATCTTGGAGTCTAGCCGTTTTAGGTACCACACTGAAATTGCTCCAGGGAAAGCTGACATGCCTGCGTTGGCCTGGAGGGGGAAGGGCCGCTACACTTTAATCATCTATGAAAATCTGCTCAAGTATGTCAATCTGGACTCCTGGAACCGGCAGCTGTTGGATAAATACTGCCAAGACTATGGCGTGGGCATTATTGGCTTCTACCGTGCCAACGAAAACTCTCCATCTAGTGCCCAGCTCAAAGGATTCCCACTTTTCCTGCGTTCCAACCTTCCTCTGTGGGACTATCGGATCAACCCGGCTGCTCCGCTGCTTTACATCACTCGCCCCAGCGAACTAGAACCCGGCCCACTCCCTGCTGATAACTGGACCACGTTCTTGTCGAACCACAGCACCTATGAGCCTGTACTGCTGGCCAGCCCCAGGCCTGCTGAGCTGCCCACACATTCCATTCTGCAGAGGGTCCTGTTAGCTACCGTAATACAAGACCTGGGTCTTCACGATGGAATCCAGCGTGTGCTCTTTGGTGCAAGTCTTTCCTTCTGGCTGCATAAACTGCTGTTTGTGGACGCGGTTGGCTATTTGACAGACAGGAGGCTCAGCCTATCACTGGACAGATTCCTGCTTGTAGATGTTGATGATATCTTTGTTGGGAAAGAAGGGACACGCATGAAGGTGGCTGATGTGGAGGTGAGAATACTGGACCCTACTCTCAAATGTGTGCCACTGTGCTTGGTAGTCTAAGGGATCATAATTATTGGCACTGCTTCCTAGGAGAAGGGGGTGTTTTCTTCTTTTCCTGGTCAATAATAGCATATTTATTACATCTAACTAGGTCATATGTAGCATTAAATATCTACTGTGTAGAATATCTTTCTTGGTCTCACAAGAGGCTCACAAGAAGCTATTAAATGTTCGAGACCAATTCCTATTCTAATATCCAGAATTCTGTTGTGGCCAAGCGATTATACTTCATTTTTATATTTCCTTTTTTCCTTCATCAAAATGTAACAATAATCTATTCTATAATAATAGTATTATAATCTCCCTAAACTCCACCTTTATTCCACCATTTCTTCAATGCATTGAATTTTATATCCACCCTGTACACCATCTCATATATATTTCTTTGTGTTGTGGGTGTTGTATCAAATCCTAAAACAGCTCCTCTTCAGCAAGTGCCTCCTTCACTTTGTTAGTGTAAAATGACAGCAGTGTTTATTATTATTTTTTTTTTAGGCTCTGCTTCACACCCAGACGAAACTCCGTGCTCTGGTCCCCAATTTCACATTCAACCTGGGCTTCTCTGGAAAGTTCTTCCATACAGGTTAGTCACATGGTAATATTAACAGAGGTGGTCAACAATATTATCGCAGATTCACATTTTTTTTTTTTCATCCATATTTTATTATGCTTAAAATGTTTTCATTTGCTTGGTGAGTTTCCTCTCACAGTCCAAAGACATGCGGATTAGACTAATTGACGTTCCCAAATTGCCCGTAGTATGTGAATGGGTGTGTGTACTGCAGAGGTGGGTAGAGTAGGCAAATATTTACTCAAGTCACAGTAGCTGTACTTTAAAATAATATTACTCAAGTAGAAGTAAAAAGTAACCGTAAAATTGCAAAAAAAGTCAACGTAACTTGTTGCTACCCACCTCTGGTGTAGTGTATATGTGTGGGATAGGGTGATGGTCCAGGCCTCCGTATACAAGATAAAAGCGGTGTAGACGATGAGTGAGTGAGTGACTGTTTTCATTTGTTTACGCATGGATTTATAATGTATTGTTTAGGTACAGATGAAGAAGATGAAGGTGACAACACCTTGCTCAGACACAGGCAGGAGTTCTGGTGGTTTCCTCACATGTGGAGCCACATGCAGCCACACCTCTTTCATAACGTCAGTGTGCTTGCAGATCAGATGAGACTCAACAAGCAGTTTGCTCAGGTCAGCAACAACCGCATACTGTACACACCTACACGACTTTCCCACAGACTCACGACATACAGTATACAGTACATGACATTGAAGTCAGACTTATACTGTAAATATTGGTCTACAGGTGGAATAATGGAAGACAGTTAGATTAGTTTTATCGTACTGCTCTACCTTTTGGTTTGTTTTCTTTCTGACCCCAACATTTGAGTCTCTGTGCTGTTTCTGTGTATTTCTGCTCGTAGGAACATGGCATCCCCACTGACATGGGCTATGCTGTGGCCCCGCACCACTCGGGTGTCTATCCAGTACATAGCCAGCTGTACCAGGCCTGGAAGAGTGTGTGGGGAATTTCAGTGACCAGTACAGAGGAGTACCCTCACCTCAGACCTGCACGCTTCCGCAGGGGCTTCATTCACAGCGGCATAAAGGTATCGCACAAGGGACACTTTTATCATGTATCATCTGAAGATAAATGCATTATCAGTATTTAAAGTAATCAAAAAATAATGAACTTGTAAATAATAGCAAATTATATATCTTTTGTTTCCCCACAATTTGACCCTTCTTCAGTAAACAATTAATGCAATAAGTAAATAAATACATAAATGAACAATCAACGCTTGCTTATTTATGTGTTGTATTTATTCATATTCATGCAGGAGGTTTTTATGGAGCCTACTGTACGTAGCACAGCTCTTATTATTTACTGTTCTTGTAGCCCCTCTGCCATCCTCCCATCTCACTGCAGTCATATTCGCTTGATCATCTCGGATAAAGGGAAAAGGCAGCAACAAAATATTAAGATATACATACAGTACACAAAAAATACACAAGAAAAAAAAAAAAAAAAATATATATATATATATATATATATATACAGTGGTGTGAAAAACTATTTGCCCCTTTCCTGATTTCTTATTCTTTTGCATGTTTGTCACACTTAAATGTTTCTGCTCATCAAAAACCGTTAACTATTAGTCAAAGATAACATAATTGAACACAAAATGCAGTTTTTAAATGAAGGTTTACGTTATTAAGGGAGAAAAAAAACTCCAAATCTACATGGCCCTGTGTGAAAAAGTGATTGCCCCCCTTGTTAAAAAATAACTTAACTGTGGTTTATCACACCTGAGTTCAATTTCTGTAGTCACCCCCAGGCCTGATTACTGCCACACCTGTTTCAATCAAGAAATCACTTAAATAGGAGCTACCTGACACAGAGAAGTAGACCAAAAGCACCTCAAAAGCTAGACATCATGCCAAGATCCAAAGAAATTCAGGAACAAATGAGAACAAAAGTAATTGAGATCTATCAGTCTGGTAAAGGTTATAAAGCCATTTCTAAAGCTTTGGGACTCCAGCGAACCACAGTGAGAGCCATTATCCACAAATGGCAAAAACATGGAACAGTGGTGAACCTTCCCAGGAGTGGCCGGCCGACCAAAATTACCCCAAGAGCGCAGAGCCAACTCATCCGAGAGGCCACAAAAGACCCCAGGACAACATCTAAAGAACTGCAGGCCTCACTTGCCTCAATTAAGGTCAGTGAGTCACGACTCCACCATAAGAAAGAGACTGGGCAAAAACGGCCTGCATGGCAGATTTCCAAGGCGCAAACCACTTTTAAGCAAAAAGAACATTAAGGCTCGTCTCAATTTTGCTAAAAAACATCTCAATGATTGCCAAGACTTTTGGGAAAATACCTTGTGGTATGAGACAAAAGTTGAACTTTTTGGAAGGTGCGTGTCCCGTTACATCTGGCGTAAAAGTAACACAGCATTTCAGAAAAAGAACATCATACCAACAGTAAAATATGGTGGTGGTAGTGTGATGGTCTGGGGTTGTTTTGCTGCTTCAGGACCTGGAAGGCTTGCTGTGATAGATGGAACCATGGATTCTACTGTCTACCAAAAAATCCTGAAGGAGAATGTCCGGCCATCTGTTCGTCAACTCAAGCTGAAGCGATCTTGGGTGCTGCAGCAGGACAATGACCCAAAACACACCAGCAAATCCACCTCTG
This sequence comes from Channallabes apus, assembly GCA_030522415.1. NCBI lineage: Eukaryota > Metazoa > Chordata > Actinopteri > Siluriformes > Clariidae > Channallabes > Channallabes apus. The sequence goes on from CM060104.1 coordinate 57,009,011, forward strand.
AATGGCTGAAGAAAAACAAAATGAAGACTTTGGAGTGGCCTAGTCAAAGTCCTGACCTGAATCCTATTGAGATGTTGTGGCATGACCTTAAAAAGGCGGTTCATGATAGAAAACCCTCAAATAAAGCTGAATTACAACAATTCTGCAAAGATGAGTGGGCCAAAATTCCTCCAGAGCGCTGTAAAAGACTCGTTGCAAGTTATCGCAAACGCTTGATTGCAGTTATTGCTGCTAAGGGTGGCCCAACCAGTTATTAGGTTCAGGGGGCAATTACTTTTTCACACAGGGCCATGTAGGTTTGGATTTTTTTTCTCCCTAAATAATAAAAGCCCTCATTTAAAAACTGCATTTTGTGTTTACTTGTGTTATCTTTGACTAATAGTTAAATGTGTTTGATGATCAGAAACATTTTGTGTGACAAACATGCAAAAGAATAAGAAATCAGGAGGGGGGGCAAATAGTTTTTCACACCACTGTATATGTATATATATATATATATATATATATATATATATATATATATATATATATATATAGTATGTGTATATAATATTTAATAATATTTTTATATGTTAAATTTTTCAATCAGAAAATACTGCCCTTATACTGTAATAGTGTTTATTGTAGGACTATATTTATAAAAACCTATGTTCATATATAACTTAATATCTAGCAAGTATTTATTATAGTCAGGGATACTGTATGTTCCTCCATAATTTCAATGAGTTTAACACTGACAATGACCCAAAGTATTGTATTATAGCACCTGATAAATGACTCTTTACCTCTTAGCTACTTGGCTGAGTGAAAAAGTTCATCTGATAAGTTTGTCTCTGATTTTGATTTTCTGATCTCTTATAGTTATGAAAATCAATGTAAATGATTGATTTTAAACTTGCACTTTGTATTTCTTTTCCACAAGTAGACAGAAAACAGTTTAGTTTTTATTTATGGCAGATTTTATTTGACTGGTTATGGTAATGAATGTTAAAATTGGCTTCACACATACTGTAACACATTGTTATTAGAGAATATCATTCAGGGTAGTGAAAACATGAGATGTTCGAATTCAGCCAAAATGTACAGACTTTGGCTTTCGATCTCATGCAACAAATAAAAAAAGAAAATTAACAAAATCTTCATCTCAGAGATGAAGTCTATTATCAACTCCAGAATTGTTCCATTCCATCTGAAGCAATCAAGGCTTAAATTTGTTTTCGTCAGGTTCTCCCACGGCAGACATGCGGGCTCTTCACACACACTATCTTCTATAAGGATTACCCAGGAGGCCCTCAGGAACTGGACAAAAGCATCCGGGGTGGAGAGCTGTTCCTTACTGTTCTCCTCAATCTGGTCAGTCTCTCTCTCTCTCTCTCTCACACACACTGTAATTACTTTGTGTTAAGCTTGTTATGTACTTCACTCCTCCCTGTCCCGTCTCCAGGTCAGTATTTTCATGACGCACCTGTCTAACTATGGTAATGATCGCCTGGGCCTCTACACTTTTGAGTCTCTGGTAAAGTTTGTGCAGTGCTGGACTCGCCTGCGCTTACACACCCTGCCCCCAGTGAGCCTGGCCGAGAAATACTTCCACATCTTCCCTGATGAGAGAGACCCCTTGTGGCAGGTTCGTGCTATTACACCTTCACTACTTAATCTTGGAAATATCTGAAGCTCTGGTGTCATTGCTTGTGTATGTGTGTTTTTAAATGAACAATATTTGAATGATGTGTCAGTTGCTGGGTGAGTTAAGAGTTATTTAAGATTTATTTGTTTATTTTTGACCCAGCAGAATCCTTGTCATGATAAAAGGCATAAAGACATCTGGTCAAAAGAGAAGACCTGTGATAGGCTTCCCAAGTTTCTGGTAATTGGGCCTCAAAAAACAGGTAATACTTATTAAAACAATGTCTAATCTAAATGGATGTGTTATTACTATTTTTTAAGTTATGCATGGGCGGGATTATGGTATTTCCATGGCTTTGTGGCCTAGCACCTCCAGGGTTTGAGGCTATGTCCATGTCCATGAGGCTTTGTCCGTGGAGTTTGCATGTTCTCCTGTGCTTGGGTTGAGGTTCCTCCAGGTACTCTGGATTCTTCCCACAGTCCAAAGTACGCTAATTGGTGTTACCAGATTCCTTATAGCATGTGATAGTGTGTGTGTGTGTGTGTGTGTGTGTGTGTGTATGTGCCTTGTGACAGATTAGCACCATGTGCTTTAGAAACTTTTCCTTCTGTCTTCGCTTCACCAGGGACGACTGCTCTTCACGCGTTTCTGTCCCTCCATCCTGCCATCACTGCCAGTTCATTCAGCCCGGTCACGTTTGAGGAGGTGCAGTTCTTCAGCGGATCCAACTACCTGCGTGGAATTGATTGGTAACTACAGACTCAATTCCACCATTTCATTCTTTCGGTATTTTATTTTCTCTGAGATTCTGAAAATCTGTTGAATATTTTGGTAGCATCCTGGGAAAATGTACAGCTGGCTTATTAATACACTGAGATCATTCTTTGAACTTGTGTATGATCATATTTGTCATCAGATATAAAACACAGTGTATAACTTGCTTTCTTCATTATGTCCTGTGCGTATGTAAACTGTTATATGTAAGGTTTCTTTGTTAAGTAAATGTAATTAACTTTTTCTTTAACAAAATTCTGTGGTTCGGTCATAAAATACTGTATATTATACATTTGACTTTCTGTGACTGACAGATGTCATGTGTAAAAGATGATTTATCTGCTGGATTGTGGAATCATTTGAATGTCTTTTTTCTGCATCAGGTACATGGACTTCTTCCCCGTGCCCTCGAATGTGAGCACAGACTTTCTATTTGAGAAGAGCGCTAATTACTTTGACACCGAGGCTGTCCCGAAGAGAGCCGCAGCGCTGCTGCCAAGAGCCAAAATCATAACCATCCTCATCAACCCAGCTGATAGAGCATACTCCTGGTACCAGGTGTGTATGTGTCTAGTGTGTGTGTACGTGCACTGCCGTTCGTTTTTTGCCGTCTTTTTCTTTTCCTCGGGGGACACTTGCGAACACTTGTGTCTGTGCAGCATCAAAGGGCTCACCAGGATCCTGTGGCTCTGAACTACACATTCCAGCAGGTGATCTCCGCAGGTTCCTCCTCTCCTGCAGCGCTGCTCGCTCTGCACCGCCGCTGCCTGCAGCCGGGATACTACAGCAGCCATTTAGAGCGCTGGCTCCATTACTACCAGCCCAGTCAGGTAGGTGCACACACATGCTGGAAATAAGGCTCATTAAGCTTTTGAGTTTCATGATGGAAACAGTTGTGTAGTTAAAAAAAACAACAACATCTAAACCTGTATCTCAAACTAAATCACCAAAACGAGATGATTTTGAAAAAAAAAAATCAGATAAAGATATAATTTTGTCTTAAAACATCTCCAGTGCATTAAAGTTCACTTATACGACTTTACTTTCATCTGAAAAGTGACCGTTGGACCACTGAGCAACAGTCCAGTCCTTTTTTTTTGTATTTAGCCGACGTAATGCCTCTGATATTGTCTCTGGTTCAAGAATGTCTTGACACAAGGAATGCAACAGTGCTGGATGTCCTACATACATCTGTGAGTGGTGGCTCTTAAAGCACTAACTCCATTAACTTCAGTCCACTCCCCCAACTTCTTGAATGGACTTTGTTTCACAATCCTATCAAAGCTGCGGTTATCCCTGTTGCTTGTGCACATTTTTCTGTGCAGGGCGTCAATGATCGTCTTCTGAACAATTGTCAAGTCAGCAGTCTTCCTCATGATTGAGTAGCCTACTGCACCAGACTAAGACTATTTAAAGGCTTTTGCAGGTTTCCACAGCTCCACTCAGTTTTAAGTTAATTAGCCCATTAGAGTGAGACACAATGAGGGTCCAATATTGAATTTTTACACCTTGTTTGTGCACTGGTGCGCAGTCATGTTGGAACTGGTATAGGGTTGTTTTTCAGGAGTTGGGCTTGGGCCCTTATTTCCAGTGAAAGGAAGTCTTAATACTTCAGCATACCCAGACATTATGGACAATTTCATGCTCCCAACTTTGTGGCAACAGTTTGGAGAAGGACCCTTCCTGTTCCAACATGACTGTTCACCAGTGCACAAAGCAAGGTTCATCTTTGGGGATGAATTAGAGACTGTGAGCCAGGTCTTCTCGTCCAACATCAGTGTCTGACCTCACAAATGCTCTTCTGGAAGAAAGGTCAAAAATCCCCACAAACACATCTCTAAACCTTGTGGAAAGCCTTACCAGAAAAGCTGAAGCTGTTATACCTGCAAAGGATAGAGGCCAACATCATATCAAACCATATGGATTAAAAAATTACTCAAGTTCATATGCATGTGAAGGCAAGCGAGCGAATACTTTTGGCAATGTAGTGTACATGTCACTTTTTTCCAGTACAAGTTAAAAGTTTGGATACAAGTTTTAATTTATTTTCTACATTCTAGAATAATACTGGAGATTTTTTTTGTATGAAATAACAGATACGGCATTGGGTAATTAAGTAACAACGACAACAGTAGTTATTTTAAGACATGAAGATCAGCTGTTCTGGAATCATTCTTGCATGAACAGTATTGTCAAGTGCATTCACAAAACCTATCAAGCACCATGACGAAACTGGCTGTCAGTAACATCCTCCCAGGAAAGCCAAAAACTTACCTTCGGCAGGGTTGACGTTCATTTAGAGTTACCCGCCTCAAAAATCATCAATTAACAATCATCACCTCAGATTCGAGCTGTTTTGAAGGGTTTACAGAGCATAAGTAGCAGAAACATCTCAATATCAACCTTTCAGAGGAGATTACTGAATATTTTTGATGCCTTCTAGATTGATTTACAATGTAGAAACAAATACCAATCAGGAAAAGACATGGAGTTATAAGGTGTGTCCGAACCGGTAGTGTATGTACAGTATGTGTGTACAGTATATAGAATAAAGCAGATTTGAGTTAGTTATTCCCCATTGAAGACTTACTCAGTGTTTAATATTTATTATATATATCACAACAATAAATAATTAGAGATCTAATAATTTCGACTTTATGTATTTTTGCTTATCACTTTTTTCAACCAATGTTGTAAACGAGCCTTTCCTCTTTTTGGATGCTTCATGAGATGTACAATGAATCAATTAATAAACAACTTAATACATAAATATCCAAAAGTAATCAGGTGAAAGGCATTAATGTGTGGAATGTAATTATTCAGGGAAAAATCTCTGTGTATTTTTACAATTCTTAAAATCATCGTCATCTAATTATTTGTAAAGGCTTTTACATGACTTTTTATGACTGTTTGGATTAATAGTGTGTATACACTAGATGATTCTTCTCTCAGGCAAGCAGAAGCGACCTTTAAACTGCTCCTTTCGTGTTGCGCTCATCCGTCATGAGTGAATTCACTTCTTCCTGGTCTGTTTGTAGCTTTTGATTGTTGATGGACTCCAGTTGCGGTCCAAGCCAGTGCAGGTGATGGACAGCGTGCAGAAGTTTCTGGGTGTTACACCCTTCTTCAACTATACTCAGGCACTCATGTAAGACCAGCATCGCTGTTAGTCCTGCTCCAGAGTGAAATCTTTTCACTTCCATAACTGTTTTAAGTTTGTGTGTTGTTCTTAGTCTTAATATTTTTTATTGTGTGTGTGGATGCAGGTATGATGAGATTAAAGGCTTCTGGTGTCAGAGACTGGATGCAGGCCGATTGCGCTGCCTGGGCAAGAGCAAAGGCAGGAAATACCCCGATATGAGCCCAGAGGTAATTTTTCACTTTCCTTACATGTGTCTCAAGACTGAGAAGCTTTTAAGGAGACATTAATATGAAATGTGACTCTTTTATTACACTAACTCGATTATTAATTCCTCGAAAAGGTCTGAAAACAGGAGTACATTAATCAGGTCATGTGCAAATGGAACTTAAAACTAAAAGACCAAAGGGTCATGCAATAAATAAAGTTTTAATCACTTTGCTAATTTATCAACTAGACTAATGACCCACTGGGGGGGAAAAAACACTTAGAAAGAGAAAGAGGTGTTACTCATACTTCTATTTATTCATTATTAAAATCGTTCAGTACTAAACTCAGGCAGGCAGCCCGACTCAGAAAGTAGAACAGGAACCTGGTATAATACAGTACACTCGCTTCTTCATCTATTTATATCAAGATTTATTGCACACACCTCCTGCTACCTTTATCCCAAAATACACCCGTGCTATGGAAATCAGCATGTCTCAGCATTGCTGTTGGAGGTGTGACCTTTTCTTCTTAATGTGCTTGTGTGTAGTCACGGGCCTTCCTGTCGGAGCATTACAGAGAGCAGAACGTGGAGCTGTTGAGGCTGCTGAAGCGCCTGGGACAGCCTCTACCCGGCTGGCTCCGAGACGATCTCCACAACACCAGCTGGAGCTGACGACAAGAAGAAACATGAGGGACAGAAGCCCATATCGAACGCTGCTTCACCTCGGAGCACACAGGGCCTTGTCACTGCAGGACAGGGGACATTCGATTCTCCCTGTGTTCCAATATACACACACACACACACACACACACACACACACACACACACACACACACACACAGCAGCTCCAACCAGGACGAAGAAACAACTGCTGTGGGTGTGAGAGCTCGAGCCCGGCTTTTAAAGGGAGCCGAGAATCCGAGCCGAGTTTGTACATTTTGAGGAGGACTGTGCACCTATTTAATTGCCAAGATAAGGACATAACAGCTAGTTAGTTGCATTTTGGATAACTGACAAAAGGAGCTCATTATTTGCATCGTGGGAAATGGTGTTTCACAGCTGATGCAATGAACGCGCAGGGTCAGGGAGAGGTTAGATAGACTTAGCCGAGTGGATGGGAAGGAATCTACAGGCTGGTCGTAGTAAACGGTTTAAATTCTGCCAAGCAGAGAGATATTCGAGTAGACGTGCCACCTAAAAGTTCGGACATTTGCTGATGTGTAGATTTGTCTCGATTTGTAATGTCGAAATTAGAATTTGGCTGTTTCGCAACCAGCGTGGTACCACTGAACTAAAACATTCCAGGGCCAAGATTATATTATGGGCGTTGCACTTTTTGACGTGTTTTTATATTGGAATTGCAAAGGAAATGAAGTAGGAATGTTTGAACTATAAACCGAGTTGAGTTTCAGGATCAGTAACTGGCCGACATCTTTCCCAAGTCACACGCAGCTGCACTACCAACTCAAACAGCACATGAACGCGTATGAAGAACGTTGAACCCGTGCTGATGACCAGATATGGTTTTGTTCCAGTGTTTAATGAAATGAAGTCAGCAGTGTTTCCGACATGACCTGCCATCTCGAACCGTGCCAAACTAAACTGCTGGGGTCAAATGAGGTAACTTTGCCAAAAACCAGACATGTGTCTGAGAGACTTAAAGCGAGGAAGATTGTGTCCGTATACGTGAGTAAGAGTGTGTGTGTGTGTGTGTGTGTGTGTGTGTGTGTGTGTGTGAGAGAGAGAGAGCGAGCGAGAGAGATTGTATTTGTGTATACAAGTGAAATTCATTTGCAGTGGCTGTACTGTACATCAACAATCATATAATATTCTGTTGTCTTCTTTGGTCAACTTGAAATCAGGTAAAAAAAAAAAAAACGCACATCTGCAAATAAATGCACAGAATAAAGATACTCGCTTCCAGTTCCTCGTGTTGTGTGTGTGCGCGCGCGTGGACTGAAGTGAGACAGAATGTGTGAGCCGTCCTGTAGCTTGCTCCATCAGATGGTTCGAGGAGTGCAGAGAGGAAACGGTTTGATTAATCGCCTGCCGAAATGAGTCTCGACCTCCTTTTCAGCGCTCTGGGGTCTAGGCAGAAGGAACGGCCCTTAAATAAGTCTGCTCTGGTCCTCTGGGAGCCCCGTACAGTACACTGTGTGCTGACAGGTAGATGGAGGAAGTGAGAGAGTAAATGTTCAGAATCTCAGAATGTCTTTAATGTGTCCCACCACCACATATGAGTAAATAAAATATTCTGAAAGAACATTAATTTATTTGTACTGTATGTACCCATATTTTTTTTATGTTTTAGAGGTGTTTTAGAAGAATACTTGGCTTCACAAATGCTGAAATGGTCTTACTTTATTAAAGACATGCATGTTTTAAGCAATTACAAAACTCCAGTGAAGATCTTCGAGCATTCAGACAAGCGTTCAATGGTTGTCAGTTCATGGTTTTATTAAATGTATGATCATGCAAAATCCAGCATTCATATACGTAGCCCAATAGTATACCAGTACAATGCAATAGATTTACTTAGAATGAGGGGAGCATACAAAGCTGAGTTGTTTCCTTTTTTTTTTGCTTTTTTTTTTTAATTCACTTTTTTCCATTTCAAAATATGGTACATCACCTATTCATCTCCAGATGGAGGGATTTTCATGTCAGAGATGCAACAAGAACAATTTTTTTTAAATCCCATTTTAAATCACACGGCGGAGAAAAGATTCACCAAGAAAAGAGAACATGCATAATCATCATATTAAGCTGCATATTTGGGATTGCCTTGGATCGGATAGGAAAGCCAGAAGGTGCTGGCTCACGGTTTAGTTCCCAGCTATAGGAGGAGGGACGACTGTTCTAGAAATCTACCTAACTTATCTCTATCTACCTGTTAACATGTGCTCATTTGTTTTTAGTTTGATCCGTTTTCTTTTCAGATTCTACACAGTTAAAGAAACTGACAACATACAGAAAAATACCCTTGTGCCTGTTTTAAGGAGAAAAAAAAAATCATCATACACACCAAAAAAATAAAATAAAAAAAAACACACAAGACTGACTTGCCTAAGCATGGAAGCAATTTTCTCGAAGACAAAACAAGATTCACGAAAAGGGCTTTGTGATGAAGGTGACGCACACACACACACACACACACACGTGCGGAGTTACAGTGCTGATATGTACCAAAGCCCTACACACGTATATACACAGACTGAGAACTCGTTCATTGTAGAAAATACTCATGCTCAGCTCATGGGATGGAGGTGTTGCGGAGAAATTTACTGATTAAATCACATCCTACTCGGGTCTAGTGCATGAACTGGAGTGTAGTGAATAGGAACGCACTTTTTTTTTTTTTAATAGCGCCCAGAACAGGCCAATTGTGCTGTGATGGTTTTTTGAACAGCCAGTGCCGTAAACCCTGTATGTGTACTACTGTATAGATATATATACCTTGGATTCAGTGGAAAGGCTGAAGGGAGTAATAGGTACGTTATGTGTGTGTGCAACACGGCATTAAGAGGTGAGCGTGCAAACCCATCGCTGGTGTGAACCACAAGGACAACCCTGTTCTGCGAGACAGGATGAAGAGCCACAAACGTTCACGAAGCATGTGATTGTGTACATGTTCAGAATACAACTGGACAGGAGTCGTCTCTACACCCACGTAGTATAAACTCTATGGATGTCTCTCATGTGCCGTTTTTGACACGGACTAGTTCTCGATCACATGTTCGTAGGCAGGTAGGCAGTGTGTGACCGCTACAGCTGTGCATTCTGATTTCGGAATGGCTTTTTTGATCAGCATGTGTTACTGTACGTGTGTGTTCCTGTTGGTGAAACAGCGTCTCTGTTCCCTGGAACGACGTGAAATTTAAAACAGCGGCTCTACGTCTAGCGTTCGGTGCCGTTTCTATAGCACTACGTCTGTTCACGTGGGCTCTCAGACGCGCTCGTATATGCACGCGGTTAGAGGCGGAGCAGTCCTACCTAGAGTAATATATCAGTGGTGTGTTTAATCACATGTCCATACAAACACATGCACATAAACACACATGAAACAGTCTGTCTAATCGCTTGCTTGCACCTTGACGGTGAACCTTATTTCACTTGAACTCATTTAAATATATATATTTATATATATATATATATATATACTTCTGTACTGTATATCTTTACAATTTTATTATGTTAAAAAGGTTTTAAAACTGATCATAAAAATGAACTGCTAAACACAATACTTTCTGATAATCAAAGCAGGAAAAAAAAAGAACCACATAAACACAAAAACACTAAAACCCAGAACCACACGAACAGTCCCACTGACCTTAGCTCAAAAACACAAAAAATAACAAAACAAGAAACACTCCTTTAAATGGATAAAAACTATACCCTGGTGCTCCTTGGTATGACGTATGCCTATACTCTCCAGAATTTTAGGACATTCTTGATCAGTGGACATATCCATAATTCTCAAAATAACTTGTATCCCGATTCTACTAAGTGTACGAGCCGGAGCATTTCAATTACACTTATTCAAGCTTCAGCCCTTAAAGGCAAAGAATTCTATCTTGTGAATCCTCCCTCCCTTTTACACCCCAGTTGCTTTTTACTTACATATAGATGCCTTACAAACTCTAACCATTTTTTTTTCTTTTTTTTACAATATACAGTATAGTTTAACTCATAGATCAGTACTTACAACACCTTCTGGACATCTTTAATGGGCAAAAAAAGATGATTCCATAGGAAAAGACTAGACAGCACCCCCGTGTGGGCATCATAGGCATGCACCGTCCCGTGGGCGGGGTCACAGCCGCAGCCGGATCCTAATGATCAAAGGTTGGACAGGTAAGGTGGTGTTGACAGTTGGACTGGATGTTATCGGATTTCTTCAATAGCGTGTCTGTAACTTGCTGTCGTCCGTCCGGCCTCTACATGCCCATCCGGCTACAAGGAACAAACACTCCCATCGTTAGGAATCCAGGCAACCTGCGACAAAAACAAAGGAGTTCAGAGTAAGATTCGGAATGAGGTGTATTTCACTTGGTGTGTGTGTGTGAGAGAGAGAGAGAGAGAGAGAGTGGGTGTGCATGCCTGTGTCCTGCCGGCTTCACTGTAAGGGTGCAGCTGGTGCTCCTGAGCAGTGAAAGTGCACGTTGAGCCACTTGGCGTCACGACGGTGCCACACGCGCGTTTCCTCAGACTGGCAGGTACGCGGACGGCCCTGGCTGTCGATGTACTGCGTCAGGCGGATGTAAGCGATGCACGCTGCATCCTCTCCGATCAGGTGCACATGAGGGTTCAGGATAGTGGTGTGCACCGGCTTATTGTTCTTACTCAACACTAGATGAGGCAACAGACATTGTCACACAGTAGGCGATGAATGATGGAGAAGCAGAATCAATTAAAACAACTTTACTTTCTTTCTAACAACTACGAAATATTATAACTTACAGTTCTCAAAGTAAAACTTATGAAAATCCATCCCTTCCACCAGGTTACCCAGAGCTTCAGGCTCAAACGAAGTCAACCCTGGGTCACAGATTCTCCTAAAAGACATTTAAAACATTTACCGCTTAACATTCGCACAGTTCTATCAGAAGTCACGCCTGTTCAGCCTGTTCATGTCTCACTTACGTGTAAGCCTCAAAGTCTCCATTGTTCACGGCCTCGATTAGCTGCTCAGTGATCTTGATAATCTCCTGCTTACGAGCTACATGGCAGAAAGAAAAAAAAAAGTCAATTTAAGGCTTCTCATAATGAAAGACACTTATAACTCAATGTTACAGGGATTGTGTGTACATGCAAGTGCTTTCGTACAAATGAGTTGTACAAATCCTGCATACTAACAACTCTCGAGCCCCTTTAAAATTAATCAGTCCCTCTGTAGCCCCGCACCCTCAGTGTGTCTGCAGACATACAGTACTCTGCATGTGTACGTCTGTCCTGAACTTCCCAAAGCACTTACACTGGGCTGTGGCCATGCTCCAGCCCCCCTGAGCTGAGGCATGAGGAACAGACTGGGCACGCTCTAACTCTGGGCACGAGGCATGTCCTGAACTGTTCCATGCCATGCGCTTTGTGTCATGCACCACAGCTGCAACACACAACATGAACCACAACGCCACTCTGGTGACAGCAGAAGATATGCAAAGTACCCGCACCCACATTGGTTATAACATGCAAAATCAGCTGCAAGCCAAAGCATTTAATAGAATGTCATCTGCCTCGGGTTACTCCGAGCCATGTGAGACAGGACACCAAATACTCCATCGTTAGAAACACAGCACAAAGCAATGCATTATTAAGCCACCACAGCCGAAGGCAGGTACGGATCATGAAAAACAGAACAAATTAGTGAAGGGGAAAAAAAACAAAAAGGGTTAATGATAATTCTGTATAAACAAGAAGTGAACAATGAGAGATTCTGGAGGAAACGAGGATGAATGAAATACGTTTGGGCTGGACAATATTCATTTTACAACACAGATATTGCAGATTTTATAATATATTGTAAGAGATCATATGATCACATACTATATTGTATATTGATCAATATCATGCAGCCCATGTGTTTATCAAGAGACGTCTTGATAAAACAGCAGGAGGAGAAAGCTCTTTAATTAGCCTTCCTGCTTATTTAATGAAACAGAAAAAAAAAAATTATTTGATTTATACTGACTAAGAAGGAAGGAACGAGAAAAAGGGAAGAATGAGAATGGAGGATGAAGATCACAGTTAGCTTAGAACATGTAATCTTTGCAGTTCTGAGGCATAAAATTCAATTTGAGTCGTTTTGTACAGTGCTTTTGATAATGTAGTGGGGTTTTTTTTTGGCACAATGCCACAATGATCTGGTGGATCTTCACAGACTATTTCATGTCACATTATATTTCGGATCTACTGTATTCTTTTAGTCTGATGTTCTACTACGCTCACGCAACTGGAAATTTCATCTTGGCTGTCCTTTTGTCTCTGTTAACCTGCTATAAACCTTTACACATTAGAATTTAATCAAAGTCTCTAAAAGTCTTATTATGCAAAATAATTAAAGTCTACAAGACACTCTGCCCTTCTGTCTCACGCTCACCTTTTTACATTTAATCCCAAATGCAACAACCATTACCATTTAAAATTCACAGATACAGTATTTACAGAAAGCACCAATTCAAAAGCTTGAAGACTTCCAGGACTAAGAAAATGTTCCTTAAATCTAGGCAGTGAAATCCTACAAATTGTCTTGTTTTCCTCTCTCTACAGGGACAGAGTAAAAGGATGGTGTGTAGGAGATCAGAATGCATTATTGATTAGTCTAAAGATGAATTGTATATACTGAACAGCAGCACAGGCAGAGTGACATCACATCAACCATAAAGATAAGCAACTTAACGTGCTACCCTGTGGCAAACGTACACGACAGAAGACTATAAACAGTGATGCATCTGTCTGAAAATGGTGCTAAGGGGTACAAGGTGCCTGAAGGAACAAGATGTTCTGGTTTTTAAGTAAAGTCATACTGGAAAAAATAGCTATGGGCTAGAAAATCACCCAAAAGGAGAAAAAGAAATTAAACAAACAAGCAAACAAAAAAGAGGATTCTGAGGGAGCAGAAGGATACCGTAGGGGCCTACAATGGCATGGAAAAGCTGAAATGGACAGCAAGTGGAGAGGAGAAGAATCGGGAGGAGCGTGGCAAATGTGCCAAGAGTTTTGAGAGGGTAGAGTAAAAGCAGGGCACAACAGCCTGAATTGAAGGGGTGGTGGAGTGGCCGCTACTTCTCTGAATAGTAACGGGAAGTCTGAAGGATTATGAAAACGGGGCAAAAGATGCTGCGTGGCAGCAGACTTACTGGCTGGTGGGCACTGTGGTGATGCCACCAGAGCGGGCGGCTCATCCCCGGCACTGCACTGACTCATCACCGCACTGTCACTGCTGGCCCCCTGTGCACTCTCCACTGGCACGTCCCCAAAACCAGCACAACGCACACCACCGAGAGAAAAACACACCAACACACACTCACTCTGCTGCAATGTTTATCAACGTAACAATAACATTATTTTGGTGACGTCCATGGCTGGAGGAGGAGGATGCGTCTGGATGAAATGGTTCTATTAATTCAACCTTGGCCTAATAACACAGACAGGCTGCACTGCCGATGGGACTCCATGGTAATTACATCAGCATGTCCTGCTCTATGCACAGCTCCCTCTGTCAGCATGAACTGGCACAGCTGAAGTAACAGCACGTGGCCAGCTGTGGCTTGATGCAGCGGTGTTAATAATCACAGTCTTGAACTTGGTGAAACCTGTTCCTGAGCCTCCTTTCCAATTTCCTTTCCTCATCACCTGAATCCTGCGGCTGAAGAGATAAGATGCTCTTCGGGTTAGAGGTAGCTAAGGAGAGGAAATGAGGGAAGAACCTCAGCAGTGGACTTTTGAGCCTGCAAGGAGGACTGGGACAATGCTAATGAAGGGTCACAGCACACACTGGCTAAGGGTCAAGAGCGCACACACACACACACCTATAGAGTATATACAGCATGTTATTATATATAAAGAGATGGATATAGGAAACCTCATCCATAAAAAAGGAGACAGAAATGCAGATGATTACATGAGTATAAAAAGTTTAGACTGAACTGTAGATTTCCATTAAATATTTCTCACCAAGCTGATGTGTTCTTTAGTGCCACAGTCATGCGTATTAGCATTCCTTATATTGTTGATGCAGATTTTGACCTACGTTTAATCTCTCTCCTGTCTTCCCAGTTACGCAGATGAATCTCACTTATACTGTAACTAACATCAGCTATGCATGACAATCGTGTGTTCATTTGACGTAGAAATAAATAGCCGTATTAAATGCTTTTATAGCCAACCATTATTGCGCGTGTTAATAAATTAGTCTGTTCAGTGTCTGACAAATTAACTGTTGTGTCATGGCCTGACAAGGAGAGAGATTCGCATTAACACGTTAGCACTGGTAATCAGGATTCCACAATGCTTGAGGCATGCCGAAAAAAAGAGGAGAGAAGTGTCGTCTACCTTTCCTACCTTTCATATCCTCTTCCTCGTTGGTGTTGCAGCTCTCGGTAGAGCCCTGCAGAGAGACGTTGCCAGAGGAAAGATCGCAACCGCAACATTAGAACAGGATGAAGAAACAAAGGTCCTTTTTTGTCAGTAAATCATGGCATGATTTCCCCTAGTAAATAATATCACTTGATTTATTCGTTGCTCTACAAAACAAATCCAGCAGGACTGACCTTGGTACCATCTGCCGGGTTGTGCACTACTGTAGTCTGCGGCTCCTGCAGAATTGAAAATAGGACAGTTAGGGATTTCATTCCACTTTACCGAAAAGATAAACTAGCTAAAAAGAATTATTAAAAAAAAAAAAAAAAAAAAAAAAGGTAAACATGCTCCAATAAAACTTTGATGATGACATGCTTTTATTGACTGGAACGGAACACATGCTCACAAGACAAACAGGGCGATGGTGATGCAATACCAGTCTGGCGAATGCTCTGGCATTTCATGTTGCTGAAAACATGACGAAGGGGTTTCAAAAGACTGAATTCCAAACCAACACGAGAAAATGATCGTCTCCAGCCTAGAATTTAATTATACCTAAATATTTCCTGCTAAAAACTGCTCAGATAAATGTGCTGTATTCTTCAGTCTTGTCTGTCTTTTGTCAGCCCTGTGATGCTGTTCAGATTGACTACAGACCTGTATTGTGGAGAGGTTAACAGTGTGCCTTTTAGGTGCATGTTGAAGGTCCCAGGATGATCATTGTCCGGATCTCGAGGCAGCATGTTCAAGCACAGACCATTTCAAGTGTCGAGTTCACTTTCGTCTGCCTGACCCTGCAGGGTGCATGGCTCTCATCTCATGCCTGCTTTCGAGCAGGAAAACTAAATTCGCTGAAAGTCGCTTTGTCCTTTTCTTTATTTCTCTGACACACAAAAATCCAAATTCCCAGTGAGCCTGGCGATGAAGCAGATTTGCTACAGGACACTACATGACCCAGATCATTTACCGCAAAGGAAACATTTGGAAGTTAGGTAAAGCATGGGGGTATTTACTTTTAAGCCATTAAAAGCTGAAAAGTTTTGCAGCTGAATCAGATAGCACCCTTACTTCCATAAACTATTTACTGATTAAGAAGATATGAAGAATATGTACACTGTAAATGCCTGCACATGCCCACTACTGCATGGACCGAAATCGCATGTTAAAATGTGACGACCTAATACCTAAAAAAAATTTTTTTTTATTGTTCAATAGTGACCATTATTACACTTATGTTGACTTAATGTATTAAGTAGAATGAGCAAGCTAAGCTGCCATGCAAACTTATAACCATATGACGCGATAGAGGAGACCAGCAGGACCAAGCCATATCGAGCCAAACTTACAGTAAACCACGACATGCTTACAAAAGAAAAGACCAGCACGGAAATGTACAGCAAGATCGGATGACAGCATACAGGTGGATGATCTACAAACATCTACAGCACAGCACACTGGGTATAGGGCAAAGGGCTGTGAAATGCAGGTTAAGGTACCATTGGTGTGGAGGAGGCCATGTTGCTCTCCTTCAGGGCACTCACTACAGCACTCACTACACTGTTTTTAGTGTTGTTTGTCTGGGGCTGCAGCAGAGAGGAGACATACAACATTTTGCCGTTCATACTGAAGATATAATGGTCATGGGATATAAAGGACACTATTACACGGACAGTGCATTTGCATGCATATGTTGATCAACTATTTCCAGATTGACCTGTGTGGGTAAAACATATATTAAGAACTGCAATATGCACATAAGTATTTTATCCTTAAAATGAAGACAACTTACATAACCATAAACATCTTATAATATTTAATCATCAAATAAACTTATCCATCACCACTAGATGTTAAAATGTTTTGCAGAATTTTTTCCCCTCACATACACTGCCTGGCCAAAAAATGTCACTGTTTTTATTTAAATAATCAAATAATTAGGTTGTATTAACTGGATAATAACAGCAGTGATTAATATTTCAGCTGGCAACAATTCATTCAACCCCAACTGATTAACAGAAGTGAGTAGTTTCTTATTTCTTAAACAACCATGCTGAAAAACATGCCCTGTGGTTGTGAAGAAACATTTTCTGTACACAGTGCACAGATTTTCTTTTGAACCTAACTAATTATTGTTCCGCAATTGTCCCCACGATTTCGCGAAAACCGCAAATATCCTCCGAAATTTGTCATGGCAATATATAATTTTTCATTCATTTTAACGCTGAACTATTAAGAACAAATTCATTTACTAGTTTGTAACACATTTGTTAATGTAAATTCAGCTAAATTCCATATAAAATATGAAACTGTATAAATTTAGTACTGTGAAGAGCACAAAGTAACCGTAACGGAAAACGCGGCTTGGGATGGTGAATTATTATTATTAGTACTGTAGGGTGTATTTACCCTACAGTACTTATACCAAAGTAAACGACAGCGCATACCAAATAAAACATGCTTACATGAATTACACGCTTTTCTTTCTTTTTTTAAGAGTAATATATTAAGCAGAGTTTGAAATTAAATTAAAGTGTTTTGGGAGCATATTTGGGGGTATTTTTTGGGTTTAACCTATACGGATTTATAGGCATTTCTGAGGCCACATTCACATTTTTAATTTAATTATTTTTTTACAATTCGCGGGTGCTGTAGAACTTTGGGGGTCAACTGTACTGTTTTTCAGAAGGGTAAAATTATTGGCTGACCACACCGTCACATCAGAGGATTTATTTAAGCAAAATATTTCAAATATTAAATTTTCTGCTGGCCCAGGCAGTGTATATGAGGGAACAACACCTGTCGGGTCTGAATTCTGAGAAGGCACACCGAAGAAAGAAAAAAAAAAAAAACATGCATAGGTATGAATACGAGTTATATGTTGCAGTTCTTTTACTTATTAAGGAAATTGAGAATTATTGACATCTTAAAACAGAATATTCTACTAGCGTCTTATCTTACCTTACTACCTTCTGATTTTTTGTTGAGCAAACTTTTGCACGCTGTGAACAAAGAGGAGAGTCTGAATTAGAACAGAACCAACAAAATTCAAGCCTTTCTGACCGTTCTATACTAACTTCTAGCTTCACATCCACCATTTGCTCAGTCACATTATTCAGAAGCTTTCAGGATTCATTACTGGTTGTTCACATTGTTCACACTGGGAATCAGTTTTTTGTAAACACAAAACAAAAATAGACTTTACTTCTAATAAAACTGTACTTCATTTCAGACTACAAGTGTAATGAAAAAAAATCACAGCTAATGTCGCCAATTGATTTCCTTTAAATGGAGCCATGCTTTTGCCCAGCCTGATTTAGAGGTCTTCAGGCAGTGCAGTTCTGTAAGCCTTGATACCGATTGACTTCGGTGCTAATGACATGGTGTGCAGGGGACAGCCTTTAAAAAAAATCCATATTGCAGCGACCATTTCAACAACAACACACTTCTAAAGACCCAGGTCAAAAGGCTCATGCTTGGTAGCCCCATTCATTTCCTTACCTTCCATAAACAAGAGGAGAGGAAGAATGATTGGGAGAGAAAGGTAAGATTGAGAGAGAAAAACAACAATCAATAGAGATGCAAATAGTAGGCCGCACAGAGAAGGAAGGCGGCAGACGTCATTTGTTTCGTGGGCCTGCTAGTGTTCCATGCTGCACTCGATATGAGATGAAAGTGCTAGCCGTGGGTGCAATTTACCATACAGCAAGCCATGCAGTGTCAATAAAGTAAAAACAAGTTCCAAAATCCTTTGTTTTTGAACAAAGTAAACAAATTACACAGCTGTCCTCCATTACAGTCACTGCTCCATCCTTTCACCATTTATAGTAAGCAGCAGTAACTGGGTTGCTTTCATTTGTCCTTACTTTAACAAGATGTGAAAGAAGTGTCTTAAATTGCTTTTCTTGGGTTTGATCATAAAGTCACCAGTTACAGACAAGAAACTTAAAGGGGAAGGTTTTCACATCTGTCTTAAATCAAGATTGAGATGACTATAATTGAAATACGTTACCACAAGTCTTGGCCGTTATACATTTTGATGTGCTGCACAACAACACTGAATTCTGTATATCGGTGTAGAGTAATATAAAGCATCTGCAATTCCATTGAGCTGGTATCTTTCAAATGTACGGATCATTTACTACCAATGTAAGTATTTTCTTTTCCGAGAAATACCTGTATGGCCAGTTCAAGTTAGCCACACAATTAGGTCTTGAGAAAAGAAAAAAAATATGTAGTAAACACACCAGAACTTTGAAAGATACGTACTCAATTTAGCTCAGTGGGACTGCTGAAGCTTCCAGGTGACACACATCATGGTCGGTGTGAAGAGCAGGAAGATTTCGAACACCCAAGACCTATGATAATGTACTTATCTGCACCTCAATTCATATTACAGACAGACTTGAAAAAACCTGAACCATTGCTTTAAGATAATGCTTCTGAAAATCAGGCAATTGTTCTCAAGCTCACTAGGAGATAGCATTTGAGGGCGTTTTCACACTTGACCTTTATCCTGAACGCAGTTTGGTTTAATCTACTCGATGGAATATGAAAGCTGTGTTTGATACCAAGTGTGGTCCAGGAAATAGCTCTTGTGTGGACCTGTGGTCTGATGTTAGCTACAGGTAAAAGACCATAACAAGACTACTTGCTTTCAGAGCTAAACAGCAAAAATGTGCTCAGCTGAGAAGACAACTAAACACCTATGGCTCCAACTCTTGACTATCGAGTATGTGAGTGGCCAGCTTCTACTAAAATACTTCACAAATCTTATCTTACAAAACAGAAATATTTCACGTTTTAAAATATGAACAACAATAATGAAAGGACTATGCCTACGCTCTCTGGTGATTCCCTTTAACAAAACAAGCCTGAAATCAATCATGGGTGGAGATTATCACTGAGTATTTAGGCCATGTGTGAAATTGCCCTTGAAAGGTAGTGGAAAAGGACAGCAACAAAGAACAGAACATCTTGTGATGATAATGGTTTGCTTGCAAGCACTGAATCAAAGAAAACGGCACAATCTGATCGAGGCAAAAAACCCGAGACATGCATCAACATCTGTCAAGCAGCAAATTCTAAACGGTCAACAACCAGTTGATTTGTTAGTAAAGCAAAAAAAGCTCAAGATGGAGAAAATATAAAAGAGAAAACCTGGTCCTGTGTCTCTATTGGACAAGCATCTAAAATTTATCTGAGTATCTTCGATGAGATGATGTTATATAGTCAAACACTTACTGGGTATGGTTGAGACTTGGTGGAAAGAGCTGTGACTTGATCACTCCAAAAGTAATTAATGCCAATCACCACCACAGTGAAAGTGTGACTGATTATCTAAGACATACCTGTAGTATAGACCTTATAAAGGCTAGCCTTTATTGTGGGAGAGATAAAGCATCCAAAGCATTGAAGTTTCTCAACAAACAAAAAAACAAAATACGAATAATATTCATCATATTGTAAAACCCTGTTGGAATAACCATAACAATGATATTGTATCAGCATGATAAAAGAATACGGAAAACTGTGTAAAACAAATTCTGTTTTGTAGTGGCTAGGACTTGTGTGTGTGCTCTTCCATTCCCTCCTGAATCAGTAGCATGAACAGCATCGTCTGTCTGGCCTCCAGTGGGCCTTCTTTTATGCCGACCACCCGGCATGTGCTGGCACCATGAGCCACTCTATACCAGGTCTGACGGTTGGCAGCAAGCCAACCCCGCTCCTGCCCAGCCATGTAGCACACCCCCGCACTCTCAGCAAGGGGGTGGGGGTGAGAGGTTAAGGAAAAAGGAGAAGGGGAAATGACGGCTAAGCTGAGCTGAACAAGTCTGCTTTGGCAATGGATGAGAGAATACGATCTGAAGAATTAGGATCTCAGCCTCCATACTACCAGGCCTCATTACCCTGCCCAGGATGTCAAGTTAAGATAAGATAAGATGTGATATCTTTTATTTTACCCCAGGGAAAATTTGCCTTGGGTAATAGTGCTACATTAGACTGCACTGGCAAAGTACAACAATAAAAGACAAGAACAATTTAAATACAGGGACAATTCAGTTTTGGGCGGAGTGAGAGAAGACAGAACTGGTTTCCGCATCTCCAGCTAAAGCAGAGGTTCTCCAAAAGCTCTTAAAATGTGAGAGATATAACATCCCAAAAAAAGGAACTAAAAATGCAGAGATGTTTCATGTACAAACAGATAAGTCGCGCTGGCCAATTGTGTGCTGACTTGAGACGCCGATCACTATAATGAATGCGGCGAGGTGATATTGATCAGACTTCTGCCTGGAACATCATCATTTGAATTCAAGTCGTGTAAATAGACAGACGTTTGAAAAAAAATTCAAAAAGGACTGGAATAACTATTCAAATACACAGACGGAACAATATATGGGTGTGAAGTAAAAATAGAGAAGCTGAGGAGTGTTTATACCTCATGTGTCCGAACAATATTTACAAAAAAGATGGTTTACATAGTACTAGTGGAAGGATCTGCTTTTTATCAGGAAACCCTAAACAATACTGGATTAAAAGGTAAAGGACCATGCACGCTGGAGGCTATGGTGCATAAGGACGGTGCATGATGCACATGAATGTTAATCTTGGTAAAATGGAAACAGTATAAGTATATGTATGAAATTAAGAACTCGGTCGCCCTAGCCTACTAGACTTTTTATGAAACTGAATGTGCATGTGTGCACACGAATGTGCGTGTGTGATTTTATGTGAGAGCAGGCATGGTAGGTGTCTGGCTACATGCTGAGTGGGTGGAGCCAAGACAGGGTCAGATTGGTGGGAACAAGGTGGATGGGACTATCTGGGCCCCCCTGGTGGAGAGGTGAGGAGATGCACTCTCACATACCTTCCTGTGCAAGCGCGGCAGTGCTGGTGGTGGGAGCAGCAGGGCTGGTATGCTGCCGGCCCACTATTGGACAGAGAGGCGTTCAGTTGGATAACGCTACAGAAAATATACAACCCCTGAGAGAATGTATCCTAACCAATATCCAAGCTCATTAAAAAGTTCTGGATTTGGCACAAAATACACTATCGGTTACCCTTTGATAACAAAGACTGAAGAAAAGAACCTGACTTAACACACACACACACACACACACACACACACACACACACACACACACACACACTTATACGTACATACATACATACATACATACATACATACATACATACATACATACATACCTAGTATCAGTTTATAAACTCTGTAGCAGCTAAAATCAATGACTGTTTAACAATTCAGCTGTGTCCCCTGCAGCAGTGGGGAGCTTTTATGAACTCATACTTTAAGACATCTATTGTCAGATCATTCAGCCCCTGATAGTACTGCTACCTGAAAATACATCTTCGATTGTGCCTACAATTACGGAGATATGGAGATACGGCAGCTTGGTCCATGGCTTGTGCAGCATACCTGATCACAAGCAATCAACAGAGACCCACCTGAAAAGTTTCTGGAAACCAGCATAGTGGTGAGAATGGCTCCCTGAATGCAAAGACAGAGAGAGAGAAAGAGAGAGAGATATAGTCATGGATTATGTTGCTCAACTAATATGTTCAATTTTGTCCTGCTTTGCAGGAAACATGCTGGAAATATACCTTTAGTTTTCTCCGTGCATTGAACTTGCGCAGGCACTCCACAGTCTCTTGCCGATGCATCATTGAGGGCACTGTAGACCGTTGCTGAAGAGTAAAATAAAGACACAGAAATGTCACTTTGGATCAATCCTGTAAGCATTTGAAGTAAAATGTATCCTAACAAACAGTGCTTTGTTTTGGTTGTGGTTTTCTTTAATACCTAAGCAAGATATGCACTATGCAAAGATTACTTGCAAAAATGGGCAATTTAGATTGTTATTCCTTGCACATCATCATAATCGAGTTTATTAAGCGGGAATGAGGAAAACCACCGGACTAGGATGCAGCAACGCCATTTTGAGCATGATTTTCTATAAAAGACTAACATCAGAGCTCTGCGCATTGTGTGTTCACCAATACTGATCTGCTATGGACATCCTATTAGTAACCAAGCCACCACTCTGCAAACTCCTGTTGCTAAGCTACACAAAGCATCACCGGCATGACGTCAACAAGATGTCCAATCCGATCCAGTGTTCCAGGCACTGGACTCTACAACTGTGGGCATTCCTGCTCAGATGCAATAAGATTAGATGGCTAGACTAGAAAAGAATTAAAATCCTAAAAGAATCCAAGACTCTGCTGACTTTTTAATGGATCTTTGCAGCCTGCAGCTTGTGAGAATTATACATCTTGAAAGCAATTACTTACGCAGACCCATGGGTGCTTGAGGGCCTGCTCAGCGGTGATCCTCTTGGCTGGGTTGATGGTCAGCATCTGGTTGATGAGGTTCTTGGCCTCAGGGGTGACGGTGTCCCACTCAGGAGAAGGAAACTGGACACACGGTATTAGATATGTACTTTGCGTGAATAGGAGAAAATTCCTTGTGTGCTTTTAATAGACACACAAAATGTCCGACGTTGAAGATGATCAAATTAGGAGCAGAGCAAAAAAGCAGCAGGAAAGCTGTGTAATTGTGTTACGTTACTACATCAACTATTGGATATGCGACAGCCACGGCTGGGGTTCTAATAAATGTTACTTTTGCAAATTAACACCTCGCCGAGATACGGGTTATTACATTAGAGGGCAGTCGTACCAGTCAGCCATCTACCATTATACATATCTTGTGCGCACAATGCTACATACAAGATTTTATAACTACAATCAATTCAAAGAATCATTTGTCATCATAATAAGCCTTTTTTCGTACATTTCTTCAAAATGTGCATTAAAATTACAGTGAACTGATGTGCAAGTATACACATTACTCATGTAAATTCAATTCCTGTTTTCTAAAAAACACAGACACCTGCACATCTGCACACTGAGAATGATCATCCACTTCTACTTGGTAAGTCATCACTCTGCAATGCGTCAGGAAAGGCATGACAGGATCAATATCACTGGCACAGCTCTAATTTACACTCAATCAAAAATTAAGCAGCCGTCCTGTCAGACCACCGTGCCCTGGAACAGAGCATTTGTACCATAATGGAAAAAGATAAGCTCATGAGCTTCTGAACTCTGAATGATACTTGCAGTATCATTTTTTTTACTATATTTTTAACAATATACTGCACATCTGCAAGTTACAAAATATGGAGAGATAAAAATTTACTATTATCATTCCCTAATGCCTTCCAAAATTGAGTCATAAATGTAGTTACACCAGGCTTTGTGACTGTTATTCTGGACACAATCTGATTTTTGAATGATACTTTTGGATGCACAGTGGTCCATTTAAGTTAAAGCCTGTTGTGCTTTCCTGTTTGGTACAGTCCATTTGTAAAGGTGAGAACACAGCAGTCACACCAAAGTAACCAGACCTAGACCACCTGTTTGAGGTGGTCCCAGTACATCTTCAATTAAACTGTAGCTAGGTTCAACTGCAGTGAGAAATTGATTTGATCCCGGGTTGACCCAAAACAGCAAGGGAACCAACGATGCCATGTGTTTTGACATGGGGATGACATTTCTCTCTAGATGTGATCTACTAAAATGAGCCAGGAGATACAAACTAAGTCAGAGGACAAAGATGTTGTGGAAATGCAATGTGAGCTAAAGATTTGGATGAAAAAAGATAAAATTAACAATGGATATGATATTTTATACAATTATTTTATACAACAGGTAGTTGCCCTTACATCATAAGCTCCAGCTTTAATTTGCTGGTAGAGCTTATGCTGATCTTCATCCCAGAATGGAGGATATCCCACAAGAAGGATATAGAGGATGACGCCTGAAAGAGATATAAACAGTTGTGTAAGTGAGGTAACAAAAAACACTAGTTAAAGAAAACACTAGTTCACGATCAATAACTGTACACCAACGAAACAAACAAAAAAAATCTCACCACAAGCCCAAATGTCGACAGGTTTGCCATAAGGGTCCTTTCTCAGGACTTCTGGAGATAAGTAACCAGGTGTGCCTGCAAAGCCTGTCCGAAGGAACAATAACAGGATGAACCATAGCGCTCAGAGGCAATTTTTTCTAATATGATTTATTATCCAAGGAGAGATTACAGACATTACAGTTACATAAGAGTAATTAAAAGAACATTTATATAAATTAATGGGTACTAAAAAAAAAAATCATTGACAGATGATTCTTGAAACAACCATATTGTTTCATCACATGCTGTTAGTTGGTTAATAAAAGGGCAGGAAGAGAAATCCATCCCTTAACTGATCCAGGGCTTAATAAAACTGTGAGCACAAGACAATGATTTTATCAGGGGCA
Source organism: Channallabes apus (assembly GCA_030522415.1). Classification (NCBI taxonomy): domain Eukaryota; kingdom Metazoa; phylum Chordata; class Actinopteri; order Siluriformes; family Clariidae; genus Channallabes; species Channallabes apus. The sequence goes on from CM060104.1 coordinate 57,034,181, forward strand.
GGCCTGTTCTTTGGTATGACAACATAACAGGCAATGCATAGAGGAATCTATGGAAAGTACACTGGTTTAAGTTTAATGGTGATACTGGTTGAAAACCTGCCACATTACTAGAGAACGCAATTACTGTTTAAAGAACAGGAAACCAGCATTGAAGAAATACCAAACAGTGAGAGACCATCAAGTGCGATTCGAGAGTTGGGTTCAATGCATCGCTTGCAGTGGAGACTGTGCTGAATAGTACCTTTGTATAGAGTAAGCAGTTTAAATTAACTATGTCAACTAAATTTTTTAAGCTTACTTTTGTTATAGCCCTCATACATATTACTGTTCTCTGGTAGTATTTTATACTTATAGGTTACAATTTATTTATACTAATTTATTTATACTATTTTAAATTATTGCTGTAGTATGCAGTTTGGGATAAAACTAAGTGATAAAATGGCCTCAGAATATGAATGTTTAGTTCATTTTGCTAAGGCATTTCATTACAAAAATATAGCTAGCGAGTCAAAGCTAAAAAATTATGAACAGAAGTTAATGAATGAGAATCAGTGTATATGGCCTTCTGGGGGTGTTGTTTACCAGCTTGATTCCCTTTTATGTCTACTTTTTTCCTATAATTTGCGAGACTGAACAATCAGAAAATCAGATAACTCTTTAACACCAGCTTCCAACATCTATTCAATATGCTCAGTCATGCTCTTCAGTCAAAGAGGCACCGATACGCTGCACTGACACGACACACTGCAGTAACTATTGGCGATGGCCAGCCATCGATGCTTATCGGTATCTTGGTGTATCAGGGCCCTTACACCCATAGACTGAGACGGCCTGAGAGAGGCCTTTTACAGTGCATCATGAGTGAATTAAGTTTGGTGTACGAGTCATTCATCTTCATTTTCAGTAACCGTTTTATCCTGGTCAGGGTCATGCTGGATCCTGGATGCAATACAGGATTAGTCTTGGAATAGGAGTGCAATGCGTGAGATTACGGTTAAAGATTTGGGCTATGAGGCAAATGAATTTGAATGGGCCAAAGATCAAACCCCTGAGTGGAACTGCCCCCCTGAGTGGAACTGTATATGCTTTGCCTGGATTTTTCAATTAAAATTTTTTTTATTCAGATAGCACTTTTAGCAATGAGCATTGTCACAAATCAGCTTTACAGAATCAAAAAGTTTCAGGAAAATGTATCAATTATAATTTGTCCATGAATAGCAAGCCAAGGGCGACGTGGCAAGGAAAAACTCCCAGAGTTTGCAATAGAGAGAAACCTTGAGAGGAACCAGATTTAACAGAGAACTCATCCTCATTTGGGTGATAATAGATAGCAGGGATTGATTTCTGGTCATACTGCGTGTTAGGAGGCTGGAAGCTCAGTATATCAGCAGTGGTGTTTAAGTTTAAGGATCTCGGACGTCCACTTTAATTGTTGGAGACTTGAGAACAAAACCATTTATGGAAATTTCGGTCCTAAAATAGTGAGTGACTTCAGTCACAAGCCATTTTGTAGCATAACTTGGCATATTTATGAACAATCACTAGAATCTAGTGCCGGAGACATTGTAGGTTTTAACAACTCCCCAACTTTCCCCATTTATTTCTGCCTTTCAATTATCAATAAAATAGAGGGTAAATTGAAACGTGTCAAAAAGCATCTGATATTATGTCTCTTACCAAACCATGCCTGCTGGTCTCCCTGTACTTCAATCGCCAGTCCAAAGTCAGCCAGCTTAACTGCTGCTTCTTTCATCTTACTGGCCAACAGCAGGTTCTCAGGCTGTACACACACACACGCAAATAAACACAAATTACAATTACACAATTCAAGGCAAAACTAATCCAGACCTTTACATTTGCAATTTGAAATAAAATGTAATAATTAATAAACTGTCACTGCTAAAAGACACCAAAAGTTGAGCTCCTTAGAGACCACATATTTCATGATATGTGGGTGTGGAAACGCAAAGGCCTGGTATGTAGGAGTGAACGCATAACCAGGTAATTCCTAGCAGGTAAAATATTATAGTTAAGTTGTTAATGTGTGTTTTACAGAGTCTTTATGTCAGCGTGATGCAGAAATCCTTCGTATCTCCACATCTCTTCCCAAGGCCACAATTATGTTGTAATAAAAGGGCTACATGCCTAATGCTATCACATTGAGCAAAAATGTGACAAAGTTGAGTCAATAAAGCGGAACCAGCAAATGTTGGAACCAGCCTAAGACACCCATGCCCCTGTCACTGAGCCCATTGAGCAAAGACTAGTCTGTCTGGTCTTATCCCTCTGAAGAGCTACTGTAGCACAAGTTGCTTAAAAGTTTAATGCTGGCTGTGACAAAAAGGTGTCAGAACACCTCGCTTGTTGTGCATGTGGCAGCACAGGGGTCAGAGTGTCCTTGCTAACCTCTGACCACTGCAGAAAGTGCACATGAGCATCAGGACTAGACTATGAAGCAATGAAGGAATACGACCTGATCTGATGGATCACGTTTGAGTGCCTTGTTTATCTTGGAAAGAGATGGCACCAGGATGAAATACGGAAGCATTCCAGCGGAGGCAGGGTGATGCTCTGAGTAATGTTTTGCTCAGAAACTGTGTCCTAGCATACAGTACATGTGGATGTTAAGTTGCCACACCCCTTCATGGCAACAATATTCAGTTATGAAATTGACCTTTTTCAACAGGATAATGTGGCCTGTCAGACTGCAAAACCTGTTCAATAAAGGTTTAAAGAACAGCCGATCTCATCGGCACCATATTGGATCATTTTAGTTTTAATTTAACAAAGCATTTACGATTTTGACTTTAAAGTCCAAGTTCGCCAGATCATAATCTGATCGACTGACTGAAACGTGCTGGAGAAACAAGTGTGGTCCATGGAGACCCTAACTTGCTACTTACAGGATCTACTGCTACTGTAATGTCTTAGTGGCAGGAACCACAGCACACCTTCAGAGATCTTGTGGAAGTCCATGTCTGATTTGGTAGCACAAATTGGACCAACACAATATTAGACAGGCAGTTTTAATGTTTTGGCTGATCGATTGATCAAGTGATATTTCACCAGAGGCAAAGTTTTTTTGAAAAGTCAGAGCAAAAAGAAAGAAAAAAAAAAAGCACTGAAATGGCTGCAATGGATGCATAAATGCATTTCTTTTTAGTCTGGGAGAATATGAAAAGAGTCATATCACGTCTGTCACCAAGGCAACTAGAAGAGTGCAAAACATCTCTTCTATTCAACATGTGACTCACATACAATGAGGATGAGCAGTGAGTATTTGCAGGTGTGTTTTTGATTGAGTCGCTAGCACGGCGTTAATAACAGTTCATTCGGTGTTTAAGAAGGATCAGAGGGTTTCTTTGTCTTTGTGAGCCGGAATTTCTTCTCTGCACTTGCAGCATTGCGCACACACTGCTTGAGCTTTGTGTTTTCTATTCGTGTTGCCAGACAGCTCTACTGCTACAATATGCTGAACCTCAATACCATTAAAGGGCCTCGGGGCTTGACGGGTCTATAAGAGTTGCTGCTTTTCATTTAACATTTCTCATCACCTTTAGAGCCAAGGACCTTTTAAGAGCTGCAACCTCAGTTTTTTTTTTTACTTCTAAAAAACAAAACAATTCTTATTAATCAGGTCTGTGCACAGACTGAACAGACGTGGTAGTAGGGAAGAAATTAAGATGTAGATGTTTTTGCAAGCCGACTTAAAACCTAGGAAGATGTACTATAGTGTGCTTGGATGTGTGTGTGTGTCAGTGTGTAAGTGACATAGGTCATCACCATGGACACAGACTGCGAGCAGGTGAAAGCTGAGGTTGGTTGTTGTCTCAACTCACCTTGAGGTCTCTGTGCACAATGTCATGCTGGTGAATGTGATTGACGCTCTCAAGGATCTGATTGATGCACTGGCTGCGAGGGCGAGAGACAGAGAGGGGGAGAATGAGAGAATACGTGCAGGAGCTGAGGCACACTGAACATTTACATCACTTCAACACATTAACACATCTGGTAAACTGTTTAAAAGAGACCCCTAATGTGAAGTGTTTGTGTTCATCAGTGCATTCTGAGGTAAATGTTTGTTTGCTTGTGTGTGGCTTTTGTTACACAACAATATTCATGATTTCTCATTAGTGCTGTGGCTTTACTGTTACATTTAGGCATTTGGCAGACGCTCTTATCCAGACAAAAAGTGCTTTAAAGTTTACATCACTGGATTAGTCCAAGTACTGGAGAAACAGATACGTCTTGAGTCGTCTCTTAGAGATTAACAATTTTTTCAAGCTTAAATCATTCATACTTTGCTTTGTGACCCTGTTCTAAAAGACTCGAACACTTGGACAGCCACAGTAGTTTAGCATTTATGAGCAGATGAGTCCAAGTCATTTTTGCACCTGATTTTGGTTATTTGGCAAACATTCAGTCATATAGAAATATGGTGTAATCTGACGGGTGCAAAAGCATCGAGGCAAATGCACAAATGTAGATGTACAGTAGTGGTCAAGTTAGGACATCCCTCTAAATCTCGGATCTTTCCTGATTTTTATTATAAAACAATGATGAAAGTAGGGCTGCACGATATATCGAAAAAATATCGTTATCGCGATAATGGCATGCGCGATAACCATAGCGCAAGGAGTTGCGATAAACACTTTATTTGCCAAGCATTTGTGTGTCCAAATTTGACCAATCAGATGGGCCCTTACTATGTTTATACCCACTTATATCTCATCTATCTATATATATATATATATCTATATCTATATCTATATATATATATATATATATATATATTATTTATATCTTTATACTTCATTCTGTCGCAAACTAACCCCGGATGATCAGAAGACTTAGCGATTAGCCGTTAGCCGCGATTAGCTGTTAGCCCTTTATAGACGGTAAACCCAAACTCGGAAGCAAGAGAGTAGGCAGGATAACCACGCGAATTAGTTTAAGGACTCTCACAGAAGGGGAGCAAGGGAAAAACACACATTTAACCTGCGTCCTATAAACACACACTCGAATCAGAAAGTAAACAATCTGAACCAACATGGTGAACTCAGTGACTAAGCTGTATGCAATGGTTTGTTTACTCCTCTTATACTTCCGGGTTTGCGCCCGCATTACTTCCGGGTCCTAATGCCGGTCGCGGAGCGAGTGTGTGTGTGCACGCACGCGTGCGTGTGTGACAAATAGTATTTTTTTATTTAATATTTGTTTAATAATATTTATTTTTATTTAAAAAAAAACAGGCAAGCCAAAGAGAATATTTAGTTTAAAAGATGCTCTTGTTTTAAGACACTATTGATGAGTGTATGGTTACATGTAAATAAAAAGTAATGTTTGAAAGTAATTCATATTGTGTTGGCAGGTTTATAGTAACAGCAAACCAGAAGTCAGAATATCTGCTGAGGGGTTTTAAGTCATTCATAGTGTTTTGAAGTCTAAATATTTGCAACTTCCTTGACATATAGTTTCTTTTTAGCCTGAATTAGATTTAATTACATCAGACGAATATCTATTACCTGTTTATTGATCATTACATATAAATAAATAATAAAAAAAAATAGGCAATAATAATAATTAAAAAATGCATTTCTCTAGGGAAATGTTATATCGCAAGAAATATCGTTATCGCAGTATTCAACAACAATATCGCATATTTTCCTAATATCGTGCAGCCCTAGATGAAAGCATATAAAATATGATAGAGATGTGTCTGCTACTAATGCTCTGGTAAAGCCTTTACAACGGCTCTAATCTGAGGTGCTGTTTGTTAATTGGTGATTTTTGAGGCTGGTAACTCTAAATGAACTTTCTCCTCTGCAGCAGAAGTACATTTTGGTCACGCGTTCCTGAGATGGTCTTCATGAAGACCAGGTTTCATCATTGTGCTTGATGGGTTTTGCAAATGCACATGACAATACTGTTCTTTCTATAGAACTATTCCAGAACAGCTGACCAAAAATAACAACTGACTGTTACTGTTGTTGGTACTAAATTACCTAATGCCATATGTGTTATTTCATAGTTTTGAAATCTCCAGTATTGCTCCAATATAAAATCAAAAAAACAAACAAAAAAAGCATTGAATTAGAAGGTGTGCCTAAACTTTTAACTGGTACTGTACATTTATTTACTGACTTTCAGGTCAGACTGGCTTCGCTCTCTTCATGAAAGAGATAAAGCATAGCCATTGATCGCTGGAGGTAAAAAATATTGTACAGCAGATGTTCAGCCATCTACAGTTGACCAAGCTTTGGCCAAACAGATGGATAACTTTGTTACAGCAATAAAGCAGATTGAATTGAAGTGACATTTGAGAAGAGTGAAAGGAGAAAAAGGAGGATGGAAGGCAAGCAACATAAAGTGAAAGGAAAAAAGAAGGAAAGAAAAGAAATAAGATGGGATGAGCAAGGCAAGAAGTAAGGCAGGGGGGAGAAGAAAAAAATAACAATGTGAATGGCTATTCTTGATCAAAAAGGGCAGCAATTTTCTTTGCCCAAATTTGGTTGAACTTGGAGCCCGACATTCCATTCCCAGGACAGCAAGCGTCCCAGTGTTTAAAAAAAAACTCTGGTTTCAATTCCAGTCCCCTCCACTGAGCATGAGAGTTCAATATTGTAAACGAGTGCTTTATCTACTGAAGAATAAAAGCAGGCATTTACTGTAAAGCCAAGTTGATTCAACTGTCTTTTCACATCGTAACACCAGTTCAACGACGCAGACATGAAATCGAAGGCATACACCTAGTAACCCATTAAGTAGGAATGGGGCCACCTTCAGGCGCAATCAATGTAAAGCTACATCACTGAGGATTCAGTGTCATGCATGTAAATACTTAGATGCATGGCATGTTTCGTTTTGTGCCTGAGTAAAATATTTGACAAAATTATTGAAAAATATTTAGTAGACAACATAAGTCTCCTATTTTATATTACACAATGTAACTGTACAATTTTGCAATGTATTAGGGAAATCATAATGCATGTTCCTTATGTAATATGACATATTGTCTGAATAATTATGTGAATACTATAGGACAGTTGTTCTTTCTTTCCTCATAGAGTTAAACTCTTCAGTTTGATATTTACAGTATGCATGTGAAGCTTGCCAACCTCAAACTGCTGCTCATAAAACACAGTGGTTCTGACTGGAAGGAAAGCAATATCCGCCCACTTCCTCATGCAAGTTCTCACAGACTACCATGACTTGTAAGTGTCACAGTGATTGATGGGAGACAGAGTACGCCACTCCACCCTTCCTGAGAGCATGGCCAATTGTGCTCTCCTGGACTCCTGCTTACAGAAGGCTGTGGCTTGGTTGGAATTCAAACCTGTGATCTCCAGACAACAGTGCAAACACTTATCTGCTGTGACACTCTCACTCACTCAATCATTCTCTGTACCTCTCATCCTTGTGTACAGGGTCGCTGGGAGCCTGGATGGGTTCACCCCTGGGTGGGGTTGCCAACCTATCGCAGAGCACACAAGCATGGATGCACTCACTCACACACTAAGAAACCCACCAATCAATGTCTGTGGACCCACCAGTGCCTGTTCCTGACATTAGGCAGCCAAAAACCCAAAAATTATTGAACATGGGTTTTGGTTGTTGCATTTCAAAATACAACTGTAGATACATATGGGGCAGTGGTGGCTCAAATGGTTAAAGCTCTGGGTTACTGATCAGTAGGTCAGAGGGTTGGGTTTCAAGCCCCAACACCACCAAGTTGACACTGTTGCGACCTTAAGCATGACCCTTAACCCCATCTGCTCCAGTGGCCCCTCTTTCCTCTTTCCGATATGCGGGGTTGTGTGTAAGGTACATAGGACAAATTATTTAATTTACATCTAGACTATCATCTAGAACCTCAGAGATGGTCAGAATGTTCTCACAGCAAAGTTCCGCTGTTCATTTCTACACTGCAGCCTTGTGATAATGATTAACAAATGGGATATTGTGCATTCTATTGAGAAAAACATGGCTTCCTGTTTAGACATACCAGAAAAATTAACATGTACATATGTTGCAGTAAAAAGAGTTGCACAGGAAAAAACATCCACCTTAAAAAGAAAACAAAACAGTAGAACTCTTATTAAGGTGCTTATTAGCTGGTGGGGTTAGTAAACACATCAGTCTAATTGAGGGGAAGGAGGAAAATGAGAGAGAGAGAGAGAGAGAGAGAGAGAACAATGCGAAGTGGTACGTATGAGCACTGAGTAAAGGAAGAGGGGGATGAGATAAAAGCAGATGGGAGGATGGGAAGGAGATGGGATATGGCCATAACAGGCGAATAGAGAGTGTGTCTGTGTGTGTGTGGGGGGGGGGGGGGCTTTCCACCTGTTGACAAGTTATAACTTAGCTAATAACGCTTGCATAATGGCATCATTAAAGAGCACTTTCGCTTTACCGCACTTAAGAGAGCTTCCACTTCCTCACTCACTAACCGTGTGCTTTTAAAACACAACACCATGGTCACGCATGTGTGTGTATGTGTGTGCGCGCGCGTATGTGTGTGTGAGTGTATGTGTGACCCGCTTGCTGCGGGGCGCAGAGCAGTAACCACGGCAACAGTAAATTGGAGAATTGGAGTGCCCACCTCGCATCAGCTTCGCTGTAATACTCTCTGGCAACGATGTCTTCAAACAGCTCTCCTCCAGTCACACTGCAGAGAGAGAGACAGACACAGAAGAGAGAGTTAGACTTGTGCACGTATGCACACACAAAATCTCACGCATGCACACGTACGCAAAAGTACCCATACATACATACACACACACGCACACACACACGCACACACACACACGGGTGCAGCAGTCACTTCTGGTTTGCAAAAGCATGGTTTTGCAATTCTCCGCAATGCTACCTTCAGGTGAATACAATGCAAATCCTTTTAGCTTGAAAGAGTCAGTGCTTGTAAGAGAAGTGGTACAAACCATAGAACTGCTAAACTAAACACTCATGCAATAACAGATGCTGAGCCGTGTGCTAGTGTATTAAAAAAATATCAATAAAAAAAATACATCACTTTACAGTCTTGGATCAAATGTTTGTGTGTGTGTGTGTGTGTGTGTGTGTGTGTGTGTGTGTGTGTGTGTGTGTGTGTGTGTGTGTGTGTGCGCGTGTGCGTGCGTGCGTACGTATTCCCCAGTCATACTTACAGGTCAAAGACCAGGTAATGAAAACTTTCTTCTGCGATACTGTCATGTAGTCGGACTACAGGGAATAGAAAGAGCATGTGACATCATGATTAGTGATGAACATCAAAGCAAACACAATATTAGACACAACCAATGACAACCTAGTCTTATTAAACATCAATTAAAACACCTTATTCTGTTAATCACATCATTATACAAAAGGTGGTCCACTGTGCGTGTGTATGCATGTGTGTGTGTGGGTTTGCAATCATTATGTCACAGAGTCACACAATGAGGGAGAGAGAGCCAGAACACGACCAACGACGGAGTGAAAAGCCTAAAGAGGGGAAAAAAAACATAGTCTGCAGAGAGAGAGAGAGAGAGAGAGAGAGAACGAGAGGTGAACAGAGGAAAAAAAATATATGAAAGGAGTGATAAATAGGGGGAGAAATAGAAAGAGTAAGTAAACACTGCCCAGAATAGCAGAAGTCTTCAGGGAGTCCTGAGAGAAAGAGCAACTTAGCAACTAGGCAAAGAACTAAACAGGGAAGAGGAGAGAGAAATTTAGAATGTGTATTTTAAGAAGTGTCTAAAAGTCAATATTGGGACATGTGGACATTTTAATTGCCTGAAATGTCTACGTTAAAAGGAAAATCACAGAAACTGCTCTGATACGGACTCCCTCACAGGTGTGTTAGACCGCCGAGGAGCTGATCGATACAGCACAACAGATGTGTCAAGTTGCTCTGCCTTATCGTAGTCCTTTCTGAAAACGATGACAGATTCACAGAATTGAACGTTTTAATCAGATGACACTTAAAACCACAGAGAAAACCTCAGGTATGTGCGTTTGGAAATATTTTTGAAAACATTATTTTTATCTCAGAGTTCCTGTCCACGAAAACGTAACCGTGTTACAAACACAAAAACAGACCAGTAAGTCGTTAACTGCTTCATAAAACACTTTACTTTAATTTAACTGATTAAATTTGAAGAAACAAATACTTAACATCATTTAATTTGATAATAACTGCAGCGATTTATATGTTCAGCAGGCAACAGTTCTTTTAACCTGAACTGATGCAGTGATTCGGTTCTCGTGTTTTAAACACAATCCTGTGATTGTGGAAAAGATGTTACTGCATAAAGAAGTTGGAAAACATTGAAATGACTGGAATTAGATCAAGCCGTCCAATCTATTATTAAAACCTGGAAGGAAAGTCCTGAACATTTTCACACACGAACTCGTCCCGAGAGTCCTGACCTACAGTGGAAGACTTTACACAGTGGTTCATCAACAGACGATCCCACCCAAAAAGCTGATGCAACTCTGGAAGGAAATACACTTATGGACTGTTGAAACAATGCAAAGGTGAACGTGCGCCTTAATGGCAGGACGATGAAATATTAAACCTTTTTTTTTTCCTCGGTTGTGCTGAGCAATGGACAAGACAAAACAAGCATGGCCAAAAGCGTGACAAACACAAGGATTCATGCGTGGACTGACGAGGAGGCAGAACTACTGCTTGAGGTTACAGCTGAATACAAAGCATTCATCTGGGGCTTATCTGAAATCTCTGGTGGTAGCATGGTTTATACCACCTGAGTAGTGTATTCAGGAGCAGTACACTGCGGATCATATTTGAGCGTCTCCAAGTCAGCAGCCATAATAAACACCGTCCTAACACATTCATAACACATCAGAAAAAAGCAAGTGGGCATGACCAGCCTAAGTCTGTGATGTTCAATCACAGCTTCAACTGCACACAATATGTTCTTTCCACAGAAAAACATTTCTTTTCCCTTTTTTTCACTGCCTACAATATCATAGCTGGTTCAAATAAATTAAATATAATAAAATGTATCCAGTTTAAATCGATATAGTTTCAAGTACAGCATATTGGATCTTTAATATATGTGTTTACATGCGATTTATTAAGAGGAAAAATAGCCTGATCAAAATTAAAGTGGATCAGGAAAACACCTGAATCGGAACAGTCTGATCCAATCAGCCCAGAATCAGAGGGGTGGTGTAAACCCTAGACAATCCACTCAGTAGGTAAATATTAACCTTCATTCAACCTCATCATTTCTTTCATTCCTTCTTTGTGCGTTTGCTCCAGGTAGTGGCAACATGATTAAGGGGATGTGATGATTTTCAGTGAAGGAACTTTTTCTGTGTGTTAACATCTCTCTCACCTGTCGATACGTCGGACATTCACTCAGTGGTTCCTGGTCTCTGATGATGATGGAGAGCTGACTGACTGGCCATTTCACATGTACTACAGTAAAGCATCTAAGCAATCATAGCCGAGACGGAATCCTTGTAACCAATCATAACGCAGAATGCTGGGATTTGTTGGAAAAGAAGGGAAGCCTCTCTAACCTAACCTCAAACTGTCGTCAGACTAAACCGGTACATTCTAACCAAACGCTTTGAGCGTGTGAACACATCTTATCAGATCAGCGTCCTTGTGGAATCTCAAATCAGAATTTCTTAAATCATTAAATTTATGAAACCTTAAAACTAGTAAAACGTGTCTTGGTTTACTGTACGCGTGAAACAGGTCATACTAAATGAATCTGAGAAAAAAAAAAAAGAATCATGATACTTTAAAGTGATGTGATGTTTGCTTTGTTTATACCACTCCACACTGGGGGATATTAAAAAAAAGCTTTTAGTGACCTGAAATGCAGCTTTCACCTACACACACACATATACAGGGGGAAAAAAATCTGTATACACCCCTGTCAGGTCTATTGTTGGCTCTGATGTTTCTCATAACTTGGCAGAAGCTCGCAAACTAATACAGTCCCTCTGTTCAGTTTACCCCTCTAAGGCCACGCTCGCAAAACACGAAGTGTCTCGACTACGACACCTAAATAGTAGCGTAAAACAAGGAGCTTTCTGAATTGATGGGTAGCATTACAGACGGATAAGTACAGTAGGCACATCCGAGTCCTCATTGGTGAACATGAGGGCGAGTCTCACATACAGTATTACAGGCTCGACCGTAAAGAACCATTTATTTGTCATAATTTCACTTTTTCCACAAATACAATTGCACATGCAATTCACTAAATATTAATATTACATTATTCCTAATTAACCTATATGCTTAAGTTCACATTCCTTTAGGTATAGCAGTGCACTAGAACTTTTTGTCGGCTCTTACATTCACCCTACTGACTATATGGAAGATATCCAGTGTGCAATCACATCTACAACTTGTCTTCTAGATGTCTGGAAATTCCTTCGGGACCAATAAATGATCTATCTACCCATCTCCTAAGTTTTAATAAGGGTAGAATTAGTATTCAACTATAAAAAATAAAAAAAGCATAAAAGATTATGAAAGAAGGAACATGCACAGACTTACTAATGGCGTTTCTAAACGTTTGACTCATCTTTATTTCGCTTTGCAACGAGAGGAAAACTGATGAGCATGCATTCACATCTCTGCAATTTATTTTCCCCCGCTCATATCCCTGTGTCTTTTCTGTTGCATACAGCGCTTTTCATTCCTACGCATACAGCAGTTCACGTCCATCATCCACGATCATGAGTTAATTGGGTGTTGTTGGGGTAAAACTGTACTTTATGTAAGTCATGCACATGAGCATGGAACATGACACAGAGCAAGAGAGTGAGAGGCTTGGAGGAGAAAATATGTACAAGTTAACCATGAGCACTCTGACCTCTCCTCTCTTAAGAACTCCCTCGATTTCTCTTCTGCCATTGATGCCTTTGTTCGGCATTTATCTGCAGTCCAAGCAGAAAACATGACAAGTCGTCCCTTCGAGAGAAGACAGGAAAGCAAGCGAGCAGAAAGGAAAAGGCCTCAGGAAACAAAACTGGGTGCAGGGAGCCGATATGCAACACGCGACTCACATTACAGCAGGAAGGAGGGATGGAAAAGGGATGGTTAGGGAGAGATGCATCAGAACAAATAAGCATTGATGGCTATTTGGTATTGACGGCTGTTTATTTAAGATTACAAGGTGATGATTCTAATGACAAGAGAACATTCATACAATACTTATTAATCTAATCTCGGCTCCGGATCTAATCTCAGGACTGGTTTCTGTGCTTCGGGAAGGTGTTGGGAAACTGCAACACCAAACTCATCTAACTTTAAAAGAACGGTCGGCGCGGTGGGGGGGGGAGGGGTTGGGAGGGGCGAATTCAGTACAAACATCCATTTTAAACCCAAGGATTAACAAAACATCACTATGTGCATAAACCAGGTGCTCTTTCTCTTATCGTTTCTTGCATTCTCCTGGGCTCCGCCTGTTCGCTGCGTTCCTGGGCTTGCTGCTGATAATTACTGTGTATAAGCACCACGCATCGCGCGCCCGCCTTTGGCTCCTACCCGGTCCCAACCCCAACACGCTATTTATAAGCCTTATTATAGAGCTCAGCTCTCTGTCGCTTTCTTTAAGCGTCCCTCATACCGTTGTCCTTTATTTCCCCTGTAACAATGAGATAGCCTTCTTCCACACACACACACACACACACACACACACACACACACACACACACACACACACACAGCTGTATAAACACAAAGGGGTAAGTTAGTATTTTCACTGCACACCCAGAAACACGAACATGCTCACACAGGAGGCAATGGAACACGATTTCTGTTCAACATCTTGCGAGAAGAATGAAACAATGCTAATGGTGGGAGTACAAACATGATGCAAGATGCTCTGCTAAATGAAACACTTTTTTATTACCAATAGCAGGGATTCACGTTTTGACTTTAAGGAACAATATGCAGATAAAGAAGATGGTAGTTCTGTAGCTTCATCCAAGTGGATACCTATAAGGCCGTTTTCACACTAGGTACTAGGTGCCTTGGACCATTGTAATGTATGACTGCCCTGACCTCCACAAACACACACTTTCTCATCGGCCAGCTTTCGCATTAGCCAAGTTGCTCCATTCCACAAGGACACCTGTATATCCTCTAAAGAGAACACTTCGGCCCCATAAATTGGTCCAGCACAGAAGAGCCAAAACATGCCGTGTCAAAATGTAAATCAATCCTCATAGACCACATGTTCAAATGTCAAATATGTTTGTAGCCTGGCGCAGAAAACGGTTTTGGTCTCCACAGACAGATTTCCCATTCAGGACAACGGCACAGATGGTTGATTTTTATGTATCTCATCAGTTAAAATTATTTAAAGGCATAAAATTATACAAATATAATTAGAGGCGTGGCCACACAGCTGCATCGGAGGGGTCAAACAAATAGTGGTCTGCTATGCATCATGTTCGCTAACCAGCTAACTGGAATCATTGTGGTTTACCTTTAAAATCAAGTAGGAGTTAAATTAAATAGTTCAAGCCAATGGAAAGTAACATTAATATTCGCCACTACAACATTTTGTAAGAAAGCTAGATTGTGGTAATTGAGCTAAGGAGCCATTTTTCAACCAACAGCCAGGCTCTGCTTCTTCCACCCATTTGCCCATTTATGGCTGAGTCGATTCGCACCAAGATGGCGACGACCAGAGCTCACACACGTGAGTTAAAAAAATGCTCTCTAAACCCCTACGACATTGTGGCATTGTGGAGATGTGATCCACACACAGCAGGTGGCAGTATGCACTGAGTTAGCTTGTGATTCTCCAATAAACATAAAGAAGAAGAAGAGCACACAGAAGTTGACCTAACATTATTATGACCCTCTCACCTCCGTTCCTACTTTATCAGCCGTGGCTGTGCAGTTCACACGATAAGACTTGGTGGTGTTAATGATATCAGGATCTAAAAGCGGTCCGTGTCTTAGTTTCTGTTACAGTTAAGTTTTATATCTGATTCTAACCATGCCTGAGACCACAAATATAGATTCAAGCAACAAATGCTAATCCGTGCTTGAGCATGGCGCTGATTTCTCAGACTCGTATCAGACTCGATGCTTCAAGTGCACTAGGATTAATGCTGAGTTTTGACTGCACACTGCAATTGCCAAAATCTGATCTGTATCTAGTGCAGTGGTTCTCAAAGTGTGGGGCGCGCCCCACTAGTGGGGAATATAGACATGACAGGTGGGGCGCAATGAACGGGAGGAAATTAGTGGAAAATAACAGGTAAGTACCTATTCTAATTCATGCTTTTCTTTATTGATAATGAAGATCGTACGCTCAAAACTAAACAATCACACACAAATAAATGGATCATTAATACAAGTAAATTTAAAATAACATCAGTTGGGGGCCGGGAGAAAAAGTGGAACCATAGTGGAACAATAACGGTTTAACGTCGGAAAAACTTGAGCAGCTGCTCGAATCACAAACCTGCGCGAGCCACTGGGCAGCGCTGCGCAACTCTGACAGAAATAAACCGCGCCGACCATCAAAATACATTTTACCCCGCTGGGATGCGCACGTACAATCCAGGCATGGCAAGGCGGAAACAATATTAAACAGTCCTGACATTTTTAATAAATTGTTTTTAAATAAAACACAGTGAGTCGCGCAGGTTTGTGATTCGAGCGGCGCTGCGCGATCCACCGGGCTGCGCAAATAAACCAGATCATCACTGCGCTATTCAGAGTCGCGCTGCGCTGTCTTTACGCAGATATTTGGTTCAATCGGGTGCCGCGGTTTCGTCCCACTTTTGATGTGTTTGGCTTCACATACACTTCGACAATGGAAGAAGACGCTGCAGCAGCAGTGAGTTTACTTACATGTGACGAAACCAACAAAGAGGAGATTGTAAAGAAAAAAGCTGCATCGTCTGTGTTGTGTAATTGGTTCGGGTATAAGAAAAGTGATACGAATGAGACGAACGTGATTTGGAAGGTACACAAGTGCACTGTTTTAACAAGTGGTGGAAACACGTCAAACCTTTTCTATCATCTGAAATACAAACATCCAATCGAATATGGCCAAAGTAAAAAGAATGCAGCAAACCTCAGCAATTCACAGTTTATATAAAATTACATTATGTACTGTAAAACATAGTTTCTTTGTGTTGGAATTTTTATTTATGCATTTTCAGATACAAATTGCTATATTGTGATATATATCGTTATTGAGTTAGAAAATTGCTTCTACCGTGATATTTTGGATTTTGGTTATATCACCCACCACTAATGAAGTCTATCTTGAGCTTGGATTCATGGTGGGGACGGTGGGGGCAGAAGAGAGACCCGTGTGTGTTTTGTGTCTTAAACAGCTCGCAGCAGACCGCATGAGACCCAACAAATTAGGAAGACGCTTAGAGACAACACACTCCAGTCACGTTAATAAACCACTGGACGTCTTTGAAAGAAAGCTGGCAGAATACAGACAGCAGGATAATCACATGGTAAAATCTGAATCAGTGGACAGCAAAGCACAAATGGCTTCATTCAAAGTTGCATACAGAATTGGCCAATGCAAAAAAAACTACAAACGATTGCTGAGCAGCTAATAAACATGGGGTCAATTGTGCAAAGATAAGTGACAACGTAAGCCTTTTATAACAATTTCACGTGTATTTTATCTGTTTTTAACTTGGTGTTGTTTGATCTTATTGGTTTAGGAATTGATATTTCAATGAACAGTAAACTTGGCCGATTTCGTTATTATTTTGTTGACAAGTGGGGCTTGAAAATTCGCTCACCCCCTTAAGTGGGGAATGACAGAAAAAGTTTGAGAACCACTGATCTAGTGTGACACATGATCATAAAATTATTACAGAAGTTATATCCTAAGTTAAAAGAACTCTGCAATACAGTCAGATAGTTTAATAGTCATGGAACTGTGTCTGGTACGTGTGTTCACAGCAGCTCATCAGTGGCACTTCGCCTGCTGCATCTCTGTTTGGCATTTTGAGCAAGACGGTGCGTGTGGCCATGACTCACTCGCTATAGTCATTCATTTCATACATTTAGTCATTGTTTATTTAGTAATCTGCAATGTACTACAGTACATGAAATTAATCATTTGTTTAGAACACATTTGCTCTTTTTCATAGGAAGCAGATGTTTAAACCTCATTTCACAGCACAGATTTCTGACATTCCTCCCCTCCCCCCCCCTTCTGTAGACTCACGATAATACAAGTATGTCGCTATCGGTCAGAGAAAATAAGAAGGGATGGATAGTGGCGCTGTGTTTTTGGAATGCTTGTGAGAAGCTGCTCTCGCACTAGGACACAAATCGAGATTGCAACTTTTGATGCAATTACTCGTGTTCTGCGATAAGATGAAACATCCTTAAAGCAACAAGTATATTACTTTCAGCTTTTCAAAGGAAAAAGAGAAAATAAACATTATTTTTCTCAGTTTTTCTGCATATATGGTGTTGCATATTACAGGAGTACAGCAATACAGTACAGTATCAGGCAGCAACTAAGAGAGCTGCTAGACCAAACTTCAAGTCTGTTTAGTTCCTGTTGGTTCCAAACCTAACCTGATGACATCAACCATATAACTGGATCGTCTGCTACTAAACCGGAAGTACACTAACAATTAGTATTACTAATAAACCTAGGAAAATAGTAATAAACCTACTCACCAATATTGGAGTGTTTGAGAAGACGACAGATTCGGGCCTCTCGTTCCAGCTTCTGGTGATCTACAGAAAGTAGGACAGAGAAGAAGAAAAAGGGACAGTTACAAAACTAGAAATAAGTCATCAACCCTGAACGACCTGCTGTGAATCACAGTTTAAGCTTTTCCCTCTTAAAACTGGTGACATGGCTCCCAAAACATAGACATGAAACAGCACCGCATTCACACAAACACACAGCTGAGGATGGAAAAGGAGTGAGGGAGTTCGGCAGGCAGGGGCTTGTTGCCTCGCTGCGGACTGTGTTGTTAGGGAACATCGCTGTGTTAGCACTCCTGCCTGCACGGCCTGAACGTATGAATGGCTTGCAATACTCTCCCTAATGAACAGGCTTTTGGGTGTACACAGACACAGACACAGACACACACACACACATTGACAAGTGTGTCCATGCTGGCTGGAAACAAACCCATTATGAAACCCTTACGACAATGTAAAGGAGAGCCCTGAGGAGAACCTTGATAAATGACCGTGGTTTGGCATACGGGGGTAGGTTTGCTTATAATTGGTATAAAACTGAACTGAACTACCTCACAGACATCAATAGCATCCAGAGAAATAACAGCATGAACCGCAGAATCAATACTGAAAACGAATTTGAGTTAGTTTTCTAATCAGCCACAGTTTAGGAAAGACTCGTCCAAGAACAGACTTAAATTTCACTGCATGTTAATATAGCAAGCGATATCTTAGCTGCAACGGTAATTGGATGAACTTTAAATCAATTCCTGAAGCAATTAATACCTTAGAATGTCTACTCTCGTCACCGAGTATCACCTGTGACGACAGCATTTGTTGTTAAAATGGATAAACCAACCTGAAGACCAGAGAGCTGTCTAATGGAGAATAGTCAGCCTTGTTCAAGTTGAGAAAGAACAAAAAACAAGTACTGGGCAGAGCGAATATAACGATCTGGAACATCCTGCAAAGGAAGGAAACCACTGGTGAGGTAACAACCAGTCATTCGAAGAGGTCAGCCAAAGAAAACAACAAATTTTTTTTAAAAGAACAATTGTGAATAAAAGTACAGAGATGAGCCACAAACTTTTTGCAGGCAAGATTGTGGAGAAAGAAAAGCTCTGCTCATGATCCAAAACATACAAGCTCATCAGTCAAGCATGGTGGAGGTAGTGTCGTAGTGCATGGCTGCTTCTGGAACCAGCAGAAGAAATCCAAAAGTCTACAGGAACATTTTTAGAGAAAAATATTGAGAAAAGAATGATTCCAAAATAATCGGGAGGAATTTCACTATGAAGCACGAGATTGACCCAAATCACGCTGCCAACACAACACCGACTCCGTCAGAAGGGGGACAAGGTAAGTGGTTTCAGACTGGCCGAGTCAATAACCAGACCTTCAGTCAAATGAGCATGCATTTCACCTCATGAAGAGGAGACTGAGTGGAGAAACTGCCACGAAACAAAATCTAAGAAACTGATTTCACAATGCTCGACGTTTGTAAGAGTTTTAAAATCCCCAAAGAGACTGTGCTCATCCACATTTGAGGGAGCAGGATTTAGAAAACAAGACCCAAATGATCTGCACGATGTCTGAATGATGTCTTAGTCATGCAGTAATTTGAACATGTCAGGCTAATGACCCAAAAAATACTGACCCACATTTAGCATAAATATTGCTTTAAAATTTATCAACACCGAGGTTTCTTAAAGACTTTGGGAGGCTCCAATGCCAGGTTACACTAAACTGTGTACACACAACTACCTTTTGTTTAAATTTCCATAACATCATTGCAACCTCTCAGAACTGCAGTTATCAAGATGACGATAAGCACATTTTGCATTTAAATAAGGTTAGGAAAGTTAGCTAATGGAGCTAGGCATGTATCATTTGTGATCCAGGTAGAAAGATTGAAATGCTTTAATAATTGAGTAGCTATCCTCACACAAATGATGCTCTTGTCTAAATTATGCATGCAAAGCATTTCGTTTGTCGAGGTTTCCTTTGCTGATGCTAGGCTAACAATTTGGTGACAAGTTGACAGATCACAGGTTGACACTTTGAGAATTAGCTCCAATTCTATAGTTCAGTGGTGTTGCCTGATGGATCTCCAATCGACTTTTAGTATCTGTCTTCTTAATGCGCAATGCAAACCGTAGACATTACAGTTCATCTTTAACTACTATGGTAAAAATGTCCATCAAAACAGTCCATGTAAGCATACATGATCATTGCAGGCTACAGATTTAAGCAATATATTGAAGTAGTTGCAAAATAATGAATGAATTAATTAATAATAAAAAAAAGATATTATTAATAAAAAATAAAAAATAAAAAAAAATATATATATATATATGCTATTTTTTATATCCAACTGTGCAGGTTTACAGATCTGACTGGCTGGACTGGGTAAAGTTATTTAAGGCACATGAAGAAACACTTGTGAATTAATACTGAAACCTGTGATGTCAGTAGGTGCATTTAAATGCATCCTTATACTTAATTAATAATATAAATATAGCCCAAATAGAATAAAAATGCATAACGTAAACACCTTAATCAAAACAGTCTGACCAATCAGAATCAGTGCAATGGTGTAAAGATTTGATAATAGGTAAATATTAACAAATGTAAAACACTCATTTCAAATGGTCATTCTGATCATTTCTTTTTTGTTAGAATAAATCTATTGTTTTTGTGAATGTTTAGCACACATGGGGTTAACATTAAGTTTAGAACTTTCACTCAGTGGCTCCTTGTCACAGAAAGGGACACTGGTCAGCCAATCATAGATAAGACTGAATCCATGTAACCAATCACAATGCAAAATACGGTCAAAAATGACAGGAAACCTGATCTAATCTTGTCATATATTTCCAGCAGATTAAACACTTGACAGATGGCAGAACCAGGGTGCGCATCAAATAAATTGTATTCTCAATACATAATTCAAGAATGTAAAAGCTCATCTTATGGGATCAACAACAGTTAAGGTGGAATCCCTTAACGGAAGGATTTTAATACTGACCCTGTAAACGTAGCTACGGTTTTCTATGGAAAATCCCCTGCATG
Source organism: Channallabes apus (assembly GCA_030522415.1). Taxonomy (NCBI): domain Eukaryota; kingdom Metazoa; phylum Chordata; class Actinopteri; order Siluriformes; family Clariidae; genus Channallabes; species Channallabes apus. The sequence continues at coordinate 57,054,924 of CM060104.1, forward strand.
TACCAAAATATTCATCAAAGTTGGCAATAAAAATCCATTCTCTCTCATCGAGTTTGCATGAAACTCCCAGTGAAAGATATTCCCCAGAGCGATGAGATGAAACGGCGGTCCACAGAGGAGTCTCTACTTAAAATAGACCGCAGTACATTGCTGAAGGGTGTGTGATTCTCTACAGTACATTCTCTAATTCATATAAAACAAAAGTGCAAGCACGCTGAACCCTAACAAGAACTCTGGACAGGGGAACATACAGGTGAGTGCGTTTTTCTGTTCTATTTTCTACTAAAATTCTCTGCATTATTGTCTCATGATCTCTTCTTTCCGCTTCTTATCATCTAGGCTCAATTACAGTGGCGGCCAGTTCAGAGCATCTTGCCTTTCTCAAACCGTCAAACTCACTCTCTCACACACACATACATACATAGAGAGAGAGAGAGAGAGAGAGAGAAGGAGAGTAGCAAAGTTCCATTTCATCATGTCGCTTGATCCACACTATGATTATCTGTAGAATGCTGCTGTAATGAACACTCCCCCTTCTGCTCTACTGACCACCCGCAGTGTCGGAGTGATCACACCGATCCAGTACCGTCTCAAACAAACCAAAAGAGTTCGAGGAGGAACAAGAGACAGAGGAAATGAGAACAACAAATTAAGCTCAGAGACTCAGAACAATGTCACAAATCACTTTAACATAGAACTAAAGGAGCAGAAGAAGAGCACACTTTGGCGGCATTTAGATCAGCAGCGTTCCCTATGAAGTGGATCCAGGAGTGTAAGATTATAAACTGTATGGAGTAACACTGTGGAAAAGGAACTGTGATCAATTTGAACAACGGTTCAAATCACATTTAGCCACAAGTTACATACATTTCAATAGTAAACCTTTCATAACAGTATCTGGTTTTGTTTCAATACACAGTTCATGGTTTAAAGAGAGAAAAAAATTGTCACTTCAGAAGGGTCAAATTGTTGGGCTGCAGCAAATAAAGCGAACAACTAAAGAGTTTAAGAACCATTTAACACATCAAAACCTGAAACGGTAGTGCTGAGGTGTGATTAGAAAAAAATTGTGAATAAGGATCACAAACGCTTGAAGTTGAAGGTAAAAATTCAACAGTAAAAACCCCATAGCTAGTGAAAAGTACGACTGTTTCCATACAAGCAATGTGATAAGAACTTCCACGATTGGGATTAAACAACTGTGTGGAAAAGAAATCCACTTGTTAGTAAGAATAACCAGGAGAAAAATGCTTCGGTTTGCTAGAAAGCATAAAGATTGGACTTGGAACAATGGAGAAAGGTTGTACGAATCCCGGTTGACTCTGTTCCAGAGTGATGGGTACGTCAGGGTAAGAAGGGAAGCATTTACATTTTAGGCATTTGAAGGCGCTCTTATCCAGAGCGACCTAGAAAAAGTGCTTCATAGTTTCCATCATTGGATAGATCCTTAGACTGGGTTACTAGGTTACTAACTAAGTAGCATTAGTCAAACACCATCAGCCCAAGTACTGAAGAAACAGAAATGTCTTAAGTCGTCGTTTAAAGATGGCCAGAGACTCAGCTGGCAATCTTTAGAGGAAGTTCAGTCTACCATTTAGGTGCCAGGACAGAAAAAACGTCTAGACGCACATCTTCCTTGATCCCCGAGAGATGGTGGGACCAGACGAGCAGTGCTGGAGGATCTGAGGGAATGTGGAAGTACATGAAGCGATGGACTCATCATTAGGGTTGTGTACCGAAAACCGGTGCCAATACGGCACCGGTACCTATAGAACCGGTATGTACCGGACCGAAACAGAATGCGAATTTCGGTGCCACTTAAATGCCTGAACTGTCGATTGAAATATTTGTTCTCTAGATTCATATATTTTTGTAGATTAATAGTTTATTAGATTAAATAAAAAAAATTAAAAGCACAAATCATCCGGAAATGAGAAACCATCCGAGATGCGCGTGAATGCAGCAGCAACTAACGTTACACTCGCTCTGACGGCAGCAGGCAGTCTCCCGCTATCTTAGCTTGCTCAATTAAACAGCTTTCGTTAAAATGCCTAAAACTAAACGGTCGAACGTGTGGCTGTATTTCACAAGAAAGGATTCCGACACCGCGACGTGCAGCAAATGTTTTACAGCAGTTGCATGTAAAGGCGGAAACACGTCAAATCTAATGAAACATTCGAGGGCAGACGGAATAAAGTTAAAAGCAGAATAAATACACGGAATAAAGTTAAAAGCAGAGGGAGGCACCGTGTTTAACAGCTTGTGGACAACAGCTGGCGCTATCAGTGTGGACGACCCTCAGTCCCAGTCACACCAACTGTAGCAAAAATGAGTCACCGATTATGATGACGTCAGCAGCCTTTCCGCGGTTAGTAGTAGGATAATGTAATGTTAATTGCAAAATGCAAATCTTGCATTCAAGCTAACAAATAGTCAAACGATTTGTAAAAAACTAATGTAACATGGATTCTGTTTATAATTATGGCTTTCCAGCCTGTACTAGTAGCACTACAACAGTGACCCCATTTACCATTGTAAAGAAGGCTATACATGTCCTGTGCAGGGCAATAAGTCAGGAAAGGAGTCGTATTTTGACAGAAAAGGCAAATATGGAGAAATTTCTGCAAAAGAATTGCTAAAATTTGAAGCTTACATATTCATATATATACTTTAAACTTTTAATATATTGTTCAATTTTAAGCATAAAATTTTTTGTTCAATAAAAATTAATTCATTCTTGAGTCATCCACTATAATTTTGTGGCTTAAAAGTATCGGTTCAGGCACCGTTTTGGCACCGGTACCGTTTTCAAAGTATCGATTTGGCACCGGTATCGAAAAAGACCCAAACGATACCCAACCCTACTCATCATGCATAGTGACCACTGTACAAGTCTCTGGAGGCAAGTCGCTTCAGTCAGGACTAGACCCAGCAGCGTTACGTGGCAATAAAATGAACTCGGTTGATGACCTGATGATTATGATGGCACAAGCATATTCCAGAACCTAAAGTGTGAAAGAGTGGTTCTGGGAGCGTGAGGAATTCGAGTTTTCACACATTAACTAGATACCACACTGTGTGCTGTAATCAAAGCTGAAGGTGACTGAATGAAACCTAAGAATGTGTGACGCCTTTCAGCCAGACAGTGTATATTCAATATTTCATTTCTGAAGTGTGTAATTACAACAGGTACCCGAGGTGCTTACACCTCACTCCGACACTGCGGGTGGTCAGTAGAGCAGAAGGGGGAGTGTTCATTACAGCAGCATTCTAGAGATAATCATAGTGTGGGTCTTTTTACAGTACCAGAGTAACGCATGTTGTGCAAAATAATGTCTGCATTGCTGCCGTTTCAGGGTGTCCTGAATGGAGGAATTTAATCGAGGGAAGTTTCCTTAACCACCATATCCCCTGAAGAGGGAGCAGGGAGTACCGTTTATGTACACTACGGAACAGAGCGCAACCTTCTCATTATTTAAAAGCATTAATAAAAGCAGCAGATGCACAGTTGCACTGAATCCACTGCCAGCAGACTCGCGTCTCGCACGGTGGATCAAGGCCAGGAAAAGATGCTTGAGCCTGGAGCTCTGCCACGGCAGTCAACCGGCAGACAAATTTGAGGAATAACATATACGTATTTGCTTACATAATAAATATTAGCATTTGTGTGTGCGTACGGCTGTCTGTCTTGATGCTGGCTAAAATTCTATCCCTTCAATTAAGCATGGATTTGTTGCCTTGCCTAAGAATTTCAAACCACTTTTTTCGATTTCTGCTCCACGCTAAACTTAAGGGGCATCATTGAACATTACACTGATGAGCCGTCACTGCAGTTCTTCCTTCTTATTGTAACATGGCGTTCCAGTTTGGACTGGGTTTCTGAGTTTTGAATGTACAGTGGAAAATTAGCTTTTTGACAGGAAATATTCATCTCAACAGCGCTCATCAATGTGTCAGATATAAAGACGTACTGTAGATGCAAGCGACGCCATTTCTTTCATGTGAACCTTTTTCTTTTTTTTTTTTTTGTAATATGATGATAAATATCAAATTGTAGACTTTTTTTTGTCATGGCCTTATAATAACCTGAGTTTTTGGTATCGTTACATCTCTGTAATCTACTCGAGATAATTCTTTGATTATTAACGTTCATCATCAGTGTTCGTCATTAAAGTTCATTAGCCTTCAATTAAAGTCATTAATTTATCAGATAATTGGCTCTTATTTGGTTTTAATGGGTGTGTTGTACAATATCAATGCAGTGCAACAAGTCAGATGTCGTCAGTCCTACTGTATTTAACCAGCCAAACCACACAGTTGGTATTTTAGCAGACCAAGACGCACATTTCCTCCCTCTCTCAACACACACAAGAAACTGGAGAGGAAGTTCCATTACTATATTACACTGGAGACGCCAGAGAGAGACACGTCAGCACGCTGCTATCAGGACCGCTCCAATTTCACTACAGATCACACACACACACACACACACACACACACACGCACACATAGAAAAGACCCACAGTAATTCTGTTACCCCAAAGATTCGCTCCCTAGTTCTCGCTTTCTCTCCCTCACTGACACTCACACACACACACACACACACACACACACACACACAAAATGTGATGTATAATTAAATGAGGGTGTGGAGATGGGATGAGTTCCAGGCCCTGACATTGATTCTGCATAAAGACAAATTGAAAGGAGGCCTGCGAGATGAGAGATGAGACAGTGGGAGCCACAAAACACAAAAAGCAATCAGAAGCTCTGAGCACACCATGAGCTAGTTTGAAGAGGATGCATGTGAGGCACCAAAAAAAGGCAGGAAATGCAGAAAGCGTGACTGACTATATAACGACAGGAAAACCATAATACTGGGAAGAGGGAATACTAAGTGAGAAAAGGAACTCAAACCCCCATACGTCTGCCTGCATGTGAACAAAGTCCAAATGCAGAACAAACAGAGACAACATTTGTTCCAGAGCTGCGCGTATGCCTGTACAGCACCTGTACATACGCATTCATCTCCACTGTATCTCAGCACATGCTCACTGGTATGAGCAGAACGCAGTTCGAGTGCAACTGGGAATGCAGGCAATGCGCACACATGAAGGACGGTTATATACAGTATTCCTGGGTCTGTTCGTATCGATTGTAATGATCAATGCAGTCTTGTTTCTAAATAAAAGGATGCGCTGACCTCGCTATAAATATGTACGCCGAAACACTTGGAAAGGCCGCTTTCACCGTTCACGCAACGCCAAGTGCATTCCAGAGCAAGAGGCAGAAATGAGTCTTAAGCCTGCTTTTGTATGTTTGCGTGTGCGTGCACGTGTGTGTTTACTCTGACCTTCTATTATTAATTCAGTCAAGTGACCATCAGTTCATTCATTCCTAGTTTATGACTAATGCCAACTGGGCCAGAACCTTCTCCTCATTAATGGCCGCTCTCAAAAGCTTTTCCTGTCTCTTCAATTGGACATCTGCACTGCCATTACTGATTTATACTGCCACTTCCCATTCCTCAATCTTAACCACTGTGCAAGACTGCACCTCAGCTTACAGACCTCACAGGAGACAAAGAGGAACGAGCTGAATCGGAGGAAGAGGAGAAAGACTCCCTGACTATAATTAGTGAGCTACATTTAAAAAGAAAAAAAAAAAAAAAAAGAAAGATTTGCCCTGCAAGTAGATCTCTCTCTATAGAGAATTTGTGAGCTGCTCAGTAATCGGATAATTAAGAATTAATCAATGTTTAGGTTAGGTTTATTATTATTATTGTCATTCAATAACTCAATTCATGGCTGTACGGCTTAATTAAAAATTCACACCGCGATTGTTACATATTGCAATAACGATGTAAACTACAATATTTAACCATCAAATGTACCATTTAGTTTTCAGTTTTATTTATACAGACTAAAAACAAATAATGGCACAACTTGCATTTCCGGTCTCATGTGTTTGTACAGAAATCTTTCACGACATCATGACATTTATTAAGTAATTAGTATGTGGCAGCATCAATGGTTTTCTTGTCACTTTGATGTTTTCTCACACATGATGCCTACAAGAGTTTAATATAAACTATTTTTGTTATAATCTTCTATATAATACAATTATAATATAATATTAGTTGTAATATATCCTCAGTACATCATTTGAAAATGCACAAGACTCTAAACCCATGAGTCACATTCAGTATACTTCAAGTGAAACTGTAATAAATTGCACCTTTTTGCAATTAGATAATTGCACTGCGTTCATGTTATACTTTTCGATTTCTATGCGATTAATTGTGCAGCACTAATCTTCTTGGTAAATATATCGCTTTACTGGAATGCGCATCCTTGACAAAAAAAAAAAAAGTTTATTTCATTTAAAATAATTAATACTTCACAACATAGTCAGAATATGGAAGCGACAAAAATATGCAGCGTTTCTCAAATTATTGAGTTCAATTCGGCAGCTGCAGTTCCTTAGTACAACTCTACAACATCCGAATGAGATCATCATCTAAGGGACAGCAGGGCTGAGACTCCGCATAAAGCGCAAATGTTAAGGGTAGATACTGTACATCAAGGAGGAACCATTTCTAGGAATGTGGATATCAGTAATGTGAACAATTTCTCTAGCAGGAAATCAACTTGAGAGTAAGAACAACCAGCTAATTGTGACATAGAAGTGACTTAGCTTTAAAAAAAAAAAGAAAACAAATGACACCACAATGCTGCACAACCTGAATAACAAGAACCTATGCAGGAAAATGTTTGCTATTGATTTGTAAGTGCAAAGCTGGTTATCCAGCCGACGTTAGGCGAATAACTAGTAACAACCAGTCAGTCCAGCTTTAAGACTACACTGCTTTAGTCACCCCGATGTCATCCACACTGAAATGTCCCTCTAATAATAGTTTTCAATTGTGGTTTGTCAGCAGTTTATTTGTTGCTATGATCTAAAGTTGTCCTGCTGAAATGCCGTACTTTGACAAATGACCACACCCATCTCATGGCACTTGATGTACACGCTCGCAGAGAAAATTACATTTTCCAGAACTAACCCGAGTGTCCTAAACATATCTTTGGTTAGACCTTTGGGTACTGAACTTTTCGAAGACAAGTAGTGTGATGTTTTAATTCTGGTAAAATCATATACACACTCTTCAGCCATAACACTAAAACCACCTCCTGCCACCCCAAGATGGCGACGACCAGAGCTCCCACAGCTCCCATTCCAATACTGCTCTTCAGAAAATCTATGGATGACGTCTCCAAGGGTTTGTCCAGTTTTTGTACGGTGTCTCATTCAAACAGATACGTTTATATTTTCATGGTTAAATATTGTGCTTGTCAATATGTCTAATTAGTCCAACTGAGGGCGTGCCCTATATAGCTGCAATGCATTATGGAACTACGGGTTCAGACTTGTTTCTGCCATTAATGCGAGATTGGCCATTTCTGGAAAATGGTAAGCGGGACAGTGTGAGACAGGTACAGCCGAATATGCCCTAAGGCATGGCCTGTTAGAGCCGGGTTAAGCTTCAGGCCAGGGAGGCCTGGGGGTAAACTCTGCACATGTAGCCTAGGATTTCTAGCCTTGTTAATGCTCCTAGGCACAGAAAATACAAAACCCAAGGATTAACATTAAAGGCAGAACCAAGAAATAAATAAATAAAAAAGAAAATCGGTTGCAGGCTTTCTCGAGAGAACCTCACCTTTATCTGTTCAGGGACCACCGCGAGAGCTAACTGAGGGCTAACTGCCTTAAATGCTTAGCGATCTTTCCTTCTTCATCTCAACAGAACAATAAATTATAAAGCTTGGCTATGCGGTATGCCTTCATTGGAGCTGATGAGGACGTTCACAGAACCACAAACACTGTGATAAATCCGAAATTACAGCTGCTTCGTGTTCCGTGACTTGTCAAGATAATGCCTTCATTAGGGTGCCTGAGAGAGAGAAGGCAGAGAGAGGAAAGGCAGCTGAGCAGAAAGGGAAAACACACACACAAACACACAGCATCATCAGAGGTCTATAAATCCAGACACCTGTATGGGAGCATGAGAAAAGTTCATATGCATTGTGTGTTTTATGGGAACAGAACGTCAGAGTGATGGAGAGTGGAGATCCATCAAAGGTACTTCAATTCCCAGAAAGAGCGCTCACTTATTTAACACATTAAATATTCATTCAACCACCACTCCATTCATCCATCCGTGTGTGTGTGTGTGGGGGGGCAATGTTTAGCTTGATTGTGCTGAGGCTTGGGGGTTTCTCGCTCAATTACTAGCCCGCAAATGTGAAGCACTCGCGTTTTTGTTGCAATCAACAAATCTGCCACAGCCGGCAACAGGGAAAGTGCAACACACAGGCATGCAGAATAGTGTTAGAATAGTATAGATGTGTATTCTGCAGTGCAGACCTGCCTGACTCTCCGCCCATACAACAGGAAACCATAGTTTTTAAGGATTCAGTCTTTTTTACAATCATCATGCTGTATCCCACTTGCTCTTGGCATTGCATTGGTCACCAAGTGGTCATCATATACAGCATTACCGCTGCAAGAGAATCGTTAGGACTTGCTGTGTGATTTCAGGATGGATCTATAGATCCCCATGATCCTACAAATACACCAGAAAAACATGACGTGATTACAGACGTCATACAGATCAAGCATTTCATCTTGCACTGTCTGTGCACGTTATACTATGTGTGCAGTTCATAGGCATTGTTACACTTTGTGCTAGCATTAATGAATAACATGTAAGCTTACACGTGCGTCTGGCTCATGTGATGTTATAAAATTGAAAATCAATGATACACCAATCAGCCATAATATTAAAACCCAAAATATTAATCTCAATATTGTGCCTTGGGGCAAGACTCCACAAGACCGCTGTGGTGTCTGGAACCACGACATCTTTTTTGGGTGCTGGGTGGGTTGCGGGGTGAGGCCTCCATGGATAAACTGGTTTGTCCGGTGAGTTCCATTGATCAGATTGAGGTCTGGGTAATCTGGATATCTGATCAACAACCTTGATCTGTGCCTGTTAAGCAACATATGAGGCAGGCTGTAATGCACTGGGTGTTCTGATACCTTCTTATTGTGGACTCACTTTGTCGAACTTACGAACGAAACCAACTTACGAACATGCTCCCGGAATATAACCCGTTCGTAAGTCGGGAACTTAGTGTATTTTATATTGTTTTGTAATTAAATCCAATAGTTTTCATTACAAATAATCAACGACTTGACTAAATATACTGTATATATACATTTAATGTAAATAAATGTCAGAATTTCTTAGCATTTGCTGAGAAGTTTTGAAGACGTGTTTGACTTTCCATATTCTGCATATATTAGTACATGTTTTTTTTTTCTATGGCAATTTATCAGCATCTACAAGGCCAGTGACGTGGGAGTGGAACGTATAGCTTAACAGTAGTGCAAAACAAGAGGGATTAATTAACTTGGGTTCGTTACAGTTCAGCTAAAGGCTTTCTGACTCACTCACTCTCTCCTTTTCTCACTCCGTATTCTAGGAGAGATTTACCTCCAAGGCCAATGGTGAGGTCATATAGATTCATAAAAAAATAAATAAATAAAAACTCCACAAGGACACAAACGCAGCCCTCACACCAGTCACCAGAACACATGTGGGCTGAGGAGTGAGGATGTGTACATGTGTGTTAGAGTGTGAGTCAAAGTGATGTGTTGATGTATAAAAGAAAGAGATGCTGGTGATAGATTGAGCCTCTTAAAATAAAAGTAGGACAGTGTTCAGAGAGAATATTAGTAAATGTCAGAGTATCCACTCAAACACACAAGCACAATCCCCTCGCTCATCTTTATCTGTGGTGGGTCATCAGTCCTGTGCAGGCTTTGCAGTAGTCCGTGGTCTGACTTTCAAATATCTGCCCTCCTTATTCTTCAGTGTCCCACTTGCCATCCTCGTACCGCTTTTCCTGCTGCACTCTGATCTCCTGGCTGCCTCTTAAACCCCTCAGTTTCCATTTCCAGAAAGACAAAATGTCTTGCATATGATTAAAAAAAAAAAAAAAAAAAAGTATTGAACTACTTGATTGCTTGAAAAACGTTACCAATTATGAAGAAGGATAAAATTCAGAAATTAAACGACATCAAAATAACAAACTTTCGGCATTAGCTTCAAACGCATTAGCTTCAAGCTTCAAAAGAAGAGAACCCTGCATCTCATAAGCAAGCTGATCCATCAGGCAACACACACACACACACACACACACACACACACACTTCTAGAGGAGAGAATTTGCAGCAGATTATCAGTGGAGACTTGGAAGACTGGAGACTTGGCTACACTTGGAGACTTGGCTACACTTATTCAATTAGTTCAGAATTAGTACAAATTATTCAAAACTCATACATGCACCAAAAGCAAGACCTGAAGGACATGTGCTCCAAAGCACCACTAGTTTTATCTAAGGTGGAAGATGGAGAAGATGGAATAGCTGTTCTTCGTGGAGCTCAAGGCTGCTGTACTCCCTCGTGGCCACTGTATTCAAGCGTAGCCTTGGCACCAAACAAACGCTGAATAACTACAGACGCTTCCTCCCCCAAACCACCCATCCAAAGTTGCGTCGGCGTTAGCTGTCCAACGCTCATGCGGGATGAGAAAAGAATTAGTGGAACTGCTCATTTTACACCATGTCTCTGACCGGTACTTGGCTCCCCATCCCACAAAGGTGTTGCAAAGAACGCAACACAAACGGCACCAATGTTTAGTCTATAAACAGCCTGCCGTAGGTTACGGATGACTAATAAATTTAGCCATAGCAGGCAGGATGAGAGCAACCTGCCTGAGCCGGTCGACTGTCAAAGTTAGGAAATGTGAACTTCTGAAACGCATCGAAGGACCTACTGGCACCCTCGTAACATTAATAGTTAGTATAGTGAAAGCATGCGAGCGTGTCACCACAAGCAAGCATATAAACGAGTTCAATATGCACATTTTAGCTGCATCTGGAGACATGCAAAGAGAATTCTGGGTAATGAAATCCTAAACAGCAAGGAAAAAAAAAAAGGCAACTAAGTAAACATGCAGACAGAAGAGAACCCTGCATCTCATAAGCAAGCTGATCCATCAGGCAACACACACACACACACACACACACACACTTCTAGAGGAGAGAATTTGCAGCAGATTATCAGTCCAAAAGCGATGGCTCATCAGAAAAGGCTCTAAGTGAGCATATTAGGGCAGTGGGCAAATGTGGAGCACGTCATTAAAAAGCTTTCAGGCAGCCTTTTCCCCCCTGCAGCACTGCTCCGTAGACTACACCATCTTTCACACCCTGTTAAGCCTCTCTCAGACGTTTATGGCAATCCTGCTCTTTCCATAATGCTGCTGTGATTATAGTGTCCCTCTCTGTCTATGGTCAAGACGCAGCACATTTACTCTACACACATACTAACCAAGACATATTTCTCTCTCTCAGTCCATCACTCCATCTTTTTTTAACATTTTTTTTATACAGTACCAGTCAAAAGTTGGGACACAACTGTGGCTGTTATTTTAAGATGTGAGGATCAAATGTTCAGTAACAGTTCTTGCAAGAACAGTACTGTCAAGTGCACTTGCAAAACCCATAAAGCACCATGATGAAACTGGCAATCATGAAGACCATCCCAGGAACACAAGATCACACAAGAACTTACCTCTGCTGCAGAGGAGAAGTTTATTTAGAGTTCCAGCACCAGAAATCACTAACAAACAGCACCTCGCCGTTATGAAGGGTTTACAGAGTACAAGTAGCAAACATGTCAATATCAACTGCTCAAAGGAGATTTCTGTATATTCTGGATGCCTTCAGCATCGTTTTTTCAGTGTAGATAGAACTAAAAATCAGGAAAAAAAAACAAACAAAAAAAACATGGAATTCGAATGTGAATTCCCATCACCAGGAGTCTGATTTAGCAGCTCTAACATCATTAGCCGTAACACGTGATTTAGCACTACAAAATATTGATTACATTAGTTCAGTTCAAGTATGCCTCGTGTAATTTGTAGATAAATGTGTCACAATTAGATCTGAAGAGCTCGAAAATTCAGGGTGCACCGTAAACAAAAACAAAAGACCATGGTTTCAGATTTTTAATCAGATTGCATTAAAAATGGAAATCAATGCATCTGAGCAAAGCACTTCTTGCTGCACAGAACGGTCCCGACTGCAGGGGTCCAAATCCGATCATTTCCTCAGCTTTGAAGTCCGAACCTACCCCCATTCTGCATATTATTCTAAATATAAAAATAGTACCAGAAAAATATTTGGACACACCTTGTAATAAAAAAAAGATCTGAAACATTAAGATTATTAGATTAGATCCAGCTTGGTCATTGGGCAAAGCACATGTACAAAGTCAATGAAATGCAGTTTAGCATCTGACCTGAAGTGCATAAGTGGCCCATTTCCAATACATACCAAATGTAGTAAGATACGGTTATAGGTTTATACGTACAGGAGGACGAGCATCTTGTGTACAGAAGGTATTAAAATATGATCGGTATATATTTGGTACTATATTAGAAACAGGATTTATATGGTAACAAGAAGACATCAAAAATTGTGAGATTACTTTAAGACATGAACTTCAGTGCATGTGGAGAATTGTAAGAACAGTAGCTACTATCAAGTGGAGCTGCAAAAACATCAAACACTCTAAAGAAACAGGTTTATGTGAAGACCATCCCAGGAAATCAAGCCCAAACCGTAGCTCTGCTGCAGGAGAGAAGTTCACGGAGAGTTCATAGCGCCAATGCTTTACAGAGCTAAAGGTAACAAACACGTCTCAACATCAGGTGTTCAGAGAAAAACATTTCATATTTCGGTCACCTTCAGCATTGTTCTATTGTACAGAAAATGATAATAATGAACAAAAGACCACTGAATTAGACACAGCGTCCAAACGTTTGACTTGTAGCGTACAGTACTAGTACAAATAATTTTAAGTTGAGATATAAATATTGAAAAACATTCTTTTAATGAGACCCAATTATTTGGTGTTATCGTAGATAAATACAAATAGAATACACAATGGTACAGTTAATAGTTACATATCGCAGGTTAAATAGCAATCACGATATGTCTCATCAAATCATGCATTCGAAAAGTTAATTAACTTTTAGACTACAACATCAGGTGTTAAAACAAAACTACACAGGGCGGTAGATGTACGTTAACATCAGGGTTGGGTGTCTCTGCCTTACTACATTCCTTGCTTATGCTTAATTAGTGGGAGTGCATGCTCACACGTTTTCCGGGTTCAAGACAACTGCATTGATACGGTTCTTGTACATACGGTTTATACAAGATCAAATTTGTGACCGACATCCTTCTCTCTATAATGAGTCGAGTCTCAGTGAGCTTCCGTAGACAATTCATGTGCAATAGATGTATGATGAGCTCGTTTACATCATGGCCTTACGCGGGAAAATACAACAGCACCTTATATTGTAAAATTTGTCAAAAGAAACTCTGATACCAAAGACCCAGCAATGTATTACAGAAATGTCTGTCATTTTTTTTACACTTAATTTTATATTTACAACATTTGGCAGATGCCTTTAGGCACAGCGACCTACATTTTATCTCATTTTATATTTTTGAGGTTGAGGGTTAAGGGCCTTAATTTCACATTTTCACACTAGGCATGATTAATCTGTACCCTGCCCCACCTCCACTTACCCATTTGGTTTGTGCCCAAGTATACCGCACCGTCCTTCAAGTTCCTGAGCACTGAAGAATTGTGTTCTTGCTCATCGAAATGAACCAGACTTTGGGTTCAAATCTGCTGGCCAGTGTTCACATTGATTTTTGTGCTCCGTTCCTGGGTACACTTGGTATTTGGTACTGCACTGGAGGTAAAAGTATGCAACTATGTAGTTTGTAAGCCGGCATTAATCACAAGAGAAGAAGAGAACAAGACAGTTAACTCTTGCGTTATATCTAATATGATTGATAGTTCGGGAAAAAATGTCAAGAGCATTGCTCTCACGAGTCTTACTACTTTATCAGCTATGACTGTGTAGGTCCGAGGATGAGATTGGCACGTGCTATGTGGAAACAGAGATATTGGAGGAGACCGACGACACTGATGACCTCACGTTTAAGGTAAAATTGGCTTCCATATCGGATTCGATTTGCGCCCAAGTATGGCACACCGTCCTCGAGACCACCCCTGCAAGTTCCTGATCACTGAACAAATGTGTTCACACTCATCGAAATGAACCAGACTTTGAGCTAGGGCTGGGCGATTTGGCCTAAAATCAAAATCTCGATTAACTGAACATTTTAACTCGATTTCGATTAATAAACGATTTTTTTTTTGCCCTCATAGTTCACTGACAAGTTTTGTACAGTAAATATGCTCACAAGTGAGAGATTTTTGAATGAAGGCTGCATTACTTGATTGATTAATTGAAGGCAACACACACTATCTATGATTATTTATTGAACATCAATGTTGAACAACTTAAACTGAAGCCACAAAAATGAAAGGGTTCATTAAATTACATTTTAAAGTATAGTTTATTAACAAAAACAGAGGACAGATTTGGCCTTAAAAATTAAGATACTATAGGCACATGCTCCGAATCTTTACAAGGCAAAGATTTTTATTAAAAAAAAAATACTTGTTTGTGATGATAAAAAGTATCTTGTGATATATTAATGTTTTGAGATTTTTAAACAATAATGAGAAACATTTAGACCACACACACTAGGGCTCTTTTTATCCCACAATTCAGAGTTAAATGAAGGCTATTTCACACGGCACCAATAAACTGACATAATGGCTTAAACATGCAATGACAACAAAAATGGAATGAATTATGCAGCTATCAATCTGGACCAGGACAATTTCACTTTTACTATATAGTTGGGTACCTGCTAGGTGTTGTATAGTTCATATTTGCTTGGCCAGAATGGTTTAAGCCACGAAAATAATGTTTTATTGATGAACTGCGCAGCATTCGGCAACGTGAACACGAGGCTATACTTCGAGCCGTAAAATGAGACGCTGCGCAATAAGGAGCCAAACAAACCGGAAGCTGCGAATAAGGAGCTAAACTTCAACCGCAGAGTGAGACGCTGCGCAATAAGGAGCCAAACGAATCGGAAGCTGCTTTTATTGATAAACTGCGCAGCTTTCGCCAGCGTGAACACTCCCGTTAGTAACGAGGCGAATAAGGAGCTAACTTCAGCCGCAGAATGAGACGCTGCGCAATAAGGAGCCAAACAAACCGGAAGTTGCGAATATGGAGCTAAACTTCAGCCTCGTGTGGTTAGGGGAATCATATCTTTCGCTAGAAAGTTAGAAACGGCCCTGGTTATATCCTTGCTCCTTTTGGAACACCTTTCATAAGGTGTAATGGCCACGATAGACGACACGATGGATATCTGCTTTGGTACAGCCCCACTGCTAGCCCTGCTAGTTGACGGAGTAGCATCGGCCCGCATGTTCATGCTCTGTGTGGTCGTGTGGGTGATGCGTTCATATAACGGAGTTCGTGCTACCTATTTTGTCGACAATTTCAACATCTTTGGATAATAACTCGGTTACATTCACTTTCGTCGCTGCTTCCACTCTTTTTTTTTTTTTTTTTGACGTCCTGGTGTCAAGTTTGCTTCGCAAAGTGCGGCAGGAAATTAACTTTGACCTGCACGGCACGCGCAAGCTGCACGCTGATTGGTTGTTGTCGTGTTGTTCTGCTGTGTGATTGGCTCTTAGATGTATCCATATCGAGCAAAAAATGTCTATAGCTTTTCATCGTTTTTAAAATCAAATAAATCGCGATTCGATATGATATCGTTTATCGGCCCAGCCCTACTTTGAGGGGAAGTGATCTCGGCCCCAACATGAAAACATGGGGCCAACAGTGGTGGTGATTCTGGGGTTTGAACATGGGTCCAGTAGTCCCACAGCTTAACTGAGCTACAGATGTCCCTTATTACTTTGTACACTTTTGAGAAGATCATAAAAGGCAGATAGTTTAGTTAGACAGATAAAACTATAAAAATGCATTGCTTCAACACATTATTTCAAGTGTTTGGTATGAGAATAAATTCTGGAATGAAAACAAGCCTGTGTTTGTGCTACCTGCACAGCCTCACGTAGGCATGTCCCCTGCAGACAAGCATCACTGAGCACAGGTGACACCCAAGTGTGTGGTGAGCTCAAACATGAGCACGGAGCTAAACAGTCACGAAGCCAGAGAAAAGGACAACCACACAGCCATGTGCATAAGTATACACACAAAATGTACACACACACGTGATCTTAAGCTTTGTCAAGTAACAGAATTAAAAGCACTCCCTCACATCATATTAATGCCATATTCCATCATATAATCATCTCCCACACACACACGGTAAACAGTACAAATTATAAACAAAATAAACAGACTTACTAGCTTTTCATCTGCATAACACCGCAAGAAGACAGGATGTCACTGAGCTTAAATT
The DNA here is from genome assembly GCA_030522415.1 of Channallabes apus. Classification (NCBI taxonomy): domain Eukaryota; kingdom Metazoa; phylum Chordata; class Actinopteri; order Siluriformes; family Clariidae; genus Channallabes; species Channallabes apus. The sequence continues at coordinate 57,071,426 of CM060104.1, forward strand.
CATCATGTCTACATAAACACCTTTTAATGGCGCTATTGCGTAATGTGTGAAATATCTTTCTTAGGAATTCCATTGCAAGAAAGGCTGCAGTGTGGTTAGAGGTGTGTAGCCAGGGTGCTGAATGCTTGTGGGGTTTAGACTTGCATTAGCTCGGGATTCTTGTTTAACGCGTTTTTTTTTTCTTTATACATAACTGATGTCAGAGTGTGGAAAAAGTGGCGTAACGGCGCAGCTTTAGCTGGATAACCATCACTCACCGCTTGTTCTCCGTGAACTCTCAGCTCGTTAAAGAAGAAATAAATAAATGTAAAAGATAATACACGGCTTTGACAGAATTTATAACGTCATGCAGATTTGGCTTGGTGTTTCGTGACGTGACTGTAAATGGGCCCATAAATGAAATATGCAGTGTACAGCAAAATCTATGCAGTCTTATGATTTTGATATTAGCGACAATACCAGGGAAAATAAAAATCTTCTATCTGGTCATGAAGCAGTGCTTTAAGTAGGCAGCATTTCTGGCAAACTTTCACACGCTTGTCTCATCTGGTCGCTCTGACCAACATGCTTACTAATCTAGCTGAACTGTCCCACGGAGACGGAACACAAAGACACTTCTGTCTAGCGTACAAATGGACATTGTTGTGCTCGCAGCCTGAAAGAAGTCATTTTTAGGGTTTAATGAAGTTAGATTTTTTTTTTTTATTTTTTTTTTTTTTTTATAGAACTTTATTAATCCCAGAGGGAAATTGCTCGATTTTCACATATCCCAATTAGGAAACTGGGGTCAGAGTGCAGGGTCAGCCAGCTTACGGAGCAGCGCCCCTGGAGCAGATAGGGTTAAGGGCCTTGCTCAAGGGCTCAACAGTGGCAACTTGGCGATGCTGGGGTTCGAACCCCCGACCTTCCGATCAGTAACCCAGTAACCCACAGCCTTAACCAACTGAGCCACCACTGCCCTGGTGGTTTTAGATAACTCAAAAGCAACTTTTCTGTTAACTACCTCATCTTGTACTTTGAAAGAGCAAACTCTTAAAAAATATATATTTTAAATAACTTAAAATTAATAACGCTATAAGGACATGAATGTCTCTTCTCTTAGTGTGTTCTGATTTACAATTATGTCCTTTTTTTTTTTTTTTTTTAAAGAAATTAAATCATAACAACTGCACTTTTCCCCAGTCGCTTAGAGAACAAAAACACATAACATGTACACATTGACATGTTGAGCATATCAAGGGGTGGAGCGTGTATGTGTGTGTGTGTGTGTGTGTGTAAAACTGACATCTGTGGAGCGATGCAGAGGCTCGTAAAACCTTGCACAGAGGGACGTGTGACATTTCCACAGCGGAATGAACATTAGCAAAGCGGGCCTAAGAATAGCAAAGGGAGAAAATGTGCGTCCCATTCAGACATGGATACGGATATATTTGGAGAGTTGGGGCCATGTGTGATCCACAGACACACACACAGGGTGGTGTTTAAAAGATTGCCCCTCATTGCTGGCCCTGCAGCAGCAGCAATTAACTTTCGTCTGTCTTGTGGGGAACGCAGCGTGTGATGTGCTTAATCCAGCTGATCAAGGCTGACGACGTGAAGGAGTGAGTAGCAGCTACCCAACATATGTCCAAGACTTCAGAAAGTACCTTGTTCCAAAAACAAGCCAAACTAACGCAGCTATATTTCTGCTGCTCGTGACGGCACTTTCTGAAAATCGTTCCCTACGCCTAATTATCTATTACGGCAGTTGCACCGCGCATACACCTCCTCTGAGAACAGATGAGTTTAGAAACTAATGGGTTTTAGAGGGAAATTAAATCAAGGATTATAATATAACAACAAGAGAAAAACATTTCATTATGAGCTCTGCAGAGAGACCATAGTAAAATGCAAATTCATATCATAGCACTAAAACACCAACACGCAGCTAATTATAAGCATCTGTGCACAGCTGTACGAGACACTCTTTGAACGTCAAGTTCGGTCTAAAAGCTTCGTCATGAGATATCGCAGACAGCGTCCGTACTTAGCTACATGTGCGATGCTGGAATGTTTCGGCTTGAGAGCGAAAATATTTCACATTCCCCTCGTTCCCTCAGCCCCCAAAACAGTAAGGCTGGGGTTGAGTTAGTGTCACTGTGACTTCTGTGAGTGCTGCTGTTTTTGTTTTTCCCCCCGTCTGTTAATTAAAGACATCATCTCTGTATCGTCTTGTGGCAATTTTAAAGTTGTAAACTGTGACCTGTCAACAATTCATCCTTTCTTTAAAGTGTGTGGGTGTGTGTGTGTGTGTGTGTGTGTGTATAAGCATACACAAAGCATACACATAAAGAGGAGTCTCCACAGCTCCAGTGTACTCTAAGGATACATGAAAGTTTCTTAAAGAGAATTATTATTGTTGATGAGACAAGCGTTGAGTCGGAGAGTGAACGGCAGATTATGGAACAGAAACATCCTCATTTGGTGACCACAAAAAGTTTAAAAGTCAATGCTTAGAGTTTTCTGGGATTCTCAAGGGCACAGTATTTGAACATCAGGAAACGATCAACAATCAACAGTGCGCGTTAGTGAGATGCTTATTAAAGAGCTGAGGCCTGAAGTTCGGATTATACACACAGGGCCGCTGTCCAACAGCGTCATGATCTCGCATGACGATGCACGTCCGCACACTTCTGCAAACCCCGTCGACACTCTGCAAGAACTTCATTTTGAGGTGTTAAGTAGCCTCCCTGAAGTCCTGATCTTGTTCCATGTACTTATTGTGGCTCAAGAAGTTCAACTTGCCACAGTCAATGATGGTACATTTCTTCACTGCCATCACGGAGCCCATTCTGACCTGCTCAATCGCCGTCTGGTACCCAAAAAAAAAACACAACTGAAATGAAACGGCACAAAAACAGACTGCAACGTATCATTCGCTCTGCTGATAGACTGATTGGTTGCAATCTGCCGTCTCTACAGGAATTACACACCAGGACGCTAAAACGAGCGGGAAAGTTTGTGGCCGACCCTCCCGCCACGGGCACAAACTTTTTAATATGCCACTCTCTGGCAGGAGGTTACTGTCAATCGAGACAGAAACTGCACAGCACAAAAAAAACAAGCTTCTTTCCTTCCGCAGTTGACTTGATAAGCAAGGTCCAAGACCATCACTGCCAGACTTGTTTCTGAGGACAACACGTTACATTAACGGAAACTGTTGCACAATTGTACAAATATTCGCCCTCTGCATGTTTTTTACACACTCTATAGACTTTCAACTTTTTCATTTACCACATGTATACTGTATACAAAGTTAAGAAATACTTTTTGCACATATTTGTTTTCTTAATTTTTATATTTATAATCTTCCAAAACTCAAGGAGTTTTGCTTGAAATTTGCTTGGCAATAAACCTGATTTTGAACTATATATACGCACACGCACAACATGTCACACACACATCTATCTCTCTCTCTCTATAGCATAAATAAATAAATAAATAAATAAATAAAACACCACTACAGATGGTATTACTTTAAAGCATGATAAGAAAATATGGACCAAAATGATTGTGTAACTTTTTATATTTTATGCAATATCCTTGTTTTTTTTTGTTACTGAATCATCAATGAGCTGGTAAAAAGACAAAAGACCAAGGCTTGGTTCATACATACGTGGTAAATGTTTTAAATTAGACTTTTCTATCTTGACCTTTATTAAAAAAAAAAAAAAGTTTTTTTTTTTAAGTCATGTTGTTGTTAGTCTTGCGCGTTGCCACAGCGGACCAACTTATCTGCACAACAACTTGGCACAGGTTTTTTTTACGCCGGATGCCTTTCCTGATGCAACCCTCCCATTTTATCCGGGCTTGGGACCAGCACTGCATCCAGTGGCTGGGGTTTGGGCGTTGGCTGGGACTCGAACCCGGGTCTTCATCATGGTGGGCAAGAAACCTACCCCTGAGCCAAAAACAAACCGTCAAGAGCATGCCAAACCAACAGGTGGCGTTACAACCCTAACCATCAAAACCGTAAAAAATAACAAATTATTAGTGAGTGGGTTTTCATGTCCGTATATCGACACTTAAAACACAGCTTCTAGAGTCTGTATATTGATGTTTAGTGACCTAAGCCATGTTGCCCGAGAGATCACATCAGCTGAAGGTGTTTAGAGCGATTCATAATGAGAGAAAAACTAATACAAAAACAGCAATAATAAAAATATAACAATATAATAATACATTATCTTCCTTTGCCATTTAACAACATAAAGCACTATAGTGCAATGTGATGTGCGAAGACGAGAGAAAGCCAGACACAAGCTGCAGTATTAACAAGGCAACTTGGCTCAGCTCAACTTATAGAGGACCTTAAGTAGACTCAAAAAGGACAAAATCTCCTCAACAATGCCCGTCACAAGCAGCAGGGCTCAGCCACCCCAACACTGCGGCAGAATATTCCAGAATCCTACTGTAGAACTCCAACACACAGCCACCGAGTCAAACTCGAACTGAGGCAGAGGCAGAGCAGTATCCCTGGAGAAACCCCCAGCATGAGCTGTTAATGTGAAGCTCTTTCCTGAAGACAGGAGACACACTTCACTTCCCTTCATACAGCCGCAAGGAGCAGAACAGATACATACACTGCTGTGAGCCTCATCCTCCAGCGGTGGTCAGAACACCAGCCTCTCATGCTACACAAATGAAGTCGTTAAACTGTTCTTAACAAGGGATCGATGCAAACGTTGTGTTATCAATCAACCTGAGGCGGAGTTATTGAGCACTTGACGTCATTAGGTGGTGCGGTGAATACGAGGCTGGACGTGCTCATCGAGGAAATGAGGAAATTACGACACTCTATTCCTAGCCTTGACGTGTGGCAGTGCGCTGGTGAAGTCACCTTAAAACCATTACAATCCTAATAGATATTAAGTACAGAAAGACTTCACACATTAACCAAATGTTATCACAGATTACTAGCAAAGATCTAAACAAATCAAATACTGGTGAAATATCTCTACTGCAGCCCATAATGTCTGTCTTGTAATAATTTCTTGATATGTATTTAACTCAGCCGACTACATCTGGGATACACACGCTCGCATGACTACTTCTGCTCTGATCAATAGAAGACAGAAGTCGTCAATTCCTCCCAATCTGAGAGCAAAGAAGGTAATAATGTTCTGCTGGACTCTTATCAAAGGCTGATAGCATCACTGGGAACACAATGATGGAAGAAACCTTTACATAAATAATACCCTGACTTATTGTTTTATATAGTTAAGCAAAACATCAAATTAAAGCGTTCAGATTTATCCGATTAATCGATTAATCGAAAAAATAATCGCCCAACTAACCGATTATCAAAATAATCGTTAGCTGCAGCCCTAGTATGGAGTTTCACATATTTATTGTGGGTTTACACAGGTTTTTTTTTCCCCCAGCAGGTTTTTAATTGCTTGTGCATCCAGAAATTACCTCTAGGTGTAAATAAGTGTGTGGGTGTGTGCATGATGCCTGCGATGGATTGATACCCCATACAGATGTAGTGCTGGTACACACTCGGTGTTGCTAAGATAAACTTCATATTCACAGTTACCTTAACCAGGATAAGGCACTTACTGAGTGACTGAATGAGTGAGAGTGGGTGAGTGGGTTTGTGAATTACTTAGGGTGGGTGGGTTTTTGAGTTAGTGTGGGTTAGTGAGCGGGTGGGTGGGTTAATTTGGGTGAGTGTGAAAGTAAGTAAGTTGCTTTGGGGGGGGGGGGGGGGAGTGAGTGAGGGGGAGTTAGTGAGTGAGGGGGAGTTAGTAAGTGAGTGAGTGAGTGAGTGAGGGGGGGAGTGAGTGGGTGAGTGAGGGGGGGAGTGAGTGGGTGAGTGAGGGAGTGAGTGAGTGAGGGAGTGAGTGAGTGAGGGAGTGAGGGAGTGAGTGAGTGAGGGAGTGAGTGAGTGAGGGGGGGAGTGAGTGAGTGAGTGAGGGGGGGAGTGAGTGAGTGAGTGAGGGGGGGAGTGAGTGAGTGAGTGAGGGGGGGAGTGAGTGAGTGAGTGAGGGGGGGAGTGAGTGAGTGAGTGAGGGGGGGAGTGAGTGAGTGAGTGAGGGGGGGAGTGAGTGAGTGAGTGAGGGGGGGAGTGAGTGAGTGAGTGAGGGGGGGAGTGAGTGAGTGAGTGAGGGGGGGAGTGAGTGAGTGAGTGAGGGGGGGAGTGAGTGAGTGAGTGAGGGGGGGAGTGAGTGAGTGAGTGAGGGGGGGAGTGAGTGAGTGAGTGAGGGGGGGAGTGAGTGAGTGAGTGAGGGGGGGAGTGAGTGAGTGAGTGAGGGGGGGAGTGAGTGAGTGAGTGAGGGGGGGAGTGAGTGAGTGAGTGAGGGGGGGAGTGAGTGAGTGAGTGAGGGGGGGAGTGAGTGAGTGAGTGAGGGGGGGAGTGAGTGAGTGAGGGGGGGAGTGAGTGAGGGGGGGAGTGAGTGAGGGGGGGAGTGAGTGAGTGAGTGAGGGAGTGAGTGAGTGAGGGAGTGAGTGAGTGAGTGAGGGGGGGAGTGAGTGAGTGAGTGAGGGGGGGAGTGAGTGAGTGAGTGAGGGGGGGAGTGAGTGAGTGAGTGAGGGGGGGAGTGAGTGAGTGAGTGAGGGGGGGAGTGAGTGAGTGAGTGAGGGGGGGAGTGAGTGAGTGAGTGAGGGGGGGAGTGAGTGAGTGAGTGAGGGGGGGAGTGAGTGAGTGAGTGGGGGAGTGAGTGAGTGAGTGAGGGGGGGAGTGAGTGAGTGAGTGAGTGAGTGAGTGAGTGAGTGAGTGAGGGGGGGAGTGAGTGAGTGAGTGAGGGAGTGAGTGAGTGAGGGGGGGAGTGAGTGAGTGAGTGAGGGGGGGAGTGAGTGAGTGAGTGAGGGGGGGAGTGAGTGAGTGAGTGAGGGGGGGAGTGAGTGAGTGAGTGAGTGAGGGGGGGGAGTGAGTGAGTGAGTGAGTGGGGGGGGGAGTGAGTGAGTGAGGGGGGGGAGTGAGTGAGGGGGGGAGTGAGTGAGGGGGGGGAGTGAGTGAGTGAGTGAGGGGGGGAGTGAGTGAGTGAATGAGGGGGGGAGTGAGTGAGTGAGTGATGGGGGGAGTGAGTGAGTGAGGGGGGAGTGAGTGAGTGAGTGATGGGGGGAGTGAGTGAGTGAGGGGGGAGTGAGTGAGTGAGTGAGTGAATCATTGAAAGAATGAGTGAATATGTGTATAAATACATGGCAGCATGGTACGTGCCTCAGTAAAAAAAAATGAATGACTAAATAAATGAGTGAGTTTGTGAATACATGAATGAATCATGGACTCTGAACTGAATGAGTCCTCTGAACCTCATTCTGGATGGAAGACATTAGAAGTGTTTGCATCTGCCCCAAAATTCAGCTAGCGAGACCCGATCTGCTCCAACTGTGAATCACGGCTATAATTATGGTTAAAGTTGTGTAATATATCCCAGCCTTAAGAGAGGCCGAAAGATCTGAAAAAGATGTGTGTTATATTAGAGTTTACGTTAGTGTGTGTGTGCTGTACCAGGCAGCACGCTGTGTGGAATCTTTAAGTAAAGTTGATGGAAGCCACAGAGACGGAGGACGTTACACTGGCCTTATTCCTCAGCTCTGTGACGAGGTGAACTGTGAGCAAGAAGACCGCTCGCTAGCAGTGCTTAAGACAGGACAAACACAGTGTGTGTGTGTGTGTGTGTGTGTGTGTGTTAGTTAACGATTCATTCTTTTTCAATGAATCTTTAACATGACTCAGATGAACGAGTCGTATAGGAGAGTGATTTGTTCATTTTCTATTGGGCAAAGCATCACAAAACCTCCGTATGTTATATACAGGAAACAGTATTGAACGATTCTCAGCAATAAGTTTTCCAGTCTCGAGTCGTTTGTTCTTTTAACGCGTGACTCCCATAGATGCTATGCGGTGCAGTACACAGGAAACAGTATTGAACGATTGGGTTAGTGGATCTGCGTTCTTTTGACACGTGACTCCCATAGACGCTATGCGATGCAATAGATTCATAAGAACGAATGACTCAAATTGGAAGATATAAGAGGTGAGCTGTTCATTCTAATATGTCCTTAGTTACATTGTAATATTTTCATAACTGGAACTATAGCCAAAACTTGTGTGTGTAGACGTATTGGGGTATTTTTATTGAAACGCAACATTTTAATTTATTTCTGATCAAAAGAACGAAATGACTCAAAAAAACATTCGTTCATTTTGATGAACGAGATTCAAAGAACCGAGTCACTAAAATGATTCGAACTTCCCATCACTAGTGTGTGTGTGTGTGTGTGTGTCTGCAACACGAGGGTCATAAGCTTGAAAACACGAGAAGAGTGCATGCGATAATCCCTGAAATTTTAACAGGACAAAAACATATTAGAATCATCAAGTCCTGTGTACCGTTATACAACCCTGCATATTTCTACCGGTGTGTGTGTGTGTGTGTGTGTGTGTGTGTGTGTCTGCAGTAAAGCCCATTCTGCGGCAACCACACCATTCAACCCTGCCAAAACCAACCACATATAAATACAACTAAAGATAAAAAGAACACACACAAAAAAGAGCAAAGAACACTTGAGTCCCAACAGCCTGGGTAAGAATATGTGGACCTTCTAGGGAAAAAAAAAAAAAGAAACGATCATGAGCGACAGATAAACATACCAGAAAAGAAAACGATAGCGAGACAACAGATACAGTGAGTAGAGAGGAAAAAGAAACAGAGAAATGAAAAAAAATCTACAACGTAACCGTAATGGCTGGAGAAAGAAAAAAAAAGAAAAAAAAAAGAAAGGGGGAGAGGAAAAAAAAAAAGAGAGAGAGAGAGACAAAGAAGCTTTGCCTGGGCCAGGAGAGCGCTGTATTAGCTGACATTTCATAAACATCAGAGCCCAGCATGCGTTGAGCGATGGGCCAAAGTGTTTACTAAGTGTTACTGGAAGCCTGGGGTGATTTATACAGCCCTGTAGACAACACACACACACACATACATACACTCACACATATCTCTATATATATATATATATATATATATATATATATATATATATATATATATATATATATATATATATATATATATATATATATATGCACACACACATACATTATATCTATCTATCTATCTATCTATCTATCTATCTATCTATCTATCTATCTATCTATATATATATATATATATATATATATATATATATATATATATACACACACACACATACATACATACACATTTTCACGGTTTACCGTCCACGCTACAAAAGGCTAACGGCTAATCGCTAAGTCTTCTGATCATCCCGGGTTAGTTCGCGACAGAATGGTAAGGGCCCATCTGATTGGTCAAATTTGGAGACACAAATGCTTGGCAAATAAAGTATTTATCGCAACTCCTTGCGATATGGTTATCACACATGCTATTATCGCGATAACGATATTTTTTCGATATATCGTGCAGCCCTAATATATATACACACACACACATAACGATATATCGTGCAGCCCTAGTATATATATATATATATATATGTGTGTGTGTATATATATATATATATATATATATATATATATATATATAAATAAATCTTGTATATATATATATATATATATATATATATATATATATACATATACATACATATATATACATATATATACATATATATACACACACACATTATATAATATATATCATTTATATCTTTATACTTCATTCTGTCGCGAACTAACCCCGGATGATCAGAAGATTTAGCGATTAGCCGTTAGCCGCGATTAGCCGTTAGCCGCGATTAGCCGTTAGCCGCGATTAGCCGTTAGCCGCGATTAGCCGTTAGCCCTTTATAGACGTTAAACCCAAACGCGGAAGCAAGCGAGTAGGCAGGATAACCACGCAAATTAGTTTAAGGACTCTCACAGAAGGGGAGCAAGGGAAAAACACACATTTAACCTGCGTCCTATAAACACACACTCGAATCAGAAAGTAAACAATCTGAACCGACATGGCGAACTCAGTGACTAAGCTGTATGCACTAGTTTGTTTACTCCTCTTATACTTCCGGGTTCGCGCCCGCATTACTTCCGGGTCCTAGTGCCGGTCGCGGAGCGAGTGTGTGTGTGACAAATAGTATTTTTTTTATTTAATTTTTGTTTAAAAAAAAACAGGCAAGCCAAAGAGAATATTTTGTTTAAAAGGTGCTCTTGTTTTAAGACACTATTGATGAGTGTATGGTTCCACTTAAATGAAAAGTAATGTTTGAAAGTAATTCATATTGTGTTGGCAGGTTTATAGTAACAGCAAACCAGAAGTCAGTTCATAGTGATAGAAGTCATTCATAGTGTTTTGAAGTCTAAATATTTGCAACTTCCTTGACATATAGTTTCTTTTTAGCCTGAATTAGATTTAATTACATCAGACGAATATCTATTACCTGTTTATTTTAGTATGATCATTACATATAAATAAATAATAAATAAAATAGGCAACAATAATAATAATAATAAAAAAATGCATTTCTCTAGGGAAATGTTATATCGCAAGAAATATCATTATCGCAGTCTTCAACAATATCGCATATTTTCCTAATATCATGCAGCCCTAATATATACATACACACACACACACACAGTAAAGGCCACCGTCAAATAACAACAGAGAGCCGGTTCAATATTTATACAGAAGAGGCTGAAGTGTTGAGTGAGGGTGTGTCATGCATGTGAGGAATACACTTAAACACTTATGTTTGAGATATAGAAGTTCAGTCAGAAAGTTCCGCCTGGTGCGTGTGAACCTAAATTATTTATCTGAACTCAAACAAGAAGCTTTTTTTATATTAAGAGATGTGACGATTATTTTTTTTTCCTCCAACCTTCAACTAAATGTGTGGTTAGGCAGAACTCCATCAGTCCCATCTGCATGTAAGGGCTTGTGTGTGTGTGTGTGTGTGTGTGTGTGTGTGTGTGTGTGTGTGTGTGTGTGTGTGTGTGTGTGTGTGTGTGTGTGTGTGTGTAGGCATATGTACATGGAGGCTTGTCCTTAGAAGAGTCTTAAGAGTAGCCAATGACTCACCGGCACATAAAGAGCCTCCAAACAAAGTTCACGTGTATCCTGGACCGTATAGATAAGAGGAAAAAAAATACTGTCAACATGATTTATGGATAAGAGATTATAGTCTTACCTTAACATTCCTGCTACAGTTTTTCTGTAAACACAGCTCTGAAACCAGGCACGGGGTTGTCTTACTGTCATTCTCTGACCACAGTTATGTGACAGTCGGCCCAAATACAGCTTTCATTAAAAGCGAGTCAGGGCAAATTTTATTCAGGACTGCGATATTATCTGCCCTGCATCAGCCACACCTTCCATCTTATTGCTGCCCTCTTTACAAACTGATTAAAAGGATAGTTATTTGCATTTGCCAAAGAACAAGGCCAGCTTATGTTTCTGTCTGTTTCACTTGACATCTCTCATTGTGTGCTAGTAGCGAGTGGAGGGGGAAAAGAATCTGATTAAACTCACGCTTAAAACGACCAGTGTATCCTTACACTACAGGATACGTGATAAAATAGTGCAGAATACGGTATTGACTAATGTTAACTGATATTAAAGGTCACATTTCTATTTAAACTGAAACCCAAGCTCATTTTGAAAGGTATAAATAAAGAAACCAAAAGAAACTGAAGTTTGGTCTGTAGTTCGCAAACCGCTCTAGCATTAAACAAACTTCATCGTTAACTTCATCCACACTAGCATGGTTTGTAGAGATTGGGGGGGGGGGGTATTCTTTTCTGTGGCAATTCATGTAGAGACACTGCCTTCATAATTATTATTTTTTATTGTATTAATATACGTTTTATATATTTATATACACATTTCAGGTGGTAAAATGGTGCCCGTTCTCTACAATCCTACATCTGGTGCACTCTAAACTATTCACACACTGGCAGGAGGCGGAGACGGTAGGAGTAAATTATTTGTTCAGAATTGTAAAAAGAAAAAAAATTTACAAAAAATTTAATACTGCATCGGGAGATCTATTTTTGAATTGTGATACTTAGAATCGCCAAAAGGTATTGAGATAACATGGTACTGGAATCGCCGGCCCCTGGTGGTTCCTATCCCTAATGTTTTGCATTATTTGATCAGAATGGCACAAACAACTGCTGATATCATGCCATACTTTAGGAAAAGCTGCTTCTCATTTAAAACTGACCAGAGACCAGAGAATACAAGCCAAAGCCGACATGGCAGACATCTTTCTTAATGAAGTGCATCTTAATTTGCCACACTGTTTTATAATACATTTAAAATGAATACTTTTATTCCTCATCTCTCACCTGCCTTTGGCAGACATTTATCTGTATGTTCTAATGCCTGGAAGTGAGCGTTGTTACAAATGATTATTTAAGCTAATGATAATGGCACTAGTCATTACAGTTAAGGGAAGCTTCACTGCAATCATAGCACACAGACAACGCAGTCATTACCTTCAGTACAAGCACGTCTACCTCTGCAACACTTCATTACATTGATCTGATTGCTGATAACCAAAGACAGCAGTTTGTAGACCAGTCGCTAAAATAGAGACAGCGTGTGATTTTCATTTGCTGAGCAACATCTTGCTGTGAGATCCATGCATGCAACCAGTGTGAACGCCACAAAAGAACACCACCACTGTTCTCAGTTTTATTTTCAGTTCTCCATGTTGTCTCACTCCATTCTGTGTGGATGTATAATACATTGTTTTCACAACAACAAAAAAAACCTTTGGTGAAGATTCAACCCTCGGATTGGCAGAATTTCAGAAAAACAGAATTTCAATAGATATACAGGATCAACCATCACATTCTGACTACTACTGTAGGCCTTTTGTCTTTTTGTCTGTGCATTTGTGACAATCAGCTGCCAGAGAAGACCATTCCCACCTCCCTACTCCCACTCAGGTGTGTAATTGCACAAATCTGCCTTCCTTGGGTTTAGCCCCGTCAGACACTGCTGTTCAATTCCCTGTACACTTTTGTCTGCGCCGCAGTCAGAAAACAAACGCAAACCCAATTTCATTTGGCAAATTCCAGCTCATGTCTTGATTTGAATCTAGGTATCATTATGGAAGATAAACACACAAGAGAGGGTCTGTCGCTTGAGAAAGAAGGACAAAGCCGGGGAAGGAAGGGAGGGGAGGAAAGATGAAATCGATAGTCGTTTAAAAACCAAAAAAAAAAAAAGACAGTATGGAGTCACCCAGAACAAAGTGTCCAGAAGGGGCATGGTGGAAATGTGTGTAGGGCTGTGAATCGTAGTTAGACTGCTGATTCGATTTTATTTTTGGGAATTGTGATTTACTAATGTTTACTGTCGCATTTAGTTCCAGCAGCGATATTTCTTACAGATTTAGACGTATTAAACACTACTAAAGGAATCTAATAAAATCTGAAATGAGGTGTAATTTGCATTGTTTAAATGTCATGTCTCATACAAACCAATAATATTTTAATCTAACCACCCAAAACATGAGCATTTGCAAAAGCTGTGTTTCTTTTCTTTTTTTTAAATGGACGTTGTCAATTTTGGACCATTTAACATTTGAAAGTTTACCCAAGTCATTACAAAATGTGTGAATCGATTCAGATTTACAAACTGACCAACTAAAGATAAATTAAATCCCACAGCTCAAGAGAGAACCAGTCCACTTTCTTACACTTTAGAACATCTGTAGTCTGGTCTTATAAGTACCTTTTAAAATCACTCTACAACACCAAATTTGAGTTAACAAATTCAGTTAACTGAAGAGACTGTCTAATATATACAGTGTAAACCAATAGCAATAGTCCAATAGCAATTCCAATAAAGCTTATCAGGAAAGTGGGAAGAGTTCTCCGGAAGTTCCAGGGAACCTATACAACTGGTAGTCTTAAAAGTAAACCATACTAACTGTAGCAGAAATGGTTGAGCCGGTTTCTGTCCCTTCAGTCATGCAAACATTGCTACTGGCAAACTGCTGCTGAGAAGATCCCCCCCCCCCCCTCTACCCGTCATGGGATGTTCAGAAGAATTCGTCATCCCATTACTACTGAAGACTTGTATCGGACCAAAGAGCAAATGTTGACCAAACATCTGTGTACACCATTTCTAACTCCACCCAAATAACTGTTTACGGTTCTCTGGGTGAAGCATAGGTACTTACAGTACAAATCACTTGAAAAATTTACATAATGAGAAAAATGAGGAACTGGAGTGCCATGCAATATTTCACTGCCCAGTACAAAGTACTAAAATATGGTTTTCTAACCAAGCACCGTGCAATCTAATGATTACATGAAAGCCTTCAGTCTTGACATACAAAAATATCTGCCTTGCAGGGTTCTGCCTTTGTTTGCATAAGTTGGCTGACATACTGAAAATAGTTCCCCTACTAAAGCACCTCCAAGGGTTCTTCTGAAAGCAACCTGGAGTTGCATGCAGACTCAGTCTCAGTGATTTTAATGGAGCCAGGTGTCAAAATCGGTTTGAATACTAAAGGTCACATGAGGATGTTGACCCATTCAGCAGACGCCTCCTTCTCGAACATGCATGCTTGACTGGAGTAAAAGGGCCTGCCAATAGCCAATATAACACATGATCCCAGTTCATTTAAACTACCTACATCCCTCAGGGGAAATCTCACAATTACTTGGTTATTTGCCAGACCATAAGGTGATGAATTGGTTTGGTGGAGGAGGTCTACAAATCTTCGGTATATCAGAAGCCCAAACCTAAAACTGGGTTTTAAACGATCAAGCCTTAATTTTTTTTTTAATGGCAATGTCTCGACATCAAAACAATGATACTAATAATAAAAACCTGCTGCTTCTGTTTACACCTCTTCTCTCACTATATAAATAGTAATTTATTTAAAACACCATCAAAGCAACCACTAAAAACAGAAATAATAATAATAATAATTATAACGTGTACATAAAATGTACATAATTTTAAAACTTGACAGAGTTATAGATAAAAAAAATATATTACAAGGCCTATGTTTTATGACTGGGACTCCATTTACATTCCAAAGGACCTGTTAAACCGCTTTCAATATTTTATTTCCACAGATTTACACATCGTGTAGGAAGGCCAAAAAAAAGAAAAGAAAAAGTGCAAAACAAGAGACTTCACAAGACTGGATCCCTAGTGTCTTACTCAGACACAATTAAATAAGTGGATTAACCTAAATACTGTACACAGCAATACTCACACAAACAGAAAGATGGTGAGATGGAGACAGACAAAAGTGGCAGAAAACTGAATTTAAGTCACAGAATTTTTTTTTTGAGTAGCCCATACATGCTGTAGCACCATCTCTGATGTGGCAGCAAGAATCATTTAGACAGCACACATACGACATCTTAAGGCAGACCCTATTGCTAACCATTCCCACCCATGCATAAGCAAAGATAATGAACGGGGCAGAGTGGGACGCATAGACAGATGGTTCAATTAGAAGGGCATAAAACAATTAAGTCACAGGAAGCCTTTCTTACACCCAGGCCAACTGTTAATGCGCACAGAACCACAATCAAATGGAACTGCATCTCTGTCCACAATTACATACTTACTATGGATAAATGGGTCTACAAACCTACAGAGCATATCTTTCTCCCGGCCTCCAGCTGTCCATCCCCCTCTCAGATAGTCTTGTCCTCCTCGTCTATGCCACCCAATAAGAAACGGTTCAAGGAAAACAGTTGCCTAGCTACTGAAACAAGCTCTGGGTCAACCCATCCAACCACTGGGTCATTACAGTTCCACACTACATCTTTCAGCTAAATCCTTAAGAGTCGGAGGATGAAAAAGCAGAGGAGAAAAAGAGGGGGAAGACACTGCATGAATAACTATTTTTTGGCATTAAATGGTGTTCAGAGGATTAATCCATTCTTCATATTAGTCCTAACAACATAAAAAGATTATAAAAAAATTATAATAAAATCACTAAAGGAGGATATGCAGAAAATATTACTACATCCGAACCATGTCAGATAGGCATTAGATAAATTGAACTGAACAGAATGCTATGGAATGTTCCGTGGCTGAAATGCCATTTTCCCAGATGACCAGTCAGAGCTTTCGGTCATGCCCTCTTGCTCAGCTAATAGGACGGCTACAGTACGATCCTCTCTAGCAGCCCTTAATTGGTCCGAATGGTGGAGAAAAGCAGTTCATCAAAGACAGGGGCTGAGTCCCTGATGAGGCACTTGCACTCCATACGGAGCACCACTTTTCCCATTAAATGAATGAAAAATTCTTACGTGGCAGAATGAAGGAGAGTGAAAAGGTATTTAAGAAGTAGGTACTTCCTTACCAACTGCCAAAATATTTAATAGACAAGTCCAAAAAAGCTGAAGGGCGAGCAATGAGCTCTTGAGAGTCCATTGTGCAACAGCTTATTTCTTATTTCAGAATAAATTGATTATTAAATACGACTTATTTCTGTAACGGACTGAACAAGGCTTTTTTAATCAGCATGTAAAAATTTTAAGAACAAAAAAGTTATTTTCTTGTAAATGCTTCTTGTACGATTATCAATTTTGCAAACTAGTAAAGCTTGTCAAATTGATGATTGCTTTACAAATGTGTTTGGAAAATGATTTGCATAAAATTCTCATACATCAACGGTGTGTGTGTGTGTGTGTGTGTGTGTGTGTGTGTGTGTGTGTGTGTGTGTGTGTGCAACAGCAGGGGAAAACATAGGCGACAAACACTTCTGTGCAGCACTATGGTTTCCAAGAACTTAAAGTAAACTTAATCTCTCACTTCTGTATTAATAAGCATCAGCTTATGTCCAGGGAATAAACATCCATCACAAAATAGCTTGTTTTCTCTTGCCTTGCTTTTGTGCAACAGCAATTAAAAGCAGATTATTTCTGAAATTATAGTTTTAAAACACCACCACCACACATTATTTAGAAATATTCAGGCACACAATCCATGCATAGAAAGCACACCCTGCATTTTCATTTGGCACTCACTCGTCTAGCACAATTTTAAGAATCAAATGTCACTGTCACCACACTCCATTATTTTCACTACGCATTCCATTTGTTGCCCCGGAAAACCGTGACCTGGCAGGAATTCTAACTTGTGAGTCTCGGTCACGTACCGCAGCGTTGCTGTGTGCCCTACAACACCTGGAGCCGCACAGAGAATAGTCAGACGGCCCCTTTTTAAAGAGCACGCTCTTTTATTAACGACAAGTAATCCCAGGAGACAGCCAACATGCCAAATCTTCTGCCTACACTTCCCCCATCGCTCACAGCAGAGAGGGAAAAAAAAAAGCCAAAGGAGCTTTACTAGCATGCTGTAACCAGATGACGTCACTCGGATTTACGCTGAGAGGGCCGTTGTTCAAACTTACCTCTGGCTGTCAGTTTCTTTGTGTTGATTATTTTAGCAGCATATTCCTGGCCTGTAGACTTCTTCACACATCTGCGCACCACGGAAAAGGCACCCCTGTTTTTTTTTTTGTTTAAAGGGAAGAAAGAAAAGAACAGCGTGATGTCACATGTGCAGTGTTCCTAGTGGTTCTGATGTAATGCACAGAATACCTGTCAATCATGTGTCAAATAAAGGCAAGGACATGACAAACGTAGGACAAGGAGATACTCAACCACACTGTGCGTAAGACTGCCAGATACTGTACATACAAGACATCACAAACAGGCAACCTTTTAATCTTACCCAAAATGTGAAATATAGACTAGCTAATAAAAAATAAACATTCATTGTAAAGCCCTACATCAGCGTTTCCCTTCACAGGTTCTAAGTAGTTTTAGCAAGTCTGTACGAAAAAAATCCTGTTTTTCAGAGTGTATAAAGACATGCATGAGATAATCAGTGAAACAAGTGTCATGACAAGATAGTTTCTAATTAAATAAACGAACTGCAGATGAGAAGAGAACGTTTCCATCCTTAATCCAACATGTGAAATTAATCGTCTGACAAAAACAAGATATCGCAAACATATGAAAACTGCCCGCAGGAAATAACTGAGTAAATTCTAAAATGACATCATCATTCCCATAAGCAGCCCCTTAAAACTCACAACATCGGCCGGAAAAACAAGAAAAAAAAAAAAAAAAAAAAAAACACAAAGATAATGAGAAATTGGTTGCAAATGCTCTAAATATTTAGGAGGCTAACTCAACTACTTGCCTAGACTGCAAGTGTCCAAAAAGTCTGGATCCATAGGCATTTCTCCCTACATGAAGTTTGAGATTTCTTTTTTTATTTCAAAATCAAAAAGATGGGCTTGAATCTAACCAGAGGGCGTTAAACAGGACAAGACCAAACACTCCTCGATTTTAGTTGTTCATGCTCATCTGAAGTTAGTAGTCTATTAGGGCCTGTTGTACAAACGGAAGAAATCAACTCTGCATGGAACTACATCAGTTCTGATACGTGACGAAATGTCCGGCGTCTGCAAAGACAGAAACCGCCAATTTTTGCTTTGATGTATAGTCACTCTTTCATTTTACTCATTCTCTGTACCGCTTATCCTGTACAGGGTTTGCGGGAAGCCCTTAGATTATCCCAGGGGACTGGGGTCACGAGGTGGGCTACACCCAGGATGGGGTGCCAATCCATTGCACTCACACTATGCTGAATTTTGAAATACCAATTAGCCAAATGTGCATGTCTTTGTGGGAGAAAACCCACCAAACAAAGGGAGAACATGCAATTCCAATTCAATTTGATTGGTATAGCGCTTTTAACAGTGATCAACCGTCACACAGCAGCTTTACATGATCACAGAATCAGACATCACGCACAACAGATTCAAGAGATGGGAATTGACCCCGGGAGGCGCGAGGCCGCAGTGCTAACCACTTCTATCTTTATGTATACTTTCAAATCAATTTTTGCCTATTGATCAACAAGAAGCACTAAATCAAATTGTCATACCTCTATACAACTCACACAGAGGGTAGAGGTATCTTTAGAATAATGGCAC